>OZ026581.1:17777362-18377362 GCA_964020215.1 Aurelia sp. 3 sensu Dawson et al. (2005)
AGCCCCGGGTCTGGCAGGTGAGGTGTTTTTCCCCATATAAACAGGGCCTTACATAGTGTCCACACTGTGTATTCAATACAACTGCAACAATACAACACAATTTGTGGCCTACGAAAACACAGAGATATGGAGGAGATGGGAGACTGTGTAGCTAACAGAAGATTCAAGGGAATTTAGCACAGTTAACTAGCAGGTGTAGTTAGATTTTAGTATATTTGTATGCATTACTGAATCTTGCAAGTATTACTGAATCATTCTCCGCCACCTGTGATAAGGTCAGGTTTTTCAGTGCTGCTTGACAACGACATTCCAGAAAACCATCAACGATTGCGAACAAGACAGATTAAAACAAGAGAAGACCTTAACACCTTGAGACATCTCGCGAACGATCGTAATGGATGGAAAAACTTGACTAATAATTCAGGGCGTATTCTTTTGTGCATCTTCTGAAAACGGTAGAGGTGGTAGAACATAAAATCCCATTCTTTTGGTACCCTTTTACTGAAATCGGTAGACTTCGCAGACTTCAGATCGCTTTTTATAAAAGCCCACATACTTTTGGTCATTCAGTTTTCGGTAGAAATCCGAGAGATTTTTGACGTATTCTTTTGGCCTCTTCTGAAAACGGTAGGGATCCAAGGCTTCGGAAACCTTCTGCTTCTGAAGCTGGCGTGAAGCTGGCGGGCTTTTGATATTTGCAATCAGGGAGCGCCATGCAATGGCTTCAGTTCGCTCGGTCGAACAACAACATTCGAACTCTCATTTTTTCAGGATTACTCTACCGTTTTCAGAATGCGTATTCTTTTGGTTTTCTTCTCTTCGTAGTCTGCCTACTCTACCGTTTTCAGAATTCCCATTCTTTGATAACTGACATTTTTCTCTCCGAAGTCCTACCGTTTTCAGAAGACTTTGTTTGAGTTTGTATTGACAGAAGCTTTATCATCACGTAAAATAGAACAGGGAAACAAGGGACTCAGAGTCATAAGACTAAGCAAATCTACCATCTCGTTTATTCACCCGGAGTATGATTCACGCGACGGCTATGTATCTTTGTATCTTGCAGGCTGCGAATTCATAAAACCTGTGTATGGGTTCGAGTGTTGCATTTGTAAAGTGTTTCTTCCCAATGAAGATAATATCGAAGAGCATGTCAGTTCCTTTCAGCATCTGACTATCTACGAGGTAAGACTTTAATACCTAGTAGAACCAGGAATAGCTCAATAGATTTTTTAGCTAAACTAAGAAATGATCAGAATCGAACGATATTTTAATACATTTTGCAGATTTTTCGAATGTGAACAAAGGAATTGAAGCTCCAACGCCACTTACGTTGAACAGTTCGTATGAAAATATCGCTCGATCCAGTTTCCTTCTTATACCCTATAGCTTAAAGGTCTATGATTCCACAACGCCTTAACATCGACAAGTCTTTGGCATATCTCGAGTAACTTTAGAGATCAATCCACTTCTCTAAAATTGGGGGAACGTTTGAAAAAAGAATTTGCAAAGCCGGCGTTGACAAGAAAATTGCAATTTGTATATCTTTTGATTGCCAAGTGTATCCAGAACAACTTCCTCCTTTTCGATAGCGTGGGTGATATTAGGAAGATTTCTGATTTCTGAGGAAGGGTTGTGCAAAATAGCAAGACGCATGAGAGGAAGGCAGAGTAACTTAAAATCAGCAAATGTAGCTCTTCAGGGGCTACCTGGCTTCGAAGCATACTGGCGAAAGCTCTGACGATTGCCAGATAACTTTTCTGAATCCTGGCTCCTCTTTTCGTCACTGATGCTAGACATAAACGCAAACTGTTATTGTAGACTTGAGAATATAAAGAGCTGTCTCAAAATAGTGGCTAGAAGGCAAGAGCTGCAATGTTGCTCAAAGAGGATGAGCTCAGAATAAAGTTTTGTTTTTCAAACTTGCAGTACATCCCCTCTCAGTGCTGATCACAAAACCTTTAAATGCAGTGTATTGAATGATTGACGAAAGAGATCAGATACAAAACTTCATCATAGGTTTGGTCATAGAGCTTGTGTGATTTTAAACGGGACTGCTGTGTTTAGGGACACCCGGCATCTTCTATTTTATCACTATCAAATCATAGCTTTGAACTGGTCAGTGAAGAGAAAGCTTTTGACTGTGACTGAGCAAATTTTCTCGTTTATTGGAGGCATTTGAACGTGACATCATGTTTGAGACATACTCCCGAGGGAATTAATAAATGCAATCCTTGTTTGAAAGGCCACTGGTAATCAAGATGATGATGATGATTATTATTATTATGATTATGGCAAAATGTGTCGTTTAACGATGGCCATGCTGAAATTCATTTTGAAATTTACGTGACTGAAATCAGTAACTTTGCTCTGAAATTATGAGCGATTTCCTCGAAAGAGCCCCTTCATGACTTTCAGAATGTGGTCAAAATCACTACGAAATTTTCCTAACATCTCTGCCTTGCACACGCCTTAACGGCAATGACTGCCAAGCTTTAGCATGTGTTGTCGCCCAGAATGATACGTGCAATATGAAGAGCGGTGAGGACTCTGGAGGGGGATTGATGGCGGCAGCATTTGCTGTTGTTGTTGTTCTCCCGTCTGGGGTTCCTGTCTTTTGGCATCATGTGCCTATGCTGCTGACCTGATATCTAATGTGGAACAGATCCCAGTATGTAGCATTATTTAATCTTTGTTTACGTAATTTTTATCTGTCTTTATATCAGTGGCCACAGAGTAGTCATTGTTTCTTGCTCCTTGTGGCCCCGTCCCAATGGTGTTGTATGCATGTATGATAATTAGAAAGTGTAGTAGAATGTAGATGTAACATGTATTATATTTTTGTATAGATAAACAATACACATATAAGTATACCGGTTGAGTCAAAAAACGCCCGGCGTTTGAAAGACTACTGCTCCCTGAATATATAAGCAATGATATTTTGCAATATCTGATTAAATAGCTAACATGTTCAATTAATTTTAGAAATTTTTCTGGCTAAAATCGGTCACTCCATTCAGATTCTGTAGGCGATTTTCGAAAATGAACTCCTTTGAGAAACCTTAAAAAACATGGTAAAATTACAAGCAAAAATCCCTAATGCGTTAACCCCACAGCGATGACTTTCAACACGCTTTAGTACGTTCTTTCCTTTTGATGGGTTGAAAAGTCTTCCCCCTAGTGTGAATGACTTATTTAGGGTATTCCATTCTCTCATGAGGACAAAATACATGAACACATCCAAGAGTCATTATTGCTAGGAAGGAGAACAAGGGGAAATTTTGCTTGCTGTTTTCGCTCATTTTTGCAGATTTTCGAAAGGGGCTTTCTGCATGAAAAAATTCCCTATTTCTACGGGAAGGAATAATCGATTAAAGCTGGGTAAATTACTGAGCCTAATTTGACATAGCGGGGATAAAACAAGATAGTTTTCAACATCATTGCTTTGATATTGAGGGATCAGGATTGTTTCAAACGCCGGGTGTTTTTATTGACTCGCCCGGTATAAAGCCATCTTTGTAAGGCGGAATTTTTTTGCCATTTTAAGCACGTTTTGAAGGTTCCTTGAAGGGCCGATGCATTTCAAATCGATGCATTTCAAAGACGACTCCACAGATATATGCTAATTGCTAAATATTAAATATCCAAAGAAAATTAGTAACCTAGCACTAGAAACAATCTTAAAAGAGCAAAAATGAAGTGCCTATCTAACAATCCAGAGAGTAAGATGGATTGGTCACGTATATAGACTACCAGAAAATGAACCAGCTAGATTAGCACTCAAGGAGTCAGATAGGCCAACCAAAAACCACGAGGAAGACAGAAAACCAAATGGCTTGATGTAATGAAAGAACAACTGATTGAAATTGATATTCAATGGGATGAAGTTCCTCAACTAGCAAGAAATAGGAAGACCTGGGACAATGTCATAACAAGCTGGAAGGAAAAGCTGAATACTGATAACTCGGTGTACACAGTCTAATAGTAGTAGTAGTGGTAGTAGTAGTTGTTGTTGTTGTAGTGGTAGTGGTAGTGGTAGTGGTAGCGGTAGCGGTAGCGGTAGTGGTAGTGGTAGCGGTAGTGGTAGTGGTAGCGGTGGTGGTAGTGGTAGTGGTAGTGGTAGTGGTAGCGGTAGTGGTAGTGGTAGTGGTAGTGGTGGTGGTAGTGGTAGTGGTAGTGGTAGCGGTAGTGGTAGTGGTAGCGGTAGTGGTAGTGGTAGTGGTAGTGGTAGTGGTAGTGGTAGCGGTAGTGGTAGTGGTAGCGGTAGTGGTAGTGGTAGTGGTAGCGGTAGCGGTAGTGGTAGTGGTAGTGGTAGTGGTAGTGGTGGTGGTAGCGGTAGTGGTAGCGGTAGCGGTAGTGGTAGTGGTAGTGGTAGCAGTAGTGGTAGTGGTAGCGGTAGTGGTAGTGGTAGCGGTAGTGGTAGTGGTAGTGGTAGTGGTAGCGGTAGTGGTAGCGGTAGCGGTAGTGGTAGTGGTAGCGGTAGCGGTAGCGGTAGCGGTAGCGCAGTCCTGGCCGTAATTAATTTTAGTGGCGCGCGGTAAATCACGCGCCTTGCATATCAAGGCGCGTGATTTTAAGTGCTTTATTTCAATCCGTGACCAAAGGGTTCTGGAGGTTGGGGACAAAAAAAGAGTATTCAAGCACTTAGTATTACAAAACAACACTGGAAATGAGTTGAAATAACGAGGATCGATATTGTAGTTTGAATGGCTAACATCAACAGAAACAATCGCATTCTCCTTTGTGTTCAGACGCTTGTACTTAGGCCGTTTGATGATGAATGCTTTTCCATGTAGTTACTCCGTATCACTGCGGTAGTCCTGGGATGAAGGGGAACTGAGTATCTTCATTTCTTCCACATCAAATCATATCCACATTGCATTTATACATTGAATTTACGATCAACGGGGTCCATAGATTCGGAACACATGCATCCCGACGTCATGTTTTGTCTCCATGTAATCTCTGTGACCTTGTCCGAATTATAATATTATGTCATTGCCACGGACAGGAAATTCTTGGATTGAAAGCAGCTATGATTAGCAGCACTTAATGAATCAAGCACCAATACTTTATTTCATTTGGATAAATTAATTTATTGATTTCCTTTCTGTAAAAGGATATCAGTTTTCAAGAATATCCAATACTCATATACAATATCCAACACTCAACGATAAAAGAGGCGGTGCGTGATTTGGAGGCAACAAGACTTTAGGCGCGTGACAAATCACGCTTCTCGAGGGCAAGAGGTGCGTGATGAGGCGCGCGTGCGCGATCGCGCGCCACAAACGGCCAGGTCTGTAGCGGTAGTGGTAGTGGTAGTGGTAGTGGTAGTGGTAGCGGTAGTGGTAGTGGTAGCGGTGGCGGTGGTGGTAGTGGTAGTGGTAGCGGTAGTGGTAGTGGTAGCGGTAGTGGTAGTGGTAGTGGTAGCGGTAGCAGTAGCGGTAGTGGTAGTGGTAGTGGTAGTGGTAGTGGTAGCGGTAGCGGTAGCGGTAGTGGTAGTGGTAGTGGTAGTGGTAGCGGTAGCGGTAGTGGTAGTGGTAGTGGTAGCGGTAGCGGTAGCAGTAGTGGTAGTGGTAGCGGTAGTGGTAGTGGTAGTGGTAGTGGTAGTGGTAGTGGTAGCGGTAGTGGTAGTGGTAGCGGTAGTGGTAGTGGTAGTGGTAGTGGTAGCGGTAGTGGTAGTGGTAGCGGTAGTGGTAGTGGTAGTGGTAGCGGTAGTGGTAGTGGTAGCGGTAGTGGTGAAGGGCCGTTCACGAGAATTTCCCTCAGAATTTCAGAACGGAATGGACGATTTCAATCAGGTAAATTTTAGAATGGATTTGAACATGTACATCGTGAGATTTTCGATTTGCCATTATCATTGCCTCGACAATCAGGTAGCAGTTACTAACAGGCATTTTTGACTCACCCCGTCACCCGGTATAATTTCTCATTTAACAGATACATTTGCGAAACCATGCTGAACATCACATGAACGTAAGTAAAAATCAAAATAACGTTAACGGACAGCCAGCAGGAGGCAATGTCATTGCAGATGAAAATCTTGGCACACCTGAATTTCTTGCTGCTGGAAAGAACGTGATGCTGCTGAAAGACTGTGACATTGCTAGGAATGGCTTGGAAAAAGATCTGGTAAGCAAGCATACGTTCCAAATGTTTTCCGTTTTGTCATATGTCCAGATAAATGTTTTGCAGTATATGTAATTACTGAGCAGGGAGATTAAGTGCGGTGCGCTGCTAAATGTGCGGTGCGGTGCGCTGCGAAGGATGTTGCATACCACATCGCTCGCACTTTTATTATGCGTTTTCCTCTCCATACTTAATCTCCCTGCCACTGAGGCCCAGTTTAAATATTGTTTCTTGCCATTATCGAATGGAATTGCATTAAAAACGGCAGAATCTGCCGTGTCTAGGGGTCTGATTTACACATCGTTCCTTGCCTTGTCGGATTTAAAACAATATTGTTCAGGTGGCCAATTTATCGAATGGCCGTCACTGTTGCTGATCACACGTTTAAAACCGTGCACCATGGCTAGACTGATGACCTTCGTCAAGTTTTGCTCCATTGAATGTTATTTACTGTCATAGTCATTCCGCTAAAACTTATCGGAGAACTAGTCGGCTTGGTTAAAAGCTGGCGTGGCCTAGGACAGAAATACAATCTATTGTATCTGACAGCTTTACGAGTTAAGGTGGATCTTCACTTAAGGTGGCTCACTACTGAAAATTTCAAAATTACGAAACATTGAAAGGTGGTTGTGTACGAAGTAAAAGCAAGTTCAAGACACAAAAAAACAATTAGTTAAGATGGCTCGCTACTGATATAAATTTAAACTGCTACACACTGGGTGTCCTATCGCTCATGGTTTATAGTTACGGGATATAGCAATGTCTATTCCTTTTAATTGACTATACCCTAATGCCATTTGTTAGAAACACGTTGTTGACGTATATTTTGTTGACAGGTAGGTGATGACAGTCAGCAACAAGGCAACTATACGAAAGTTATTAACACAGGGAAGCACTGTTCAAAGACTACTTTCAATGAAGTTGACAGAGCAGTGGCAGCCAACTTATATGAAGAATTAAATACTAATGATAGGGTGCGGAATAATGGAAATCTTTGTGAAAGTCAAACAATGATTTGTGAGGTTCATACAAGGGGCTCTCTGGAAGATGTAACTGAGGACCGCATAGTTGAATTAGATTCGGGTAAAGGGATGAACGATTCAAGTGAAATATTAAGCAACTTGATGGACGAAGAAAGAGAAGGCACAACTGAAGGAAGACTCATGAAGATAGAAATTGAAGAACGTAGCGAAGTTACTGTAGACAGTAAGGCGTGTCCTACTGAAGAGTATGCAAGAAGCAATCGGTGTTACGATGTAAAAGCTTCTGTGGAAGGAGAACAGCAAGATCAAGCATACACAGATTCTGAGATCAAGCAAGAGGAGAATAATGGCTATGATGATGATTATGATGTTGGTATTATTGAAGGATTTTCAGAGGACCGTGAAAACATACATAATCACAGTGAACTTTACAGTGAAGAGTCAATGCCTAGCTGCGAACCAAAGGTGAGAGAAGCTTTGCTCATTTAAATTAAAGGAAGTGTGTTATTTTCTTTCAAAGAATTGTAAAAAGGGGTTTCTTTCATCCTTTAATCAAACCGGTTCTTGAAGGGAATCGACACTGATAAAACACACGAGTTAAACTGAGAATTGATCATACGTCATCTGGTTAGGCCCGGTTTCAAAACCGATCAAATTCGTTGTAATGTAGAAATGTAGCAGCAGCACCCCGTCCCCCTTTTTCGTTCTACTTCATTTTTGTTTTTTAATCAAATTTGTAGTTGAATTGCAAGTGTTATTCATAGTGAGGACCCGGTGACCTCGTGTCTTTCCTCGCCATGAATGTCACAGTTAAAATAGTTGTAGTTTTATTAGTAATTATAGTTTATTTTTTTAATTGATATATAAAAAAATCGTTGTAGCGTAAGACCAATGTAGCAGTGTCAATTCCCCTTCAGAATGTAAAAATGTACTAAGTAATTTAAGTGTACTAATGTACTATTATATACTAAGTGACTAATTAATGTACTAAGTGACTAAATTATTCGCTATTACATTAACCATTAATTTTATCTATTTATGTACTCGACGAAGTGAGAGTCTGCTTTCATCCATCTCGTAGCTTGTTTTAATTGAGAAGCTGAGTTCTAGACCGCTCAATAATGAATTCAGAATGAAGAGTGCGTTGTCGTCTTTTGATTAGGATTGATTCTATATTCTTCAAGATTTTTCTCATACATAGGTTTGTTTGACTGCCATCAACTGATTCGTGCTCTAAATCTGCTTATGTTTGTCTGCTATTTTCCTGTCTTATACGGGGTGAGTGGCCAAGTGGCTTGTACAGTCTTCGTCAGGTGACTGAAATTAAGCTTGGTCTGGTGAGGTCAGACTTTGGATGGGTGACCACAGAGACCTGACCTCACAACTCACCTCGTCGTCCTTCGGAAGGGACGTTAAACTAGGGGTCCCATGCCTGGATGCGGCATGCACAGTGGGCCTAAATTAGCTTTCAGTAGCTAGAAATCCTGACAAGCCCACTCAAAAACAAATTGAAACCGGGTGAGCCAGAAAAATGTTACCACTTTTAACAATGCATAGCACCAAGAACTCTTCACAGATGTGAATGATTCAACTTCTAGTTAGAAGCCAAAAGATTGAAGTATTTTTGTGATTTTTCTCGCTGTCTTACCGGCGCTAGAGGTATCGGTAAAATTCGACGTTATAACAATTTTATTGTTGCAAAGTGACTGAAAAAGGCTCTAAAACGTTGATCAAATTTTGAGGACTCTCCTTACACAGAACAATACGCAATTGGCGTTGCATCTCTCTCAAGAGTTGTAAGACATCAATTTTCAAACAAATACCCAAGATTTTCAGTCCCATGGCAAAGAGTGTGCAGTGGATATCTCTCACGTATGAACAATTGCTTTTTCTTTATTGATCTGTGCGAGGAGTCCCTTATGCTTTAATCAACTTTTGGCCCTTTTTCAGTCATTTTGCAACCATGCAATTTTTATTAAGTTGAATTTATCTATGTTTCCAGAGCTCGTAAGAAGGCAAGAAAATCACAAAAATACTTCGATCTCTTAGCTTTCAAGCAAATGTTGATTCATTTCACTCCATCCAGCACTCTTGATGTTATGAAGTTTCAAAAGTGGGAATATTCTTCTGGCTCACCCAGTATTCTGGTGCAACAGCTCTCAATATCGGCTGTAGTATTGCATTGCAACTAAATCATGGACCATAATGGAACGTGGAACATTCGTTCCCACAAATTTCTGGGTTTAAAAGTTGAGAGAGTTTTCAGCTTTGTAATTTTACTGCAGAAAATTTTGACATTTAAGTTATCCTTTGACCGACAGATTAAGACTTCTATTTTGAATTTTAGTCGTTTACTTTTTATTGAATAGCCCACCAAACGTGTTTACTTTTTTTGCCTCACCCGGTACTCTTAAACTTAATCTTATTATCTCCGTTCATTCATTTTATTCATAGCCTGCGTGCAGACTCTACAGCCAGTGTGGAGGAACAAAAAGGAGAAGAAAGCTCCCCGTAGAGTCTGTGCAACTGCGACCAGTTCTGTGTTTTGACTTATCAGATTTTGTGGAACCTTCGGGGATTAGCTGCACTAGTTAACGATTGTTCTTACTTGTTTTGAGCGTATTTTGCGTGTAACAACCATTATTCTGAAATTTGTTACAAGCAGAACACACTGAACACAAGTAAGAACAAAAGATAAATCGCGCAGCCAATCACAGATGGTTCCACAAAATCAGAGAACTCAACACACAGAATTGGTTAGCGTTGCACAGACTCTACAGGAACTTTCTTCTCCTTTTTTGCTCCTCCGCTGTGATTGTAGAGTCTGCACGCAGGCTATTTTATTTACTTTGAGAATGTAAATTTGTAATCTATCATTTTAAAGTTACTCATTATTATTCAGAATAAAGGTGGTGGACTAAAAATGGCCTTAAAACTAACCGAAACTGCCAGCTTAGGATCGGATATTGAGGAAGCGTGTATGCCTACTCCAGCAACGTCAGTCAATAAAGACCATTCTCAGACAACTGCCGCTGTTGATGCCACAAGTCAGCAAAGTCCAGGAGTCAATGAAACCTCGAATGAAAATATTTCTAAGGAGACTACGGCTACGATTGCAAAGACTGGCCAAAGAAATGCCGAGTCTGCTAACGTCGATGTTGATAAACGTGTTGGAAAGCAGGTTCCGGAAACAGGTAATTTTAAGCGTCAAGTCTGAATTGCATTTATGACCTGTTTCCCTGAGGCGGGGGGGGGGGGGTTACATAACGTGTCGAGGATACAGGTGCTTCCTTACGAGGAGTTGCTCGCTTCGCTTGCAGTTAAGGTAGCAGTATCGAAGAAAACTTCCATCTCCCTTCGCTCACAGTTAAGGAAGTGGCCTTAGTAGGATCGAATAAACATTTGGATCAAAATTTCTCCATTGTATGTGCCGCCCGTATGGGTGGGATTTTAGCTCCAAAAGTCTGTCAGTGATGGTCGCCTTTGGCCGGTCGGTTTGGCTGATTTAGACAAAATATAGCTAATATTAAATATTTCCGCCAAAAGTCATCACCAATGCATTTTTGCAATTTCGAAATGGGTAGCTTTCTAACAACCGGTCGGCAGACCCCCGTCCATCCACAAGTCATTGTTTTACCCTCTACCGGAGGGTTTGTTCACTCAACCCATTGACAAGTTTGGAAAATTTGTTCATTCACCAAAGCGCTAATTATTTCCTTGTAATTCATGTCAGTGGGGACCCACTCAACACTGTACACTGTATTTGTTGCCCCGTCTTGAGCCGTCTTTGGAATGACAAAAGAGCATTGTGATCACAAAAGCCTCTTGAAAATGTCTTTTATCAAGGCGTGAATGAAACGGAGCAAACAGTAGCATCTTTTTGCACCCTAAATGGTTACTAAATGGTTAGGGTAGCCATGCCTATCATGCTCCCAATGGTATTGTTAATGTAACTATATTTGTTGAATTGTAAATTTTTAGATTGTGTATGAAAAAAATGGTTACTTGACGCTGCATTAACAACGACAAAATTAAACCAGCTTTATTCAAACGAGGTTAAATTTCAACCAATCAAACGCATTCGACTTGTTGGATTGACCTGTTATAAGACAGCATATGGCTCTAACCTTAAAAGGGTGGGTGTAAATTATATCACAATTTTCTTCAATTTAAAGTGCTTGAAAGAGACGTTGGGTAATTTGCTGTAAATCTGCCTTGACAATTTTTTGATACCTTGATTAGTTTAAAAAGGCGGCACTTATTAATTTTGAGGCTGTGACGTCATCAAATTTGTAAATCCGTAACGAAAAGAGCTACAGGTTTCTACTTGCCACCAAACTCTCGACCCTCAATAACTATGGTTTCCTCTAAGATTGCATCAATTTACCTCAAGTAATTTAAGATTTATGATGATTTCAATGATTTCATAATTTTCGATGCATTTTTCAAAAATAATCAAAATGCCTGTACTTATGTTTTTGTTTGTTTGCCATATGCACTTACTTTATCAAAATAAACTTCGTAGTTTAATCAAAATGCCGCCATTTTGAAAATAGTGGAGATGTCGACATCTACAGCAAGTCGTCCAAAATTCCTTTCAAGTCATTCTATTCTTGCTAAAAGGTAACAAAAACTTTACACCTTGACTTATGACGATGAGTCTCTAGTTTCCCTGTGCTCTTTGATTTTTAAAAACGTAAATTTAAATCTACCAACAACTGCCTTCCTTCTAAAAAGAAGATTCTGGCAACCTGGCCCTGGCCTGAAGAACCTGACCCTATTTAGGCCCAAACTTTGGAATTCCTAAAGTACTTATCAGATTGCGATATTTGGCAAAGAACAATGCGGTCGAATGTTCAATTCAAATGATGCAGTTGACTAGATTTTGAACGAAGTTGCTGCGGCAGGTTGTTGTAAATTGCTCTGGTTTGTTTTTATCTTAAAAATTTGGAAAATGTAACGTTGAAAGACTTATTTTGCACTCACCAGGTAAAGTGAACTTCTTTCTTCAGGTTAACACCAAGTTTCTTTGATTAAACGTCTGTTTAACGTACCTAGTTGTTATCGCATTTTCTTTCCGAGGAGTGATCGTTGAACAGAGCTACGGCAGTCGTTCGATCATGATTTGGTCGATCGAATGCCTAAGACTGCGTTCACACGATGCCGGCACATTTTGAAAACGATGAAAAATGTGACGGTAGCAAAATTTGAGCTAGCGTTCACATGATGCCGGAACAATTTGAAAACGGTTGGAAATTTGACAGTAAAAAGCTCGTTGCAAGACTTTGATGCCAACGAATTGTACCTAAACCCTAAGAATCGTTCAGTCTCGTCCAAAAGCGTCTGAAAATGTTCTATTTTCATCATTGTTAAGTGTTTACACGATGCCGTTTCTAAAATGTGCTGGTTAGAGTTCCGTTTTCAAAATCTACCGTTTTCAAAATCTGCCGGCAAAAAATGTGCCGTTTTCGTGTGAACAGGAGGCCTATCCGTCGAATTTTTCACCGTTTTCAAAATGTGCCGGCATCGTGTGAACGCAGTCTAAGACAGGGCCAGGTTTTTTACTGTCTCATTATGAATTCCTCTTGAGCAAAGTTTACCGCAGGGACACAAGGGACTCATCGCCATCAGTCTACTTTGCACCCACCTTTTTAAAGATTTGAAAGATTTGAGCCCTATGCTTTATAAGACCCCGTTCGATAACATGGTTTTCTTTAAGATGGTTCAATATAGACCATTTTGACATGTAGAAAAGAGTCTGGGGAGAGCAATATTTTTGTGGTAAATGGAGGCCATAATGATGATAAATGGCTGCCACACGGCTTTTATGAAGGACAAAACTGAACTCTACAAAGCTATTGGTTTCAAATTCACTTCGAAAAACAAGGAAATGAATTGCCTAAAACGTACCTTAAAACTGTCATATGACCCATAAGCCTCGTAACAGAAGGAATGGAAGTATGAATGCGGTATAAGGTTTGCAGGTCTTTATATTTCTATTAGTTGAAGAGTGATTGTGGATAACTGAGTTGGCCATTTTTGTGATGTCTGTTTTAGGACAACATCAAAACTTAAGAAGATCTCTTCGATTACAAAACGCAGTTAGAAATGTGGAACAAGTTTGTTTGCGTTATGATGATGATGATGGCACTGACAATAGCAATGGTGATGATAATGATGATGATGATGATGTTGGGGATGATGATGATTATGTTTATAATGACGAAGATGATGATGGTGATGGTGATGGTGATGATGGTGATGGTGATGATGATGATGATGGTGATAATGATGATTCTAACGATGACAAAAATGGAACGCGGGATACAGATGTAAATGAAGAATGCAATGATGATAATCATGGGACACTGGATACAGATGTGAATGAAGAACTTTTAGATGACCATCGTGGAACGCGGGATACAGATGTAAATGAAGAATGCAATGATGATAATCATGGAACACGGGACACAGATGTGAATGAAGAACTTTTAGATCACCATCGTAGAACGTGGGATGCAGATGTAAACAAAAAATGCAACAATGTCAAGCGTAGAGCGCAGGATAGAAATGTCAATGATGATTTTAATGATGACAATCACGTAGCGCAGGAGATAGGTGTAAATCCTAGCTCTACAAACCCTCCTTCACTTGCTGCATGGGAGGAGAATTTCACAACATCGCAAACATCAAAGAAAAACAATTCAGATCACTCTCACGAAAAGAAATATTCATGCGATTTTTGTGGAAAATCATTCCTTACTCATAAACGCGTTCAACTGCATCGAAAGAGGGAACATACTGGTAAGAAGGCTCATTCCTGTGATATTTGTGGCAAATCATTTTATAACGTAGGGCATCTTAAAGCTCACATACCGACACATACTGGGGAGAGACCATTTTCTTGTGACGTATGTGGGAAGACATATATTCAAAGTGGACACCTTACGGTACATAAACGCATCCATACTGGAGAGAAGCCATATCGTTGCGATATCTGCCCGAAGGCATATTATGATAGTGTACACCTTAAAAGACACAAGCGCAGACACCACACTAAAGAAAAGCCATATTCATGTGATATTTGTGGAAAAGGTTTCCCCCAACGTTGCGAAGTCACCAAGCATATGGTTAGGCATACTGGCGAGAAGCCATACTCTTGTGACTTTTGTGGTAAGAAGTTTTACGAAAAATCGGTAATGAAAGATCACGAGCGAGTGCATACAGGGGAGAGACCTTTTTCGTGTGACATTTGTGGGAAAGCATTCAAACGTAGCTACCGTCGTAAAATGCATGAACGCATCCATATAGGAGAAAAATACTTGGTTTGTGATCTTTGTGGGAAGGAATTTATGACAAGCGATGATCTTAAAACACATAGGAAGTTGCATGGTGAAGAAAAACAGTTAACGTGTGACATTTGTGGGAAGAAATTCTTGCAAGGTAATAATCTCAAAAAACACAGGAGTGCACATACTGAAACGTTATCGTGTGTTGTTTGTGGGAAAACATTTCCTGACAGACCGAAACTTGTGAGACATAAGCGACTACACCTTGTAGAGAAAAGGTTTTCGTGTGATGTTTGTGGGAAGGAATTTGTTGAAAAGGAAGATTTTAACCTTGAAATACATATGCGAATACATACTGAAGAGATACCTTTCTCGTGTGATTTTTGTGGCAAAGTGTTCAACGGACAGGGAACGCTTGATAGACATAAATTCATACACACTGGAAAGAAACCATTTTCATGTGATATCTGTGGCAAATTGTTTGGTCGCTCTGCACATATCAAAAGGCACAGAAAGATCCATGCAGGAAAAAAACCTTATGCATGTGATGTCTGCGGGAAAACGTTTATCGAACGCGCTGAAGTTACAAGACATGCGCGAATACACACTGGAGAGAAGCGTTATTCGTGTAAGGTATGTGGCAAAGCGTTCCTTTACAGTGGGAACTTGAGAAAACATAAACTTTTACACACGGGACAAATCCACTTTTCTTGTGATATATGTGGGAAAGCTTTTAAACTTTATCGAAATTGTCAGCGACACAAAAAGAAGCATGACGAGAACATCCCTTCTTTGAAGAATATTTGAAGAAATTTATTCGAATTTCCTTTGACTTTTGATAAAACATGCGTAGATATTAGTTAGCATGAGTTAGTGAAGAAAATGAATATCTAAACGTTTGTAAAGATGTAATATGCCGGGCAGGCCCCTAGGTAGCGGGGAGGGCAGGTAGTGCTCAAGCCCCTGCTAATGATTTTGAAACAATGGTTCTACGCCACTGCAGCATTTATTGGATGTATTGTTCTTTATAGTTTTAAGAGCAATTCCCCCCCCCCCCCCAATCAGCAGCTTCTTCCTGCGGCCCTGATACCTGGTGAGTAAAAAAAGAAGCCCCATGGAAAGACCGCAGCTCACTGGATATCAAGCATGGGAAAAGACTATTTGTAACGTTTCCCTTTTGCAGCATGCTCATGCTCTGTTTGCTTTTCACTTTCACATACAAATCTCCTATTGCTTGAGCAAGGGCAGATTTTGTAATACAATAGCATCAGTCGCTTTGGTTCACACCTCAATTCAAAGCGATTAGTGAATGCAGACAAAAGAAATTCACTCAAGCAAAAATTCAAAACAAACGAAGATGCAAAGTTGCCCTGAAACCAGTACGGCGAACTCTCGTTTGGTGCGGGCGAAGGGAGGTTTTTAAGAGATGTAATGTGCTCATAATGAAAGAAGAAGGGTAAATCTAAAGTTCTGTCTTGGGTATTTTGTTTATTTGACTCAGGAGCTGGGCAGTGACTGCGTATATCTGAGCAATAAATGTGCTAAAATTGTAATGCCCTCTGCTCGGTTTCTGAGTCAAATAAACAAAATGCCCCAGACAGAACTTTAGATTTACCCTTCTTCTTTCATTATGAGCACATTACATCTCTTAAAAACCTCCCTTCGCCCGCACCAAACGAGAGTTTTCCGTACTGGTTTCAGGGTAACTTTGCGGCTTCGTTTGTTTTGGAATTTCTGCTTGAGAGAATTTCTTTTGTCTGCATTCACTAATCGCTTTGAATGGAAGTGTGAACCAAAGCGACTGATGCTATTGTATTACAAAATCTGCCCTTGCTTATTGCTTGGAGCCAAAGTGGAAAATTTCATCTTCATTTGTATGCCTCGAATCTTGAAGAAAATCAGTTTGTTTGTATTTGTCAGAAGAGACCTGCATGTAGGGCCGAAGCCAATGGGAGAGCCGGGGGGCGCTCTGCCCCCCCCCCCAGGAGACCATTTTTCGGAAAAGTTTGCTCTCTCGTCCGAGTTTTTGTGATTTAAATGACTAGTTTTGGAAGATTTTGAGGAGAAACAATGCTTAAAAACATGAATTCATTAGTGTTAAAACATAAATTCTAACTGAAATTATTGAATTTATGGCACATTTTTCATTGATATTCACTAATTGTCTTGATTTCAAGGTTGGATTGCGAAATGTGGCCAAATTTCATTTAGTGAGGAGTTAGATGGGTCATAGAACGCATGAATTTAACGGATGTTCGTACAACTGTTATTGTTGCTGTTGTCGTTGATGGCCTTTCGTCGGAAAATTTTAGTTTTTCGCCCCCCCCCCTACGCAGTCATGGCTGGCATCGGCCCTGCCTGCATGCTTCAGAATAATGCGATTGAGTTATGCAGAGAGATTGAAACATACCATTTTTGTCTCATATTTGAGGCAGATTTGGCAGACCGCAGTACGCAGAAGTAAGTGATTGATTAAAGGCAGTCTGTCACGCATTTGATTGGTTGATAATGACAATACAAAGAATAGGAAATTTGAATGGCTGATGATCCTCTGATTTTCTATGGCCGTAGAAATTCAAGAAGATTAGCCCTCCTTTGTTTCAAATACACAGATTCACAAAGAAATCTGTTGTGTTGAACTCTGATTGTAGCGGCCAAGCGGCCAATCAGATACGTGACAGACTGCCTTTAAGCAAATGTTACAAACATTTTGGCGTGAAGACGATGGCATTGGCAAATGTATAATTTGATGATAGACATTTTCAAATGAAAATGCACCTGACTGAAATTTGGCATTCAGTTATGAAATTATGATGGATCAAGAAACCTTGAAATCTTGCTTGCGCAAAATCATGACCTAAGAGGACAAAATACTTGAGTACATGAGTACACAAAGTACTTGAGTACATGAGTACACAAAATACTTGAGTACAGTAAAAACCCGCGTATAAGAACCTGGTGATTAAAAACGTACAGGCTGAAATTCTGAAATTAGACCCCCAACATATAAGAACAAGTTCAGCCTGAAAATTGAAATTGGTTCTTATCCCGAGAGATCACCAAATTAGATACAAAAACTCCAGTTGCTTTGTCGTTGAGCCTGTATGGACTGATACTATCATATATGCAAATTGCAAAAAACTCTAAAGATGCTTTGAAAGGTTTTCATGCATTCTGTAAAATTTCTGATTCTTCACGGAATGCCGTTATGAACGAGGCCTCATGAACCCAGGTGCTTCTGAACTGACAGTAAATAATGGGCTTGAAGAAGAGCTGAAAATGAGAAAAAGAGAGCATACAACCAACGCGTAATTGAAATAGAACATGGTACATTCACCCCCCTGGTTTTTGGGACAAATGGGGCTATGGGAAGAGAATGTCAATTATTCCATAAAAAACTGGCAAAGAAACTATCACAAAAGCAAAACAAAAAGTACCATGAAGTCATCACGGATATTAGAACAAAGATATCTTTTAAATTAATCAAATCAATGCTTTTATGTCTGAGAGGCTCAAGAACTGTATTTTAATTTGGACTGTAGATATTATTACATTGTATTTAGGGGTTTGGTTTATTTTCATATGCTATTTTAATATGTAACCTATTTGATTGAGAATGAAATATAATATTCAAAAAAAAAGTTTCAATCTGAACAAAGTGAATACCTGAAAGCCTTGAATGAAATAAGAACCAGTTTAAGAACCTGAACAGCCTAATTTCCCACTAAATACTCAATATATAAGAACCTAATCAGGCTGACTTACAAAATTGCAGGTTCTTATACGCGGGTTTTTACTGTACATGACAGCGTCTAGTCGTTAGGAACAAAAACCAAAGAAGTTTTGCTTGTCACTTTCACTGGTATTTGCAGGTTTTTGGAAAGGGTTTTCTGCGGAAAATCTCCAATTTCTGAACCTATCTGAATGTATTGGCAGTGAAACAAGACAGCTTTCAATGTTGTTGACTTGATATTCAGGGAGCCGTTGCCTTGTAAACGGGGATGCTTTTCAGACTCACCCACTATATCTGAATCATCGAACAGTATCGAACAGTTCACGCTATTGATTGTCGCTGGAATGACAATGTAATTCGTCGAATCTTTCGAGCTGATTGCCGCCACAAGGTATTGGAGCGAGAGCCTAAATCGGGCTACACTTTTACGAGTATGTATTGTGAATCTATGATGGCTGCCGAAAAGCTATATCGCATCACGATCACGATGTAATTCAAGTCAAAGAGTACAGGGAAACAAGGAACTAGTTTATATATTTATATATCTATGCACATACTTAAAGGACAAGTCCGGGGGGCCTATTATAGGGGGTCCAAAAGCCGCGAAACCGTGCGAAAATCAGCTGAAAGCCGTAATCCGCAGCAAAATAACGTGCAAAGCCGCAGCCGCGAAGGTAAAACATGCATTTTTGGCGCAGAACATAGCCAACTACCCGTCAATAAAGGAAAATGAAACGTTACAACAAGTAAATGTACGTGTGCATTGTTGTTCTTATGGTTCTTTCTCTTTTTCACTGAGTGAGCTGCTGTATCAATTTTACCCCTCTCCTGAATGCATAATGTGGAAAGGTGAGTGTCACATTTTGAAAATGTAGCGCAGATTCATACACTGAATCATTTGAAAACAATGAATTCATCGTTTATGAACATATCAAAATTCTGATAACAAAAGTGCAACTAAAACTCTAGCTCCACTGAACAAGTCTGTCAGAGATAGGCCCGTCGGAAGGAAGGGCGGCAGAGACCAAGTGCGAGAGAAGTAAGCAAAAAACGGGGATCCGAGGGCTTGCCCCGGGGGGGGCATTTTGTGAACATACCCTTTATTTCGTTTGAAAATATCCCTTTTTGAGACGAATTCACCATTTGAAGGAGCAGCAGGACTAGACTAACGGAAGGCTTTCGTGTCAAACTTTTAAATAGAACTGAAAATCACTTAGAAATAGGTTGGTTTTCACTGTATTTCCATGTATATAGGCATGATAGCTTGACAATTCTAATAACTTCCTAGTATCTTCACTTCTTTAAATATTCTTTCCATTAACCTGACTTTTACAGCATTTTTCAGTAAAAAAGGAAAAAATTTTAGCGAATTGTAGGAGAGGCTGAAGCCCTCTAGCCTCTCCTCGCTTCCGACTAGTCTGATTAAACCTTCTGTACGACCAAATCTCGACTTTGAACCAAGAAGGAATTTTGCTAATTCATTGATAATGGCAGCACTATCCTTGGCACATGGGGTTCTAAGGGCGAAGCTCCAGAAAATTTTATAAGGCCACGCCCTTTACTTGGGCTAAAACTCTTCTCTCGACCTTTTGTTTCCCACTGCTAAAACAGGAATTTAGCCAAACTTTGTAGTTATATCTTTATGAATGAGCACCTCAGGAAACTTTTAGGGTGCACTCTAAACTTCTGCTGGGAACGCATCTTTCAATCAAATAACTAAAGCTAATTGTTTAAAACTCTCTTCTGTCCTTTGTCATGCAATCACTGTGCACTAGAAGATTGTGCTAAAGTACCCTGGGTACCAGAGCCAAAAAATAAATTTCGAGGCTCTGGTACCCAGGGTAGTGCTAAAGGTGGTGGACATGAATTCTTTACCATGATGCTTTGCGTCAAACTGAGCTTCGGTTCATTTGACTGCATTGAACTATACGGTTCAATGTTTGACTGGCGATTTCTTCAATACAGCAAAGGATCTTGGATAAAAATTCCCCAACGCCATTTTTAGCACTATCGTCTATTGCTTGCTAACTGTCAATCAACACTGATCCCTTTGTTAAGTTATTCCTATCATATTTCTGCGCAACCTAGAGGTCTTTTAAACCCCATTTCGGATGAAGTCAATAACCTGACCGCACGTCGTTACTTCGACTAGAAGCCGCATCCGCATCCCAAGCGCCGTAAACCGTTGCGAATTCACAGCTAAAGACGCAAGACGCATCTTATGCTGAAGCCGCAATCCGTAGAAAAACCATTGCCAAATCCGTAGGCCGCACGTAAAAATAGGGTCGTAGCCGTGAAGCCGCAAACCTATAATAGGCCCCCAAGTCCGGGGTTGATAAATTTATTGTTAGAAAGTAACCTTATCAACTGCTGAACACCAATCGTGAGTTCTTTCCAAGATTCGATGCCTCCAACTTTCATAAATTGGTTAATGAATCTTCGTAAGTTAGGCCAAATATCGTCGCCATTTTGTATTTTGTACGAGTGTGCGAAGGCGCGATAAGGAGGCTAGCAATGTGAGTGGTATAATATCAACACATTTGGCAGCCTCGTTCAGGTCAACGTGAAGTGACATCATAGAAAATGACGTCATTTCGCACTTCTTAGCAGATTGAAATAAGTAGCTTCGCAGATTAAAAGAGAAAATAATTGAAAAAAAAGTACTACACACCATTCACAACAGTGTAATCTCTTGAATAATCAACAATTATACCAACCCTGGACTTGTCCTTTAAGAGAGACCACATGCATAACACAGCTATGAATTATACTGTTGTCGTTGCCAGTGCAGTAAAGTTTAGGAAAAAACTTCAAGTAAGATGTCATTATTACTCAGTGCAATACTATATATATTACTGTTTTGTTCTTTTAAAAAAGTAGTCTGTAGTTTAGCGGATCATGTATCATTACATATTGTGTCTGATAATTAAAAAAACTGCAGTATTTTTAAACAAAGTGGATATGCAATAGACCAAATCGGCTAAGATTTGTTAAATCGGCTAAGATTTGTTTTACCCATGTCAAGTCATGTGACCATACTCTCGGGAACTTGTAGTATTATGTTTCTTTCGGCGCTCATGGCACAACTTTGCATTGCACCAAATGTGTTAGAGAAATCAAAAGATGCTTTGTCAATAGATTGATCACATGACTTGAAATGGGTGTAAACAAACCTTTGCCAATTTTGTCTATTAGATATTTTAGAATGGTCGATGTTCTATACAACGTTTACAAGGCGTCGGCAGAGCTCACGACCGCTGTTATTTTATTCTATTTTGGAAAATCAGCTCCCGTTTTTGTGGTAGCAGCAGTAAAAAAGGTTCTCTGAATGACGTAATGTCTAAGTAGCGAGCACACGGACCAGTGCACTTACCACCGACCCATGAAACTAGTCTTCAGTACTTAGATGGATACAATGATGAAGAGCTTCAAATATCTTGGTAGAGGAGCTCAGGTAAAGCACGGCACTGGTAGGTGTGGTTAATTTTTCAATAAGTTTTGAAAATCATAAAGGTGCAGGGGTGCAAGGATTGAAACAGACAAAAGTCGTTTCTATGTAATATTTTCGTTGGAAAGCAAGCTATGTACATCATTTGGTGCGTAATTGACGGAAGAATCTGCTTTTCATGTAAATGTACCGATTTAACTGATCGTGTATTCTCTTGATGAGACATTCTGCAAAAATTACTTGTTTGTATCCCTATGAAATATCATAGTACAGGCTACATTTTACAATACTTTGTAATTACTATGCAACACTTACAGATAACGTTCTAATTATGTAATAATTTTTATAAAAACTAAGTCTGTTGTTTTTTCATCGTCATTGAACTGGATTGTCTTTTCATCATGAAAGCAAAAAGCAAGAAATGTCTTCTCTCATAATCGTTCTCATTCTAAGATTTATAAGAAATTGCGTTTGCCGGATTCATCAACTTACGTCTTACAGGGAAGATGCCGCGAGGAGCTACGGAGCACCCCCCCCCCACACACACAGAGTAACGACTCCGCCGGACATTGAAAGTACAGCGGGGAAATTAGCCAGGGGGGGACTTGGTAGTTCAAGGTGATGTACCCGTTGCAAAATTTAGGGTCTCGAAAATATCGTGGCGGGCAACAAACCTTTTGGCTATTATCTGTGATGGAACAAATTTTGTATGATTGTTGACGGGGAGACAAGAATTTGAACGGGGAAGCAACAGAAACAGGCAGAAACAAGGCAGGGAGAATGCTTAAACTCAAACTTGGCGGGGAAACACATTTTCCTGGCAGGTCATCCTTTCGCCTTGGCGGGGCAGCGCCCAGGGGGGGGACTTGGTAGTTCAAGGTGACGTACCCGTTGCAAAATTTAGGGTCTCGAAATCTGCGATTTACTACCTCTTAGGGTCAAAAATTTTCAAATTCACTACCGCTTAGGGTTGTGAAAATTGATATGATTAGTTCAGGGAGATTTAAGAAAGTTTGATGAACTGAATTGTTGTTAGTAACATTCTGTAACGACAGAGATCAACCACTTATTCACTCTCCTCACATTATGCAAACCTATCAAAACAAATTTCTGATCAATGATGGACCATTGCATTGACCATACTGTCATATACTCACACTAGGAGAAGGTCCTCCCATCCCAATCCTATGTTTACCTCTACACTTGTATCATTTCAAAGGAAATATAACTTATTTTCTTTCTCATGTCTGTCATACAATAGCAGCATTGTTTCTGGAACAATGAACCTATTGTTATTGGTGCAAAAGGAAGCCAAAAGTTACTACCGCTTAGGCTAAAAGCTACTACCGCTGAGGGTTTAGGGTTTTGCAACATTTTGCAACGGATACGTCAACTTGAACTACCAATTCCCCCCCTGGGGGGCAGCGTTTCAGCAGGGTCGTCACTGGGGATGTTACGGACAATGACAGCTCATGGCCATTCCATGTAGACATGCAGAAGATAGGAATAAAATGTTTTAGCCGAATTTTGCTCGTGGCTCATGGCCGGAGACCTTCAAAGCCTCAATTTCGCGGACCAATCAGACGGCGAATAAGCGAAAGAAACGTGTGAAGATTTTTCTAAATTTTACCTACCTTCATGAAACGCAACCAGGACAAAAAACTGCTGGAAATTTCCCAAAATTTTGTGAAGAGATCTGTTCGCCAGTTGTTTAGGCATCCAGGTTTGGATGCCGGGGGGATGCCGGTCAAAATACCTCACACGTTCGTGGAGATAGAGCGATTCCAGTCGACGAACGACGAAACCCGCAGAATCTTTTCGATGCTTGTTTACGTCAGTTCAAGTCAGGTGATAAAACCTCTTGATAAAACCTTCTTTCAATTTCATAACTTATTTCACACCATGAAAACTTCCAACTATCCAAAATTTAACCAAGGAAGTGAAATTTGATCAAAATCAATGCCCTAAAGAGTTATTTTTCTAAAATGATACCCCAACATTTATGACTGCTTGTGATTTTACCAAAAATGATACCACAAAATTTATTTCCTGTCGAAAAAAGGCACCCATAAAAATGGCCCATCCCGTACCAGCATCTATGCTAGTTACATCCCCGGGTCATTATGATAATTTAATACAATAGTCAGTTTCAGAGGTAGAGTTTTAATTCAATAGTGAATAAATTATGGACCAGTTTGGAACGTCGATCCAATGCATGTGTTGGCAAACCTCAAAGGAAATCACAAAGGGAGTCGACAAGACTCAGGAGACCCCCAGAACGTTTTGTCCCTTGAGGTATCTTGCCTTTTGTGTGGGTGCATTTTGCCCTGTGTGCTGGCGGTGTTGCGCTGATCCAGGTCCCTAAGGAGCCACGGTAAACATGTAAAACTATTACAACAGAAAACAGGAGGAGAGTTGTAGAAGAGAGTTGTAGAGAGAGCACAAGACAAACAAGACGAGCGCGTTCCTTACGAAAAGCCACTGAAGCTAGGCCTAGTCTCGAGCAGCGACGACCCAAGCCCAAGCCCAAGTTGACGTCGGCATGATTTTGGTGAGCGTATTTATTCCTTTCCTTGTTGGGGACGAAGAATAAAGAGAACTAAACATGGATTATTGACAGTTTTTAGTTCAGTTGTGTTTGATACATTTTGAATATTTGCACTTTAAGGAAACTAAGATACATCTTTGAGTTATGTGTTTATGGGCCGCACGTTGAATCCACTACATAGTAGCAGAGGGTAGTTGATTATTAATTGAATCAGATGAATTATCCATTTCATTGGGGTATTGCGTGAAGTTCTTCCCTTTGAATTTGGCTTATTACGCTGGTACTTGCATCATTTCGAAATGATGGGTTGTTGTACCTTGTTATGTGCTGATATGCTGGGGAACTTTACGTACTACATCGGTGTATCTTTTTCTCGTTTGTTGCATTGCATGATGTATCTACTTGTTTGCTTTGAATTCAATTATGGTTTGCATTGTTTGTATTGAATTCATGCTTGCGTCTTAGTTCTTGTTTTTCGCGCGAAGCGCTTTTTTCGCTATCTAGAAAACTACAAAGACAGCAGTTGTTTTCTGGTTTTTCATAATTGTGTAAGATATAGATAGCAGAGCTTACACAAAAATTTGAAAGAATTTGTAACTTGTTTGCTAAGTTAAACTGATAGTTTCTTAGTTAGTTAATTCTATTGATATTGGTATCCTTTGGACATTGGTCGTTGGACAGTTTGTGTACCTGCTATTTGTCATTGGATTTGTTTACTCGCTCAAGATTGAAGAAAGATTTGGGACATATTGGTTTGAAAGTCGAATCGCTCGTGCCATGTTCGTTATTTAATTGTTTAGTGGATCAGTCTCTCGTGAACTTGCTATCTGTATTCCTCATGGGACAATGTCGTCGGAAGATCAATTGTATAAAAATATTTTGAAGTTGAATGTCGCGGAGCTCCGAAGGGAACTGGAGAAAAACGCATTGCCAGCCACGGGGAGAAAAGCAGAGCTGATACAGAGGCTGTACAAGTTCGCCAAAAGGGAATTAATCACGAGTCAAGGAGGTTCTCCTGAGGATTCCGTTCAGAGTGAAAAGTCTCAAGATAAAACAGAGTCGATCTTGAAAACTCCTTCGAGGATACCGCGTTTGTTGCCGAATGTTGAAGAGATAAGCAAGTCTGCACGTTCACGTTTGGACAGGACGTCATCAATTCGTGATAGAAATAGAACATTGGAGCAGGATTTGTTTAGCGTACAGTTCGAAGATCGGGACATTGATCTGTTCGGACATTCGAAAGGCAGTGATGGTAGAAGAGATGAAGGCAAGATTATACATGAACAATTGCATGATAATGGACAGCAAAGTTGGGAACACAACGGGCAGGCCACACAAACCGGACAGCTTTCAAATACCGGACAGCCTCGTTTTCAAGTTAGTTCAGATGAACCAAAGTATGAAACAGATCACAGAGAATATGAATTTTCCGGACATAATGGAGATAACGGACATGGAGAAAGCAAAGATCATGAGAATATTTTTCAAGAGATTAGTGAAATGAAAGTTTTAATGGAAAAACAGTCGAATTTTGTTCATCAAATTGAGAAAGAAATGGATTTAAAGATAAATAGTTGGAGTAAGAAAATATTAGAGGCAGTGCAGCACAAAGCCAATGTTAATGCAGACACAAGAAGTGATGATATAAGAAATCCAAGTGAGATGGAGCAACTTTACAGAAAATATAAATTTTATGGTTCAGCGATAGAGATGATACTGTTAGAGATTTCTGAGTTTGATCAGGGTGAAGTATCAAAAGCTGAGATGGAAAATTCATTACGTCGACTGAATGAAAAGGAACAACAGTGTGGGTCTATAGTCCAAGAAATCATTACATTACAGATAGATGAAAGTATTGAAGATAGAGAGATAAGAATTTGGACAGAATTTCAACAACGAATCCTGCGTGCATCAAAAGGGGCAGAACGATTTATTTCACAATTAACAAAGGATGAGGAAGCAGAGTTGAGATCAGTAGAGGACAGGACACCACTGAAGGAATGCAGAGAATCAAATTCAAGTAGTAATTTGAAATTACCCAAGTTTACATTACCAGAGTTTCATGGCAATATGATAGAATGGGTTTCATGGTGGGATCAATTCAAATCTTGTATTCACGAGAACAATGCATTAAGTGAGAGAGAGAAATTCAATTATCTGAGAGTATATGTAAAGGGATCTGCAAGAAAAGCCATTGAATACATTGAAGTTACGAGTTCAAATTACTCAAAGGCCATAGATGCATTGAAGAAGCGTTATGGCAGATAACGTTTAGTCGTTGAACATTTGGTCGAATCGATACTAAACATAGAGAAGAGAGAAAGGGTGACTGCACAGTCACTGAGGTACTTGTATGACACTTTGGTTAATAGATATCACACTCTGGAGCAGTATGAGCCAAACCTTGAAGTGTGTCACAGAATTCTTGTACCAATTTTCCAAAGTAAACTGCCAAATGACATAAGGAGAAAGTGGGAGTATGAACTTTCCAAGCTAGAGAATGAAGAAGAAGATAAGAGAGTTACGGCAGAGTTTTTCTTCGATTTTCTTCGATCACATGTAATGTCTGAAGAGGCCATAGAGAAGTCGACTCCAAACCGTTCAACTCATCCCAGAATGTCAAATAGGCCACGTTTACAAAACAAGGATCAAGGGGACAGTAGGTTTTCATCAGCAACAGCATTAGCAGCTCAAACTAGTCAAGAAACTGTCAATCAAGGCCGAAATAATCAAAATAAATGTGGTTTTTGTGAGAAAAATCATGAATCAAAGAAGTGTTTTGGATTCAAGAAGAAATCAGTTGATGAGAGGATACAGACAGTTAAAGATAAAGGATTGTGTTTCAATTGTTTGAAGCCTATAAGTTCCACGCATTACAGTTCATGTTGTATGAGCCAAGGATGTATGGTCGAGGGATGTCAGAGAAAACATCATACATTACTACACAGAGCAAGTTCGAATCCCAAGACAGAAGTAACTAAAGATGAGAAGGTCAATTCTTCCGAGAGAGTAGAAACTATAGTAGCAAGCCATGTTGGAGTTTTAAACGGTATTGTGAAAACAGATTCAGAAACCAAGATGAGGCTGCTACCCACAGCAAAGGCAAAGTTAATTCAGAATGGCACTGAAACAGATGTCAGGATTCTGATAGATAGTGGAAGTGATCACTCATACATAAAGCAGGATATTGCAGAGTCATTAGGAATGCAATCTGAGGGACCATCAAAACTGATGACAATACTAATGCATGGTGGTCAATCAAGAACAATTAAAGTGAGAAAGTTCAAATTTACTTTGACAGCATTGGATGGCAGTAAGTCTGCTGATGTAAGTGCATGGGCGGTGGATAAGGTGTGTGCACCGCTAGAAGCAGTTCCAGTCGATATTTCAAAATATCGATATTTAAAGGGATTAAAGTTAGCTGATAGCTACCCAAGACAAACAGCAAACATTGATATTCTATTAGGTTCAGACCAGTGGGGTCAGATCTTAAGAAGCGGACTAAAGAAGAGAGATGCTAGTAGTCCGATAGCAACAAATTCAATATTTGGATGGATGATCTCAGGAAACTTAGATGTAGGATCAGAATATCATCCAAGCAACAGAGCAACGACAAATTTTGCTACAGTGAAGACAATGGAGGAAGAGCTCAACCTCGATCTCAAACGATTTTGGCAATTAGAATCTTTGGGAATCGATGAAAGTGAAAAAAGGCTGACAAAAGACGAGGAAAGTGCGATGCAACAATTCAAAGATAGCCTTGTCTATGATGGAGAACGTTACGAAGTTGCATTGCCATGGAGAGAAGATTGTACAGATTTGGAAGACAATAGGCAGCAAGCTGTTAGCAGACTTGTGAAAGTAGAGAAACGTTTTCAGTATGACAAAGAAAAGGCAAGCATGTATCAAGATGCAATAAATCAGTACTTGAAAGATGGGCACGCAAGAGAAACAGACAAAACGGATTCAAATTCAGGGACAAAGATTAACTATCTGCCTCATCATCCAGTTTTTCGCTCAGATAAAGTGACAACGAAGTGTAGAGTGGTATTTGATGCATCTTCAAAGAATAAGAATGGAGTTTCCCTCAATGACTGTCTTCTACCAGGACCTGTGTTACAACCTAATTTAGTTTCAATCATCATTAGGTTTCGCCTTCATCGTGTCGCCTTAATGGCAGATATCAGAAAGATGTTCTTGCAAATAAAGCTTGCAAAGCAAGATCAGAATGTGCATAGATTTCTGTGGCGTGATTTTAATACAAAGATAGAGCCAAAGACATACTGCATGACACGCCTAACATTTGGAGATGTTTCAAGCCCTTTTGAAGCAATAGCAACTGTGCAACATCATACTGAAGTAAACAAGGAGTCCTTTCCAAAAGCATCAGAAACCATCAAAGAGAACATGTATGTTGATGACTGTTTAACGGGAGCTGAAGATAATGAAAGTGCGTTTCAGTTGTATCAAGAAGCTACGGGAATGATGAAATCTGGAGGCTTCGAATTAGTCAAGTGGGCAAGTAATTCTAAAGAGGTTCTTGTCCGTATACCACAAGATCAAAGAGCAACGAAGAATGTGATAGAGATTGAAAGCGAAGGTGACCCATTGAAAGCATTGGGCATTTCATGGGATACAGAAACAGATGAATTTTTGTTCAATCAAGGAGAGAAACTGACAAATATTCAAGATCAAGGAACCAAGAGGAGTCTTATCAGTATATCGTCAAAGCTTTTCGACCCAATGGGATGGTTAGGTCCATTCTCTGTTACAGCAAAGATCCTATACCAAGAACTGTGGACACGGGGGTTAAATTGGGATCAAAAGTTACCAGCAGATCTTATGTCTTCATGGAATAAATGGAAAGAAGATTTGAAAGAGTCTGCGCATTCCTAGATGTTTTGTAAGTGATCTTACTAATGTCAACAGCGTCGAGCTCCACGGATTTGGGGATGCTAGTCCCAAAGCCTATGGTGCAGTAGTGTACGTCGTGTTGAAAGATGAATCTGGAAAAGTGAATGTTCAGTTAGTCATGTCCAAGAACAGAGTTGCACCGACTAAAAGAGTGACTTTGCCAAGACTTGAGTTGCTAGCTGCATTTATTCTTTCCAAACTATTAAAGTTTGTATTGGAATCATTGAAAGTGACTGTCGACAGAATAGTGTGTTGGTCAGACAGTTTGGTAGCACTCAGCTGGATACGAAGGCCAAGCAGAAACTGGAAATTGTTCGTTGCAAATCGAGTGCAGTCGATACAGGAAAATGTATCACCAGAATGTTGGCGATTTTGCCCAGGAAATGAAAATCCTGCCGACTTGTTAACTCGGGGGGAGAATTTAGATTCAGTTATTCATAACCAACTTTGGTGGAATGGGCCAGCGTGGTTAAAGAACAGTGAAGAAAATTGGCCGGAAAATAAGCTCGAGGTTTCTCCAGAGTCAGAAACAGAGATGGTCAAAATTACAGTTTGTAACCATTCAACTACAAAGTCTGTATCAAGAGTAATTGATCCAGCCAAATATGAGAAATTTTTGAAGTTAGCAAGAGTTACTGCTTACGTCTTGCGAGCAGTTCGTAATTTTAAGACGAGTTTAAGAAGTAAAGCTACAAGCCAGCCGATGGAATCATTTGGAAAAGATTTAACGTCAGAAGAGATAAAGTCAGCAGAAGAATATTGGTACAGAACAGTGCAACGAGAAGAATTTGCTGGAGATTTTGAAGCACTAAAGAACGATGTACAACTCCCGAAAACTAGCAAGTTGAATAGCCTGTCTCCAATCTTTGATCATGAAAAGGAGCTTATCAAGGTCGGGGGTAGATTGCAGTTTTCTTTGATACCTGAAGAAAGTAAGCATCAAATCATATTACCTGGAAAACATATGGTCGTAGACAAGATTATTCAATCAGTACATGAAAGAGAAGCTACACATGCAGGACCAGAAACCACTTTAGCCATAACGAGAGAAAGATTCTGGATAATTCAAGGCCGCCGAAATGTTACCAGAGTAATTCACAGATGTCTCAAATGTAAAAGGCAAGTGACCAAACCACTGATGCAAAGAATGGCTCCCTTACCTGTAGAGAGAGCGAGTCCTTCACCACCATTTACACATGTTGGATTAGATTTCACAGGACACTTGTTCTTAAAGTTGAAAGGAAGTTCAGTACCCCAAAAGGCGTATGTATGCATATTTACTTGTGCATCAACACGAATGGTTCATTTCGAATTAACCAATGATATGACAACTGACGAGTTCTTGCAAGCCTTCAAGAGGATGTATAACAGGAGGGGTCTCTGCAACACAATGTGGTCAGATAACCAGTCTACTTTCAAAAGAGCGAATAAAGACTTGCAATGGATTGTGGAGACTTCAAAAACGAAGACAGAGAAAATTTGGAAGAAGATTGATACTCAGAGAGTAGAAACAGATTTAGCAAATAGAGGAATCAAGTGGAAGTTCATTACGGAGCGAAGCCCACATCGAGGAGGTTGGTGGGAAAGAATTTGTCGTTCACTAAAAGAGCCATTACGAAAGATTCTCGGCAAAGCTTTCCTTACATATGTAGAGATGTACACAGTTTTGACAGAAATCGAGTCAACAGTTAACTCAAGACCTTTGACTTTTGTTGGAGAAAGTATCAAAGATGGACAAGTAATCACACCGGCACATCTTGCTCTTGGAAGAGCACTAAAGACTGTTCCAGACATACCACATGGGACGCAATGTGAAGCTCCAATCACTGATAGATATCTTTATCGTCAACGATTGATCGGTCACTTCTGGAAAAGATGGCAAGCAGAATATTTACCAAAGTTAACCGTGAGACAAAAGTGGAGAAATGAAGTTCCTCCGTTACAGAAAGGTGATGTTGTATTGATTTCAGAGGACAATGTGAAACGCAGCAGTTGGCCATTGGGAATGGTGGCAGAAGTTCACGAAGGAGCAGATGGTTTAATTCGGACAGTGACAGTCAAAACACAGAAAGGAAACTTTAATAGATCTATTCAAAAACTGCACCTCCTCGAAGGACACAAAGATCCAGAAAATCATGAAATAGTTCAAACAAAGGCATACGTTCCTGAAAGAGCCACCAAGACTAAGCCTACTGGAGTAAGATATGTTAACGTAGTACGTCAAGGTGGGGAGAATGTTGGCAAACCTCAAAGGAAATCACAAAGGGAGTCGACAAGACTCAGGAGACCCCCAGAACGTTTTGTCCCTTGAGGTATCTTGCCTTTTGTGTGGGTGCATTTTGCCCTGTGTGCTGGCGGTGTTGCGCTGATCCAGGTCCCTAAGGAGCCACGGTAAACATGTAAAACTATTACAACAGAAAACAGGAGGAGAGTTGTAGAAGAGAGTTGTAGAGAGAGCACAAGACAAACAAGACGAGCGCGTTCCTTACGAAAAGCCACTGAAGCTAGGCCTAGTCTCGAGCAGCGACGACCCAAGCCCAAGCCCAAGTTGACGTCGGCATGATTTTGGTGAGCGTATTTATTCCTTTCCTTGTTGGGGACGAAGAATAAAGAGAACTAAACATGGATTATTGACAGTTTTTAGTTCAGTTGTGTTTGATACATTTTGAATATTTGCACTTTAAGGAAACTAAGATACATCCTTGAGTTATGTGTTTATGGGCCGCACGTTGAATCCACTACAGCATGTCCCTTGCAGCCACTTTTCTAACTTTTTTGTTTTAAAGATGAAAGATTTTACCTAACAAAATATTCTCATTTAAGTTAGCCTGTGACCACGGGGGGGGGGGGTTCTTCCATAGTAAAGGTACCTGGGGATGTGCCGCCCGCGAGGGTATACTTTTTCGGACTTCTAGTCTGGCCAAGGGTGTACTTTTTGGCAATTTTAGTCGAGTTAGGTTTAGGCAAGGGTATGCTTTTTGGGAATTTTGGTCAAAGAGATGTCAAAATTCGGTAATTTTTGTAAAAAAAACCCAACTTCTTAAAAATTTTGGTCTAGAAAATGCGAAAATTTGGCAAGTTTTGCCTAGAAAATGCCAATTCAGAGCACTTCTGAAGGAAAAATTAGTCTAGCCAAGGGTATCATTTTCACAAAAATTGGTCTAGCCAACGGTTACATTTTCAAACTGTGGGCGGCACCCCCCTACCCGAAATTTAGCCGAGAACCCCCCCCGTGCCTGTGACTCAGGGCCGCTGAGGGGGCGGCAGGAGGGGCAATTTGCCCCAGGGCCTCAAGGTCTTAGGGGCCTCTAAATACGTCTTCAGCCAATCTGAAGGGGTGACAGAATAAATTTTCTGCTCGCAGGAGGCCTCAATTCGCAGTTTTGCCCCGGGGCCTCGAAAAGCTCCCGGCGACCCTGTTAACTGGTTAACATTTCTGTTTTGAATTGGACATGACTGGAAGTTACACTTTTGAGTTTTACATTTCATATTCCTTTGCACATCTCCAGTTACTTGTGAAGGAGACGAGTCTGGATCAGAATTTTTTTGGGTTTGTAAAACGTTGTCTAGTATACCTTTGGGTACGCTATTTGGTGCATAATCGGTATATTTTTGGGGGTTGCTGATGAGAAAATTTGACGAGGTAAGTGTTAGACTGAGTTTTTCATCAAAATATTGCAGCGCAGTTGCCTAAGACCGTTAGTTTCATGTACCGTGAAGCTATGACTACACCCCAGGGTGTAAAATGTTCTAAATTTAGTATTTTTGGGTTTGTCAAAAATATCCTCTTCTGTCACTTACCAACAGAAGTGCCCTACTACTGGGGTTGACAGCAACTGTCAAACCGAGCTGACAGCCGACCCCCGTCTTTTTGGTGGTTTGAAAATGAGGCTGAAAAATGGAATGCTGGGTTGTTGTGGTTGCGTAGCTGTGAGCTGTTGTTTGCTGCAGTGGCTTTGTCCTGTCTCACTCATGAAGTAAGTAGACCTTATTTTATGTTTCCAACAAGCATTGGTTAATGAATTAAGCATCCAAAGCTGTATTTGTTCATCTTTTCAATGCAAATTTAAATGCTGTTGTTTGTGTTGATGGCATTGCTCTTGGTTGGTTTTGTGGCCCAGTCTGCAGATGGCTTGTGCACACCGTAGTAGAGGAGTATCGCCCTTTTGGAACACTCTGTTGAACTGAGTAGATTTTTGTAATTTTAGTTACAATTGCAAGATAATGCTTACCGTTATTGCAATCCTTTGCTATTCATATCACCTTTCTAAGAACAACGTGTCTGATTGTCGCTCCATCTTTCCATGATATCAATTTTAGTGCCGAGAGGTCTGAGCGGCCTAATGTTCAGCATTCGCCCATTTGGAACGCGGGCAAAATTGTTACGAGCGCCTTGTGTGAAGTATAAAATGCCAATATTAATTTCATTGATGTGCAACGTGAAAAGGCTATTATTTCTTCGTGATCTTACCCCTCCTCCTTACCACCCTCAACTGCTTGGAAACATGCTTTCCGATATTCCAACATCTCCCGTTGCCTCCACCCAGTTTCCTACACGGAAATGACGTTTGAGCATGTGATACAGCAGGAAGGTTCCAGCGGTCACAGGTGCACCATAAGGGCGGCTTAGGCCAGTCAGCGTGGCTGTTAAATCAACACATCGAATGCCTTGACTGTTCAAGCAATTGTGCAGCATCCCACTGAGTTTTCATTTCGAAGGCTCAATGTCAACAACAGGCCATGCAGGTTCAGTTGTTGCCGAAAAATTTCAACGAAAGGAGTAAAAAGAAAACAGACTGGTAGAAAGGCAGCTTGAAAAAATGAAGACACTTGCGCGTTCATTTCAGGTCGGTACTTTTATCTTCAATTTGCAAAGCAACGAAAGGAAATATAACAACAAATACAAATGACAACAAAGAAGATGGCGTCACCAAACCGTTTTCGCGCGCTTTTGGCGAGAAACTAGACCAAGGCTCCGGCCATAGCGAAGTTTTGCTGTGCAGTCAAATGTGTCAATATTCGAGAGTGTTCCAAAAGGGCGATACTCCTCTAGATATTTTCCTCCCAAAAGTATTGAAAACTTTTGCACACCAGGCAGATTTGGGTGTGGCAATGTAGATGGGAGTGGTCAGGGTGTGGTTGTATTGAATTACCATTACCTATGAACTCAAAAGATACACCAGGCCCTGATGAGCAACTCAACTAATTTTAGAAATCAAGACATAGAGTTGACAAATAAACAGGGGACAGTGAGAGAGGGGGTCTGGGGGCAACGCCGGCAAAAAATTTTTTTGAGGACATGCCCTCTACTTTTGCTCTGAACACCTCTGCCAATCCCATGTTTGCTTGTTTTGTACTCGAAATTTTTGAATATTTTAAGCAGTAGAAATATTGGTCTACTTACAAATAGATTTTGCAGACAAAAGTATTCAGAAAATGTACAATAACTTTCCCAAATTAACCACAATTGTTTGGTGTAGGCCTACACCAGCACACCAGAAATTTGTGATGATGCACACCGGTAATTTTGCCCTTGCACACCGGAGATCTCGTCGAAAAGTGCCATACTCTGCAGACTGGTTTGTGGCCCCTGTGTTGCTGATGTGTGCTTGTGTTGTGTAGTGTGTGCTACTTTTATCACTTGAAATTAAAGTGTGATTTTTAAAATAATTACAACATCTACCAAAAAAGTGTAATTACAACATTTACAAGTATAAATAATTGGCAAAATGCTAAAAATTTATCTAAAAACACCCCAAGTTCAGTGTAAAATGGCAGGGATAGCATAAAGCCGTGCTTGGAAAACCATGTATGTTATGCCAAATATCTTTGGCTTACAGCAACATCAAGAACAATGGGGAACAATAGGTATGTTGTCTTTAGACAAATGATATCAACAGCCAAATGCCGTTAAAAATACGAAAATCGAAAGTTGATGGCCCCTAAACTCTCTGTCCAGTGTGGAAAGTTTTTGTTACGCCAAAGGTTTATGTCAAACCAATTGTCTAAAGACAATACACCTATTGTTCTCCCATTGTTCTTGATGTTGCTACAGACCAAAGATATTTGGCCTAGTTTTCCAATGTGGCTCTCTGTTTCCTTTGTCAGTGTACCTCCTCCTATGGTCATGTGTCAATACTCTTGACGTCTTCTCTTTCTTGAAGATATTGTCCATGGTGTTTCTTTCCACTTGGACATCCTTGCCTCCCTGTTCTTTTTCACTGTTTCAATACTCTTGCTCTTTCACTTCCTCCTACTCCTTCTATATATAAATTTTTCTTGACTTTTGTTGACATAGTTTTTGAAATTCCAAAATTGCAAGCTCTACATATTCTTTTCCAGTCAGCCTCTACCTCCCTGTTTCTTTGGTGACACATGCTGTCTCTTGGATCCAATGCTTCATACATGGTCATTGGCCTTCTTGTCATTTTATCCATCTCATGTACCCTTTCTTTTGTCTGGCAAATGGTGCAGAGTGTCTTAGAATAGACACAGCCCAAGCATCGATGGCTTTGATCATATTTTGGCCATTTAATTCAGACTGCAGAACCCTTTCTATCTCTTATATTCCTTTTTGAATATATCCTTCACCTGCTCTAATTTGACTTCCTCTGCTTCTAAAACACCTAGACACTTGCAGGCATCTACCTCTGCCAATCCTTTAATCATACCCTTACCAGGATGTCATCTGACCTTGCCAACTTCCCATTCTTTTCATCATCACTGCACATTTCTCTACACCAAACGCCATTTCAATGTCAGTACTATTAGTGAGGTTGATAAGTTGAAAAATCGTGCAAATTGTGATAAAAGCATGAAACTTGGTGAAACTACACAATTTGATATATGCGTAACAAGATAGGATGTAGACCCCTTCTGAAAATTGCCCCCATGTGCTATATTTAGACTAGGGTACTTGTGCCCAGTCCTCAGAAGACGTTACTGTGCTAAATTCCTTATTGTTAGCTATACAACCATGAAACTTGGTGACAATACACGATTTGATATGCGTAGCAAGATAGGATATACAACCCTTCTGAAAAATGTCCCCATGTGCTATTTTTAGACTAGGGTACTTGTGCCCAGTCCTCAGAAGACATTACTGTGCTAAATTCCTTATTGTTAGCTATACAACCATGAAACTTGGTGACAATACACAATTTGATATGCGTAACAAGATATGATATAGACCCCTTCTGAAAAGTGCCCCCATGTGCTTTTTTTAGACTAGGGTACTTGTGCCCAGTCCTCAGAAGACGTCACTGTGGTAAATTCCTTATTGTTAGCTATACAGCCATGGAGCTTGGTAAACCTACACAATTTGATATACTGGAAAGGATAGAAGTGGTCTCCCAACTGAGAAATACCCTTTGTGCTATTTTTAGACTGGGGTACTTGTGCCCAGTCCAAGGATTTCTTGATCATGGTAACATCCAGGTCATGAAGTAGTCCTGATACTTTGTAAATCCGGCTAAACCTACATAATTTGATAAGCTGAATAAGATGAAAGTGGTCTTCTCGGCCCTTTTGCTAAAGTGAGGGCCTTCACGTCAGGTCCGCTAGTGCCTGCCATCGAGAAATGCACTTTCCTACTAACCTTCGGACAAATTTTTGTCCAAAAGTTTGATCATTGGAAAGTTTTCAATGCTTTGAAAGTAGCAAATGCACAAATTTCTCCCATGCCACCATTAAAATGTGAGATAGTGTCACCGGCGATCCTTTTTCCAAAGTGAGTTTCCGCAGTGCAAATGTCAGTAACAATGTTCTTGAAATGATGAGGGTACATCTTCTTTTCATCGGCAATCTTGAACCTGCTTTCAGAACTATTTCCTTTGTTGAATACTTTTTGTGCATCTATATATTTCGTTTAAGTTGCACATGGTTGACTAAGACAAAATGACAACTACTTTTAACATATATCATTTTTTAGTACTATGAAAAAATTCATGAAAAGTGTCCAGGCTCTTTTTGTGTGAAGTCATTTTCCGAGACTTTTCCTTCCGAAAGTTTTTGGTTTTAATGTATGGACTTTAGTATCCCGCTGCTTCCTATTCATCTATATTGCATTCTCCAATACAACTACAAAGCTCTGTGCATGGCAGATCAGCTCACTTGTCTCGACATCTTGCCTATGAGCATCCTTTTTGCACCTGCAATGTTTCAATTCATCGAATGCTTTTGAAACTTCCTCTATCGTTGTTCAGCAAGTAGACAATTTGCCGTTGATCATTTTCCAGCATAACGTGGCAGTGGGCAAAATTTCTTCTATTATTTGGCATCTTTGTCCCCAGGGGAATTTCATCATCTTCAAGGCTCGCTCTCTCTTTTTCACACTTTTGTGTGACAGTTACCGAGCGGAAAGTTCATATCATCGATTCATGCATGCAGTCATGGATTTTAACTCACTAGGGAAGCATGAACATGGACTGAATGATTAGAACAACTGTTCCTTCGATGCTGGAAATGATCTTTCTTCCCGTTGATCTTTCAAACAACGAAAAGGTATGTTATATCACAGAAATGCATTTGAAAATGAATGATGCTTACCCTGTTTAATATGCAGACTTCAGCAAGTGTTGGTATAGCGTATAGCGCGTCTTTCGTTAGTGGTACGAGATTAGTTGGTGTAGAACTCTTGGTGAAAAGGTATCTTCTCCATTCGTTGACATCACTAAAGGAACTTGGTTCGTAGTTATAAATCGCTGTAAATAGGTAATAGATCGTGGTCATTAATGTTTTCTCGCCCATCTGAGAGACTCTGTAGATTTGCAGTAAAATCAGGGTATGGTTTCCAGCACTGCCATTTAATCGCCTTTCCTTTACTTGACATCCAGTCGCACCCAGTAAACGCATCGTACCAGTGCAACAGAGCAGAACATTTGTCTTCGCTAAGTGTAGATGCTGTTTTTTGAACAGGATTCCAACTGCTGGTTTCTCCTGCTTCCAGCTCTATCCAAAGCTCATCTAATCCAAGGGAAGTAAACCTCGAAATTGCAATAATGAGACATCACTATCAACTGTTTTATCAGGATTTTGAATGTCCATCTTATTGAGCAAAATGCTTTGCATGCAAGAAAGCCGAGTGGCATCTTCCTCGTGATTGCAAGAACCAAGCTTTGAGCCACTGGTAAGAACCTTTTCCATAGCTATACCCATGATAGTCTCTCCTAGTAAGTTTAGGTTGAGAAAGGACCTAACAAGCATTTTGAAAAGCTAGCTTTAATTAGAGCAACTCTCAAACAGTATTTCCAGTTTTTGGCAATTATCTGTCACTCAAATGCACGATTCGAGCCCTTTCTTTTGTGCTACTTTCGCCGTACGTTTCCAAATTTTCATGGCTGTCAAGCTAACTGTAAAGGAAGTTACCATGGTAACAAGTTCTGAGGACCGGGCACAAGTGCCTTCAATCTAGAAATAACACAAGGGGTATTTCTGAGTTGGGGATTACTTTTATCATTTTCAGCATATCACATTGTGTAGGTTTACCAAGTTTCGTGACTATATAGAAGTTACCAGCTAAAACTGTACGGAAGTTACCATGATAACATGTTTCGTGGATCGGGCACGAGTATCCCAATACAAAAATAGCACAAGGGATATTTCTGAGTTGGGAGCTCCATTTATCTTTCAGCAAACCATATTGTGTAAATTTCCCAAGTTTCATGGCTGTATCACTAACTGCAAGGAAGTTACTATGACAACAAGTTATGTGGACTAGGCACAAGTACCCCAGTCTAAAAATAGCACAAAGGGTATTTTTCAGTTGGGGGACCACTTCTATCTTTTGCAGCATATCAAATTGTGTAGGTTTACCAAGTTTCATGGCTGTTTTGCTAACAGAAAGAAATTTACCTCTGAAATGTCTTCTGGGGACTGGGCTCAAGTACCCCAATCTAAAAATAGCACAAAGGGTATTTTTCAGTTGGGAGACCACTTCTATCTTTTCCAGTATATCAAATTGTGTAGGTTTACCAAGTTTCATGGTTGTATAGCTGACAATAAGGAATTTACCACAGTAACGTCTTCTGAGGACTGGGCACAAGTACCCTAGTCTAAAAATAGCACATGAGGGCATTTTTCAGAAGGGTCTATATCCTATCTTGTTACGCATATCAAATTGTGTAGGTTTACCAAGTTTCATGGTTGTATAGCTAACAATAAGGAATTTACCACAGTAACGTCTTCTGAGGACTGGGCACAAGTACCCTAGTCTAAAAATAGCACATGAGGGCATTTTTCAGAAGGGTCTATATCCTATCTTGTTACGCATATCAAATTGTGTATTGTCACCAAGTTTCATGGTTGTATAGCTAACAATAAGGAATTTAGCACAGTAATGTCTTCTGAGGACTGGGCACAAGTACCCTAGTCTAAAAATAGCACATGAGAGTATTTTTCAGAAGAGGTATATATCCTATCTTGTTACGCATATCAAATTGTACATTGTCACCAAGTTTCATGGTTGTATAGCTAACAATAAGGAATTTAGCACAGTAACGTCTTCTGAGGACTGGGCACAAGTACCCTAGTCTAAATATAGCACATGGGGGCATTTTTCAGAAGGGGTCTATATCCTATCTTGCTACGCATATCAAATTGTGTAGTTTCACCAAGTTTCATGCTTTTATCACAATTTGCACGATTTCTGCCTATCATGTCCCTTATCAACCCCACTAAATATGGACTGTCTGTACAAATAACTCAGACAGTGGCGGATTTAGGGGGGCAGATGGGGGCAACTGCCCCCCTTCACGATGAAAATTCAGATTTGGCGCCCCCTTTTTGGCAAGAAAAGCGCCCCTTAACCTGACCCAAACGCGCTCTTTTTTCAGTGTTTCGTTCTGATTGCGAGGAAACATATAAACTAAGGCGTTATTCAGTAGAAAAACCAGAGAATTTTTTGAATAAGGCTCCAAAGATTTTCGCGCGCCTTCGGCGTGCTCACTTTCGATTGTATTTTTGGTGCCCCCACTCCAAGTTGCCCCCCTTCAACTTCAGTCTGGATCCGCCCCTGAACTCAGATCCTTTTTCACTCTTGGCATATAATTTGAGGTCATTGATAAACAATAGATCATTCAATTTCACTCCATTCTCAAACACATAATCATATGTTACTTTTCTCAAGACCCTCAAGATCATTGACATTGGAATTGGGGCAATAATGAAAAGCAGTGATGATTGTGATTCTCCATGAAATACCGGGTGAGTCAGAAAAAATGTGGGGCATTTGGCGGATTGTGACATAGCATTTAGCCAACCGATTGTCAGAAATAATTTTTCCTTGCAGCCAAGAGTCTAACTTAGATCGTAAGCCTTTCGCCATCAAAATCGGTCATCTCATGCATTTGTTGAAAAAGATTTTCTTGGTAAGACCTTGTATGAGAGTCTTGCAAACGGCTCAGCAATGTACCTGGCTTCAATTGACCACCACTGTCCTGGTAGATATGGGAAATTTTCTGTGGGATTCCCCTTTCAAAAGCTTGCAAAGACAAGTTAGACAGACAGCAAAGTTTCCTTTGTTTTCCTTCTGAACAAAGATGACACTTCCATGCATTCATGAATTCTGTCCATTTGGGAGCATGGAATTGCTATTAAGTTATTCATAAGGCATGTGCTGGGGAACCTTTGTCACTTGACCATTAAGGCTGCTCTCCATATCCAGCATTTTGAGCGTGCAGGTGCTACAGCTAAAGGAGCATGTGCAGTTGATAGGTATCAATCGGATGGCAAGTGACCAATTTTTGGGAGCTTTGGGAGTAGGAACAGGTTCAACTCCCATCGTGGGCGCTTGCGATCATTACTGAAGAAATCAACCTTGGTTGTAGCACCTGCACGTTCAAAACACTGGATATGGAGAGCAGCCTTTATTTATAACTTAATAGAAGTATTCTTGTAACTACAATTTAAAAGTATTCCTTTGAAAATCAAATCGGCCCTTTCATGTTTTACAAAGGTGAGGTGGAATTTGTACAAAATTTTTCACAAGTTAAGAGCATCTAGGCTTGATTAATGCATGGTTTAATGTGTTATAAGGTATTGTATAGAACAGTGCATACCAAATTTGGTAATTGCAAGAAGGTTATGACTAGTTTGATAAGAAAATAATAGATTACATTTTGAATTTGCAGGAAGTTGTGAAAGAAGTAAGAGATTGCGTAAAGAAATAGGCGATTTGCATGTGATGTTTGTGGAATGTTCAAGCAGAGTAGAACCCTTGAATTGCATAAAATGATGCATACCGAGGAAAGACCATTTTCTTGCAGCGATTGTGGACAGAAATTCCATGAGCATAGGAATCTGAAAAAGCATGAAATGATACATAAGCTATTTGTGTGCAATGATTGTGGAAAGCCTTTCATGTGTAGCTCACATCTTCAAATTCATCAAAGGGTACATACCGGAGAAAGGCCATTTCTTTGTGATGTTTGTGGGAAGTCCTTCAACCAGAGTGGTGCTCTTGCTTTGCATAAAAGGATACATACTGGAGAAAGGCCATTTCTCTGTAATATTTGTGAGATGTCCTTCAAGCAAAGTGGAACTCTTGCTATCCATAAAAGGATACACACTGGGGAAAGGCCATTTCTATGTAATGTTTGTGGGAAGTCCTTTAAGCAGAATGGACATCTTACAACACATCAAAAGATACATAATAGGGAGAGGCCTTTTTTATGCAATGAGTGTGGAAAATCCTTCAAGCAACAAAGAGCTCTTGCAATACACGAAAGAACACATACTGGAGGAAGGCCATTTTTATGTAATGCATGTGGAAAATCTTTCAGTAAGAGAGAAACTCTTGAAGATCATGAAAGATTGCATAATGGAGAGAGGCAGTTTCTGTGCAGTGTGTGTGGAAAGTCTTTCAAGCAGCGTGGAGCTCTAGAAGTTCATAATGGGACGCATACTGGAGAAAAGCCTTTTTTGTGCAGCATGTGTGGGAAATCCTTCAGGCAACGTGAAACTCTTGAAGTACATAACAGAACACATGCCAGAGAAAGAGCATCTCCTTGTGATGTGTGTGGAAAATTATTCAAAAATAGTGTAACTCTTAGTAAGCATCAAAAGATACACACGGGTAAAGAGCCTTGTGTATGCGACATATGTGGAAAATCATTCAGCGATAATGAAACTCTCAAAAGCCACATAACGATTCATAGCAAAAGACCTTTTTCATGCAAGATATGCGGGAAATCATTCACACGATTTAGCCATCGTAAAGTTCATGAAAGGATACATATTGAGGAAAAGCATTCTTCTCATGATGTATGTGGGAAGTCATTTAATGAGAGTGAAATTTTTAAAGTCCAACAAATTAGACATATTGGAGAAAGGTCGTTTTCTGGCAAAGATTGTGGAGAGTCTTTCTCGCAAAGTGGACAGATTAAAGTTCACAAAAGGTTACATACCAGAGAAAAGCAATTTCCATGTGATGTGTGTGGAAAATCATTCAAGGATATTAGATATCTTAATAGGCATGAGAGGGTACACACGAGAGAAAAGCCTTGTGAATGTGACATATGTGGAAAATCATTCTCTGATAATGGAAGTCTTAGAAAGCACAAACTGATACATTCTGGAGAAAAGCCATTTTCTTGCAACGATTGTGGAAAGTGTTTCGTTTATAAGGGAAGTCTTAATGCTCATGAGAGAGTACATACTGGAGAAAGGCCATTTTCTTGCAATGATTGTGGAAAGTCATTCAAAGAAAGTGGCAAACTGACAAGGCATAAGAGGATACATACGGGAGACAAGCCTTTTTCTTGCAAGGTATGTGGGAAGTCATTCAGTGTGAATGGCAGTCTTATAGCCCATGAATTGAGTCATGCAGGAAAAAAGTTTTCGTGTAATGATTGTGGAAAGTCGTACATGCAGAGTAGAAGTCTTAGAAGGCATAAATTGATGCATACTGGAGAAATGCCGTTTTCGTGTAATGTTTGTGGAAAATCATTCAGCAATAATGCAAGTCTCAAAAGGCACACAATTGTCCATACTGGAGAGAGGCCTTTTTCATGCAACATATGTGGAAAATCATTCAAAGACAGTGGAACTCGTGATATGCATCATAAGATACATGCTGGTGAAAAGCCTTTTTTATGTAACGTATGTGGAAAATCATTCATCAGTGGTCAACGTCTTAAAGCCCATGAAAAAATTCATTCTAGAGAAAGGCCATTTTCTTGCAACGATTGTGGAAAGTCTTTCGTGGAAAATGCTCATCTTAAAATCCATGAAAGAATGCATTCTGGAGAAAGGCCATTTTGGTGCAAGATATGTGGGAAATCCTTCATGCGAAGAGAAAATCTTAAGCAGCATGAAATAATACATAATAGAGAAAAGCCTGTTGCTTGTAATATGTGCGGAAGGTCGTTTAAAGGGAATGTGAATCTTGAAGCCCATAGAAGGATGCACACCGGAGAAAGGCCGTTTTCGTGCGATGATTGTGGACAATTATTCATCCAGAGTAGCGATCTTAGAAATCATGAAAGGATGCATACATGTAAAGGAGAGAAGCCTTTTTCTTGCAAGATATGTGGAAAATCATTTAATGAAGCTGGAAATCTTAAAGTTCATGAACTGTTGCACACAGGAGAAAGAACGTTGTCATTTAATGATTGTGGACAATCTTACATAGAGAGCAGTGATCTTAAACAGCATAAAGGGATGCATACAGAAGAAAGGTCATGTGCATCATCATGCTGTACAACAACTGACTATGAACCACTTATCACTGACCACACTTACCACCAACCACCAAGTCCATCAAGCTACCAACCATAGTGGCCTCCTGCGTTAATCCCTGTGATAACAGAAAGTGATTGACAAAATTTTGAAGTAGTACAGTCGAAGTGGAAGAAGTGTGCCACCTATATTTCAATATTCAAAATATTCGACTAGTCATCCTTGTTGGGGAGACGTGTTATGATTTGTCCGAGAAAACTTATGTGTCCCCCCGTGCAGTAGGTCATAGCTCATGCGCAGTAGCGTTTTGGGGTTGAAACTCTGACATGCGCATGAGCTTTAACCCACTACACGGGGGGACACATTAGTTTCCTCGGACAAAGCGTATCTTGTCTCCCCAACAAATCCAGTCACGAAAACCCATTTTCAAATATTCTTCGTATTTACAAGGTACGCTCTTTCTGCTTTGACTGTAAGTGCCTGCTTACATGATCCCGTGTTGCTACGATGTCCTCCATACATTCCTCGCATGAATAAGTCGCCTAGACGAGACAGTTCTTCTTTTCCAGTCTACTTGAGAGACAGAGGCGGGACGGGATGAAAATTGTCCACTTCATAACAAAGAACTGACCTTTTGTGCATGCGCATCGAAACACAAGAGATGTCTCATAGACAGAAACTAAAAGTCACTAAAAACCAGACTATTCTAAGAAATATTCAAGGAGCTGCGTGGAAAAAATCATTAGGGGCTAGTCTGGATAGGGTTAAATTCAGTTCAAACTGCAAAATACGACGAGTCGCCGCCGCAAATACAGGAAATAAGGACCCTATTTGTGATTCACTGGGCTGAAAAGACCATTTTGACGATGGCATCTTTTGAAGTACATCCTGACCTCGATGCCATGTGGATCAGAAGGGCTGACTTTCAGTCAGTGGAATTTTCTGAGTGGGCTGAAATACTTTTTTTGTGAGAGAAAATGTGTCTCTGACATTGACAAGATAGTTACGGCTGATGATGAGCAACCTTTTATTGTCTAAAATTCCACCCGCTCGGAAAATACCGCAGACTGGATATTGGCCTTACTTTTGTCCCCGTTTACACGATGCCGGTAGAATTTGAAAACGGCATAAAAAAGTGCTGTTTTGGCCTCCCGTTTACACGATGCCGGCAGAGGCAGAATTTGTTTCGGTTAGCAAAACGGCAAAGTTTGTAATCCTGCCGTTTTCAAATTCTGCCAGCATCGCGTAAACGCTTATTGCCGGCAGAATTTTATGTCGATTTCGTCACAAGGCTAATATTTTTAATCCTCCTATTTTCTTTATTGCCGTAGTTGTTTTATCTATCTTGATTGATTATTGACGTCAGTTGTTATTGTCTATGGAATAACAATAAAATTCTACCGGCATCGTATAAACGGGAGGCCAAAACAGTACTTTTTCATACCGTTTTCAAATTCTGCCGGCATCGTGTAAACGTGAGCTCATTTTCCAAGGCGGAATGAAATTCTGCCGTTTTCAAATTCTACCGGCATCATGTAAACGGGGTCTTAATCTCAAAAGGGTTGTTGCTCTCACAAAGGCATGTTGTACTTGCATTTGTAACATAATGCAGATCTGGTGCGGTGAAGATTTCTTGCTGTACTCATCACTTGCCTCGAATAGATTTTAATTGTGAAAAGAGTCTTTTCCTATTTCCTGGTCTTGATTTATAACCACTATGAAAGTATGCAAAACAGTTGCTTCTGACATGCTCTATTCACGCTCAAATACCAATTCTCGTACGTATGACATTTGTAAATGGCGATCAATAGACAAAATCGGCTACAGTTATTTCACCAATTTCAAGTCATGTGATCCATCTCTTGATAAACCACGGGGGGTTCTCGGCTAAATTTCGGGCAGGGGTGTGCCGCCCACTGTTTCAAAATAGCACCGTTGGCTAGACCAATTTTTCTGAAAATGATACCCTTGGCTAGACTAATTTCTACATCAAAGTGCCATGAATTGGCATTTTCGAGGCAAAACTTGCCAAATTTTTGCATTCTAAGGACCAAAATTTGAAAAAAATTGGGTTTCTTTGCAGGAATTACCGAAGTTTGACATTTCTTTGACCAAAATTGCCAAAAAGTATACCCTTGGCTAGACTAGAAGGTTTGAAAAAGCATACCCTTGCGGGCGGCACATCCCCAGGTACCTTTTCTATGGAAGAGCCCCCCCCCATGTGATAAACATCTTTTGGTTGCTTCAACCATTGGTAGACTATGCTTCAACATTACCATGCAAAGTTGTGCCATGAATGCAAAAAGTAGCATATAGCATAATATTAAAACTCTGCATGAGCATGGTCACATGACTCAAAGTGGGTAAAAGAAACCTCAGCCGATTACGTCTATGGGAACTCTTGAAAATTTTTATCTAGGTATGTTTGTGAGATTCGATCTGCATCAATAAGAAAAGAAATAATTGTTCTGATATCTCTTTCTTTGATTGCTTGATGAGATCTCACAGTGATGAAAATGTCGAAGGAAGGAGGAAAAGTAACTCTGAAAAGCCCGGGGGGGGGGGGGGTACTTCACTATAAATTCATACGGGGGTGTGCGCCGCAAGGATTTCTGTTACGACCCAATCCCAGAAATTTGGTCCGATATTGATACCCAATCCCAGAAAATTTGTCAGATATTGATGCCCAATCGAAGAAGTAACAAAAGCAATTCGACGTCAAAAGGATAAGGGATAGAGGGCTGGGAACGGTTATTTTGGTTCCAAGTGGCCATTGGAACGAGTTTCACACAAAAATACTTGAAATCAGTTCACCTGAAACTGACCACGTGTTGCTCGAAAATTTATCCAGTTGTACTTTCATTCAACACCCATTACAGAATTTTGAGTAACCCCCAATCCCAGAAAATTCCGAGTGAAAGTATACCCCAATCACAGCAATTTTCCAGTAAAAGGATACCCCAATCCCAGAATTTTCAGGCCAAAAACTACCCAAAACTGGCGCACATCCCCGTCTTACCCAAAGTGAAGTACCCCCCCGGGCTGAAAAGTAACGTTGAAGTAACTCTGCTTTCCGCTCCAGTGCACAAAGGATGCGCAAAACAAGAAAACTGTTAATCATCCCAAGCCACCCCAAACCTGGGCATTTCCAGAATTTCTGGCAAAAACGGACACCCTAATCCCAGAATTTTGCTTTTTAAAGAAGTGCATCTCATTCCCAGAATTTACGAGCCAAGAACCATCCCAACATCCCCCCCCCCCCCGTATGATGGAATAGCGAAGGCATTCGGGCGGACGGTTTACTCACCTTTTCAAGTCGAAAACTCGCGACTGCTAACTGAAGCCCTGAAGCCACAACAACAACATCAATTCAAATCAATGCAGAGAGACAGCTGTTGCTGTTGCTGTTGCTGTCTGCTGCATTGATTGTCCTTCATGCATGTGCATTTCGTGGTGCTTCGTGGGGTGGGTAAGTTGATTCCAGTTCATGTTAGTAATCAATCAAGTGCGTAGCAGACGATAGTTCTTGTCCTGCTCCCATGTTTTCAATATTAATTCAAATATGCAAGTAGTGTTTTCCTTCCATTTTTAACCTATCTAAGGGGCCATCGACTTTCGATTTTCGTATTTTTTAACGGCAATTGGCCGTTATGGGGGGAGGGGGTCTTACCCTTAGGCCGTTAAGAAAATAAAAAATCGTACGGAAATCTCCGTAAGAGAATTTTTTTAAAAGCGTAGATAAAATCTTTACAAATAACATATAGAGTGTAGAATAGAACAGTTTTACTATCCCTCCCGATATGGCGTATTTTCGGTTGAAGTCCAGCATATGTTCCACAAGACATTTGTTTGCTGCTCCCCAAGTCTTACTTAGGCCAAAGATTTTAGGCTGATCGGAGGCCCGTTTGGCAGAAGGCCGTTAACGGGGAGGGGGGAGGGGGTTCCGATCTTAACGGCCAAATGCCGTTAAAAAATATGAAAATCGAAAGTCGATGGCCCCTAACTTTTTAGAATATGCTGTGTCGGCCTAATTTTGTAGGCTATTTTAGTAGCCTAGCTATCCGAACTGCTATCTGTATCAACATGGACCTATTCTTCCTTGCAGAAACTGAAAACGAAGAGTTGATGAGAGAAGGCAATGATGTCAAAATATCAAGAGAAAAACAGTGGTGGTAAGATGTCCAATTTCTCATCATAAAATGACTTTGTCATCACTGCCGCCTGGCCCCTGGCCACAAGCCGGATAAATGGTTGATGGCTGTATGACCATTTCTGTGGCCTTGCACAGTGGGCCAGAGGGTGGACAAAAAAAGAAAAATGAAAAAATTTAAATAATAGTTTTATCAGTGGAAATTGATATCATTTGCCTCATCAAGTAAGGAAGTCACATTCAATGTTATCAAAAAATTTGCTTTCTATTATCAATTAATCAATATCAAATCACAGGATGCTAACTGTTGTTGAATACTGCAAGCCGTTAACTGTTTTCAACTTCAATTTTGCCAACTGCGTCTTCAGGCAGGCACTGATTTGTCTGCAAGCAACATTTTGATAGCATCTTCATAACGTTCACAGGCAGTGATCTAAGTGCAACTGACTGCATTTCGATTGAGTACAGACTCCCATTCCAAAATTGTAATTTTGTTCAAAGTACTTTAGAAACACATTGCTGCACTTTGTATGCTGTGTTTTAAAGCTAAGTTCAAAATTTCGCTTGCAAACGGCACACATCTTCTTTGAATATTTACAAGCACGGAAGCATCCTCTTTCTGTTTGATTTACATTTGGCTGCTGGGAGGTGCTGTAGAAAATACAACGATGGTTATTGCTACGGCAAAAAATTGAGGTGTATAGGGACTGGAACACCGCTGAATAGGTTTCAGATTTATGTAAAATTCTATTCATTTTAATGCCAAGTCTATTTCAAAGCCTGTCCTTTTTAAGAATCATTTCAGATGATAGAGTTTTAGTCATTAATTCTGCTTTCCTTATTATGGGTACGTACTTATCAGAAGTTATTTGATGCATTTACTTTAGCTGTTTCAAATAAGGACTTAGAGCAATTTTCCGACAACTGCGCACACAACTAAGCAAAGAAATTTTGTCTTAACGGCATTTTTCTTCGTAAGTTTCCAACTTTTAGAGCATTCTTTACAATTTTATGCCTTGTACGATTTATGTCCAAAAAAATCGTAATCTGGCCCACTGTGCCTTGGCTGGTCAGGGCAAGTTTTCATATGAAGTCAATTTTCCAAATTGCAGCATATTGACTGACATAAAAGAAAATTGAAGGAAAAATAGGGAATGGTATCATTCTTTTGTTGCAGAAGATGGAAATAGGCCCTTTTTGGCAAGCAAGATGGTGAATACAGTAAGACAAAATACTGCGCCATAGCAGCAACAGAAAGTTATGCTCTTAATAAAACGGAAATTTACACAAATCAAGGATGGAAAATGGAAAGATGTCAGGAAATTGCATAGAAAACTGAAATTTTTTCGCTAAAGTCACCCCCTCCAGGCCATTGAGATTTAATCTTGTTTTAGCTCTCATATATATACCGTGTCTGTGCTGCAATAAACAAAATCTTCACCTGGCTCTAGAAAATCTCACCTCATCCCTAATTCCAATAAAAAATTTAATTTCTGTTCATATGAGCAGGTGGGCTGGCCCGCTTAGCAAGTTCTCAATGGTGCATTGGCAAGATCTCGGTAGGCGTGAGGAACAGTTCCATCCCTGCTACTAAGACGAAAGTGTCGCTATTGCTCATGCACTACTTAATCTAATCGATGAGCACGTGTCTCATTTTTGACACGTGTCCAATGTCCTTCTTGGCAAGCTATCTGCAATTTCTCCATGAACACTACCAGCCCAGTAAGTGGGCTAGGTCCCCACCATATGAACAGGCCCTAAATGATAGCTGGCTGTAGAAAAACTCAGTGAAAAGGTATTATTTACAACTAAGATAATATATGTGGACTGTACCAGAAACAATGTCACAAAACCCTCTAAAAATACCCCATTTGATTAGTGCCTCTGAAATTGCTTTCTTTCAATACCGGGCATTAGAGAAAAGATGTGAAAACGATGCCCAGAAGTGATTGCACATCAGCAAATTATTTTAATTTGCCCCCTGAGAATTGAAATGGCAAAAAATTGGGAAGGCTCTAAAAGGTTTGTTACCAAAAATGTGTACTCCATAAAATTTTCCAACTTTGGTAAACATGGTAGAAAATCTTCTTGTTGCCTGTGGTGGTGCAACTGTACAAAGATAAACAAGCAAATAGAATGAAATATAAGTACTTTTGATGGGAGTTGAAATGTCATGACGTTTCAAGCATAGCCCATCATCAAGCAAGAAAAATTAGTTGAACTGACACTAAGCAAAAAGATTGGCAGATTCAAAGGATTGGGAAAGTAATCAAACGGAATTGATGTGACATCTTGTTTAAATGTGTCCTTGTTTAAATGTGTGAACAGATTGCTTTTGTGTTGTTCATTTAAATGTGTTCTTGTCCTAACATCCCTCAAATGCTTGTCGAATCTGTTGTTGATCTGTCTCAACGTCTCTCCAATATAAAAAATGTTGCATTTGGTACAGGTTTTGCGATAAACAATAGTTGATAAGGAGCATGTGAATGCAGATCGGATGGTGAAATTTCTGTTTCCATTGATGACAGTTGTGGAATTGTTGATGTGTATACTGCATGTTTGGTAAAGATGATGGTTACATGGGAAGATACCAGGTGGGTTGTTAGTCTTGAGGTTTGTCTGGACGAGTGTGTCTTTGATGTTCTTATCTCTTTGGAAGGCCTTAAGAGGAGGTGATTGAAATATATCATTGGTATGATTGTCATCTTGTAATATATGAAAGTTGTTATAGAACGTAGGTTTTCAAAGAAAGGGCTCTGGTATCAGTTTAAAATTTTCACTTAACTGTTTATTAGAAAGACGGTAAAAAGTGCTATGTTATGAAGAGATATCTGTGTAAAAATCCCTTTATAATTTAGCAAAATTTTGAATACAATGCTAGAGCCCTCTTTGCAAATTTACTTTATTTTGACATTGTGGGAGAACAATAGAAGTGCTTTTTTGATGCCACCACTTATTTTGCCTTTTCTCTACCATTAATCTGCACTACTTTCCAGACTGTTTCATACAAGGTCTCAAAATTCAAGTTAAAGCCTGACATATGCCACTGTGTAAAAATCAAGAAAATTGAATCTATAGCTCCTCAACAGCACCCTACAAATGGGGCACAATTTTTTGGGACACCCTGTATGCACATACTAACCGGTTTTGTACTTGCAGGAAAATATGAAGCCCAAAGTCATAAAAGTCCATACTGAACTGATAGTGAGATCTGTGCATTTCCACCAATGGCTTTGTACTTTCCTGTACAATGACTAGTCAATTTGAGTCTTATTACTGGATAGCTTCATCTTTTAAACTTCACTCAGGGCATAGATAGTAATACAAATGGCACAAGGCAATTTCCCTTTTGCGCTCCTTTCTTTTCCGAAGCCACAAAATGGTAGAGATGTGTTTCTGGGAAGCAGTGACCTGATTTATATAGTTCATTCTTCTCAAATCAGAAACTCAAAAAGTTGATTATTCTACCTTTTAAACTATAACACAGCAAATACGATTGTGGTAATTTCGAGAATGCTCTAACCTTTTTGATGTGAGATATGTAAACCATATTTTAATCTTGCAGGCAGTCATGAAAGGCATAGAGGAGCACTTAATGAACATAGACGATTTGCATGTGATGTGTGTGGAAAATCCTTCAAGCAGCGTGGAACTCTTGCAATGCATAAAAGGATACATAACGGAGAGAGGCCATTTCCATGTAGCGTGTGTGGAATATCCTTCAGGCAAAGTGCAACTCTTTCAATGCATAAAAGGACTCATAACGGAAAGAGGCCGTTTCTATGTAGTATGTGTGGAAAATCTTTCAAGCAAAGTGGAACTCTCGAAGCTCATAAAAGGATACATACTGGTGAGAGGCCGTTTTCATGTAAAGTGTGTGGAAAATCCTTCAAATGGGGAGGAAACCTTGAAGCTCATAAATTGATACATATCGAAGAAAAACCGTTCTTATGCAATGTGTGCGGAAAATCCTTCAAGCGAGGTGGAGCTCTCGAAGCTCATGTAAGGATACATACTGGAGAAAAGCCGTTTTTATGTAATGTGTGTGGAAAATCCTTCAAGCAAGGTGGAACTCTGAAAATGCATATAAGAACACATACCGGAGAACGGCCATTTTTCTGCAATGTGTGTGGCAAATCTTTCCGTAAAAAGAACAATCTTGACGCCCATAAAACGATGCATACGGGAGAAAGGCCATTTCTCTGTAATGTGTGAGGAAAATCTTTCCAAAGGAGTGGAAGTCTTGAAGTCCATAACAGGATACATACCGTGGAAAGACCGTTTCTGTGTAATGTGTGTGGCAAATCCTTCAAGCAGAGTGGAACTCTTGAAGGCCATAAGAGGACACATACCGGAGAAAGGCCATTTGCATGTAGCGTTTGTGGAAAATCCTTCAAGCAGAGCGGAACTCTTGAAAGGCATGAAATGGTACATACTGAGGAAAGACCGTTTCCATGCAATGTTTGTGGAAAGACCTTCAAGCGACGTGGAGCTGTTGAATCTCATAAAATGGTACATACTGGAGAAAAGCCGTATTTATGCAATGTGTGTGGAAAATCCTTCACCCGACGTGAAACTTTTGAAAAACATCAAAGAGCGCATGCCGTAGAAAGGCCATTTCCGTGCAATGGGTTTGGAAAATCCTTGGAGCAAAATAGAAGTGCTGAAAGGCATGAGATGATACATACTGGAGATGGACTGTCTCCATGTGCTGAGTATGGAAGACTTGAAGTCCACAAAAGGGTACATGCCGGAGAGAGACCATTTCAGTGTGCTGAGTGTGAGAAATCTTTCAAAAGTAGTAGAGGTCTTGAAGTCCATACACGGGTACATATCGGAGAAAGGCCATTTTCATGTGCAGAGTGTGGAAAATCTTTCAAATGGCGTAGAAGTCTTGAAGTCCATACACAGGTACATACTGGAGAAAAACCGTTTCTATGTGCTGAATGTGGAAAATCTTTCAAAAGGAGTAGATGTCTTGAAGTCCATAAAAGGGTACATACCGGAGAAAGACCGTTCCCATGTGCTGAGTGTGGAAAGTCCTTCAAACAGATAGGAGCTCTTGAAGTCCATAAAAGGATGCATACCGGAGAAAGGCCATTTTCATGTGATGTGTGTGGAAAATCGTTTAGAGAAGGTAGTACTCTTAATAGGCATAGAAGGATACATACCGGGGACAGACCATATCCGTGCAATGATTGTGGAAAATATTTCAAAAGAAATGAATATCTGAAAGTTCACAAAATGATACATACAGGAGAAAAGCCATTTTCATGTAATGATTGTGGAAAATCATTCCAACTAAGACATCAGATTAGGAGGCATAAAAAGATACACACGGGAGAAAGGCCATTTTCGTGTAATGATTGCGGAAAATCATTCAAAGAAAGTAGCAAGCTTATGAAGCATAAGAGGATGCATACGGGAGAAAAGTTGTTGTCGTGTAATGAGTGTGGGAAATCGTACATGAAAAGCAAGTATCTGAGGAAGCATGAAATGATGCACGCCAAAGAAAAACAGTTTTTTTCGTTATCCTGTAGAATTTCCTATTACCAACCACTTACCACAGACCACACTTACCACCAACCACCGACCGCCGACCCCATTGAACCACCAGCCATAACACCTGTGGGGGAGGGGTAAGTTTCATACATACCTGCATATATGACCAGTCGAAGGCAGTGTGCCAGCCCATGTTTCGGACATTACTTCATGTGGGTCAGACACGTCGAAGGCAGTGTGCCAGCCCACGTTTCGGACATTAATTTATGTGGGTCAGACACGTCGAAGGCAGTGTGCCAGCCCACGTTTCGGACATTACTTCATGTGGGTCAGACATGTCGAAGGCAGTGTGCTGGACTTGCCCAAGTCGTCCTGGAAGAAAGGAATTGACGACTTGCCGCGAGCAGTTCACAGCTGGATAACACAGCTGGATGGCCGGACGGTTTTTGGTACGGCAGACGGCACCTTTGATCATAATGCTTGACCAATGGCAGACAAGATTCTACTTTTCCCTGAAGGAATCTGACGGGGGCAAACCAACTTTGAAACACAAATGGCTGTATGTCAAAACGAATATATTGGCGCCACCATTTCCAAAACAGCGCACCTGTGTAGACAGATACAACTAATCCTCTTGTTTTCAAGTTCCTTGCGGTTAGATCCTATTACAAACATCGGGCTAAATCAGGTCACGTAGATCTTATGAATAATTAATGAGGAACTGTTCGCGACGAGTCGTCACTTTCGTTTCTTATATGACAACTTGGGCAAGTCCAGCAGTGCGCCAGCCCACGTTTCGGACATTACTTCATGTGGGTCAGACATGTCGAAGGCAGTGTGCCAGCCCACGTTTCGGACATTACTTCATGTGGGTCTGACACGTCGAAGGCAGTGTGCCAGCCCACGTTTCCGACATTACTTCATGTGGGTCAGACACGTCGAGGGCAGTGTGCCAGCCCACGTTTCGGACATTACTTCATGTGGGTATGACACGTCGAAGGCAGTGTGCCAGCCCACGTTTCGGACATTAATTCATGTGGGTCAGACACGTCGAAGGCAGTGTGCCAGCCCACGCTTCGGACATTAATTCATGTGGGTCAGACACGTCATCATCATCATCATCATCATCATCATTAATTTATTTACAGTAGGCTAAAAAGTTTTAAAATAGCAACATTACTGCTAATCAAGGCCTACTACTTAACTTAAAATTAAAAGAAAAATGTATTACAAATCGTTTAAAAATATAATTACAACATATGGTATCATGTTAGGTACCCAACCTGTGGTATATATGTTTTGCAAAGTCTACAGTGGCAGTTCTCGCCCTTCCAACATTTAATATGGTTTTTGAAAATAGGAAGTGTGCTTGCTTGTTTGACTATATTTGGTAAAGTCCACCAAAGTCTATTTCCAAGGAATGATATAGTCTCAATTCCATGTGTTGTTGTATGAACTTTTGGAATCTGCGAGTCGTTACCGTGCCTTAGATTGTAACCAGTATTGCGCTCAGTGAAAATATCCTTCATAAAGGGAGGACTTAAGCCAGACTTTGTTTATAAATTTCGGTCATAAGCAACTGTAGATTCTTTACGTGAATAGATACCAAATTCCTTTGCTCCAGAAGAGACTCAAAATCTGTTTGATAGTCTTTGTACGCAAAACACAATGCTCTTTCATGGATATGATTTATTCTATGATTTAAAGTTCGATCATACCGGGTGTCCCAAAAAAAAGTATCCGGATTTGGTCGACCCTAGTGATAAGAATATAGCGTGAATCAATCCGAAATGATTTTCAAAACATACCTTGATAGCCAACTTGAACATAGATACCTCGTTTGTTGAGTTCGGTGCACTGAGAGTGAAGATATCAATCTTCAAAGGACAAATTTGCCTCCACCTCCAAACCAGAGCTTTGGCGCTTTGGCCTAAGCAAATTCTTGAAGCTCTGTGAATGAAATCAACAAAATTTGAAGACGGCACAACAGATGTGTTTTCCATAATACAGTTCATGTGAGACCTATCGTCAAGGGAGCCCCGAAATCAGCTTCATTCATCTCAATATCGACAATTTATTTAACACTTACCATTTACCGGTGAAGTACTCCCTTGAGCATCAACACACTTTTGACATCGTCGAATCATTCCTTGAAAAGAATTTGTTATCAGACCTCTCGAGATCAGGTTGATCATCGCGTATCTTCGAAGCTGATTTCCCGGGTGGGTCATCATCAAGAGAGGAGATATCTTTTGGCCCCCAAAAGATCTCCAGACCTTCCTGTCGTGGCCCCCGAGAGATCTAATAAGCAATTCTTTTCAAGGAATGATTCGACGATTTCAAAAGTGTATTGATGCTCAATCACCGGTGAATAGTATTTGTAAAATAAATCGTCGATATTGAGATGAATGAAGCTGATTTCGGAGCTCCCTTGACAATAGGTCTCACATAAACTGTATTTTGTAAAACACATCTGTTGTGCCGTCCTCAGATTTCGTTGATTTTATTTACAGAGCTTCAAGAATTCGCTTAGGCCAAAGCGCCAAAGCTCTGGTTTGGAGGTGGAGGCAAATTTGTCCTTTGAAGATTGATATCTTCACTCTCAGTGCACCGAATTCAACAAACGAGGTATCTATGTTCAAGTTGGCTATCGAGGTGTGTTTTGAAAATCATTTCGGTTTGATTCACGCTATATTCTTATCGCTAGGGTCGACCAAATCCGGATACTTTTTTTTGGGACACCCGGTAGAACATCCAAACAAGGGCAGTGTGCCAGCCCACGTCGAGGGCAGTGTGCCAGCCCACGTTTCGGACATTAATTCATGTGGGCCAGACACGTCGAAGGCAGTGTGCCAGCCTATGTTGAGATAACTAGTCACGAAGGCCAGACAAAAACAGAGATTACGTCACCACACCAGTATGGATATCTATGATCTGTGCTTACAAGTATTAGCACGGTGAGATATGTCAACTGGTATACTATCTGCCGCAGCAGCAGAAGGTTCCGAGTTCGAATCTCGATCTCACCGCACTTTTTCCATTTTTCTCTATTTGTCGAAATTTTAGTATCTATCAAAACATACATAAATACATAGAGCAACACCCCAAGCGGTCTACTTTACACAATGAGCACCCTGAGATTTGACGGCTAGTAGGTTCCTATCTCCTGCGAAAATTTCGGGACTGAACTTTGTCTCTTTATTCTAGCGCAGGTATGCCCGCTAAGGCCAGTTTTTCCAGGACAGGTCAAATTTGACGTGAAAAACAAAATTGAGCGACAAAAGAACAAAAGAGACTATTTTTATTCAGGACAGGTATTAGCCTTACTCTATAGTGAACCTCGAGTAATGCTCATATCGTTGATTAATTTTTTTCGTTTTGATGGTGAAACTTTGTAGTGACTTCGTCTTCATAATTGTGTATTTAAGGTGAAGTGAAACTTCATTTCTATTCTGAGAACTTCAACAGACTTTTCCTCCCTAAATCCTCTAAGACGAGTATGAAAATCGACGGTAAACCCTTAAACACGGGGTCTTCTGCTGAAAATAGAGAGTTAACGAAACCAGGACGGCAACGCCAGCCAGAACACCTTTATATATCATCCAAAAGGCCTAAATAAGGCCCTCTATAACTCAGAGATGCTTGAAAACGATATTTTTACTTTAAAAACAAACATTTAAAACGACTGAGTTTTACTTTATAGTAAGGCCTGAGCTAGCTCTTGTTTTATAGCTAATTTGTATGTTGCCTACTTTAAATAAATCAATAATAATAATGATAATAATAATACTTCCCAGGCCTAGATCTGCAGTACAGAATGCCAGAAATGCGGTTTCAAAGGTGTGAAATTGAAGAGGACAACTTCAGAGTCTCTCATGGGAAGCGAATTCGAACGAAAAGCGAGGAAGCTTTTGAAGCTAAAGTTCTGAAACAAAAGCAACTTTGCGTTGCAGTCGCCGTTGCTGTCGTGGTTTCGTAAACTCCCTAATGTGGTGGTAAGACCCCGTCATCCCAAGGCTCAAATCATCTCCGCTCCCTGGCTACAAGAGCTACCTGCACTGATCACCTTGATGACAAACTGTTGGATATAAATTGAATCAAGCGCACGAGTTTTTAGAATGTCAGCACAGAGGTTTCTTGATGTAGGATCCAGTTGGTGGTCGGCGCGGCCGGTGTGGTCGTTTGACTTGTCTGTGTGGTCGATTCGATTGCTTTGATTACTCCGTTTTCTTTCAATAACTGTGGAAAATGTTTGAGAACTCGAACTAGAGTAAAAGGCTTGAGACAAAGGATTAGCCATTTCTGTGTAACAATTGACATAAGTTGTTAGAGGGTTAGTTAGAATCTCAAAAGGAACGAGGAGAGACATGCTCAAGATGAGACGTAGTGACGAGGCATTAGAAGGGGGGTACGAAAGTAATTAAATTCTAGTACATGAATTTAGCGCCAAGTGTGTAAACATAATCAGGTCCATTGGACACTAGCGGACAGGCAGAGGGGTTGAGCTCTCCCGATAGTTTTGAGCACAGTGACGTTACGTAACGAAAATAGATTTGATGTAGTGTTATTTCTCGCTTAAGAACCGAAGCCTCAAATCTCCAGGTGGAGGACTACAGAAATTAAACGTTTTAGCCGATTTTCACTCGTGACCCATCTCCAAACACCACTGAAGCTTTCAACTCTGAGAGCAGTGAACTTTCACTGACCAATCTGACGACGAATAAGCGAAGAATACAGAACGGACCCGTGAATTTTTTCCAAGGATTACCTGCCCTCACAAAACGAGCCAAGACAAAGAAAACAGCAGGAAAATTTCTGGAACTTTTGAAGAAATCTGCTCTTCACAGGTTTGGGTAGGAGTTATGACCTCTCCAAAACCGATGAGGCAGACAATGGAAGTGCTGGACGAGAGATAATAAAGCCTGGTTTCCATATGATCGTAACAGTCGGCGACGGGTCGCCGAGACAGGCTCGAGGACACATCTGGGACAGTTGCACTAAATGGAAACATTTTCTGAACGACGTCGCCGACATCGCTGATCAGGCGGGGACGGTACGGGGACGGTACGGGGACGCATCGAAAAGACGTAACAGCGATCGTTTCCATATGTCGTCGACTGATCGGGGACACGTCGCCAATGTGTCGCTGTAGATCGCCAACTGTTACCATGATATGGAAGCCAGGCTTAACAATAGTGATTGTTGTGAGAACAATCCCAAAATGCCATTCATTTATTTAATCTTATTTATCCACGATATCCATTCAGTTATAGCATACAAAAAAAAGAAAACTAATTACAATACAAATTTCCTAAAGTTACTCTCAATGATTAAAATATATTGCCTGATCTTCCATGGATTCGTGCGGAGCTGATATCTGCGTTTTCAATTGTTCATGCTGTTGTCCTTCCGCCACAGTAGCTTTGCTCTAGATTCAATCCACCTGAGATTTCTGTGTGAATTGAAAAAATCTGCCGAGGTTTGTTTACGCATTTCAAATCATACACGGTAATACTCATTGGGAGTTTCTGCATCAAACTACTGTTTTAATTCATGGCGCAAGGTTTCATGTGCTGTGAAATAAGTCATGAATTTAAAGAATGTTAGGGTTTTATCACCTGATTTGAAGTATGGTGTAGCGTAAACAAGCCTCGACAAGCAATTGCCGATTTTGTCGGTTGGAGAGGTCATACCTCCTGAAAAAGTGAGATTTGTAAACCGGCATCCAAACAACAAGGGCAGATTTTGTAATACAATAGCATCAGTCGCTTTGGTTCACACCTCAATTCAAAGCGATTAGCGAATGCAGACAAAAGAAATTCTCTCAAGCAGAAATTGAAAACAAACGAAACCGCAAAGTTGCCCTGAAACCAGTACGGCAAACTCTCGTTTGGTGCGGGCGAAGGGAGGTTTTTAAGAGAAGGTATGTGCTTATAACGACTGAAGAAGGGTAAATCTAAAGTTCTGTCTCGCGGATTTTGTTTGTTTGATTCAGAAACCGAGCAGAGGGCATTACAATTTTTGCATATTTATTGCTCAGACGTACGCAGTCACTCCTCAGCTCCTGAATCAAATAAACAAAATCCGCGACACAGAACTTTAGATTTACCCTTCTTCTTTCGTTATAAGCACATACCTTCTCTTAAAAGCCTCCCATCGTCCGCACCAAACGAGAGTTTGCCGTACTGGTTTCAGGGCAACTTTGCGGCTTCGTTTGTTTTCAATTTCTGCTTGAGAGAATTTCTTTTGTCTGCATTGGTTGATCGCTTTGAATTGAGGTGTGAACCAAAGCGACTGATGCTACGTATTGTATTACAAAATCTGCCCTTGTTCATCCAATCATGCATACCCAAGCGTCTAGAGAGTACATATCTTCAAAGAGGAAATGTGTAGCATTTATTTGTTCTAGTTTCGTTTTATGTAGGTAGGTAAAATTTGGAAAAAAAAATGCGGGTTTCTGTTGTCTTCTGTCTTCTGCACTTACTCGGTGTCTGATTTGTTGGTGAAAATGATGCTTTGGAGGCTTCCGGCCATGGGCCACGAGCGGAAATCGGCTAAAAATTTGACTGCTATCTTACCATCGTACCAACGTTGTTCTTCGTACCCAATTAATTTTGAGTTTTGGTAGAGAACTAGCGATTCATAGTATATTTGTTGATTTCAGTCGTCGAAATCCTCGCCCTACCCAGTCATTGATCATTGGCTCCTTCCTTACGCAGAAAGGGATTAAACTGTCTCTTTGGAGCAGAGATTTAACGCACCTATCTAGAAATGTAGCTTATCCCAGGGAATACTCCCTAACCTTCAATATGGGGGACGGTCCATGTCTCAATTTCCTTGGTGGACCCCAAGCATTGAGTTCAATGAAATGGGGACCCCAAGTTGCTTCAGTCAATTCTAGGGCCCCGCTGCAGAACGTCTTTAACTGAATAGGCCAATGCAGTGATTCACATGAAACTGCACGATTCTTCTGTAAATTTGTGGTATTCAAATTCGTGGAGTAGAGATTTCGTTCACAACTCTCGTTCATTTCATTTCATTTTTAAATATTTATACAGGTTACAAAATTTCAATAAAAGATAACTGCTTTACAAATTGACCTGTGCAAAAACAGAAAGCCTAAATTAAAGAGAATTATAATATAATGTACAAACGAGCATAGTAGAACTAAAAATGAAAATATAATTTACCTCTAATATGAATTTTTTAAAGGTAGCCAGGGACGATGCCAATTTAGTTTCCCTATTCAGCTCATTCCATAATTTTGCTCCACGATACGAAAATGCTTTTTGGCCTGTGCTTGTTCTTAGCAGGGTGCAAGCTTGTTTCGGTAGAGAGAAGAATGCGATCACTGCCCTCTGAGCATTTACTGAAAAGTTCCCCTAAATATTGAGGAGCAAGTGAATTCAATGCCTTATAGGTCAGCGTTGCTGTTTCTTTTCTGATAAGATCTTTGATTGATGGCCAGCCAAGATTTTGGAGCAGAGGGGCAGCAGAAGCATCGTAAGGACTATTTGTAGTTATTCTTGCAGCTCTGTTCTGGATCTTTTGGAGAGAATTAAGTTTGGTTTCACTACAACAACCCCAAACCGAGCAGCAATAACTGAAATGTGGCTCAACAATTCCTCTATACATTTTCTGCAGATCACCTGATGGAAGAAATTTCTTGGCATGCTTGGCATGCATGCTCGGCGCGTCTAATAAGTCCATCGACGACAAATACCGGGTGAGCCACGGGGGGGGGGTAACTTCAATAGACGGATGACGGGGGTGTGCCATTTGATGTCTGAAATCGCACCCTAAAATTTATATAAATTTCGCGAAAACGATACCCCAAAATTTACAGGACATTGAAAATGTATACCCTAAAATTGTGACAGCCATCCAAAATTTTAACCAAGTAAGTGAAATTGATCAAAATCGATACCCTAAAGAAATATTTTTCTAAAATGATCCCCCAAAATTTATGACTACTTGTGATTTTACCAAAAATGATACCCCAAAATTTTTTTTCTGCTCAAAAAAAGGCACCCCAAAAAATGGCACATCCCGTACCTGCATATATGGTAGTTACCCCCCGGGGTGAGCCAACAAGCAGTCTACCCTTGTTTAGCGGGCTGTGGAATAAAAAGTATGTGGTCGACATTCAAAACTGGTTTGTTTATCCATCAATCAAAGTTCTGTTTGGTAAAATCACTAATCTTTAAGGCCCAAAGATTAGAGAAAAATGTCTGTAAGGGAAGGAGCAGGTTGTCTACAAACCGAAGACCGAAGACCAAAGAACTACAAACCGAAGACCGAAGACCAAAGAACTACAAACCGAAGACCGAAGACCAAAGAACTACAAACCGAAGACCGAAGACCAAAGAACTAATAGAGCAAGTTATGGAGCTACAGCCTCTCCAATGATGTGAAAATTTGCATTTGGGCAGAATCTGCCTTCAAGTTATTTTTATCTGGCATATTCCCCTAAATTGGAAGACAGCCTAAAATCTGCAAAACTATGACATGTGCCATTCATCCATTTCGTGATTCTGATTCTATGATTCTGATCTCCGTTCCAAGTAGCAAATTCAAGGACGGTGCTTCAGAACAAAGAGGACCTCAAAGAGGACCCGGAGGAGGATTAAAGGGAGGACTCTAAGTAGGACCTTTACCAGGACTCTAGGGAGGACCCTTCAGGTTGAAATTTTTGTTATTTTGTAACTTTCACAAGTAGAGTTTTGATATTGCACCTCACATTAACCATTGATTATATATTGTTTTGGGTGCGAATTCTTGCTATACTTTCTTTGGGATCCTAATAAGTACTTTCAAAGCATTTGAAATACTGGTTAGCGCATTAGGAGTTTAAGACACTCGTAAGAAACTTTAAGCTGTAAAAGTGACCTTGATTGTAGAAACTGATATCTGAAAAGGAATACAGCCTCAGATTCCTTTCTAGACTTCTATTTCAATTCGCGCTTCCATGTAATTAGCCTACGCATGGTTTGTAAATACCATGCTTCAGCTTTGACCAAGAAATAAAACTTGCTGATAATATTTGGGGTAGTGACTGCTTCGTAATTGAATGTGGGAATCGAAAGAGGAAAAGCATCCGCCTCCTGAGCTGCAATGGATTTTGCAATGAGACGTCTTCATAGAAATTTTGTAAAATAATGACAGAAATCATGTTGGTTTTTTCGAGAAATCCTCGGAATCCTCTAGAAATTTTTTGCTTTCTCACAGAAATTTGTATCCTTGGAAAGGAACTTATACTCTCCTGACTTTAAGTAAAGAATTTATCCCGCTGCAGTAGTCATTGCGTCCCACATGTCCCTGTGAATACATTTAGCCAGGTATGTGTTGCTCCGCGGAAAGGTTGCTTCTGCAGTTCACAAGTCTGTCAATCTTTTGTTCAGAATTGTAAAAGAATAATACACATATCTTTTATAAGAAACTGCTTATAAGAAATGGAAAGCTCAGTTTTTTGAAAGTCAGGAAAAATCCTACCTGAATATAAAAGCTAAAGAATCTTTGTACTTGCAGTGTTAGTTTTCCAAGGTCACCCAAAAGTGTTCGGAGACTATGCAGAAATAGCAACTGTTTGAGCATCATTTTGAGTGCAAATTATGTTCTTTACTTGTTCTGAGATCATAATTAGGGAGACGTTTTCATAAAACTGAAAGATCTCTACACTTCCGTCATTAAAGATATAAGAAACACGCAAGAAACTTTTGGTAATAAATAGGCCCACACATATGAGAAACTGTGCTTTGCAGCCTCAGTTTCCTATAAAAGTACGTGTATTTGAACTTGTTATTTAACTAAGGTCACATTCTTTTTTCCCCACCCCTTATATTACGCAAGATAGTCAGACATGACTTTCTGTAGTTAGGTCATTTTTTGACAGCCTAGGTTTCTTACAAGTCTCTTAAATTTCTTATGCTCTCCTAATGGTTATTTCAAAAGTGTTACAACTCTGCTTGGAAAGTTATGAAAGGAAAAATTCTATTCAGTATCAATCTTAAATTTGGCAGTTTCCAACAATGCCATTTTCAAAGCTAGAAGCCCAGCAAAGGCATTGTTCTGGAGCCCCGTCCTTGAATTTACTAATTGGAATGGAGATCAGAATCATAGAATCAGAGTCATGAATGGCACATGTCATAGTTTTGCAGATTTTAGGCTGTCTTCTATTTAGGGGAATATGCCAGATAAAAATAACTTGAAGGCAGATTCTACCCGATTGCAAATTTCCACAACATTGGAGGGGCTGTAGCTCCTTAACTTGCTAAGTTAGTTCTTTGGTCTTCGGTCTTCGGTTTGTAGTTCTTTGGTCTTAGGTCTTCGGTTTGTAGTTCTTTGGTCTTAGGTCTTCGGTTTGTAGTTCTTTGGTCTTAGGTCTTCGGTTTGTAGTTCTTTGGTCTTCGGTCTTCGGTTTGTAGTTCTTTGGTCTTCGGTCTTCGGTTTGTAGTTCTTTGGTCTTCGGTCTTCGGTTTGTAGTTCTTTGGTCTTAGGTCTTCGGTTTGTAGACAACCCATAAAGCCATGTCAATATTAACTAAATGAAACCTACAAAACGCTAAACTTACGATTAATTACTCGAATCCGTTTCACATTGGATGTCAGGCCACCCTCGTTTCCAGGGTGTTCTTACGTCATACGCTGATCACGAAGCCGAATGAACACCATGGTACCCTGGTACACTTCGATGAAATGCGCCCAGAATCTGGGTGCATTTGGTAGCCATTATGGATTTCACGGTTCCTAGGCAACGCAAATCAACGGAAAATGGCCGTTGCTCTAGTACTAATTCTGCAGAAGATAAATTGATAAATTGAAAACAAACACTTTGAGGATCTTATTTCAACCTTTTTGAAGGTGTTTGAGCAATAATCTGGGGTTGGTAAGTATGTTTAACGTGAATATAAGCTCGGTTTGTTTGGAGCTAAAATGGGCCTAAGTTGCAAATTCGAGAACTTTCACCGCAGCTTCAAAAATAAAATGGCTTGTTATCCTTCGAATTTTGGAAATAGATTTCAAATGATGGTCGGAATAGGTAAAGAATATGGTTTTACGTTGAATTTTGACTTGCCGCGGCTGTTTACCCTGCGCAAAACGGAGTATCGGCGTAAAATGGTGAACATCCAATCAGATTGGCGAACGGCCTCTTGTATCCCAGAGCAAAGGTAGAGCAACGAACTCACTATGGGGAAGAGATTGATGTCAGGCCAGCATAGGAGAATGTGCTGAACAACACAACTGGAACCCCGGACGAGAGAACAACAACAACAGCAATTGCTACCGTCACTGATCCTCCTTTAGGCCCCCCACCACTCAACACACCGCGCATATACTTTTGGTTTAGCATGGATAATTTCCCATATTATCCATCATGTGCCTAACATCAAATGTGAAACAGAGTTACAAGAGAAACGGGGAAAAAAGTGCCTAGTAGCTGTGTGGCGTAAAAGGAAAGTTTGCAAGTTATCCAAGCCGACCTGTTTTTTGGATGAAATTTAAAGCATGTTCGAGTTTAATTCTGTTTACGTCATTAGAAAGTTCTTTCCATGATGCAACCTCGTTCCCAGGGCCGCCATTGTCTTCCCTTAGGTCATCGATGTCGGCCCTGGTACCGGTTGCCGCAAAAGTGGCCATTTGGGCGCCATTTTGTTTTGCATAAATTATCACCTTCAGACTCATTACAAACTCTCGTAATATCCCAATAGTCAAATGAGTTCAACAGCATAAACCATGTGCCAATAGATTTTGATGCATAACATACTATGATTGAGGAACTTTCACCGCAGCTTCCAAAATGAAATGGCTCGTTATTCTTCGAATTTTGAAAATAAATAGCAAATTAAAGTTGGGATGGGTAAAAAATTGGATTTATGTCGATTTTTGGCATCCCGAAGTCATTTGCCCGGCGCAAAACTGAGTTTGCACGCAAAAAGGCGCGGGCCAAAACTTTACCACACCTTTGAACCCCCCTCACGAAGCCCTTGGGGGCAATATCGTACCCTAAATGGCGGTAAACGACTCCCAGATGGTCGGTCTCTTAAAATCTTTTTTCCGTCCTTACATCGGTTCAGTAACCATTGAGCATCAACTTCAAACGTAACGTCAGGTCGAAAAAAATAAATTGTTTTCTTTGACTCCCATTTATGACGTCATAATGACCCCAACTTTCTTGAAACCCCAAAATTCGACATCTCCATGGTCCATTACCCCTTTTCAACTCCTCACCAGCTCTACACATTAAACATATTTTTCTCAATAACCATTTGAAATAGGACCATTTTTGAATGGGAATCAATAGGAATGGTCCCCAAAATGACCATATATAGCTAATTTCAAACCCCGTCAACTGGGGCACATACATGACATTTAAGTATACCAACAAACCTGTTTTCAATTTTTAGTCCTGTTTTCCCGTGACAGCGATCCAAAGTTGACCAATTTCTCGACTAAGCCAAGCAGTAACTCTTTGGAATAATTAGTTAGCCTTTTGTTATCGCATAGCCAATCAAATTGCGAACTTTACCTGACCGGTACCAGGGTCAGTACTGACGTAGGAAGCTGGCCCTTGGAACCAGGTTATCCATGATGTACTTTCTTTCCATGTGATGTACTAAAAGTTCTTTCCATGATGTACTTTCTTTCCATGTGATGTACTGAAAGTTCTTTGATGTACTGAAACTTCTTTCCATGATGTACTTATCATTGAAATTAGAGTTCTATTTGTCACACTGATAATTTCATTGAAACGTCAAACAAATCATAATCATAAGGCCAGAATGGAGCATGGAATTCTCAGTTCCCATAAAGACCCTTTGATGGACCTTACCAAACAAAATTTTCCCTACAAAGTTGGTCTTTGAGTGATAGATCATCATTTCAGTTTTTGAATATCGGCCACATACTATTTATTCCACAATCAGCCAAACGGGTCAACCTTTTGACTCATCTGGTCGCTGGGAGCCACGGTTGGTGAAATTTAATAGTAAAAGGTATACCAAAAATACCAAAAATAGGTTTACATGTAAAGTCAATCTGTATTGAGGAACAAAAATTAGCGTTGTTTTAAGCCAATTTGAGGCGCCCTGTTTTCCAATGGCCCTTCAAGTGAAAATTGTATCTCGGTCCTTGATCCAAAAATGGGTTGTTGCTAGGCAACCAAAAACAGTAAAACCAAGCAAAAAGTAGTGACTGTTCTTAGGTGCTAGCAGATATTTACTGATTTGTTTGAACGGTTTGAAACACAGCTAATTATGATGCAGAAGTGATGATTATGAGTCTATCATGATATTTCGAATTATTTGAATTTTGGAAATCAAACTTTAGTGACATTATTATACTTTTTGACCTTTAGTAAGCAAAATTAGACACCTCAGTTCATAATCCCACCATTTCAAGCACATTTTCATGAACAATTTACTAATTTATTAGAAAAATGACGTTGTGAAGTTGCATGATGTCATTGATGTTAAAATTTGCTGATATTAGCAAATATCAATAAACTATATATGAAACAATCTCGTCCCCAGAGTGAGTTCGTTGCTCTATCTCTACTCTGGGATACAAAAGGCCGTTCGGCAATCTGATTGGCTGTTCGCCAATTTGGGCCGCAACTCCGATTTGCGCTGGGTAAACGACCTCGGCATGTCAAAATTCAGCTTAAAACCATATTTGTTACCTATTCCGACCATAATTTGCAACTTATTTCCGAAATTCGAAGAATAACGAGCCATTTCATTTTTGAAGCTGCGGTGAAAGTTTCCCGCGTTTGTAACTTAGGCCCATTTTCATTCCAAACAAACCGAGCTTACTTTCACATTAAACACACTTGCCGACCCCAGATTATTGTTTAAATACCTGCAAAAAGGCTCGAATAAGGTCCCCAAAGTGTTTGTTTTCAATTTCTCCATTCATCTTGTGCAGAATTAGCGCCAGAGCAACGGCCATTTTCCGTCGATTGGCGTTGCCTAGCCAACGATGAAATCCATAATAGCTTCCACATTTGCCCATTTTTTGGGCAAATGTGATCGAAGTGTACCAGAGTGTTCATTCGGCTTCGTGATCAGCGTATGACGTAAGAACACCCTGGGAATGAGGTTGTATATGAAATACAAAGGCAGCGGTGTATGTAACTTTAAATTTAATGCTACTTGGGAGAAAATAAAAGAGCGTTTACGATTTTCTTTGTAGCTGCTGGTCATTGAAAAAGACATATAGAGGCCACGTGACACAATAATGAACAATGAAATTGTTGGTTACTATTTGGCCTATTACTGTCGAAGCGGAAGAAGCGTACCATATAAATTTGAAGATTATATTTGAAAATAGATTTTCATGAATGATTATTCATTTATTACTTTATTGGCTGCCTCTGTTTTAATCAAATATTGCTCTAATGTGACAATGTGACTGTGTGAGGCAGTCATGAAACATCATAGACTCTGGCTGCGAGGAGTGGGGGGGAGGCGACTCCTATAAGGGGTCTGGTATATATGCGCCTTTGAGAAGTCAGGGCAAGGACTTATGATCAGGGCAACATTTTGGAAAATGTACCCGTAACCAGGGCAAAATTATGGGTAAATTTTTCAATATTATGTCCTGGATATGGGTCATGTTTTGTGAATTTAGCCCTGTTAATGGGTCTGCTTTGGAGAGATTTGCCTGGGTAACTGTTAGCAATTTACAGCTATTGTCAACTATTATGACAAAAAACTGGGGGGGGGGGAGATTTGAACAATGTACTGCTACAAGCGTTTTCAAATTTTTCAATAACTCGGCCCCATCCTATATGTCGGAGATGTTCTTACCAATTGGCCAAAGCCGGGTTACTCGAAGATCAAAAAACAAATTAAACCAACCTTTTAGAAAAAGTAACAAGGGGCAAAACGGTCTCTCCTACCTAGGACCTAAAATTTGGAACAATCTACACTCTGACCTAAAGTCAGCTGAGAGCGTTAACAGTTTCAAACATAAAATTAAGAACAAATTCTTTAAGGACCTCCAAAATCAAGAAGACAACCCTTATGAATATTACTGAATTTCCAAAATTGCAAATAAAACAAGACTCCACCATACTTTCTACTTTGATACAAAATATACATTTTTTTTACACTTTCCTTTCAAGAAAACTTTTCTTTTAATGGCACCTCTGGGGGGACCATTATGGAAACAAGGTCACACTGACCTTTTAATGCTATCCCTGCCATTTTAAACTGGGGGTGTTTTTATACTTAGGTTTTTATATCAGATCTTAGTTTTTTGCTTTTCTTTTTATCATTATTGTTTTTTCTACGCATGTAATTAGCTTTCTGTTTATTTTGCAGTAAATTTTATAATTAAGTTTTTAGTTTTAATGGCATAATATTACATACATACATACATACATGGGGTGGGGTCACAGACAAAGATCTGAAGACAACAGCAACAATAGCAACAGCAACAACAAAATTTGTCAAGCATGACTAATAATATCAACTACCAAATCTCCATTTCGGAGCAGTTACAAAGTTTTAGCTAACTAGTAACACTGGTAAAAGAAGACAACAAAAACTAAAGCAAATTAAACTAACAACAAGTACTAACCAACTGAACCTAACATATCTCAACACTATTAACAAAATTTTTTCCTCCCTCATTATTCCCTTAAGAGCTTTTGGATCATTTGAAAAGAGCTTATCTTTGCTAGAATTTTTCATGTCAAATTTCTAACATTCCCATAGATGTTCTACATTTTCTTTATGTTTTCTTCATCTTCTGCAAGTATTGTCTTTTTACTTAGCCGTGTAGTTTGCTTTTAAATCTATCATATTTAACTTATGCATCAGCAGATGCTTTTGTATCCTTAAGCCTTGAATCCAAAATTTGTCATGATGCTCATATGGTTTTCACTTATTGTTTAATAGTCCATACTTCATTAGGGAGCTGTCATTTTCAATTCTGGGTACAGGGGTGGAAGAATTTTTTATACAAATAACAACATTGTCTTACCCCATTCATGAAGTTCAATTAAATTTGACACCCCATTTCAAGATAGCAAAATTTTCATAACCCATTATTGAGTTATTTAGCTTGGATTTACAGTTAAAACTTACACACTAAGAAACACAATCTGGACATAAAATAAATCAAAGTGAAAGAATTGGAAATGTCATCGAAACAAAGAATCATCACGAAATATTTCAAATAACTTCTTCCTTGCCTATTAATCAACATAGCAGAAGCAAATGAAACTTTTGTTGTAAAGAATACATAATTTTTACTTTAGTCCGAAATATATCCCAAAAATTTCACAGCCCATCAGATATTTTACAATTTTTTCCAAAATATTTGATACCCCGATATAACAAGACCTAAAAATTTGGTACCCCTCCGAAAATTCTTCCACCCTGTACCCAGCTTTAAAAATGACAGCTCCCTTACACCAACACTTGGTCATTCCAAGTCTTTTCTGTTCGTTATATACTATTTTTACTAATCTACTGTCAGGCATGTTTAGTATATTTTTTAGATACATAAGTTTTCGTATGATAATTCTGTGTTAAATCGGTAGGATTCCGCATTCAAAATATGACCCAAAACGAGACGTTGTACGTGGGATAGTAAAGATTCTTTGTAATGCATCTTTCTGTATCTTCTCCAACTTATCAATTTGTTGTTTTGCGATATTTGTCCAAGTTTCACAGCCATACAGAATCTTCGGTATTAGAATGGTTTCAATTATTTTTATACCTACCTCTATTCTATTTGCATTGAGGACTGGATTTTTAAAAAGTGTTACCATTTCGTATATTATTTTATTTCCGCTGTTGCATTTATCATTGATGGTGTTATCTAAGCATTTCTTACATTTCTCATTTACTATGTTTCCTAGGTATTTATACTTAGCTGTTTGTTTCATAGGTTAGGTAAGTTATTTAGATTAATCTTTACTTCATCTTGTTTTGTTCAAAAGACTATGTTTTGTCCTATTGGGTTTGTATCTGAGCAAATTTGCAACTGCAACTGCTTTGAGTCTGATCGGTCACGTGCAAAATGGAAAGAAAATGGTTTATGTTGTGATTGATATGAAGTAGGAAGAATTTGCTCATAACCCGGCCAGGCACATGTACCCGCCCCTCGCAAGAACTTATTCATGGAGGTGGTGGACTTGCCCAAGTCGTCACAGGTGGAGAGGATTCCCTCCATTGAACTGTGATTCCCTCGTATCCGCCATCTTCCAGCAGAGTGGCGCGCAGCCCCAGACCACTTTGAAAAGGTCCAAGAAGAGTATTTCTTTGGCCAGGTCTATAACGCGGACCTCGCGGACCTCGCGGACCTTCTCGACAAACATGACTTTCAGGTCCGCGAAATGTGGTCCGCGTTTTAGAATTTTCCTATAGAGCTAAATTCTAAAACGCGGACCTTAATTTCGCGGACTTCTTCCAACGTCCGCGAGATTTTGTCCGCGTTATAGAATTTCGCTATAGGGTGAAATTCTAAAACGCGGACCTTCATCTCGTGGACTTTCTTGTAAGTCCGCGATATTTGGTCCTCGTTTTAGAATTTTGCTATAGGGCGAAATTCTAAAGCACGGACCTAATTTCGCGGACTCGTTCAGAGCTTTTCTGCTGCATGTTTTAAACGGTTTCCACTACGATTTCTACAAAATCTGTCATCCTTAGTCGATCAACGCCCGTCCAATTTTATGGGCCCATTGGGTTTCGATAGGGGTACACGACCCGAAATAATCGAAGGGAGTGTCGTTTACTTTGATGGGTCTGGAACCGAATGTAGGCTTTCCCACTCACGTAAAAGCTGAGCTGGGACTGAAAATTTCTTGGATGTATCAGACTGTCGGCATTCTGAGTTTCTTGCAGTTTCTTGCACGTTCCATTCCTACCTTCTTTTTCCCTACCCATGCCGTCCTCCGGTGTTTAGGCATTATTCAAGTACCTTCCGAGAAATATCATGAAGCAGAAAATTGGAAATAAAGTCATTAATTTCTTTTAGTAAAGTAGATAGTCTCTCGAGTTATACTTTTCCGGGAGTTTCTAATAACCTGTTCCTTTTTTTTCAATTTTAAGTTTAGCAGGTCCACATCAGCTTTTTGCTGCCAAATTTTGACCTGGGTAAATTAAATCATGTATGTATGTGTGTATGTATATATGTATGTATGTATGTATGTATGTATGTATGTATGTATGTATGGACAACCTTTTGTTTTTCTTTATGACTAGTCTGGCTTCTGTTTGTGAATTTAGACTAACAATCTACAATCAGAGATCATGCCATTAAAGTGTGCGAAAAAGTCTGACAAGGAATTCTATTGAAAATAAAAAGGGCACTTGAAAGGGCCCCTTGAAAAACAACTTCGGTTGAAGGGCAACCCTCCCTAAACAAATCAAATATGAAAATATATGAACATATAAAATACATGATACGTCTTTGTTTGTTGCAAAATTTTGGGGAGCACGTGCCTCCAGTGAACTCCCGGTTCCTACCGATACTGGGGAAATCATTGCTTTCATATCAGAGTCCTTTACGAAAAGGATTTCCTGTGTCGGAAGCATTCTACACAGAGCAATTGCTGCTGTCTCTTGATCCGAACAGGACGTCGTAAGATGACGTGACAATAATTTCGTGATTTCAAGTTCAGGTATAATGACATCAATTTGACACGGAGAATTCGTCTCATTGCATAGTGCGGACTGACAAGTTGTCGTGCAATAACTTTGTAAAGGGGACGAGACCAGACAAGACAAGGACAGTTGACATTTTGCAGAAAGTTGCTAAAAATTGCTAAAACAGCAGTATAAACTTCATGGAACGAGATATTTACGTAAGTTTTCTCTACGTTAATGTTTCCCCGGATTCTATTTTTTGTTATGACAAAGAAAGAGCTGTTAAATATCAGTGACTGGTTGAGGGTAAATAAACTAAGTGCAAACCCGAAAAAAACTGAATTTTTGGTTATTGGTCATCAACGAAGAATAACTGAAATTGATGACCTCCCTCCACTCGAACTCAACGATTCCGAAATTAAACGTGTAGAGAAAACCAAGTCTTTAGGTGTCATTATCGATGAAGGGCTGAAATGGAAGGATCAATATAAATCACTGACAGGAAAGTTAGCAGGTGGTTTATCATCTTTAAGAAAACTTAAAGACGTTCTTCCCCAATCAAAGTTATGTGATGTGTATCACGCTCGCTTTGAGAGTCATATACGCTACGGAAACTTTGTATGGGGTAGCATCTCTTCATCTGAACTACAAGCACTTCAACGTCTCCAAAACAGAGCCCTATCAATTATAGAGCGCGCAAGATTTAAGGATACGTGGCCTAAAAAATGGCTAAGCGTTGTGAATCTTATTCGCTTTGATCGCTGTGTTATGGTATATAAGATTGTAAACAAACAATGCCCTGAAAGCCTGTGGAATATGTTCCAACAGAGATGCTCTATATCACATCATATTACGAGGATTTATGGAGATCTCGATGTTCCCAAGCTAAACCTTGAATTAACCAAAAAAGGATTTCATTACTCGGGCATTAAGGCTTGGAATGATATTCCAGTTAACATCAGAGAACTGCCATCACTGCGCCTGTTTAAAACACATCTAAAAAGGCATTTGATGAGCCTTGATAATTAACTCAAGCCCCCTCAAGAACGACTCCCTGGAAGATCAGATTAATCAATTAACTATTTTATATTCTTAGTTTAGATTTTGTAAGTTGTATTTTACTGAAGGGATATCGTTGTTTAAATGAATTATATATATACTTCTAATGGTTCGATTTTAAATGAGATTTTATTTCGAAATGCTAAGTTTCAAAATGTACTACAAAGTCCGCGAAATTAGGTCCGTGCTTTAGAATTTCGCCCTATAGCAAAATTCTAAAACGAGGACCAAATATCGCGGACCTACAAGAAAGTCCACGAGATGAAGGTCCGCGTTTTAGAATTTCACTCTATAGCGAAATTCTATAACGCGGACAAAATCTCGCGGACGTTGGAAGAAGTCCGCGAAATTAAGGTCCGCGTTTTAGAATTTAGCTCTATAGGAAAATTCTAAAACGCGGACCACATTTCGCGGACCTGAAAGTCATGTTTGTCGAGAAGGTCCGCGAGGTCCGCGTGGTCCGCGAGGTCCGCGTTATAGACCTGGCCGTATTTCTTTTGCTGTGGCGTTTTCGTACCTCTTTTGGTAAGTTGATGTCAGTTCACGTTTGTCAGGGAGAAAATAACCGATAAAATGCATAGCAGAAGACAGTTATTGACCTGCTATTGGCTTTTCCATCTTAATCGTTAATCTCAATTGGCATTTCTTTGAAAGGCCAGAGAAGGCCTGTTCGTAGTAGTTGTTGTCTGTCTGCTGCTAGGCCTTTAATCCTATTATTAAGGCCCAATGTAACCACCAAACTTTGTGACTTTTAGTCAAATTCAATTGGCAATTAGATTTTTAACATTTCATTGTGTAACTCTGATCACGTGATCGCAGCAATACCATATTTGGAGAGTAGTCAAGAAAAAAGTTCTTAAAACCTCAATAGATTTTGTCTCGTTTGTCCGATTGATCTTCCACCATGCACTATTTGATTGCATTTGATGAGTAGTTTCATATAAATATTTCATATTTGCTAACATCAGCAAAATTTGGTATCTATGACGTCATTGAAGTTTATGACATCATTGCTCTAATGAATAAATATAAGATATGAAAAGTTGTTGTCTTTTTTGCTTCAACTTATTTATTTGATTACTTCTAAGTCCATGTTTACTAGATAAAAGGACAAGATTTGGAATTAACTGCAAAGAAAATCTGTACATCAAAAAGCTAACCACAAGCTAATTGTGCTAAAAAGTAGAGACTAAAAATATCTCAAAAGTATATATTTTAAAATCTGCAACATGTTTCCTACAATTTGAGACAAATTTGGAGAAAATTGGATGACAGGTAAATGAAATAAAATTTTTCTTGTTAAGAAGGTAAAAAATTGCCAATTTTCCTTTGTTTTTGGTTGCCTAGCAATGAAACACGTGACTAATTAGTTGCCATTGTTATATTTTAATAGCCAATTGTCTAAAGAACAATAGGAGTAAGTCTTATTGTTATATCTCTTGTGGTTTCTGAGAAAAAGAAGGGGGGGGGGTGAAAAACGCCCCCCCCCAGTACAAAGTAAGTAAAAAATTGCCCAGTACTAATAGGGTTAAACTTTGTCTTTGATAGTCTGTTATGGGCCTTCCCTGCTGTTCTTTTTTACAGAAATTGAAGTGAGGAGTTAATTAAAAGAAGACAATGACATCAAAAGATGAGACAAATGACAATGGTGTGTGCATTGGCGGTAAGGTTCCTGTGTGTATGGAAATACAGGGTTCAGTTCATTCATTTTTTAAATTCCACTACAACAAACACTCTCTAAATTAAAAACTTAACAACAAATCAAATACAAATAAATTGATAAGACAATAACACACATAGAGGGATAAAGATACATGACACCAGAAAATTTGTATGAAGGGGAATTCTTAATTAAGGAGGAACTTTCTCAATAGCTAAGCTAATTGAGGAGAGAGTACCCCCTCTTTTCAGATGAATTTTAAGAGAGTATGGGTAAATGTTGACTATCAATAGTCTGATTCAATAGTTATGTTTGAACAGGCAAGTTTTCGATTTCTGATGAAACATCTTGACTGATGGCAACCATTAAATTTCTATGGGAATGTTATTCCAGCAGTTTGCTTCATAGTAACGTATTGATCTGAGACCATATTGACCAGAGTACATTTCTAAGGCAGAAAATTATCATCCTTGCCAGCCTGTCTTGTACCATATTGATGAACAGATTCAACAGATTTGAAGAAATTACAAATGGGAGATTTTAAAAATTGATTCATATACGAAGCTCAGCAACTTTAGCTGAAAAAGATAATGCAGCTTTATGATTTTTAAGTAAAAAAAGATAAGGGCAGTGTGTGAAGTAAAGTTTTCAAAAGGCATTACCCTTATAATCCTTTTCTGCAACAAAAACACTGGATTAATATAAGTTTCATGTGTGAGACCCCAAACTAAAATAAAGAATTGTAATGTCAGATGAGAAAATCAATCAAGGTAAAATGTCTTTCTTTGAAGAACATACAACCACAAGTTCTGACCAGTTTTTAGACAAATTCAATCACATGATACTTCCATGAAAGATTTTCATCCAAAAGAACTCCAAGAAATTTGACATAACAAGTCTCAAGGTTTCCAATTTTGATATCAGGTTTTCAAATCGCGATATCAAAATTAAATAGTGCTCCACCAAAAAATTTACATGTTTCAATTTTTGTCGCGAAAGTAAAATTTTAATGGATTTGAGTTGGGGCCCCCTCCCCCCTAATGGCTCAATTCCGTTACTGTGGTGAAAATTGTTTGTTGATGACCCCTAAGCAAAGGGAGGGGGGGTAAATTAGGAGGTAGATCCTACCCTTCCAATAAAATTCATGGCATGGCCTTGGCAGGCCTTGGCAAAAGTGCCACCAAAGTTCCTTGGCAGCCGTGTTTGCCCAATGATAAGGCAGCCAAGGCCTGCCAAGGACCACCTTGGCAAAATTGAATGCAATTTTTACAATAGAATGTTGGCACAGTTGCCAAGAAAAGTGGCAAAGTACTAAGACTAAATCAAAACAGCTTCATTTCTATTGTTAACATTCTGCCACCATCCTTGGCAAAACTCCTTGGCAGTTTGCCGCATTTATGGGCATCAGGACAATAACTTGAACAATCCAGGGGAGATTACAAAATAGGATCTCCTCCCCTGGCTGGAAAGTTTGTACTGAATGCAACTGTGTATGCAGGAGGGTACACATATACAGGAGCATATTTTTATGTCTAATTTTTATGAATGTTCAAGGCCCAGGATCACTGAATTTTGCTAAAGTAAAAAGATATGGAAAGCAGCTAGAAATTGGTCTCTTCCAAGACAATAGATCACATTGGGAAATGAATCTCTAGGGTGGTGTCTCGGGGGTTGGGGTTTCAGCCAATGGGTCAGGATGGACCTCTTTCAATGGAAATGATTGCTGACTTCAGAAAAACTTAATGACAAAGGAGCGTTTGTGTATTTCTTCCATATGCAGCTACAGATGTAATGTTTTATAAATTACATAAAGTATTGTTACAATTGGCATCTTTGTGTTGCTTTCATGGGGCTTGCAAACACATCAAGATGCTAATACACTGTCTTGCAAGACCTTTTTTCTCATCGCGGTAATTTTCCTTGTAAATTGAGTTTCATCTTTGCAAGCAGTTTGGTGCTACGGTCCAAGGAGACCGTAGGGGAAAGGGATAACCATCTGGGATTTCAGTCTTACAAGAAGAAAGGAAAATTAATATGAAGAATGAACATTTTTATAATAAAGCCTGTTGCTACCTTTTATTTGTGGATGCCTTTGAAAATTGAATTATTTAAGTCGTCATTAGTGGGAAGCATAAAATCATAGAACTTAATGAATAATTGCGAAAACATCCAGTAGACTGATTTAATGGCAAAAGCCAAACAACATAGAAACGTTGAATGCATAAATTTCGTTAAATAAAGAATATAGCTTAGAGCTTGAATTTATATATGTTTTGGGCTTGACACTTCATCAGTAGTAACATAGAAAGGTTGCAAATTCTTCAACAAGATTGATAGAAGTTAGTGAAATTTGTGTCCTTGTTTTGCTTTTTTGCCCTTTATATGAAAGCAGGTTTGAGGTAGGGCAAAATGGTGATCCATGTTTCAAAGTCTGTCAATATCTTTCGTCAGAGACTCAAAGCCTTGTTCCTTTTCAAAAAAAAAATTATGAAAACAGATATTAGATAGTCATCAACACTGTTTTCCCAAAAATGTTTCTTAGTTATATTCATCAATTCAAATTCTCCTGAAAGGGGGTGCTCTCTCCTTGATTAGCTTAGCTACTGAGAGAGCTCCTCCTTAGGAATTCCTCTTCATACAAATTTTCCAATATTTCTGTAGTTATGTTTAGTTTTATATTTGTATTGTAATTTATAGCCTGTAGTTTATGTTTAATGTTGTTTAATTTTTTGAGAAAAATTTGCATGTAGTGGAATTTTAAAATGAACTGACCTGAAAGTATCGAGCATCTTTTTGACATACTGAAAATCTTCAAAGAAGCTATTATATTTGAAAAAAAAAATTATTTAGACATGTTGGATCTTAAACAAACTCAAAATACTTCCCCTTTGATCTGACCTACTCCCATACGATAGTAATATCCCTCTGACAATATTTTTTCCAAATAATGGATGCATTTAGATTGAATTGTGTAATATGTGAACAATTCATGATATATCCAACCAAATCTGAGCAAGATTGCATTGATACCAGTTTGTAAACTTTTTTCTCCACAATGCTATCAAACTTTGTGTGTCCTAAAACCCATGCCTTTAAGTCATTTTATTCCATGTTATGAATTTTTAGACATGCAAGGGGCTACAAACCACCATAGACTCATTTCTTGGGGCAGACCATCCACTTTAGATCCATGTATAGCCAGGCGTGCATAAAGTTCAAACCTGCCTGGGAACGGTAGAATTCTCTGAAAACCTGCCTGCGTAGCAATTTTTTACAACTATGGAAGAGAAGCCTGTTACCAGAACCAGGCATCAAACAGTAAGTTTTTAAAACATGCAGCAACGAAACGATTTATCATACTATATTCAACAACAGGATATGCTAAATAGCAAATGGACAGCAACAACGTCATAAGAGATTCACTACACAATTTACAGAAACTATATCAAAACAATATACAGTAATACAGTAAACAATATATAAACTGGGTGAGTTAGAAAAAAGTTGGCCGTTTGGCCACAGAATAAAAATAAAGTGGTTTGACGGACTGTGATATCGCATTGCGCCATCTGATTGTCGTGAACTAAATTTTTGCGTGCAGCCAAGAGTCTAACTGAGATCATAAACCTTTCCCCCATCGAAATCGGTCTTTGATGCATTTGTTAAAAAAGATTTTCTTCATAAGACCTTGGGAGCCAAGTGGTGAAATCTATTGCCAAGCCCCTTCTGCATTTTATCTTGGAAAAAGCAATGTGTCAAAATTTTTTTGCTATAATTCATCAACTTACTGCAATTACATTTGATAAAGAACAATTGGAAAAACTGCCTGCAAAGTTTTGGTTTGGAAACTTATTACAATTGCATTTCATAAAGAACTATCTAAGAAAAACTGCCTGCAAAATATTGCTTTGGAAAAAGCTGCCTGGGAATTTTGTTCCCATGTTCCCATGTTTATGCATGCCTGTGTATAGCAAATGTCATAATCCCCCATTGAAATGTCCCACTGTGCACAACAAGCGGGTCAAGGCCAAAACCCAAAAGCTCTGGTTTGGAGGTGGCGGCATATCTTGGCTTTCAAGATAAAAATGTTTACTCTCAATGGTCCACTTGGTATAGTAAGTCTTTTCTCTAGTTTATTCAGGTGTCTTGGCATCCTTCCATCCATTGGTGAGTTTATTTCGTTTGGGCCTAAACTGAGCCCTTTCAAAGGCGAGGGCACATTCCTGCAATAAAGTGGCTCAAAATACCCTCATCAATTTGTGAAAGGATCACCAGATAGCTAAGTAATCCAGAGAAAGCACTTAACGGTTTAAACAACTATCGTGTGACTCTTGAAGGGTGCAAATGAATAGAAAACAACTAAAGTTTGGAGGAACGGCAACCGAGCCGCAAGGAGGCGACTCCCGTTATCTTGTACTGTTGCTAAGGCCTTCAGAATGGGCCGCGCTCTCCCTAGTCTCTTTCTCCAAATTTTGAAAAGGTCTGCATGGATTTTTTATGAAAACAAATGAGGATTGTTGCCACAGGTGTACGCGATTTTTAGAGAGAGATCCATCCCTCGATGTACAGTATGGGATCTTTAAAGGGTTTGTGCAAGGCTAAAGGCCTGCATTTGCACAGGGTAGAGCAATCTAAAAATAGCCCATTGAAATCGATTACCCACGCGTGTTTGGAATAATTGATAGCTAAAGAAACAATGCTGTTTGTTCTATTTATAGAGAAGCCTATGTACGATTGCGCACTTCAATGGGGCCTTACGAGACTTTAGTAATCTTGTTATTGATAGAGCAATGGCGTACAGAAGACCAAAATTTGACTGATGATTTAAACCAGCGATCGGCCATTTTGTCTTACTATTTTGCAGCGATGAACAGCTTCATGGATAAGACAATGAACTAAGAGAAAGGAGAATGGCAAAAATTTGTTTGCAGCTGCATTTTGAACTGATCCATGAATAATTGGTGCTTTGCCACACCAGCAAAACTGACTACATTTTTATCATTACCGTTTGATTGTTTAGGAACCCTTGTCTTCATTTTGGGATTCTATGATCATAGATCGTGTGGTAAGAAACGGTTGAACTCTCTGGTAGTTATTGGAATTTTCGTGAGGAAATTGCAGGTTGCTGTTTCATTTCATCCCGATTATCACTGCAAAATAGTAGGCCAGGGAGTAGACCAAATAGCCGGCTGCTGGTTTTAGTCAGCAGGCAAGTTTGGTCCTCAGATCGTCGCAGCTCCACCATTTTCAACAGAGTTTTACGAGGATTGTAGCAAACTTTAACTGAGCTCCTCAAAAGCAACATCATGTAAAAGTTTGTTTTAACAAACTTGAATCAATTGTTTTGAATTTTTCTAACAAAAGAATATTGTGACAAAACAGAAAATGACCCTTAAAAGGGCAATTTTCCGTTTTGTCACAATATTAGGGCAAGCAGACACAATGTTTTGGGACACGCTGTATACATCTCTCCATGCACAAGGATTTGGAGATTCTAATCATAAAGAAATATGCAAATATTGTAAAGTGACATTTTCCAGGTTAATTTATTGCTTATATGCGTGTACCACCTTCAAAAGCTATTCTGACTTATGTCAGGAGGAAGTGCAGGTCCTAAAGCTTCCAAAGTGCATCTGGAGTTTTTCAAATGCCTCCTCCCCTTAAAACTGTACACTGTCAAATTTGGCAAGTAACTTTTCTGCCCTCCCACAGTTGTATTTGCCATATAAGATGGACCAGAACACATACAAAGATTTTGAGACACAACTTTCATGCTCCAAGACTGTACTGGCAGTGTGCAAATGTTTGAGCCATTTACTCAGTTCAAAGGGTGCAAGATCGCTTTTTCCTACCTGCACCTAGTGGATTTCTTCAGTCCTTGAAAAAGGAACTTTTTCTGATTGCATGTTAAATGTAAAAACCGAAGTGAAGGAAACCATAAGATAATCTGGGTCGAGAAATTGGGCTTCGAGAGCAATTGGCCCATTTAAACAAAGGATCTCGTACACATAGTGTGGCTTCTTGTTTGTTTTCAATCAAGCTGCGGATTAATAGGTAAAGAAACGATGATTATCGTTTGAACCACATTGGAAAACTTTGTGTGAAAAATCTTAGTTTCTTTTTCTGTGTAATCAAGCATTCTCCCATTTAAACATTTCTGTTAATCCCAAAGATAGTATAATCTGTGTGTTTCACCAAAGTTGTGAGGAAATCCGAAAATCAAACTTCTTAGCGCAGAGACGCTTACTGCAACCTAAATGGGTATTTAGATTTGTACCAGAACGTCTCAGAGTTTTAACTGCAATTGGTAAGAATCGAAAGAATAATTGCTGTGGGAAGTTGATTCAGCTCCCAAAGCTTGATAGGGTTAGAATTATAGCACAAGCTTACTACGATTATTTCAACATAGATTCCAAATCTTTAAATCTACGAAAAAGGCGGGTATAAACTTCAATGACCTACTTCTTAAAACTGAATGACTTGAAAGAAACTTTAGCCACTTTTCTATTATTCTACCGTTGGACTTTTCAGAAATCTTGAATATTTGTCGAATTACAGCCTTTTTCATATTTCAGCTCATTTTATGATGTGACGTCATCAAATTTCATAATCACAAACCAGGAATGTCAAAGAGTTGTGCTTGATACCATATTGTAGTACCATATCCATAAACTTTGGTTTTCTTGAAAATTTTTTGATTTTTTGTCAACAGGTTTAGAAATAACGATAGTTTTAAGATTTTATCGAAAATTTTCTTGAATTTTTAAAAAAGAAGAAAAATACTGTAATTCTGAAAATACTGAAGATTTCAGAAAAGTCCAACGGCAGATCTACTGTAAAATAGTTCAAGTTTCTTTGAAGCCATTCAATTCAAAGAAATAGATCATAGAATTTTACCCCCTGCTTTTTAAAGAAATGCTGATTATTTCAAGTACCGGGAGAGTCAATAAAAACGCCCGGCGTTTGAAACAATTCTGATCCCTCAATGTCAAAGCAATGATGTTGAAAACTGTCTTGTTTTATCGCCGATATGTCAAATTAGGTTCAGTAGTTTACCCGGCTTTAATCAGTCATTCCTTCCTGTCGAAATAGGAGATTTTCTGCAGAAAGCCCCTTTTTGAAAACCTGCAAAAACGAGCGAAAACAGCAAGCAAACTTTCCCTTTGTTCTCCTTCCTAGCAATTATGTCTCTTAGATGTGCTCATGTAGTTTGTCCTCATGGGAGGATGGAATCCCCCTGAATAAGTCATGCACACTAGGGGGAGACTTTTCAACCCGTTAAAACGAAAGCACGTGCTAAAGCGTGCTGAAAGTCATCGCTGTGAGGTAAACACATTAGGGACACATGCTTGTAATTTTAGCACGTTTTTTAGAAATAATTGAACATATTAGCTATTTAATAAAATATTGCAAAATATCATTGCTTATATATTCATGGAGCTGTAGCCTTTCAAACGCCGGGCTGTTTTCTGACTCACCCGGTAGACTCAGGATGTTTTTATGCAATATTTACGGAGATTATTTTAACTTTGCAGGCAGTCATGAAAGATGTAGAGGACCATTTGCTGAAAATAAGCGATTTGCATGTGACGTTTGTGGAAAATCTTTCAAGAAGAGTAGAACTCTTGAACTGCATAGAACAATACATACTGTGGAAAGACCATTTTCATGCAGCGATTGTGGTCAAAAATTCCGTGAGAGTAGAAGTCTAAAAAAACATGAAGTGATACATACTAGAAAAAGATCATTTTTGTGCAATGATTGTGAAAAATCTTTCATGTATAGCGCACATCTTCAAATTCATAAAAGGGTACATACTGGAGAAAGACCATTTCTTTGTAATGTTTGTGGGAAGTCCTTCAAGCAGATTGGAACTCTTAATATGCATAAAAGGATACATACTGGAGAGAAACCATATCAATGTAATGTTTGTGGTAAGTCCTTCAACCAGAGTGGATATCTTGCAATGCACAATAGGATACATACCGGAGAAAGGCCATTTCTATGTAATGTGTGTGGGAAGTCCTTCAACCAAAGTGGAAATCTTGCAGTGCATAAAAGGAAACACACTGGAGATAGACCATTTTCGTGCAATGATTGTGGGAAATCTTTCATGGATAATGCACATCTTCAAATTCATAAAAGAATACACAATGAAGAAAAGTCATTTCTCTGTAGCATTTGTGGAAAGTCCTTTAACCAGGCTGTGCACCTTAGAAAGCATGAAATGATACATACAGGACAGCGACCATTTTCGTGCAATGATTGTGGAAAGTCATTTGTAGATAGTGGACGACTAAAGATTCATCAGAGGGTACATACTGGAGAAAGACCATTTCCGTGTGTTGTATGTGGGAAATCCTTCAAACAGAGTGGAGCTCTTGCGGTGCATCAAAAGATACACACTGGAGAGAGGTCATTTCCGTGTGTTGATTGTGGGAAATCTTTCAAGCAGAGTGGAGCTCTTGCGATGCATAAGAGGATACATACTGGCGAGAAACCACATCAATGTGATGTTTGTGGGAAGTCCTTTAGACAGAGTGGAAGTCTTGCAATGCATAAAAGGATACATACTGGAGTAAGACCATTTCTATGTAATGTTTGCGGGAAGTCTTTCAACCGGAGTGGAAATCTTGCAGTGCATAAAAGAAAACACACTGGAGAGAGACCATTTTGGTGCAATGATTGTGGAAAATCTTTCACGGATAATGCACATCTTCAAATTCATATAAGGGTACATACTGAAGAAAGACCATTTCTTTGTAGCGTTTGTGGGAAGTCCTTCAACCAGACTAGAACTCTTAGAAGGCATGAATTGATACATACCGGAGAGAAACCATTTCCATGTGTTGTTTGTGGGAAATCCTTCCGGCGGAGTGGAACTCTTGCTGTGCATAAAAGGATACATACTGGAGAGAAGTCATATCAATGTAATGTGTGTGGAAAATCGTTTAGAGAAGGTAGTACTCTTACTAGGCATAGAAGGATACATACCGGGGACAGACCATTTCCGTGCAATGATTGTGGAAAATGTTTCAGCAGAAGTGAATATCTGAAAACTCACAAAATGGTACATACAGGAGAAAAGCCATTTTCATGCAATGTATGTGGAAAATCCTTTGGACTGCGCGCAACTCTTGAATCTCATGAAAGGATACATACTGGAGAAAAGCCATTTTTGTGTGATGTTTGTGGGAAATCTTTCACAAGGAGTGGAAATTTTGTAGCGCATAAAAGAATACATACGGGAGAAAGGCCATTTTCATGTACTGTTTGTGGAAAATCCTTTGGACGACGTGCAACTCTTGGATATCATATGATGATACATACTGGAGAAAGGCCATTTCTGTGTGATGTGTGTGGGAAATCTTTCAGAAGGAGTGGAAGTTTTGAAGACCATAAAAGGGTGCATACGGGTGAAAGGCCATTTCCGTGTACTGTTTGCGGAAAATCCTTCAAGCAGAGTGCAGCTTTAACAGTCCATAAAAAGATACATACTGGAGATGGCAAATCATTCAGAGAGAATGGAATTCTTAGTCAGGATCGAAGTTTGGATACCAGAGAAAGACCATGTCCAAGTAATGATAGTGGAAAATCATTGAAACAGAGACATAACCCTATGAAACATAAAAGGCCACATACCGGAGAAAGGCCATTTTGGTGTAATCATTGCGGAAAATCGTTCAAAGAAAGTGGCAAGCTTATGAGGCATAAAAGGACACATACTGGAGAACGGCCATTTTCTTGTAATGTGTGTGGTAAATCATTCACGCAGAAATCAAGTGTTAAAGCACATAAAAGGATACATTCAGGAGAAAGGCCGTTCTCTTGCAATGTATGCGGAAAGCTATTTAATCTGAGTGGAAATCTTAAAATCCATATGAGGGTACACACTGGAGAAAGGCCATTTTCGTGCAATAATTGTGGAAAATCGTTCAAGCAGTGTAGCGATCTGAAAAGACACGGAAAGATGCATACAGAAGAAACACAATTTTCTACATCTTGTTGTAAGACTACCGAACACGATCCACTTGCAACCGACCACACTTACCACCAACGCTCGACCCTTGATCCCCGACCCCTGACCCCATTAAACCACCAGCCATAACACCTGGTGAGCGGAGTTAACAGTTACACATACATATATACATGGAGCACCGGGTACGTGCCGTCTGTAAGAATGGGCTTGAGCCTTTAAAAATTCCTAAATAAATATGGGTCCCAAGTTATAGCTGTTCCTGTAAAAGTGGGTATCTTTTGTGAGTTGTAACAAAGAAAGCCGTCAGGTCTTTGTTTTTAACGTCGATTTTGTTCCGTTTGGCTCTGAAAACTTTGTTGGTGGTGACTTTATCTTTAAAATAGTGTGCTAAAGGTGAACCTAATCTTGATTTAACTTCAACAGACGTCCCTCCCTAAATCCTTTAATACGGGTATCAAAATTGAACGAAAATCCGTAAATATGGTCCTTCTCTTAGAAGTTTGGCGGTACGTTCCCGTCATCCCAAGGCTAGAGCTGCCCCTTTTTCTATCGGTAGTGTGGCTGAGTGGTTCCGGCGCATTGTTTTGAATCTTGTGGGTTCTACCCTCGTGGGCTCGAATCCAATCGTCGGCACTACAAGCCAAAAGCCAACATCCAACTGAATACTCATAGGTAAACTCTAAGGGCACAACTCCTAGTGCTGCAGGCCCACATAAACATAAGCTGTATAACAGCCATCTCCACAACATGCGTTTTAACAAATAAACATTGCTTGCGTGCTCGCTTGCCATGAAAGCTACCTGCACTGGTCCCCTGATTATAAACAGAAAGGACAAAATTAATTGAAAAAGAAAAAATAATGAATGATCAAAAATACATTTGAAATTTCACTTCCTTCCAAGGAAACACTGTGAGGGGTAACATTATAGTAAAGACCCGCGGGATTAAGAACTTACAAGCTGAAATTCTGAAAATAGACCCCCAATATATAATGTAGGTTTTTTTTGTACCCTTGGCTAGACTAGTTCCTACATCAAAAGTGCCATGAGTTGGCATTTTCTAGGCAAACTTGCCGAATTTTTGCATTCTAAGGACCAAAATTTGAAAAAAATTTGGGTTTCTTTGCAGGAATTACCGAAGTTTGAAATTTCTTTGACCAAAATTGGCAAAAAGTATACCCTTGCCCAGACTAAATGGGCGAAAATTGGCAAAATGTATACCCTTGGCTAAACTAAATGGACTAAAATTGGCCAAAAGTATACCCTTGGCTAGACTAGAAGGTTTGAAAAAGCATACACTTGCGGGCGGAACATCCCCAGGTACCTTTACTATGGAAGAGCCCCCCCCCCCCCCCCCGTGGGAAGATGTAGAGACGAGATATTTGTGACTTCATGTATGAAATCATCAGTAGATAAATTTTACGGCGAGTATGTTAGAGAGAATCAGGCCCGTTGGACCCTTCTTCGAACGAGGCGAGAGGGGGGGGGGGGGGGTTGAGCTCTTTTCATGATTTTGATTTCAGTGGCGCTACGTCACAATTATAAATTAGTGAAGTGTTATGTTATGTTTGGCTTGATAACGGGCTATGCTCGAAACGTCGCTACTTTCAATTCGCATCAAAGTGCTTATATTTCATGTAATTTACTTGTTTGTTATGTTATCTATTGTTTAGGACCCAAAACTCCAAATCATTCGTGGTGGGGGGGGGGGGGTGGGGAGATACACGACTTGTGGACTCATAAATTTACGTGGGTCTGCTGTCCGGTTTTCTCAAAGCTACTCACTTCTTATAACCAAAGTTCACCTTTGTACCCACCTTTATTATGAAGTGTTACGGATAACTAATTTTATTTTTTATGACTTCAGTCTTATCAACCGATTTTCAAGTAAAATCTGTCAAATTCACCGTTGCTTAGAGAACTTTGGGCCAAAAGACTTACTCATGTAAGCGGCATTTGCTTGTAACCTAAATGTTTTATCTGAGATTTCGTTCTCTGCTTTTAAGGATTTTAAGCATCTAACAAATATCGACGACAAACCTTTGGGAGCCAGCAGATTTAAGGACTTAAAGAGAAAAGTAAAGAAAGTTTTGCCAGAAATTTTTCAACTTGTAAGTAATCTATATGATGTCAATTTTTCGCAGCCTGGCCAGCGAAAGTTTCTGTGCCCTTCATAGTTTTAGAATGAAGTCACGCATAAATTAATATAGGTCGAGTTCGTGCCACTTCAGGCTCAGGCTAACGTTGTTTTTATGTGCGAAGAATGAGCACATTATGTGGTGGGGGAGATTTTGTATAGGAAGGAATCGAGGTAGGTAGGTAGGTATCTACGGACGCTTTTCGTGCCAAAAGTGTAACAATAGGTAGGAATACCTGACAAGGACCCAGATACAGGGGGGTCCAGGGGGGCCATGGCCCCTTCAAAAATTTCAGTAGTTGCAGCAGTATAAACCTTTGTTACTTTATTATTTTAGTATTTCAGAATATCAGATAGGAACTCCTTGTTATGTATAGTTCAATTTCTACCTTTCAATAGTCTAGGAAGCTCTTTGGGGGGGGGGAGGGGTATTTACAAGCTAACAAACTTGTTTCACACCAGAAGCATGATGCTATTAACTCTACCGTGGCCTTTGGTAAATTAGGCTGTTTACTTTTATCGGGGATGTGTACATCCCAACGTAGATTTACCAGTAAAGTTAACTGAGGAACAAAAATTACCGTTGTTTTAAGCAAATTTGAAGAATGTGGTCTCAAATTTTTCCAGGGGAGTACCCGCAGACCCCCTTCAAGGTTGTGCCTGGCTTTGCTCGTCACCCAGTTTGCCCATGGCCCCCTCAAGTTAAAGATTGTATCTCGGTCCTTGATACCTGAAATAGTTTGACCATTGAAGTAGTCATCAGAGCCTCAATTAGGCTAGATAATTTCGAACTTTTATCTGGCAACTTGACAGCGACGTTTATGATGAAAATTATCTGTTAACAAGTGAGTGCAGCTCAGAACAGTAAGATGGAAAAGACAATCGTCTGCCAACCTGTACTCACTACCATTCACCAGGAATTTGAATGATTCTTCTCACTTGAAATAATGTGCAAGTCCAATCGTTTTTCTTCCGGATTCATTAAGCGGTTTTACAAAGCAACTGTTTGAAAATTTCACCACTCCTCCCAGCCTTTACTCTTGAAAAGAGAGGAAATTTATCTGCGGGAGCGGGAGGAGATTGCTTATAAGTTGCTCGAGGAGGCGTAGGCCGCTTTTTGAAGCATGTCGGAGCAAAGAATTCTCAGGAAATTGTATGTTTACTAAAACCGATATTTTGGGGTAGAAGTTTAGTCCCCTATGTAAACGATGAGTAACTAAGTAACTGAGACAGAAAAAAAGCAACTGATTTGTCTCACATCCTAATAGTGAACATGATCACTGGAAGTAACGAGTTCACTTTGTGTCGAAGAATTCCATCTGTATACTCCAAAACAACCACTTCCAGTTCTCAGATTCATGGCTTTCACCTCGGCTTTCACATTCCAGGCTTCTCCCTCGATTATCAAAAAAACATAAAACACAACAGCAACAAACAAAACAAGCAGTGTTCTCTTTGACACCACCACTCTATGGACCACACAGAAATTCATTCTCGTCCCAATATTTTACATGCACCGGAATTCTTCGCACATCCCCACAGGGTCCCTACTTTTCTATCAGTGAAAACATAACAGCTGTATGCCAGATAGACTTATAACAGATTGACTGCCTCCAAAACTGACTGCAAATAGTCCTCCACAGAAGACTATTTTAACGCTAGGATCTTGAGTAGTTCTCCTTTGTTCCCCTGTATTACAACAGTCCTGTACAGAGCACCAAGCGCAGTCAGTTAAAGGGGCAGTCCCTTGGGGGCAGTCAAAACAGCACATTTGCACAAAGCAAACTGTTGGTGAGAGCAAATTTTTCGTTTCTTTTTGCTCAAAAATGGATGAAGACCTTGCCAAAAGAAACGCTAATGAGAGAGATTGCTAAATTTTAGGTCAAATTCGTGCCAGTTCCGCCTAAAGTTGTTTTTCTAGCAGTGAAAATATCATAGCCATATGTCAATCTTATGGTGTCAAATCTGTCCAACATGGAATAAGCCGACATCAAATATTGCTATGGGATCCGTGATGGGATCGCAGGAAACTTGTGTCTCGTATGCGCTTTCCTTATTTCAGTGCTAATTAGCAGAGATAAACAAACCGGCAATCAATTGCATTAACGAGCGTGACTGACGTTCTTACTTTCTTTCTGACCTGGAGTCCCCTCTTTGATGACAAAGTTGGACTTTGTAATGATCATAGATTGACTCAACCCCCGTCAACCCCCGTCTTTTTCGATGGTCGGTTTGCAAACGAGGTTAAGAACAGCAAAGTTGGACAGGGCGCGAAAACAAAGGAAACAACTGGAAACAAACAAAATGCAAGAGGCAGAATGACTGAAACCATTCGGAAAGCCGGCAAGTTTCCATTTTTCAGTTGAAATGTTTATTTGAAACCAGGAGTTTGCCTTTCTTTACTACCAATGTCCGCAGTGGTGTGGAAATTTTGAGGACCAACAACAAAGGAAATTGGTGGGCACTTACTTGCAAATTAGGCGCAGGCCTTCTACCAGAGAAGAGGGTGGTAGGTACGTAGGCCTAAACCTAAAATAGGACATCAAATTGTTTTAAATACATTTTAAATTTTGTAAGAATACCCATGGATTAAACAAGAGTGCCAGTAACATTGCAACATTAGGAGAGCTTGGAAGACTGAATTGAAGTTGACCTGTTATAGGCAGGCATTGCTATGTTTCCATAAGAGGCCAGTATGGAATGAAAGGTGTGTGCGCCGGACATGTCCGGCGCACAGCATTAGTTGATGGCGCACGAATCGGCGCACAGAATGCGATTTTATGCTTGTGTAATACAACGTTAGGTATACATCTCCGGGTTTACAGCGCACACAACGTTAGGTATAAATCTCCGTCCGGCGCACAAAAATCGAACATTCCATACCGGATAAGAGGCTAGTAAAGAAGAAAGCTTTCAATGATATTTCGTATCTTCAGGTTATTTGATATGCATTTTGATATTCCGCGTCTTTCACTGATCAGCAGTAATCCCTTTCGTTACATTGTTGACAGAGCTTTTACAGGAAGCTTCAAATCTATATCTGGAGAAAAAGAATCAACTCATCAGTAGGGCCCTCGAAATCAGGAAGAACCCAGCTTTGCCATTACAATCTCTTCAAATGTAGGTTTCCAAGCAGAAACCTACACCAAACTAAAAGATAGAGGTCTTGTTAAGAGTATGGCAAAGCTTTGCTGTAGCAACAAAAATTTTCGCATTGAATCAGGCAGAAGAGACATTACCCCTCTGGAGTTGAGGTATTATTGCCGTTGCAACACTCAGGAGGTGGAAAATGAACTTCACTTTCTCGTTGAATGTTGTACATATGACTTTCAATGCAAAAAGATTTTTGAAATGGCTGAAAACGAACTTAAGTCATTCAGTGCAATAAATCCGAAACAAAAGTTCATATACCATAAAAGCTCTATTAAGCCCCCAGGTGGCTTATTTGATTTTGGACCTTCTAGAAGGGGGCTTAACGGAGAGGGGGTGTATTCACGAAATCAAGCGACAAAGGATATATTTGGTAGCTTTTCAGTTCTTTTATCCCACATTTTGCAGAATCAGCATACAATTTTATGGCTCAAATACGTAAATTTGACACAGTTTTTATCCCAAACCATACTAAAGTTATCATTTTGTATAAGTAGGGGGGCTTAAAAGAGAGGGGCTCATTTCAAATTTTGACTCAGAGGGGAGGGGCTTAAGGGGGCTTAATAGAGAGGGGGGACTTAGTGGAGCTTTATGGTACCTCCTCTCAACGGAGAATACAAAGCTGGTGCAAGAAGTTGCTAAATTCGTGAGAGGTCTTTGCATCTCAAAATAACAGTTTACCAAATGGACCATGACTGCTACAGCTACCTTTCTGCATTATTGCCATTGATTTAAACTGCATTGTCATATTCGTTTTTGTTAAAAAGATGTTACTTAGCATTCTCGTTGTAATTTTTGTAATTATTCAGATATTAGTCAGTATTTTTTTTGTTTGGACGATGCTCCAGCATTGTGTAGCAAGTCTTTGTTGTTAAATGAAAAAATGAAGTGAAATGTTTTAAATACAGTATTGATAGAATCTGCTGGGGTAAAATGGGTAGGCTGGGTCAACATGGGTAGTGTTGAGTGCTGGAAAGAAGTAATTCTGGAACTGATAAATCAAAATTCACCATGTCTTGGTGGGTTTTCATCATGTCACGGCAGGGTGGGTTTTGAGGAAAACACACAGGAAGAACAACTTTCTTTTGACAAAATTTATACAGAATTTTCACCCTAGCCATTTTACCTCAACTTACCCATTTACCCCTGTAGACCCCATCATTCTAACATTGCCAACCATGAGGTCTGCTAATGGCAAGAAGGTCAGAAACTATTTATCAGCCTGTGAAAATGAACCCCAGACTGGAAAGTTTCTATAGAGCACTTGACTTGCCGTTAAATTTTTTTTTATTCATCAATGAGAATTAACAACAAATTTTACATACTACTCTACTTATCTAATTACTCTACAACACCACAGGAATGATACCAAGGGGAGCGAAAGACAATGACTACCCCATGGCCAAAACATAAAGACAAGCAACGGTAAATTACATACAACTACTGTACATTACAAGATATTAAAACGAAGAAAATAAACTGATTGATGATACACCATACATAAAGGGACTTGGTGGTTGGGACTTGACACATTGCTGAGGTTTCAAAGGATATTAATCAAACCGACCAGTTTTGTGGATGAAACATAAAGTCAATTCGAGAATATTTTTGTTCAAATCATTAGAAAGGTCTTGATCGCCATATAGTAAAAGCTGCATCAGAGCGTCATTTGAAAGACTAGCGATTTGTACAAATGGTCGTAGTAACTCTACAATTGCAGCGAGAAGATCTCTCCGTTGAAGGTCAAAAGAAGGGCAGAGCAGCAAAAAGTGCTCCGTATCCTCAATCCCATCACTTGTTGGGCACATAGGGTTTATGGTGTCCCTGAAATTATGCTTGAATTTGTGAAAATTTAACTTGCTGAGACCAACCCTAAGTTGAGTAAGATAGGGTAATCCTATTGGATCGTGAATTCCGAAAATAGATTTTGCAGGGGGACGGACTATTGATAATAGCTTTTTCTTGAAAACAGCAACTGAGGGTGCAAGTCTCAACTCAGGGTCAAGCTTATTCCACTCGGATAAACAGTTGGGATAGAAACTAGATTTGAATTTTTCTGTTCTTGCCGTCATTTGCCCAATGACATCCTGGTCACGAAGACAGTACTGCGACTGATGAAGTGGGGGAATTGGATCTACTGTATACTCAGGGCTAAGATTGTTTACAAACTTGTACAACAAGGTAAGGCGCCTACTCCATCTTCGGGAACTTAATGACTCCCAGCCAAGTTCCATGTACAGCTTCTCGCGAGACGTTCCTCTCCATGTTCCTGTTATAACCAAAGCAGCAGAATACTGAACAGACTCTAGCTTTTCCATCATATTTGGTAAGATGATATTTTGACTGAATTCACATGCTTTGGCAGGAATGTGGTAAATAACATCACCATAGTCCAGGTGGGGTCGAACATAGAGCTTATATAATTCGTTAAGGGTATGCCTGGGCGGATATTTGGAGAGATATTTCAGCAAACCAATGCCCCTTCTTGCCTTAGAGATAGCTGATTTGATATGAGCTGAAAAGGATAATTTTGAATCTAGGATAAACCCTAAATGTTTATGTTCATTAACTTTTTTAACAGGTATGTCGTTAAAAAGGATCACTGGATGATCAATTTCAATTTTTTTCTTTGAAAATGTTAATTCAACAGCTTGTTTTTGTGGGTCAGGATTGAAAGACATTCTCCAAGCGTGAGCCCACTGACCTATTAAGTCCAAGTCATGGTTCATGTCGTTGGCAGCTGTATTGGAATCTTCAACCACTGTGAACAACGATGTATCATCAGCAAATAACTTAACATTGCACTTCAGGCCTACGGCTAGATCATTTATATAAACAAGGAAAAATAATGGTCCCAGAATAGAGCCCTGAGGCACCCCTGCTGAAATATCTCCCTAAGTAGAACTCTGTCCATTCAGTACAGTCCTCTGCTTTCGATCCTTGAGGAAACTCTGGATTAGAAAAAGGAGCTGTCCCGAGACACCACATCGCTTTAGTTTATAAGTTAGACCGTCGTGCCAAACCCTATCGAACGCTTTAGATATGTCAAGATACACTGAACGAACATTCAGAGGAGGATTACAGTCAAACGCTTTAAATATTGTATGTGTTATTGAAAGTAACTGGTTGACTGTTGAGTCTCCTGGGCGAAAACCTGATTGATTTTGATTAAGGAGTTCATGTATTACAAGATGCGAATAAAGAGAATCATAGGAGTTTTTCAAGTATTTTCCCAAAAATTGGTAAAAGAGAAATAGGACGGTAATTCCCCGTTAAATGCCGTTAAATGCTGTAACATCTCCAACCTTTGATTGGCTAATAAAACAATGGGCACTGGATAGAGGCAGCATACTGTAGAAGTTCAAATGTCAGGCTTGACATTGATCTGAAAAGTGATTTTGATCTTTTTGATTCTGATAACCGCCGATTTCTTGTTTACACAGTGTACAGTAATCAAATCAATGGCTTGCACTTAGAGAATGGAGCCTTGGAACAAAACAAAATCAACAAGATTACCATCTTATTATTGTTATTATTATTATTATTATTATTATTATCATTATTATTATTATAATAATGGGGTAAGAGTCTTACAGCCAGTTGCAGTCAATGTAGACACGTTCAAACAACGAAGCACGTTCTCTCTGGCTGCTCGTCTTGCTTAGACAGATACACATGGCGTCACAATTCAGTTCTCTTAAATCTTGCAAACGTGTTACAACCATTCGTCAAGAAGACTTTCGTTGACTTACCTGGAAGATTCTCAACTCCAGACATCATCACTGGACCTAGTCTAAGACCTGACATGATTGTAATTGATAAAAGTAATAGGATGTACATCATAGAACTAACTGTTGGTCACGAATCGAACGCTGAATCTAACGCAAAGCGTAAAGCAGAGAAATACAGTCAATTACTTCATGATGAAGCATTATGTAGGACATATAAGAGCATTGAGTTCATTAACCTGGTAATGACAACCGGAGGCGTCTTCTCTAAAGATACAAGATCATTTTTCACAATGCTGAACACTCTCAAAATTGACAGTTCTTTGATCAAATACACAGCAGTTAAAGTTACATCTATCTGCATCAGAACATCGTACTACATATTTTGTATGAGAGATAAGGACTGGTCATCACCTGAACTTATGGAATTTTGAATCAAACTTTCATTTTTACGCGCATTAACTCTAGATTTCATACTGTGTATGCAATTCAGCCATGCCTACTTATTTAGAGAGTGGTTGTATTGAATAGGCATAAATAGAGTCTTTTTTACTTTTTTATAGCATTTTAGAAACATATGTACTAGGATATATTCAATGAAAAGTTTCCCATTATTATTATTATTATTATTATTATTATTATTATTATTATTATTATTATTATTGCTGGTACTGTTACACTCAGTGTTTCACTGGTAGTTTTGTCCTTTAGATCTGGTTACAACCAGTAACCTCAGGTCCAAGGGTTCTTCTCATTAGTTGTTCTCTTTCTTTGAAGTCCGAGTGAAAGTCTACATTTCCAAAGTTCTTTGCAATATTCTTGCAGTTCCAAGAAGTGTACTTTTCTGCAATGCCTCTATTTTGATGTTAACACCAATTTTCTTTATCCACATGTCTAATTTTTTTGAAATCATGCCTAGTGCACCAACAACAATCTGGATGACTTCAATTTTCTTAATTCCCCAAAGGGTTCCAATTGCTCGCCTGAGGTCTTGGTATTTTTCTACCTTTTCTTGCTCTTTATTCCCTACTCTCACATCATTCGGAACAGCTATGTCGATGATCTTGCATTCCTTTTGTTTCTTCTCAACAACTACAATATCAGGTCTTCGGCTTTGAATTACGTGGTCACGTTGAATGGTAAAGTCCCATAGTATCTTGGCTTCTTCATTCTCTAACACACTTTGTGGCTCATGCTCATACCAGTTATTCTCTCTTTCGAATTCATACATACCACATAGTTCCCAATGAATAATTTGCACGACACTGTCATGTCTTGCCTTGTATTGTTTCTGAGCAAGCTTACTGCATTCGCTAACGAGGTGAGAAATGCTTTCACCTTTGGCCCCACACAATCTACAAAGCGGTGATTCAGATGTTTTATCAATTGGGAATTTCGAATAGTTAGTTCTTAATGCTTGTTCTTGAGCGGAAAAAATCAATGACACTGTCCCAGGTTTAAGATCTGACTGCCTTACCCAAGTCCAAGATTTAGTCTCATCTAAATCATCAGTGCTCTCTCTAACAAATTGACCATACATTTTCTTCTCTCTCCACGCATTTCTTATCTCATCCATAGCCGCCTTCTTAAATTCATCTGGCTCTATGCAGGATTCTGTCTCGATAGCTTTCGAATATTTCGTCAGTTGAAGTAGCTGCTCAGGGCTATGGTTAATATACCATCCAAGGCTATTTTCTTCAGCTCGGATGCAACCTTCACAACTGATCAGTCCTCTGCAGCCTTTTCCACGTGGAACATAGATCCTGTCCACATCGCTTTTAGGGTGCGTTGCTTCGTGAATAGTCATGAGATTTCGTGTTTTCCTATCCATTTGCTTCAGGTCATCTTTAGTCCACTTTATGATGATTCCTCCAGTATATCTAAGAAGTGAAACAACCCATGTATTTGCAGCTAGAATCTTATTCTTGTCATTGAGCCTTGACTTTAAAACTAGTTTAAATCTTCTGAAACATTCTTTGCTAAAGCGTTCTTTCATATCACTCTCCATTATTCGATCTAGCTCAAGCACCCCAAGATAAATATATCCATCTTCCTCCGCTTGTTCGATAACTTCTCCATTCGGCAATTCAACTCCATTGCATTCTACCAGCTTCCCTCTTTTCATTATCACAACACCACATTTATTTATGCCAAATACCATACCGATATCATTGCTGTTCAAATGTACCGTTTTTGTCAATGAATCGATTTGATCTTGTGTTTTGCCAAATAGCTTTAGATCATACATGAACAATAAATGATTGATTTTAGCTCTTATTCCTTTGAATTCATACCCAGCTGTAACTTTCCTCAGTATTGAGGACAATGGGATCTAATCATGCAAAGAACAAACAGAAGTGGAGAGAGGCTATCCCCCTGAAAAATCCCTCTTTTAACGTTGACTGTTCCTAAATATTCCCCAGATAACGTTAGTTTGGTCTTCCAATTACTCATGCTACCCGTTAAAAATGCTTTGACGTTTTCTGCAATACCAAAAATTTCTATACATTCAACAATCCATGAATGGGGAACCATATCATACGCCTTGCGGTAGTCAACCCAGGCCATGGCTAAATTTGTGCGTCTCCTCTTACCATCTCTTAAAACCATTTGGTCTATCAGCAGTTGATCTTTTGTGCCCTTCGATCATCATCATCATCATCATCATCATCATCATCATCATCATCATCATCATCATCATCATCATCATCATCATCATCATCATCATCATCATCATCATCATCATCATCATCATCATCATCATCATCATCATCATCATTATTATTATTATTATTATTATTATTATTATTATTATTTATTATTGTCAAGAATGTAAATCTCAGACATGTTTGTCTGGTAATTTCTTTCTGTTCTTTTATCTCTTAGAGCGAGTAACAACAAGTTACCAAGGTTCTCAAAGTCCCTTCTCCTGTTTCTCTAAAGAGATAAAGCCAGGCTAAGGAAACGCCTGCTGGCGCTGTCTGCGATGTGATATGCGACCTCGTTTCCATTGACGTAGCAACGGAGCAATTATAATTAGGCTTGCCTAACAACGAAATCTTTGCTGTGGAGGACGACCAAGAAGAAGACACAGATGGATTTGAAATATATTCATTTAAGGTTTCACATGATTTCTACTTTCCTCACTATTTCATACACCGTTCGACTCCCATTCGATTGATCGGAATAACTCGAAATTGCGAAAGTTTCTAATCGGTTGCCGTCTCTGAAAGTCGTTGAAGCGCGAGAATGGGCCTAAAGCAGAACCGTTGCAAGTACCCCGAAAGAAAACTAAATATCTCGCGAGTCTCATACTATCTCAGAAAATTTTCAGCGAGTGCTCAGATCTTCTAAAACAGTATTGTTTAAACTGAATCACATTCGATCATTCTGCCATACATTATTGTGTTGGTTCAAAACATTCTTTTCGGTAGATTTTGATTTCATAGGGCAATTACATCGTATAGGTACATTGAGAGATAGCAACAAACAAACAACAGTAAGTCTCCTTAAATCTCGTTTGCGCAAAATTGACGAGCAGAACATTACCAAATATGGTTTTTGTTATGAAGTACTCTGGGGTGCCTAATACAAGGGGGTCTTAATAAACGCGGGGACTGGGAACCCCTCAAAGAAACTAATAAATGGGGGGGGGTCAGAAATTCGCAAAAAACGGGGTTTTACGTTACCTACTGGAGACAAGTGCAATAACTACAGTAAACAGCTGCAGATAAGTAAAAACAAGAACGTTTACCACTTTTACACTTTTGACAAAATGTTGGAAATAGTGCACTCTTGTTAGACATCTTCTGGAACATTCCAGACATTTTGAGTATGATCACGAGAAGTATTCCAGAACATTAAAAGAAAGACATTTGCTTATTCACTTTAGTAAACAGAACGTTCCATGGAACAATCAAGAACTTTCCTTGACTTTGTTTACATCATTCTGAATAGAACCCTTCCAGTACATTCTATTAGAACTTTCCCGAATGTTTTTTTAAACCATATATAAACTCCTTGTTGTAAGTACCTTTAACAGATCTTTAGTTGAAAAGCAATAACGAAAAGTCAGAAGTATAATTCTACTTTCTCGACATTACTCTGCCGATTTTCAACAGGTTGTGGGCCCAGTCACTAGGGACTGGTGAAAGAAGTAGGCCTAAACGTACTTCTACATACCTTCGAGCAGACGCCATCGTTAAAGTTCGTGGCTTGTTTGTTTTTGGTCAGCTTGTTCGTTACATCGTTTGCATAAAGTACTTGGATTGAGAAAAGCCGTTAACGCACGACGTTGGAAAGGCTAGTCCACACTGACATTATGGCAAAAACGACGAAAGTTTTGATCAAGCCGTTGAATGGACACAATTATGCGACTTGGAAGGTCCAATGTAAAATGGCGCTGATAAAAGACGGACTGTGGAAAATTGTCACAGGAACCGAAGGTGAACCTGAAGCTGAAGCTGAAGCTGACAGAACAAAGTACTTGCTGAGAAAAGATCGTGCATTGGCTACGATTGTTTTGTCTGTGGATCCAAAGCTTCTATATTTGCTTGGACCAGACCCTGAAGATCCAGTTGCCGTATGGAAGAAACTTGCAGACCAATTTCAAAAGAAAACGTGGGCGAACAAGTTAGCGCTGAGAAGAAAATTGCACAATCTGAAGCTGAATGATGGTCAATCAGTGCAAAAACACGTTAACGCCCTGACGGAAATCTTTGACGAGCTTTCCATCATAGAGGATCCGTTAGATGAAGAGGACCAAGTCGTCCATGTACTAGCAAGCTTACCGGAATCATATGATATGTTGGTAACAGCTCTCGAAGCAAGTCCCGAGGTACCAAAGCTAGATGTCGTTACAGAAAGATTGCTGCACGAAGAAAGTAAACGGAGAGAAAAGGAAGTTGCTGAGGATGCTGAGGTGAAAGCAATGCCGTCGAAGCATCGAAAAGCTGGAAAGGGACCAAAATGTCATCACTGTGGCAAGATTGGACACATCAGAAGAGAGTGCTGGAAGCTCGTAGAAAGTTCTGGAAAAGACCACGATGCCCATCCAAGAAACTTCGTCAAGAAACCACATAAGAAGCAGAAAGCATGTGCCGCTGAGCAGGAGGAGACTGACGAGGACTAGGAGATCGTTGGGTTGGTGGCTGAACACGCTTTAGCTACGAGCAAGATGAGCAACTGGATTGTAGATTCTGGTGCGACTTGTCACATGTGCAATGATGAAGAAGCTTTTGACCATATCTCTGTTTTGGATGTACCACAAGATATCACGGTGGGTGATGGATATTCCGTTAGAGCTTCTGGAAAAGGAGACGTGATCTTAGATATGTATCTACCAAGTGGGAAGATCAAGAGATGCCGACTTGCAGATGTATTGTTGGTGAAAGATTTGTCTTACAATCTATTGAGCGTGTCGAAAGCTGCAGCTACAGGCAAGAAGTTTGAATTTGAGCAGTCATTGTGTAAAGTGGTTGATGACAAGCACGGTGTGATTGCTACTGCTACAAAGTATGGGAACCTCCACTACCTCAACTGCGTTGGATCCGTAGAAGACAACAAAGAGCATCAGGCAGCAATGAAGTGTGCTAGCAAGAGTGACGAAACCAAGGAGTGGATTTGGCATAGAAGATATGGTCACCTTGGAGCAAGAAATTTAGAGAGAATTGCAAAGGAGCAACTTGTGGATGGATTTGACTATGATCCAGCAAAGACATCAAGTTTCTGTGAGCCATGCGTTGATGGAAAGCAGTGCAGAATGCCGTTTGCAAAGGCTGGAGGAGAAAGATCAGAGGAATTACTTGGTGTTGTACACAGTGACGTTTGTGGAAAAATTGAAACGAAGTCACTCAGCGGAGCGGAATATTTTGTTACGTTCATCGATGACAAGTCAAGATTCGTCTGGGTATACCCCTTGAAACACAAAAGTGAGGTATTTAAGAAGTTTAACGAATGGAAAGCACTGGTGGAGAAGTCAAGTGGCATGAAGGTGAAAGTACTACGCACAGACAATGGTGGGGAGTACACATCCAAGGACTTCGAAGGGTATCTAGCAAAACATGGTATTCAACACGAGCTGACAGTTCCGAAGACACCTCAACAGAATGGTGTTGCAGAACGAATGAACAGAACACTCTGGAAAGCATCAGATCGATGTTGGCAGATTCGAAATTACCTAAAGTATTTTGGGCAGAAGCATTATCTACTGCAACATATCTTCGTAACCGTTGTCCAATGAATGCAGTGGAGGGGAAGACACCATATGAAGCATGGACTGGCAACAAACCAAATGTTGGCCACCTACGAATCTTTGGATGCGATGCTTACGCTCACATACCTAAAGATGAAAGAAGAAAGTTGGATTCCAAGACTAAAAGAAGTATCTTCTTGGGATATGGTAATGGTGTGAAAGGTTATCGTCTGTACGATAACGCACAGAAGAGAGTCTTCTACAGCAGAGACGTGACCTTCAATGAGGTTGAATCAACTGAAGACAATGAAATGGCAAAGAACATGGAAGATGAGCCATCTTTCGTGGAAATTGAGTATGGACAAGATGCAGATGTCATAGACAATGAAGACGAAGAGCCGCAAAGGAGACAAAGAGAAAGACACGCACCAAACCGGTATGGTGAATGGGTCTACATTGCCAATGGGGAAGATCCTGTCACTGCAAAAATGGCTTCATCAAGTCCAGATGCTGAGAAATGGAAGAACGCTATGGAAAGTGAGTTGGATTCACTGCACCGAAACGATGTGTGGGATTTATGTGAACTACCTCAAGGGAGGAAAGCAGTCGGAAGTAAATGGGTGTTCAAACGAAAATATGATGTTGATGGTAATGTAGAAAGATACAAAGCAAGACTGGTTGCTCAGGGATACAATCAGAAGTATGGAATTGACTATGACGAAACGTTCTGTCCCGTAGTGAGATTTGAGTCCGTTCGAGCACTAATTGCACTAGCTGCAAAGAAAAAGCTTCATCTTCATCAACTGGATATTACTACAGCCTTCTTAAATGGTGAGCTGAAAGAAGAAATCTTCATGAAACAACCTGATGGGTTTGCAGTTAAAGGTGAAGAGCATCTTGTTTGTAAGCTGAAAAAGAGTATCTACGGACTGAAGCAGTCTCCTAGATGTTGGAATGAAGCTCTCGATAAGCGTTTGAAGAATATGGCTTTCAAGCAGTCAAGTAATGACCCGTGCATCTACATGCTAAATTCAGGAGGAGAGATTGTTATTATTGCCGTTTACGTAGATGATATCATCATAGCTGGAAAGACAGAGGAAGTCGTTCAACAGTACATCAAGGAGATTGCAGAGAAGTTTGATGTGACAGATATGGGTACACTTCATCACTTCCTTGGTATGAAGATTACATATACTGACTCTGGTGACATTGGGATTGGACAGCCAACGTATGCGAGAGACGTTTTGAAGAAGTTTGGTATGGATGACTCTAAACCAGTGGCAACGCCTGTGGAAAGTGGAAACAAGTTAGTGAAAGCAGTGGATGATGATGAATTGGTTGATACCGAGATGTACCAATCAGCAGTTGGCAGCTTGCTTTATTTGTCAACGAAAACTCGACCTGACATCGCATATGCTGTTGGAAATGTTGCTCGTTTCTCGTCTAAACCATCAAAAGTGCACTGGATTGCTGTCAAAAGGATTATGAGATATTTGAATGGAACGTTAGACCATGGATTGATGTACCGTTGTGCTGGTGATATTGCTGGATTTTCAGATGCAGATTGGGCTGGTGATCACGATGATCGAAAATCAACATCAGGATTTGTATTCATGATGAGTGGTGCTGTTATAAGTTGGAACAGCAAGAAACAAACGTGCGTGGCATTGTCAACAGCTGAAGCTGAGTACATTGCATTAGCAAAGGCAGCACAAGAATCGATTTGGCTACAACGATTACTTGGCGATATGGGTGAATGTCTAATTAATCCAATTACGATTTTCGAAGATAATCAGTCAACGATTGCAATGACGAAAAATCCACAGTTTCATGGAAGAGCAAAGCATATTGACATAAAGTTTCATTTTATAAGAGAGCAGGTTATAGCCAAGACAGTCGAATTGAAGTATTGCAGAAGTAGCGACATGATTGCTGATATGATGACGAAAGGATTGTGTAAAGCACAATTTTCTAAATTGAGAAGCATGTCTGGAATTGTTGATATATCTAACTGCGAGTGAGGAGGAGTGTTGGAAATAGTGCACTCTTGTTAGACATCTTCTGGAACATTCCAGACATTTCGAGTATGATCACGAGAAGTATTCCAGAACATTAAAAGAAAGACATTTGCTTATTCACTTTAGTAAACAGAACGTTCCATGGAACAATCAAGAACTTTCCTTGACTTTGTTTACATCATTCTGAATAGAACCCTTCCAGTACATTCTATTAGAACTTTCCCGAATGTTTTTTTAAACCATATCTAAACTCCTTGTTGTAAATACCTTTAACAGATCTTTAGTTGAAAAGCAACAACGAAAAGTCAGAAGTATAATTCTACTTTCTCGACATTACTCTGCCGATTTTCAACAAAAAAGAACTCTCTCCTCAACTGTTTTTGAAAGAAAACATTCGAATTAGTTTACGAGTACACTGCAATGGTTTATTTTTCGAACAAATTTCGTATAAAAATCATATTGAGCTTTGGACAAAACGGAGGGGGGTCTTAGTAAGGGCCGGCGGGCGGATAAAATGTTTGAAAATTAATAAGCGTCCCCCCTTGTATTATGCACCCGAGAGTAGAGCCTACTGTTCAAGAAAAGTAGGAGGTTTCTTATGTTTTGCTTGTAGCATTTTGAGCTATTTCGAGATTTTCCTAAAATTCAGTATCAACAACAAATAAGATTTTTGAGAGTTTTGAAACGAAAAGTGCAACATTTCTCATCATCCCTGCAGAATTTGGAACACTTAAATGTAAAGGCAAATCATCTGTAGGTAGTAATCAGCTGCTTGATTCATTGCAAGATGTTGCAGGATGTACAATATCAGTTGATTTGGGCAGAGCTGTTAATAACTTTGAAGTCCAGAAAATGAAGGCCTACCAAATCATGATTTCTTTAAAACTTTGAGAGTCGCCTACTCTTTTTCCACTGAAGATATTTTATTAAACTTGGTACCGAAATGCTCGAGAATAAGCATTCTTCAAATATAAAGACTAATTGTTATTGCATTATTCAAAAGTTGTTGTTTTTTTGCTGCAAGCGCCTGCTGGCCCACTTTACCACCATTTTCCGGAAATGTAGTTGATTGTCGATTTCATATGGAAAATGCTTTTTTCTGATGGAAGATCTTTTAAAATTTATTAATCTAACTTTTGAATGTTGATTTCTGTGAGATTGCATCAGATTTCCCCGCATATCTGGCAAATTGAATGTTGTTAACCTGTTCACCATGTTGAATAATAATAATGGTATAGCCACTTCTATAGCGCTATGTTTCCCCAGGGTTCATGGACGTTATTGCCAAGAGTAAAATTGAAACTATCATTTTAAATGAATATTGGAATGAATGAACAATCGGAGTTATTACAATAAAACTTCTGTAGATATGAAATGATGATATCTTGATAATCCACTTTTTATCAAGTTCAATGAGAAAGGTTGTTAGAATTGTTTGCAGTCTTTGCTACATTACCAAATTCATGATAATGATAATGTCCAAAATTCATAAAGATTCATAGGAATTCTTTGAAATTTCAAATAAGTTCTCGTCATGCCCTTGCTTTATTTTGTAGACATACAAAATGGAGATTTTTGGACAGATTCAACACAACGAGCATCACTCACTAGAAATTAACAGAGTTCCTTGTACTGCAGAGTACAGAAAAAAGGAAAGCTGTGGTAAGGCTTTATGACTAGCAACATGTCTTGAAATGATAAACTTTGCAAACAGTGTATTTGATTGGTTTTTGTATCAAAAATTACTCTGAGCCTTAGTTAGCATGCTCTTTGAAATAGTTTCCTAATAATACTTTTTTGAGGGAAAGGTGACTGCAATTTTAGCATCATGACAGATGTGAAATTGACTGAGGACCTTGTGAGGTGGATGCAGTGAATTGGGGCTTGACACTTAAGATACTGAAAGCTGTGTACCTACAACCATTGCACATTAAAGACCTCAATTTTGAGATGCTCTAATGCCATAAACTACCTGAGATGCTGTACTTGACTTTTAACTTTTCAATTCTTCATGATAATAGGCATATTATCCAGCAAAACATGTTTGCTGGTTCAGTAGATTTACATACTGTAGAAGCTTTATTGATTAGCCCCAGGGGGCATTGTTTAATTTTGTGTGCTTCAGAGGGTGACTTATTAGGGAGGGAAGGGGCTTATTCATAAGATCAAATGATAAGGATTTATAAGATAACTTTTCAGCTCATTTACCCCATATTTTGTGGATTCAACGTACATTTTTACGAGTCAGATATAGGCTTAAATTTGACACAGTTTTTATCCCAGACCATATCAAAATCAACATGCAAATGTGTTTTGCTTGAATGGAAAATCCTTGGTAATGCTTGAAATTTAACTTAAGTGGGGGGGGGGGGCTGCATAGACGGAGGGTTATTTGAAGTTTTGGCTCAGAGAGATGGGGCTTGTTAGTGAGGGGAGCTTAAAAGAGAGGGACTTAAAAGAGAGAGGCCTTTGATGGTACTGTAGAGACTGGACAAATCTGGCCATTAGAGAAGTAAAAACATTATTTTTTGTGTTAAAAATTTTACAAGACGGATTAGTCAGTATTTAACTTACTGTGAAAATTACAATGTAGAACACTGCAAAACGATGCCACATGCAGTAAATAGGCTCTGATAAACCTATGGCCGCCAATTGGCATATGCCCACTGTGATCGTGAACTCATGCATAGCTGTTTTATTTTTGTATATGATATCCTGGGAATCCTGCTTGTTGTCGTACAGGATCTGTAAATGTATTTGTAATATTTTCCCTGTGATTCCATCATATCAGACCCATCGATGTCTCGGAAACATCAACTGGATAAATGCTGGAGAAGTCTGCAGGAATTATCTTCGACTATTAATCTTTCAATTATTATATCCCTAGTTCCGTAGAAACTCCTGGCATTTATCTTGAGATACACTTGTTGACCATTTTGTTCAGTTTACTTCTCTATTTATTTTTCTTTCTTCTTTTTTTCTTCTTGAAAAGTATCAAGTTAAAAATTGTAAGTACCATTCATAGTCAGAACTCGGTGACCTTGTGTCTGTTTTGGCTATGGATGGTACATTAGTTGTATTTAAAATTTGGAATATTGAGTTAATTTTAAGACGTATAAAAAACATCAACTAGCAAATAAAGACGCCCAGTGAGTGAATTCTGAGACTTAATTGTTTTGCATTGGGAAGAATCTTTTAATTATCTCTAAAGACGCTATGTTGAGTTAGCTCTTGTCCCAAAGTTTTGGCTCATCATGTTATAGAAGGTGATGACTCTTCATTTTCTTGCAGGATGTGAATTTATAAAACCTGTTTTTGGATTTGAATGTCATCTGTGTAGAGTATTCATTCGTAATGGGAATGACATTGAACAGCATATTAGTTTACTGCAACATAAGACAGTCTACCAGGTAAAAACTGATTTTACGATACTTCAAAGTATGCTATTCTCATATCAGCAATGAAACCTCTGTCGCCAAAGCTCACTTTTTAGCTCAAGCAATGTAGGAAGTTCTTTTCCGTTCTTTTCCGTCTTCTCCGTTTTAAATATATGTAGAACCCACATAGTGAAATAATTTGAATTAGATAAGAGCCATGATCCCTGAAACCTATGAAATCAAGAGCAGATAAACTATTGAAACTCGCGTATATGCCATCACTTTGCCATATTTTTCTCTCGTTTTTTTGTTATATCCACTGAAAACTACAATATAAGTTACAAATTTCACTACTTTACAAAATTACTATACACCTGTTCAATACTACTAGAACGATACCCCGAGGAGCAAAAAAGGCTATGACTACCCCTAAGCCAATTTAACATAGAGATAAAAACTAGTATCTGTCGCAAATTGCATGCCACCACGGAAAGTGTCTGCGATCGAAACAACTAAAGTAATTGGATGGGTAATTGATATTATGACAGATATTGCGTGGTATCTAATTGGAGGTAGACGTTAAATATATGAGTAAGAGACGGACGAAAAAAAACAAAGAAAACAAAACAAAGAAATTTACATATTATTTAAATGGGACATGGTGGTTGTGGTTTTAGGGCTCATGACGGAGAAAGAAATTTTCTAATCAATAAAATTGTAGAGTTGGCAGGAGTACATTTTTATTGAGTTCATTGGGAAAGTTTTTATCACCATACAATAAAATCTGCAGTAGAACATAATGTTGGAGATTTGTATATCCAAGTGGTCGTTATGAAGCAAAAACTCCAGCGAGAAGATCTCTCAATTGTTAGGGTCCAGCTAGTGCAGGGAGAGAAATATGTCTGGGTTTAGCAACTAATGTATTAGGACCTCTGAGTGTGAAGAGTGAAGGTTTCATGCTATTTTCCAAATGCAGTCAAAAATACGAAATTGATATTCCCATCGTTTTCTCTGCTAGGCTCAGCTGGTTGTGCTCAAATATTGTCATCAGATCAACGAGAATCCTTTAGAAAATTGCATCAAAGATAGCCTGTGCTTCTGTGCCTCAATTTTGTTGTTGTTTCAGCTTTTTCTGATCCAGGACAATCCTTAGGAATATGGAAGCTGTTTCATTCCCTACACATTCTTTTAAAGTTCTCTTGTTGCAGCTTTTTAGAGCTTTAAAGAACATTTGTTTGTCTGCGTTAGCAGATTTTTTAACGGGTCTAACGGGTCACTGTTTTGACCCATTATTTTTCACTGTGCTTTTTTCTTATCGGCCTTTGTTGGCAACAGTTTGTCATGACCATGAAAGTGGTGGCAACAAAGAGATGACGGGTAAGGCCAAAAAGTCGGAGATGTCAGAGATGTTGGAGCAGACTCTCAAACTCCGACTTTTCGTTTTGCCGTGTATGCTGTAAACGAAAAGTCAGAGATGTCGGAGCAGGGATTTTTCCCTTTTATTCAGTCTGTTTGATCAGAGAAAAATCTCCGAAGCTACCTTAGAATGACACTTCCATGGAGCATCGACAACTGCCTTAGAATAAGGGCATTTTTAACAACAAGAATTTACTGAATCAAAGGGAAAAAGTCCCTGCTTCAACTTCCTGACTGTTCGTTTATAGCATATAGGGTAAAAACGAAAAGTCGGAGTTGAAAAAGTGTGAGAGTTTGCTCCAACATCTCCGACATTTCCGACTTTTCCGCCTCACCAGAGATGGTAGGGCCAAAAAATGTTGGTTGAAATATACATTTTAAGACTTCCTTGAACATTCTTTAATGTGTACACAAGGCCTGTAAACGTATGCACTCATGGCCCTTATGAAGTAAATGGGGCATGTTGTTTATATTGTGTTGTACCATCTACCTTCTTTTCACACACTTAGCTACGATGAAACTTCCAGTTCCTTGAAGTACAGTCTAGTTTAGCCTTTGTACCTTATATTTTGTTACTTTAGATACATTTACAAAGCCACTATCAGCATCAAAACAACAATCAAACGAATATCAATACAGAGAGAAGAAAAGATCACTTCTATTCCAGCCAGAATCATGGGATTATAAAAAAACTCGACACTGCCGGAAATTGCGTCAAAAGCAAGTCGGTAAGTGATGGTTATTTGCCCACTAAGACTTCAAGATAATTTTCCTACTGTCCTCAGAAGTATCTCAGTTTGCCAAAATACGGATAGGTCATGTTGCTGCTACTAATGACTGTTAGGTTTCCTACGGTGAAAAGCAATGTTAACTTGACTGGTTCACATGTTAACATGACTGGTTCACATCGGAGTGACTGGCCTGGAACATGACTGGTTCACATCATATTTGGATAACCGTAAACAATTCTGCGGGGTGGATGGCACCTCCTCTGATGTGAAGGGAATAAATTGTGGAGTTCCTCAAGGCTCTTGTCTTGGTCCACTCTTGTTCCTGATTTACATCAATGATTTGCCTTCTTCCTTGCAGAAATCTCATGTCAGCATGTATGCTGATGACACGGCCATTTCCCTCTCTTCAAAAAGTATTGATGACCTGCAAAATGACCTAAACTTAGATCTTTTGAAGCTACAGGATTGGTTGCATGCAAACAAACTTTCTCTGAATGTTGTGAAAACGCAATCACTTATTATAGGCTCTGGTCCAAACATCCGTAAGATCGAAAGCCAGCCTGATGCTCCACCATCTTTTTCTATAGGTGATCAGGACATTGAAATGATTACCAACACAAGATACTTAGGTGTTCAGATAGACAGTAAACTCAACTGGGACAAGCATATCGATACCATCAAGATCAAGGCTAATCGAGCCCTTGGACTTATTAAGTATTCTAAGAAATATCTTCCATCTGACGTACTCAACAAAATGTGTAGAGGGATTGTTGAGCCCCATTTGAGCTACTGTTGTTCCGTTTGGGGCTGCTGTAGTGAATCAAAGCTTGACGTCTTGCAAAAAATCCAAAATAGAGCTGCCAGAATTGTAACTGGCAGCCCATACGATGCGTCTGCTGCTCCGATAATTCAGAATCTTGGATGGTCAACTACCAGTAATCTTGTAAGAAAGGAGACAGCCACGCTAACTTACAAGTCTTTAAATTCGCTTGCACCAGACTACTTGAGAAAATTATTCGCAAAATGTTCGGATGATAGAGAACGGTTTCTGCGTTCATCAGAAACTGATCTTAAGATACCGCTGCTAAAAACGATCAATGGCCAAAAGGCCTTTTCTTATCGAGGTGCAAAACTGTGGAACAGTCTAGAAAGAGCTACTAAATTGGCCCCCTCCCTGAAAATCTTCAAAGATCATCTATAGTCGGGGACAACTCTTATTTCACAACTCTTATTTCATCTTTACGTTCTCTTTTTATAGCCTTAGTTACATATAATATTGTAAATTAGGTTAGGTTAGTAAATTTCTTTTGTTATTAGTGTTAGTGCTTATTTTTATCTTTTAAATCAGGTCAGGTTGAAAAACATATATATGTATGAACCTTTAACCTTTATAAATATTATAAAATGAAATGAAATGAAATTAAGCATGGTCTATATGATCGTAACAGTCGGCGACGTGTTACCGGTCACCGAGGCAGGCTGAGGGACGCATCGGGGACAGCTGCGCTAAATTGAAACATTTTCTGAGTGATATGTCTCCGATGTCGGCCGATCAAACGGGGACAGTACGGGGACTCATCGAAAGAACTGAGATGAGTTCGAAGCCTGGTTTCCATATGATCGTAACAGCGATCGTTTCCATTTGTCGCCGACTGATCGGGGGCACGTCGCTGATGTGTCACAGTAGGTCACCGACTGTTACGATCATATGGAAACCAGGCTTTATTGTCAATGGAAGTAAGTCGAGAAGTAAGAGATGCAGCATGAAGGATTTTATGATACTTTGGGTAGTTTAGATCCTGTTGGTCTTCGCCATGAAGAATGTGAGACTAGTCAAGCTGTATTGGAGACTTACAAAGGTTTTTGCAACGGCTTGCATGTTTTCCATTTGAATTCAATCATTCTCCTATCCTAGTCTGTAAGGTAACTTTACCAAGTCAAGAATATTCCGATCAGAATTTCCATTATGGCACCAATCTTTCAAAAGCAGAGTAATTTTACTCTCCTTCGCAGAGGTTCTGGTTTGCAGTGTGAAATGATTGAGGAACCTTCGCATTATAGAGTAGGGTAATTAAGCTCTCAGATTGAGGATTAAAGTTTAAGGCATATGAGTCATGTTAGGTAAAGCCTGCAGAGTACACAAACAGTAGGGTTTCACAAACGGTGTTTAAGTTACCCTGAACGCACACATTTGAAAACACTTTCCAATGAGTATACTTTTGAAAACACTGTTTTCACGTCTTCGCACGGACGGTTGTAAATGCATACTTTCGTAAACAGTGACGTAACAGACGTCATATTAATCAGTCATTGTCAATTGTTTTGAAACCACTGTTTTTGCGTTTTCATGTGGACGGTCGTAAACGCTTACTTTTGTAAACGATGACGTTATAGACGTCATGCTCATCATTGATTTCCAGTTGTTTCGGTTTTCTCGTGTAGGCAGGCTAAAAACGCTCCATGAACGAAAAATGGATCATTGTGAACAGAAAACGTTCTCTACGTTTAAAAACCATACACGTATACGTGTGGACGGGACCTTATTGGCTAAACTTTGTTTGAAATGAAGCTAATCACATGAAAATCATTATATTACAACCTGCTGTTTTTGCAAGGAGTGGCATGTTTTGATCACATAGATCACATGATACACACCTATGGCACTTGGGAATCACAATTTCCTGATAAACTAGAATCATCACAGACAACCTGGTTTATCTGCTGATAAACTAGGTTATGTCCCATAAACCAAAATGATCACAGAGAAACTTTGTTTGTCAAATTGTAATTCCAATCATCACGTGATAATCAGAGTCATTCTCCAGAATATGCTGATAAACTCAGTTTATCCAAAAAACCTTTTCGCGACAAATACACCGAAAAGGACATGCCTTCGAAATAACAGATGACAACAGAGTTACTTTCATAATCTAAGTTTCTCTACTAGATAAACCGAGTTTATCAGCATGCTGGAGCATAACTCTGATTATCACGTGATAATTGGAACTACAGTTTGATAAACTAGGATTATCTGCGATCATCTTGGTTTATGCGACATAAACTGAGTCATCACCACTCAAAAGTGATAAACTAAGATTATCAGCAGATAATCGCAATTCATTCAGATAAATCAGGGTTAATCACCACTGAAAAGTCATAAACCAAGAATGAAAAGCAACTAATGCTATTATATTACAAAATCTGTCCTTGTTCATACCAACATATCTCAAGCAAGTTTGCAGTATGATTTAAAATCCCCCTGATGTCAAAGATGAACACCGAGCCATAAGTAGGATAATGAGCATGATAAGAAAGCAGATCTACGAAGGTTCTATGAAGGTACAGTTTCTGGTAGATTCTACTCCTGATTTCACTTTAAATTTCTTTGTGACTAGGTATATGATGGCGGTCATGAGAGAGAGTGTTATCCTTGTGTAAGGGATACAGACAATGTGACAAAGGACCAGTTTGACCTCTCGCATTCAGATCAAAGGTCAAGTGATCCTAGTGGGCAGTGCAATGCTTTGTCTGACAAAGGAAGAGAGAGTGGACTTGAAGGCAGGCAAGTGAAGATTGAAGATGCCAATGTTGCCAATTCTGAATTGGAAGAGAGGGTGTCTATCACAGATGTACATGAAGGAGAAATTTATCCGCATGACATGTCAAAGACTTCTTTTCAAGCAGAGGAAAAAGAGGCTAACACAGCTTTTAAGATCAAACAAGAAGACACTGATGATGATCATAATGCTTTTGTTGAAGATAACCATGATGGCGAAGATGGTATCATTGGAGGATTTTTAGAGGACAGTGATGGTGAATCAGTTCATCTTGATGAGCATTTTGATAGGGAAAATATGCCTGGATCTACCATTGACACCAGTGTAAAGGTTTGGCTGTTTTGTTTAGCACCTCATTCTAACATCTGTTCTACGATCTACACCACGTTGACAGAGTAGAAACTGCGTAAAATGACGTCATCGACCAATCTAAGGTAAGGAAGTGTTTGAATAGATAAGCTTTTTGGAATGAAAAATCAACAGTTGAAGGCCCTAAGAAGAATATATCAAGTTTTGCCTAATTTCGGGATCTGTTGCAGGGAGCTACGGAGGCTCAAAGTTACGAGTTTTCGCGCATGCGTGCGCAGTTTCTGCTCTGTCCACTACGTTGCATTGTGCCTTAGAAATTTGTTGTAGTCCATGAAAACGCTTTACCAGCATGAGGTAAAAGTATTGCCTTCTTTTATCAACTACCGGTGAATTAAAAACAATCCCCGTTTAAAAGATCAATGTTCCCTGAATATCAAAGTAAATGTTATTGAAAGCTGTCTTGATTTATTGCCAAGATTCCCCTGTTAGGTTCAACGATTTACCTGGCTTCAATCTGCCTTTACTCCCCGTAGATATGTGATGCCCAGAAAGCTCTTTCCAAAACCTGTAAAGTCGAGTGAGAAAAGCCAGCTAGATTTCCTTAGTCTTGTATGATACGATTGTATGCATTGTTGTCCTCTTGAGACAATGGAGCTCTCCCCTGAATAAGTTATTCACATTAAAGGGGAAGACTGTTTCATGCTCTCAAGAGGATAGCACGAGCTAAACTTTGCAGAAGCAATTACTGTAAGATCGACGTAAGGCAGCATTGTTAGGGACATTTGACATTTGGTCGTGATTCGGGGCAGGTTTTGGATGTTTGCTGAAGAGGCTATCTCAAAAAGTTCTTCTTAATTCCAGAATGAAGTGGCTGATTGCAGCCAGGTAAATCTTAATGTAGATTTGAACATATCTACCATTAAAGGGGCAGGGTCACGTAACTGTAAACAAACCTGTTATCTCTTTGATCTACATTGTTGCCCATACGTGACCATTTTGTTCTGCTCAGATTTTGGTGGATGGGGTGAATCCACAATAAAGCTATTGCTAAAAATGCACCAATATCTCTGCCATTCTACAACAGATGAGCTTTAGTTCGTTTGACTACAAAATTCAAGAGTACATCTTCAAAAAACACCTATATTTTGAGAAAAGTAGTGGAAAACCTCTGCGATATGGACTCTCAAAAATGTTGCAAAATCGTCGTTTCGAAAGAAGTTTGTTTAGAATACGTGACCCGGCCCCTTTAATGGTAGGCTTAAAATAACTCCTAGACGCAGGAGAGAGGAGCTTATCAAAACTTTGGCTTTAAGATATTTAAGATAGCCAGATGACCCAAAATTGAAAGGCAACTATTGTTTGTCAAATATTTACTAAGATTGTTGCTTCCTTTGACAGGGCGTTGTAGGGAATCAAAATAGCTAAAAGTTGGCCTGTACGAAGTTAGAATTGTAGTCTATTGTATTTAACAACTGTGACGTGTGCCATTTGACCATGTAGCAAAAGAAACAATGGTGCATGGGTGTTTCTTTAGCCTACCTTATCGGCCCTTTTAGGTCGGCCCCAAATAGCGTTAATTTTCGTTGTGCGGCATTATAAAGGCCGGCGGAAAATGGAGCGGCGTTAAAGGCCTATAAATTTGGGATTTTTTCGAAAAGCAGCGTTAATTATTTAACACTTATTTTGCTAGCCATCGCCATATTTTTGGCATTTTCATGAAGAACAGGTAATTTTAGGTGTCGGAATGAGATAGTTGACTAACATGACAGTTTTTTCAAGAAGAAATAACACAAATGACTCCGAACTTTGTAGTAATATCCTTTATCAATTTTGCGATTCCTTGCTCTTTTAGAGGCATGAAACATGGCCCTAATTTGCGTTAGAGCAAATTTTGAACTGGCAGAAATAAGGCCGGCATAAATAAGGCCGGTGTTAGATCATAGCCGGCGCAAAAAAGGACACAAAAGGTAGGGACTACTCATGGTAGCTTTGTCAATTCCTTTTAAGGAGGAATTCTTCAAATGAAGTTTAAAGTTTGCAGTGCCTATTGTTACAACATTCATCTCGTAACTATCATTCACTCTTAGATTGAAAGTAGTGGACAAGAAATTGGTCACGATTCAAATTCCTGTGCAGGTTCAACATCAATAGTTGATGAAACATGCACGTCAGCTGCATCAATCAATGAAAAGCAATGGCCAGCAAGCACCCCTGAAAATAGACAGAAACATGGATTGAGAAATACTTCAAAATCAAACAGATGTGAAAAGACATCAGGTGAAGAATCGAACCTAACAAGTCAAACCGATGTTAGCATGGGTATCAACACATATGGTGACACACATTCTTTTGAAGAAGGTATTTTCTTGATCGATTTTAAAGCGGTATTTAATTGGATTCCTTTGCAGTGAATGGATCATCATGTCAGGACTCCTATGTTCCTTTTCATAGCTTTGTAACTTGTGATCTTCCTAGATTATGGAAGATGGATTGAAGATGCTTCCAAACATGTAGCTCGCTTAGGGGGTACCCCCTAACTTTCAATAAAGGGATTCCCGTACCACTAGTTCTGCGCTGGACCCCAAATATAGAGTCTAACCTTTTGGATACTCCAAATTTTGTTATTCATTTCTATGACCATTATGCATAACGACATTTATTGACTAGGCCACTGTATTTAATTGCACCAAATTGCATGATTTTTCCTTTCTTCATATTTTGGACCTCGAATTTTGAACTTCTGTATTTTTGTCATTCGCAGACACCCCAAATAAAATTTGAGCCAAAAGATTGGCATGGACTCCTCGTACTGAAAATTAATGAGTACCTCCTGGGGTAGTTTGCTACCTATTCATAGGGTTCTTTCAAACTGATTTATTTAATTTTATCTCATTTAATATCTTTTTCATTTTCATTCATGTAAGGAGGGTTGCCCTTCAACAAATTGATTTTCAAGGGGCCCTCCGATAAAAACATTTAATTACAATTTAAGAGACAAAGTAAAAAGCTTTTGAATAGATTAAACTATAAAACCTTATTTGTAATGTTCAAAACCTATTTACAATGAAGTTAAAGATTCAAACCTAAAATCAGAATGAAAGGAAACAGTTTTTAAATAGTTTTCTTGAAATTATACAAGGAGATTGCTTGCTTCTTGTATAGTTTCAAGATTCGTATTGTGTAGCTATGTATGGCTGGCATGTCAACATTTGTTTTGTTAAAATCAGTATCGTAACATGTTACTGCAAAAGAGGTTTAAAATCATCAACCATACTTGCTAACAGCTCAGTGTGACAATGTGGATGAAAGAAATTTAATTTTTAACCAGACAAGGTGTTGGGATGTTACGCTTTATGTCCAGATACCTGCTTCGGAAAACGCTTAATGAACTGTATAAGTTATACGTTCGCCCACATCTTGATTATGGTGATGTTATATACCATATTCCATTTAAAAAGTGTGACTTCACTAACAACCATACACTGAATAACCTCATGGAAAAACTAGAGTCTGTGCAATACTCTGCTGCTCGAGCAATAACAGGTGCATGGAAAGGTACTTCTCGAAAGAAACTTCTCGAAGAGCTTGGTTGGGAGACCTTAGATCTTCGGCGATGGAGCAGACGTATTGTCCTTTTCTATAAGATTGTCAATAATATTACACCTGCCTATACTAGAGACCCTATTCCTCTTCTTCATGAACTTCCTTATTCTTTTCGAACGAGACCAGCGACTGGGAAAATATATACAAGAACTGACAAATATGAGTCAACGTTCTATCCTAATTGTCTGGCGGAATGGGAGAATATTGATCCTGAAACACGAAACGCACCCTCATTAGGTATCTTCAAAGAAAAATTAAATAAGATTGTCCGTCCCACTCCAAAACAAGTCTTTGGTATTCATGAACCTAAAGGACTAGCCGCTCTCACACAGCTTCGAGTTGGGTCCTCCGATAGAAGGAGGGCCCCTAAGTGCACTTAATTTTCTCAAGTTCAGGCACAATTTCAATGACACATTAAATCCCATGTGTCCTATAAACGATGGCGTTGAGGACACGGAACATTTCTTGCTGCATTGCCAATCTTACCATCTGCAGAGAAATAGTCTCCTCAGCCGCGTACAGGCAATTTTGCTTTCATACGGTTTGTTGAACCTTTCCAATGAGGAATTGGTTTCGATAATCTTGCATGGTGATGAAAGGTTGCCTATTGAATCAAATAAAGCGATCATTAAAGCAACACTAGAGTTCATCGAATCATCAAAAAGATTCTCGTAAATCATTTCAATGAAATTTCCTCTCCTCCTCCCACCTTTGTATCATTTCATTTCTTTTCGTAGTTTGTAGTTTATGCTGTAATGTACTGTTCGTTCATTATTCTTCGTGTAAATGTTTTATGTTAATTGTTAAAGCCACAGGGTTGCAATGTATTCTCATTCTCCTTGTGGCATCGTCTTGTAACTATGTTCTGTTATTGTAAAATTTTAGATTGATGTAGTAAAAAAATAAATAAATTTAATCCTCACCCAACTACGCATAGGCCACAGTCAGCTAAATTCTCACAAATTCAGTTGTAACCGTCGAGATATGGTTGAAAGAATGTGTCTAATTAATGATGGAATTGAGAATACTGAACACTTCTTACTGCAATGGCATTAATATGAGGATCAAAGGCGTAATCTCCTTGGCACGATAAACGAAATATCGTAACTACAGAGCATCTTAAACCTACCAAATCAAATTCTTGTGCAAGTATTGTTGTATGGCGTTCAAAAATTTACTCATAACCAAATAAACAAAGTTTAGGACCAGTTGAAATTCACTTTTACATCAGAGCATTTCTTGTAGCACTAGCAATACAAACCTGAGTAAATTAATCTTTTATCTCATCCTTCTCCATAATCTTTAATATTTTTAAACACAATAAATGTATCGTAAATATGTCTATTTTCCCAAACGCTAGACCTAAATCTGTCAACTTGTAATTCCGATTCAAGCAGTGGTATCGTCGATATCTCTGTGATTAAGTTAATTCTCCCTAAGGAGAGACCAACAGAACTTTGGTATAGCCTTTACTATCTGTATCTTTATTCATAAAAGATCAGTTTATTGTAGCCATGCCTATCATGCTCCCAATGATAGCGTCTTTTTTGTTAAATTATACATTTTTAGATTGTGTATTCAAATAAAAAGAATTCTTTATGAGCAAAGAGTGCCAGGGTAGGCTCTGCATCTATCCATCAGGTTGGCTGAACAAAGAGATAGCCCAACTGACTTTAGATGTCATTACTTTCGAGCTTAAAAAGCAAGCAAGTGGGTTCCGAGTTGTAACACCGTCATACAATCGCTTTTGAGTTGAGACAATATGACAGGTTTTAACAAAGGTAGCTTCATTTCCATAGTTGACATGTTAGCCGCAGAACAAGAAATAGTTTGAATGAATCTGATGAAGAGCTAGCAAATAACAGCTTTGGAAACCTTTTAAAGGGAATAGACATAGGTATATCTCATAATCGCTATAAACAGGCCAGAGAAACGCCCACAAATCCATTGTTTCTTTACCTATACAATGAAACCGGATGCGTCGAAGCTGTCGAGTACAATAGATTATATTTTTGACCTGGCCCGGGCCAGCTTTTAACCATGTCGATTCCCTTTAACTTTCTCTCACTTGTACGTTACACTCTGTGATTGAAAAGCATGGGAGCGATGCTGGGCCGCCGAGAGGATTTGGAGGCCCAGGAACAAAACTGCGAAGTGAGGCCCCCTATGAGTGAGGCAGGTGGAAGACAGGGGAGTGTCTGACTTTATGAGGCTCCCTAAACCCCAAGGCCCTCTGTGGGGAAAGTGCTCTCTTATCCCACCCCCATCGGTGGCCCTGGAGAGGTGGACATGATACTGAATCCAGATCTGCATTTGAGGTCCTTGCACGTTGTTACTTTTGTTCATTCTGGACTGCTAGATTGCACATTGTTCCCATATATCTCTCTGGAAAAATACATTCAACAACGGTTGCCGATAAAGATTTGATCCAAACGCCTAGTAAAGTTATGGTATTTAAAGGGAATGCATACAGTTAAAGCTGGCCTAGCACCGTTAGTAAAAGTAGCAAGTTTTCTTTGATAATCCTGTTGTTCATTGCCTAGCTGAAGACATATTAGGTTTGTCGGCATTTTCTGCAGCCCGTTTTAGCAGACTCTCAATGTACAGGAGCTGTGCGCAAGACAGTCGGGTTTCGGAATAAAGTTAATCAGAAGATATCGGAATGCTCAAGTACTTGGAAAAGGACAATGGAAATTTTCATTAAATCTTCATCCAGTCCGAACTGAAATTCAATGACGTCCACTTGTTTGTCATGGGTAAATCATTCAGTTCAAGCGCAAGTGGTAGAAGTTGCTTAGGCCCCGTTCACACTGCTCCGTTTTTGTTAGTATCCGTTTTTGTTGCATCGAAACTACCCGTTCACACTGCTCCGTTTCTGTACAAAAACGGAGAGAAAAGCCTCCGTTTTTGTGCGTTCACGCTGATTTTCCCGATAACGAAAATGCAGCGAAAAACATCCGTTTTTGTGCGTTCACATTGCTCCGTTCTTGTGAAACCCATTGTTGAATATGGGAACGTTTAAAAAATCTCCGTTTTTGTGCGTTCACATTGATCTTGAGCGTTTTCAAAAACCTCCGTTTTAGTGGATATCCACTTTTGATGCCGTTTTCGAAAACCTCCGTTTTTGTGGCGTTTCTGTGCGGATCAGTGTGAACACTTTCACAAAGACGGATGTTTTTCTCTTCGTTTTTGTACAAAAACGGAGCAGTGTGAACGGGGTCTTAATCTCTGATACGGCTTCTAACTTGGATATGCGCTAACTTAAATTCATAACGACACCTTCGCAGTTAACTTGTCGAACTTAATGGGTTGCAGAAAATTGATGCAGGATTGTGAGACAACGAGTGCTGCAGACGGGAGGAAAAAGGAGGTCTACTAGACAATTTTGAAATTTAACGAGTGGGAGATGGTTTGCAAGGAGTATAGAATGATACAGCTGGTTATACAGTAATAACCCACGTATAAGAACCTAGTGATTAAGACTGCGTTCACACGATGCCGGCACATTTTGAAAACGGTGAAAAATTCGACGGATAGGCCTCCTGTTCACACGAAAACGGCACATTTTTTGCCGGCAGATTTTGAAAACGGCAGATTTTGAAACGGAACTCTAATCGGCACATTTTGGAAACGGCATCGTGTAAACACTTTAAAATGATGAAAATAGAACATTTTCAGACGCTTTTGGAACGAGACTGAACGATTCTTAGGATTTAGGTTTACTTAATAGGCACCAAAGTCTTGCAACGAGCTTCTTACCGGCAAATTTCTGACCGTTTTCAAATTGTTCCGGCATCGTGTGAACGCTAGCTCAAATTTTGCTACCGTCACATTTTTCATCGTTTTCAAAATGTGCCGGCATCGTGTGAACGCAGTCTAAGAACCTACAGGCTGAAAATTCTGAAATTAGACCCCCAATTTATAAGAACCCATTCAGCCTGAAATTTTAAATAGGTTCCTATTCGTGGAGATCATCAAACTAAATCAAAACTCTAGTTGCTTTGTCATTGGGTCTATACATATTGATTCTGCCATATGTGCAAATTGCAAAGAGCTCTAAAGATACTTTAAAAGCTTTTCATTATCTTCTGTAAAATTTCTGATCCTTCCACAAACTAATGTTTTGAATAAGGCCTCATCAACTCAGGTGTCTCTCAACTGACATTAAATAATGGGCTTGAAGTTTCAATCTGAACAAAAGAAATACCTGGAAGCCCTGAATGAAATAAGAACCTAAGAACCTGAACAGCCTTATTTCCTACTAAATACTCAATACATAAGAACCTAATCAGGCTGACTTGCAAAATTGTAGGTTCTTATACGCGGGTTTTTACTGTATTTCAAAATATTGATAATTAAAACGATGAATCGGTCAACAGTAGAATGAGTGCAATCATAAACGAAATAAACAAGGTAGTCACTGACAGAAAATGAAAGATTTTTACTATTTGCCTAGATGTTTGTGATTTGTTTGCAATTCACACAAAGATATATTACAACAAATTCTACATGCTACTTTACTAATCTAATTGATATACAACGCGACAGAGACGATACCAAGGGGGGCGAAAGACACTGACTACCCCATGGCCAAAACATAAAGACAGGCAACGTTAAATTACATGCAACTACTGTGCACTACGAACCAGTAAAAACAAAAACTAATACCGGGTGAGTCAAAAAAAATGTCCGGCGTTTGAAAGGCTACTGCTCCCTGACTATGTAAGCAACGATATTTTGCAATACCTGATTAAAAAGCTAACATGTTCAATTATTTTTAGAAATTTTCCTGGCTAAAATCGGTCACTCCGTTCAGATTCTGCAGGCAATTTTCGAAAATGAATTCCTTTAAGAAACCTTAAAAACGTGCTAAAATTACAAGCGAGATTCCCCAATGTGTTTACCTCACATTGATGACATTCAGCACTCTTTAGCACGAGCTTTTGTTTTTCTGGTTGAAAAGTCTTCCTCCAGTGTGAGTAACTCATTCAGGGGGATTCCATTCTCCCATGAGGACAAGATACATGAGCACATCCAGGAGTCATTATTGCTAGGAAGGAGAACAAAGGGAAATTTTGCTTGCTGTTTTCGCTCGTTTTTACAGGTTTTCGAAAGGGGCTTGCTGCAGTAAATCTCATATTTCTACGGGAAGGAATGACCGATTAAAGCCGAGTAAAGTACTGAACCTAATTTGACATATCGGGGTTAAACCAAGACAGTTTTAAACACCATTTCTTTGATATTCAGGGATCAGGATTTTTTCAAATGCCGGGCGTTTTTTATTGATTCACCCGGTAGATGATACTACAGCTTCTGACTGACATTAGATGAAAGGTTACGGTTTGGATGAAATTAAAGAAAGCCACGAGCTCAGCTCCTTCTTGCTGCATAAAAACCCCCATACCTAATGTGAAACGGAATATGCGAAGCAAAAAGAAACATACGTAAAGGGGCTTGTAGTTGGGACTTGGCACATTGCTGAAGTTTCAACAGATCTCACTCAAACCGACCAATTCCGTGGATGAGACGTAAAGTCAATTCGAGAATATCTTTGTTCAAATCATTAGGAAGGTCTTGATCACCGCATAGTAGAAGCTGCGTCAAAGCGCCATATAAAAGTTAGCGATTTGTACAAATGGTCGTAATAACTCTACAATTCCAGTAAGAAGATCTCTTCGTTGAAGATCAAATGAACGGCAGAGCAACAAATGCGCCTTTGATTTTGACCCCATTGAAAGGCCATGTGAGCAGCGATTTGATCCCATGAGTTCTAACAGTGTGGTTGACAGGGAGGGCGGGTCAGTAAGATGATTTAGAATCTACAGGCCGACCAATAGGGGCGCAGCCACGCTGGTATTACTACCGATGATAGAAAGGCCTTGGCTTCCTCAGGATGTCCCAAAAAATTGTGTGCCGTTTGTGTGGCTGCTATGGAGAAGACATAGATTCAATTATCTCGGTTTTTACACAGTTGCATACATCATACCCTGGGTACCAGAGCCAAAAAATTAATAAAGAGACAAAAATAAGAAAGGAAAGAAAGTTGGCTCTGGTCAAATGGTGACATCCATTGTAGGAATTGACCAATGAGAAGCCTATATACCCAATCGGGTATATAGATTTTGTGAGATTTGATTGGATATCGTGCGTCACATGACAAGACCTCGATTTGATCAGAAAAATTGATTCAGACGGTTGTGATCACGGTTGCTTTCACAACAATGGCGAATGTTTTGAGGCGAGCTGTAGAGTCTGTAACTGGAAAGCTTTTCAGCAAAAATAGGAACTTAACTCCACAACAGTTTGAGACAATAACTTCATGATCACGGAAAAGTCGTTGCTGTTCGAAGTTGAGCTTTCAGTTGCCCAGTGAACTTGGTTGAAGGTTTAGGCCCAGTTGAGGCTAGGGACAAGAAGTGGAGAGCAGCTTCAATAATTTGGCCGTGATGTTGTCACGCTATCATTGAAAATCATGGACACACTGGCAGAATCGTTGCTGATTAGGACTGCATTCCAAACTGGTAGGAACGTTATTATCTTTCTTATAGTATGTGATATGATTTGTGTTTTCCTGAAATATGGACTATAAGAACTGGATTTCAGATTGATTCCTGTCGAAATGTGACATTCTCTGTCTTCAACCGATTTCTTGTGATAAACTAAACTTCTGGTACAAAAGAAATACTTCCTGAATCGATCATTTTGCTGCGAAGCTGATTTTTCTTTGAGGCAAGGCCGCATTCTATCGGAGACTGGGAGATATCAAGGATGGATGGCTTTGTTTTAGCATAATTCTTCTTGGCAATTTTTAGTTGTTCAAAAGTTTGTTTGAGCAAAGACATTAGTCATATAATTCATCATATAATTTACAAATACCAGCACAACACGGACGTTTGGATTTTACCTTGGTTTCCCCATCTGGTACCCAGGGTATCCCATAAGTGACTTGACCTTGGTTTTCCCATAAGTGTTTCAACAAAGGCAGACGGTACAGTGCAATTTTTATATGATAGATACTTAGCTAAATCACTCGTACTATAGTTGTGAATTTAGGATGTTTTGCCTGAATCGCCCGAGACAGACTTCAGTTCCATGTTAATACTTACAAAAGGCTGGAAGCAGTTCAAATCAGTTATTGTGGTTGGACGAATTTAACAATACCGGAAGCTTTCAGCAAACATCCAGCTCTATAACAATGAAACTTTTTTCGCCATTCGAATACACCACTGTAATTAAGCAGCCTCGTTTTGGAAATTTGTCAAAATCTCTTCCTATTGTTAATATGAAAATCTCGAGCCCAGATTCGGATTTAGCACCCAAACTTTAGTCTGTTTACATGTTCTTAAACTGATAACTATTTTGATGTTGGTTTTATGACAAAGTAAAGTTCAAAGACTTATAAGGGATTTGACCGTGAAAAGTCGTTCGGGGTGAAACTTTACACCCCAAGTCACTTTCACGGTCAAATCCCTTATAGATTTTTAAACTTTATATCGCCAGAAAATTAACACTACAACCGCTAGCAGCATGGAAACTTGTGGTTAGACTAAAGTTTGGTTGCTAAATCCGAATTTGGCGTCTAAAATTTCATATGAAAGAATTTTGAATAATTTCCAAATTGAGGCTGTTCATTAAAGTTCAGGAAAATAATAAAGCTCGAATGATAAGAAAATATGTGGTTAATAGTATGAATGACGAAGGTGTTTATTGATTACAATCATCGCGCAAAAGGTGATCGAATTGATTCATAATCACGCTGATCAGCACCAAAACAAGATTTGTTATCACTTGACCAGAGCCTCCTTTCTTCATTCTCTCTTTTTCTCTTACCAATTTCCTTTTATGTAAATTTTGAGGCTCTGGTACCCAGGGTACATACATCAGGCTTCAACTTAGGCCCCGTCCACACGTATCCGGATATTTTTGAAAACGCATCTTTTTTTATCCGTTTTCAAAAAGATTCGCGTCCACACGAGGAGCGTTTTCGAAAATATCCCCGTCCACACGAAGACGCTGCTACATTCAAACTTCGCTGTTCGAACTTCGACAAAAGGAAACAGACAATCAAAATGCCCTTTTGTTGTCCCCAAAGATCCGTGCGCATGCTCTGATACGTCGTAAATCGATGCCTTGACGTCAGCGTTTTCGAAAAGCTCCGTTTTCACCCGTCCACACGACAACATGAAAACGGCGTTTTCAAAAAGATCCACTCAGGAGAGCGTTTTCGAAAAGCTTCGTTTTCGGTGACTGAAAACGCCGTCTCCGTGTGGACGGGAACCCAAAACGGATAAAAAAAGATGCGTTTTCAAAAATATCCGGATACGTGTGGACGGGGCCTTAGAGTTTGAGACCTTGTATGAGTCAATGTGGTATGTGGCATGTTGCAGCACCTAAGTTTCAGTAGAATCATTTTATTCAAAACGTTGTGTTGCGTATCTTAAAGTTGCTTTAAGGATTTCAGAATCAACGGACAGCCTTTCATCACCATACAGTATCAATTTAAGCATTAGATCATTCGAAAAATTTGGCAAATCGTTCGGTTGCAATGTTGAATTTACACTATCGAGCTTTATGGACTATGGAAGCTTTATATACGATGGCACGCAAGAAGCATACTGGGATGGTGGCTGAGCGAAATGAGCTACAATTGGGGTATCCCTTCTGGAAAGTTTTTTGAACCATGCTCTGTAGAATATCGGAAAATGCATCTTTCCGAAAACTTTCGCCATTGAATTCAGAAAGATAGCATAGAGCTCAAATCTTTAAAAATGTGGGTGTAAAATTCTATTACATTTTTCTTTGAATTAAGGTGCTTTAAAGCAACTTTGGGTAATTTGCTGTAAATCTGCCGTGGCAATTTTTTGATACTTTGACTACTTTCAAAATGGCGGCATTCATTGATTTTAAGGCTGTGACGTCATCAAATTTCTAAATCCTGAACCCAAAGCGCTACAGATTTCGGCTTGCAGCCATATTGTAGACCTTCATAAACTATGGTTTTCTCGAAGATTGTATCGATTTCCCTCGAGTGATTCAAGATTTACGATTATTTTAGTTTCTTCGAAATTTTTGACGAATTTTTGCAAAAATAATCAAAATGCCGCTATTTTGAAAATAATCAAGATACCAAAAAATTGCCATGGCAGATTTACAGCAAATTACCCATAGTTTCTTTCAAGCACTTTAATTCAAAGAAAAATGTAATACAATTTTACACCCACCTTTTTAAAGATTTGAAAGATTTGAGCCATATGCTCAGAAAGATTGATTGCGTTTTTTTGTCCAGTTATCTGCTAAAACACCGCTATAACGTTCATGTTCCCAGAAAGATGCCAAACTACACTTGCGTTCAGTTCAATTTACTAGAAGGCTTGGGGTCTCGTTAGAGGGATCCTAAAGTATTCAGTGTAAGTCAATGCGCTGCTTCTCCAAAACTACATTAATTTCATTCAAAGTCATGAGGGAACACAGAGTAAAAACATTGGGGTTTGAAAACAGCATGAACATAAAGTATGCTTACAAGTATCCATTTCAGGTATTTTGAAAATATTCTTCCTGACAAGGATAGGCGATGCATAACTAAGTCAAACAGGCAGAATCTCAGAAATGGCATCAGCAAATAATCTTCGCTCACTTTCTAAAAAGACGATGCCAAAACTTAATGAAGTGTTTAGAGCCTATTCGGTTGAAGTAGGAAACGTTAGCAGATATTTTAGAGTGCTGCTCCTTTACCTATGTGGATTCCCTTTAATATTTCAGGAAACTGTGAACAACGTGAAAGCAAATGTGATGGAGATATAGCATTTCAATGTGATGTTTATGGAGAATCATTCAGCATGAATGGAAATCTCAAAGTGAATGAAAAGATGCATGTACGAGAAGAGTCACATTCATGTGATGTGTGTGGAATGAAGTGTGCAGGGCCAAGTAACCTCGATAAGCATAAAATGTTACATACTGTTAAAAACCCGCTTCCGTGTAATTGGTGTGGAAGGTCTTTCAAGTGCAAGACAGCTCTTCAAATACATGAAAGAGTACATACTGGAGAACGGCCTTTTCCATGTAATGTGTGTGGAAAATCTTTCAAACGGAAAACAACTCTTCAAAGACATGAAAGAGTACATACGGGTGAAAGACCTTTTTTGTGTATTATTTGCGGGAAATCTTTCAAACATCTTGGCAATCTGAAAGCGCATAAAAGAATACACACTGCGGAAGAGCCTTATTTGTGTGATGTTTGTGGGAAATCTTTCAAACAAGTTAGCAATCTTAACGATCATAAGAAAGTACGCACGAGAGAAAAGCCTTTTTCAAGTCGTGTTTGTGGCATGAAATTTGGAAGCTCAATTAGTTGCAAGAAACATAAAATGGTACATACAGATGAAGGTCACTTTTTTGAGTAATTTGGGTGGAAAATCTTTCAAATAAAGTAATAGATGGAAAAAAAATGAAAAGATACATGCATTAAACAGGCCAGATTAATGTGATACACGTTAGGATATGGGAGTTCGAGTGATTGCACGGAGCATAAAATGTTATATGATGTTAAACGTCCATTTGTTTTATTTTGTGTGGAAAATCTTTTAAACACGCTAGCAGTGTAAAATGATATGAATAAGTACATATGGTAGAAAGGCCTGTTTGACATGGTATGTGTTAGATGAATCTTGAAAGTCTGAGTAATTGCAAGATGCATAAAAATGATACATACTAGTGAATGTACATGCTCGTGTAATTGTCTGGAAAATTTTTCACACAAGGTATCAGCGTAAAAAGACATTGAAAAGTACATATCGGAAAAAAGCCGTTATAATGTGATATGTGTTGGATGAAATTTGGAAGTTCAAGTATCTGCAAGCAGCATAGAATGGAACCTACTGATGAGCGTCTTTTTTCGTTAAACTTTTGTGAAAAATTGTTCAGTCAAACACGCATGTAAACATACATTCTGGAGAAATGCCTTTTTTGTGCAATGTTTGCAGACATGCACTTTAACGAGTTGCCCTTTATATAAGACGAGAAAAAGTACCTAGGCGAGAAAAGCCTTTTTAGTGTGATGCTTGTACGATGAAATTAGAAACTTCAAGTGATTGGTTGCAATCAGCATAAAAAGATAAGCTCTGGTCAACGTCTGTTTTCGTGTAACTTTTTTAAAAATCTTTCAAGCAGAAGGCCAACCTCGTCCCCAGGGCCTTGGCAGAAGGCACATCTTCAAATACATGAAAGTATGAACACTGGAGTATAATGTAAATATATATCGTGCAACAAGTTTTGAAAATGATTCAAACATAGATCTTCCCTACTCCGATCATTGAAAGATAAGTTCTCTTCACTCATTTGCTCCGCTGTTGTTTACTGAGGTATTTGTGTTGCTGTTGCCTTGCATCTAGACTTGCCCCAAGTCTTTTTCGTCATCTGTAATAAATCTGCCTGAAGCGATAAACTACGAAACATTTCGCTTTTCCCTTTCCTAATTTTCCCTTTCCTAATTTTTTTCACTGACGAAATAGACTTAAGACAAGTCTAGACTGATGATGATCAATAGAGACTCATAGTATGACTCTGAAAAACCTGGCCTTATCAAGGTTTACCGCAGGGATACAAGGGAGTCATCCCCGGGGGGGGGGGTACATAACATGTTGAGGGTACGGGTATGTGCCGCCCATATGGGTGGGTTTTTGGGCCCCAAATTCTCTAAATAAGGGTCCCTTTTTCGGCAGATTTTCCATAAACAAGGGTGGGTTATCCAGAAATTGGCGAAAAATAGCAAAAAATGGGTGGTTTTCCGCCAAAATTCACCATAAAAGTGGGTATGACGGCAAGTTTCGGTAATTAGAAGAGGGTACCTTTCTGAAAACTGGGCGGCAGACCCCCGTCCATCCACAAGTCATGTACCCTCCCCCCCGGGGGACTCATCGTCATCAGTCTGGGGCAAGTCTACCTTGCATCATACTATGAGAAAACAACCAATACGTAATCTTATTGTTCGCTGCAGAGAGTATTTTGGAATCAGCAAAGCAACTCAAAAGATATGCACGCGTGGATTGTTGAATTGTTCGACTATTCTTCCCAAGGGCACTCAGCCCAAGCACATACGGGGAGGTAAGTCCGATATTTTTGGGTCAGAATATTGCCAAAAGTGATATTTCTGGGTCCAAATAAGACTAAAATATCTTTTGACACCAAACATCATTTAACTGATATTTCTGGGTTCGCTAGAGGCAATCCTGACTTTTATTTGCATTGTTTCGGATATTTTATGTTCATGTACAGGTTTCCAAGCAGATAATGAGTTGATATGTTTGGATTGCAATGAAGCTGAAGTGATATTTTTGGGTTGCCTGAAAATTTCTTGGACTGACCTCCCCCCCGTATGCAGATGTGTTGAGTGTCCCCCCTGGGCTATTCTTAATGCTTATATAATGTATATGAAGATTCCATCAATCATACTTCGACCATCTTTATAACCTGACTGGGCCTCTGGATAGTATATATCTGCTAGAGCCTTGAGACGTTGTAGTATGATGACAGAAAAGTCTTCCCTTGCCAAACTTCGCAAGGAAATTCCGCGGTTGCTTCCACATTCGCTTCGATCGCCTTTCTTAAATAAGGTGGAAATATTTGCGTCTATCATATCAGAAGGAACACTCTCCGATGGATGTGTCACCTTTGTTTTTTGTTTGTTTGTAATCTTATTTTACTTCGATTTTTTTATCTATCTATACATATATGTATACACATAGAGTTGCTCTGACAATGGCCTTGTGGCCGAAACTAGTAAGCAGATCACTGAATAGAAATAAAGAGCGCTAAAGATCAACTCGATGCCTGTTCTCTACAGATGTTGTCCCTCTTCTTCTTCGTTCATTATGTATATGTATACACATATATACATATACAACTAATCTAAATCGAAAAAAATCTTCTTAATGAGAACGAAATATCATATAATCTCAACAAGGTTTTTCATCGTCCTTCTTGCCCCCCCCCCCCAGTGTGTATAATTTCTAGTAACTTGAGAACAATATGATCTGCCTTACTGCCTTAACTAATTAGATTTCATTTTCAAAGTTGGCAAGTTAGCTACGCTATAAGAAAAGTTTTGAAGGTCAGCCACAGGGAGACTATAGAGGTAATTGGCAATCTTGAAAGTTAGAAGTTGTCTAAAATAGGAGCTTCGTATGCACTTATGGATGATTCGTGGCGCGAAAAGCTGTCAAGCTCAATATTTTGTAAAGGCAAGGCTGTTTTGCCTTGCAGTAGAAACCTGCATAAAAGAATCTAACTTTTTCTTGGGCAGCCTGAATAGGTTCTTCATTAAGTGGCTGTTATTCTAAATTCCAGCTTGGAAGGTTCTTAAAGAGGTTCTTATCTACAGTACTCACCTTGCACGAATTATACTGTTTTTAGCACCAAGAATCTAAAGACTTTTTGAGAATTCCTTGAGAATTCCTGAGAACATGTACAGGTTAGAATTACGTATTGTACAAATATGATGGTCTTTTGTACCACTGAAAACTTCTGATCAAATCTGGAGAATTCTTGATGTAAACGCAAGACCTATCCGTCACGGTTTTGGTATGGATCTATTTTGATCCGATCTCTTGTAAACGGTGCCTTGTTTGTTTGTTTGTTTTCAATTTGTTTTGAGTGGGCTTGTCAGGATTTCTAGCTACTGAAAGCTAATTTAGGCCCACTGTGCATGCCGCATCCAGGCATGGGACCCCTAGTTTAACGTCCCTTCCGAAGGACAACGAGGTGAGTTGTGAGGTCAGGCATCCAAGGTCACCCATCCAGAGTTTGATCTCACTCGACCGAGCTTAACTTGAATCATCTGACGAAGACTGTATAAGCCAGTTACAATGTCGTAAAATGTTTTAACGCGATGAAGCAACCACTTGTTTTGCCTGTTCATTGCCATAAATTAGCAACCACGTTTCAGATTGACCCAAAGAAGGTCTCAAACTCCAAGTTGAAGCCTGGCCTACAAAATTGTGTAAAAACAGAGATAATTGAATGTACATTTCCTCCACAGTAGCAACACCAACTATGCGCCATTTTTTGGAACACCATATTTTTCAGTTGCTCTTAAGAGTCGAAGTGAGGTAAGACTGCGTTCACACAATGCCGGCACATATTGAAAACGGTGAAAAATTTGACGGATAGGCCTTCCGTTCACACGAAAACGGCACATTTTTACCAGCCGATTTTGAAACCGGTAGATTTTGAAAACGAAACTGTAACCGGCACATTTTGGAAACGGCATCGTGTAAACACTTGAAAATGACGAAAACAGAACATTTTTCACCCGCTTTTGGAACGAGACTGATCGATTCTTATGGTGTAGGTACACTTCTTTGGCATCAAAGTCCTGCAACGAGTTTTTGCCGTCTAATTTCCTACCGTTTTCAAATTGTTGCGGCATCGTATGAACGCTGGCTCAAATTTTGCAGCCGTCACAATTTTCACCGTTTTCAAAATGTGTTGGCATCGTGTGAACGCAGTCTAAATTAGGCTATTGTAATTGATGATTATAATATTTTTGTGGATGTTGTTTGTCTAGAGGAACAATACCATAGCCTACCCTGAAGATGTCATAAGACCTCATATATAAGTTATATATAAGATCTTATATCAGTTATATCATATCAGTTATATCAGTTCTTATTTCACTTCTTATGCAGGTCTTATATCCGTTATAAGTTATATACTCGTATAAAGTCTTATGGCATTGCCAGGGTATGGTACTTATTGCAAGGACACGATGATGAATATATAGCTATGCGGCATGTGTTTAATAAACTTGAGGGTGGGATGACTGCATTTAATTATTAGAGGGTATGGTATTTTGTTGTTGACAAAGCAATTTATATCATACAGCTTGATATAACAATTTGCTTATCTCTGAAACCTGTTGGAGGTGTTCAGTTATCGATCGTTGGGAGTTTGTTTCCACTGATAGGATGAAATTTCTTAATTAAGTGTACCATCTCATAAGAACATTGAAATAAATCAGTTTGTTTTGGTTCTTACCTTTGGGTATCTTTTAGGAAAAAATCAGTCTGCAGGTTCTTATTGTGTCATGTTCTTTTTTGCGGGGTTTTTCTCGCGTATGCGCTTTCTTTGCCCTATTCATTGCTTCCCGCTACTCATCTCCCTCCACTAACTTAGAAGCTGGCCCTGTACAGGTGCTAAATACAGTAAAGTCCCGCCTTTAAGAAACTGCATTATAAGAAATTCAGGCTGGATTTCGCTGAATAAAATACCTCTTTACAAGAAACTATCCAGGCTTATTCATGTTCAGTTTCTTATATATTGGTACATAGCAATGTTATGATGCTTGTATTTGAATATGTCTCCAAAAGGTCCCAATTCTCTAGAAACAATAGTAAAGTTTCAATCCCAAATTGTTATAATTTCAAGAAACAACCTTCAGTACTGGCTCAAACCATTAAATCCTCGCACAACAGTGCATATCTCAAAAACGTTTTCTTAACAATTTCGACAGCTGTTTGGAGTATAAAGGTGTTTCTTATACCATGGTATACACACCCTGTTTTGAAGAAATTGACATAAGAAACCAATTAGGCTGTCTTTTTGTAATGAGTTTCTTAAAGGTGGGACTTTACTGTAGCAAATATTATTTGAAGCACTTGGCCTGTGCTGCTCCATTGTGTTGAGTTAAAGAAATAATGGACATGCAATTGCTTTAGCCTATTTTAGCAGCTATTCAGTGTACCTCCTTTGCTATTCCAGGAAACTGTGAAATACCCAACAGCAAGCGCAATGGAGATGTACCATTTGTTTGTGGAGAATCATCTAACATGAATGGAAACCTAGAACTACAGGAAAAGCTACATGCTGGGATAGAGTTGTATTCCTGTGATGTTTGCGGGATGAAGTTTGCAAATCTGAGCAATTTCAAGATACACAAATCGGTACACGCTGCTGAGCATTCATTTTCATGCAATTTCTGTGCAAGATCTTTCAAGTGCAAGTCAGCTCTTGGAACACATGAAAGAGTACATACGGGAGAAAGGCCGTTTTCATGTGATTTGTGCCGAAAGTCATTTTCGAGGAAAAATGATCTTCGAAGGCATGAAACAATACATACGGGAAAAAAGCCTTTTTCGTGCAATATGTGTGAAAAATCATTTGCGAGGAAAGGTGATCTTCGAAAACATGGACTAATACATACAGGAGAGAAGCCATTTTCATGCAACTTATGTGAAAAATCTTTCCAAATGAAGGCTGATCTGCGAATACACGGAACACTACATACTGGAGAAAAGCTGTTTTCGTGTCATAACTGTGGAATAACTTTCAATAAAAGAAGAAATCTTGAGATCCACGAAAGGGCGCATACTGGAAAAAGGCCGTTTTCATGTAATGTTTGTGACAAATCGTTCAGATCAAGTACTAGTCTTAAGTATCATAAAATGGCGCATGCAGGTCCATTTTCTTGTAGAGTTTGTGGCAGCTTATTTCAGGAGATGGGACATCTTGAAGTTCATGAACGGATGCACACTACTGGAGGAGAACCTTATTCATTTTGCATGTGATGAAGTTTTTGAGATCGAGGTTTTGTTTAAAGATAAAATGATTGAAGGCACACGAAGTTTTGACGCAGCTAACTACCACTTTGGAAGAACTCAAATATGAAACACTGGTGCACAGGACTGTCGAGAAGGTGGGCTAGCCCAGGGGCGGATCCAGACCGAAGTTGAAGGGGGGGGGCAACTTGGAGAGGGGGCGCCAAAAAGGCAGTGAAAAGTTAGCGCGCGAAAATTTTTGGGGCTTTATTCGAGAAAATTCTCTGGTTTTTCTACTGAATAACGCCTTAGGGACCTGTCATAAAGAATCTGCTGCAGGGGGGCGGAGGATATAGGCCGGGGCCACCAAAAATTTGATTGGCTTGATAATGGGCCACAGAAAATGTTTGCAGATTTTGAATGGGCCATGAAATGTGTCAGTGAGTAACCTTGCAAGGGTTACAAAAGCGTTTTGAAATGTCAGAGATACTGTGAAATTTATGTGAGAGAAATTCAAAATTCTTTGAAAAAAGCTAAAATCAGTTCAGTGCAGTCGGAATCCAATCCAGTCACTGGTTCAACTTTCCAGCTTCATTCACTTTTTTTCAAAACATAAGAAGATTTTCCCTGTTCTGATGCCTGTTTTGCTTTCTGCCTCTTAATGCCCACAACTGAACCAGCCTTCTTCAAATCCTTGCATCAGCCCATCAGTGCAAAAATACTTGCAAATTCTTAGAGCTTGCTTCTTTTGTTGAATGCTGAAAGTGCATTGAGGTGAAACAAACTCAAAGTTTCGAGGCAAATTCTTTGAAAGCTGTTCTGTTCTTTTAAAATTTATGATTCTTTGCTTCATCAACAAATAATGCTGGGCAACAATCATGAAGACGAAGAGTGGACATGCTGCCCAAACCACAATTAAGCACAGTTATTCTTCGCACAGCGGAGACAATTAGTGTCATAATCAAAGTCTGAAGATGAAGTGGAAAGGGGAGAGCATCTTGTGCTATAGCAGGGATGGCTCCAGGGAAGGGCTAGGGGGAGCCCCCCCGCTGGAGGCATCTAGCCCCCCCCCCCCGTCGGAGGAAATTTCGGGTTATCGTCGGAGGAAATTTGGCAAAAGAACGCACAGAAACACCGTTTTTCGGTCATTTTAGCCCCCCTGTCGGAAGCTCCAGCCCCTCTGTCGGAAATTTTCTGGCGCCACCCCTGTGCTATAAGATTGGGACAAATTTCAAAAATTCAAACTGAAATGGGCCACAAAATTTATTCTTCTCTGCACGAGGGGCCACAGAATTTTTTACTCATTTTCAATAGGGGCTTTGAAAAATATTTTGGTCAAAGTCGAATATCCTCCGCCCCCCTGTAGTAGATACTTTACGACAGGTCCCTTAGTTTATATGTTTCGCCGCATTCAGAACGAGTCACTGAAAAAAGATAGTGCATTCGGGTCAGGTAAGGGGCGCTTTTCTTGCCAAAAAGGGGGCGCCAAAGCGGAATTTTCATCGTGAAGGGGGGGGGCAGTTGCCCCCATCTGCCCTCTAAATCCGCCACTGGGCTAGCCAGGGTAGTTACCATGGAGCCCAGAGCATTTAGGGGCCAGGAAAAATGTATACTACAGTATGTATTGCTTTCTTCGTTTTCAATTTTCCTCGAAGAAAATGTCTAGGCCCTTGGGTCCACTGGCGTTCTAAAAGTAGTGTTTTAGCACGAGATAAACGACTTTCGATCTGAAAGTAGTATTTTGCCAGAGCATGGGAGGGCGAAATCCAAGATAAAAATACCCTGGGTACCAGAGCCAAAGAAAAAAGCAATGAAAAGAAATGATAAGAAAAAATAATACAAATGAAAAAGGAGAAAAACAGAAAAAAAAGAAAAAGGGGGAAGAGGAAGAAAGGCTCTGGCTCCATCAATCAACAACCCCCTTCTCGCGTCGATTAATCGAAGCACTAATCACTTCACTACTGTTCCATTGTCTCAATTGCATGGGTTTGTAGACGCTGCACTTACTTTTTCTATCTTAGGTCTGATGCGTCTCTCATAAAATGAGATTAACTTACAAATCAGGGTAAAGTAAGCATGCAATAGCGATCAACACATTTTTATTTTATTATGTTACAACACATATTATACAAAACATATAATTTTTAATTGTTTTTGCAAAATTTCGCTTCAAGGGAATGCTACAATTATACAAGGAAGGTGCGCTTTACTTAGTTTGCATACAAAATACTCGTTTTTATTTGAATAGGTACCGTTCAATTCAGTTTAACTGAAAAATTCAAAGATTTATTAGAGCTGAACCAGTTTTTTATAGAATGGGGTTTTATTTTGAAAATCTGGTCTTTAGATATTTTAGATATGTTTGAATACGTTTGCTTTTATATAATACATTAATTTTATGATATATTTTGTCGTGCAGGCATTTCAAACTTCACGAAGATCAAGATCTTTCTTCAAAGTTCTTTTCAGAGCGACAAAGTTTGTTTTGAACATTTCAAGTCCTGTGACCATACTCTTGGGAAATTTTAGTCTTAAGCTACTTTTTGCATTCAAGGCGCAACTTTGCATGGCAAGAAATATGTTAGAGAAATCAAAAGATGTTTTATCAAGTGGCTGATCACATGACTTGATATGGGTCTAAATAAACCTTTAGCCGATCGATTTTGTCTATTGGTGGGCCGAGCCAAAGCAACGCAAAATCAAACATGCAACCTCTCTCCTTGCCTTAAAATAGAGCTGAAATGAAATATTATAGGGTATTTTTTAAAACTTTATTTGATTGGACACTTTTATTGAATGTTATTGGTAGCCAATTTAGATAACGAAATTTATAAATTAGATTTGTACTTTGTAATTGTTTTGCAACCTAGAAAATTTGCAAATTAGATTTTCAGTTTGTGGTATCTTTGCAATTTCGCTTGCCTACCTAATAGGAAATGAAAATCAAATGAAAATAAAAAAGAAACGAACCTACCAAAAACTATGTAGAGTTAAAACGTTTTTCGATGCCTTTTCGGCTCTATTTGCTTAATAGTAAAAGTTGAGAAAAGAAAAAGGAAAAAAATTGCTTTACACAGTACACGTTCAGCGAGAGATTATATATATCGATAAGGAAGAAAAGTGGCACGAGGACAGATCCTTGAGGAACCCCTGCTTGAGCGGAAAGAATGTGTGGCACCCCTTCCCCAAACTTTTATAACAGCTCCTAAACGATGAAAGACATGAAACTTCGTCGCACTTTGATGGAAATTTAATTAGCAATCAGAAAATACAATTTTTCAATGCCCATTGTTTAGCCAAGTGGCGACCAGATGCACATATTTTGAGAGTGATCACAAAGAAAATCGTATTGCTCTTATTCGTTATTTGATGTTAAATATCATGAACATAAATACCATTCAATTTGTATCGATGACTAGCTTCATTTGGCGTATAATCTATCTACTTTTGCCAATGCCAGCAATTTCTTATATTTCTATGATGTTATATGTGATTCATGACGTCACAGCTCTAACCTCTAACAGACATTTTTGTCTGAAAAACCATGCAGTGATTTAAAATATTGATGGAAGAACTTTATTTGATGATGCTTTATCACCTTTTTTATGCAAACAGCTTTAGAAACCACAAATCACCCTTTTTACCCGATTAAACAGGGTTAATTTCATTTTTGTGGCCTTTGGCCTTACCCTTCTGGCTCCACCTTGGCTCTGGTACCCAGGGTAGCCTTACCCTAGCCTCACGACATAGTCCCAGATATCGCAAAATAGCAACAACGACAACAACAACAATGACAACAACAACAACATTTCCTTTTTTGCTCAATCTGGGCCTTATGGACTTTGATATAAATTTTTGAGACGGAGATGCACACGTTTACGTGTGCCCTTTGGAACGAGGCTGCAGTGTAGTCTTGGAAGCGAGGCAAGTGACCCTCGACAGTTCGAAATTCCCAATGCTGCGGTGAAGTTCATGGAAGCTAATTGGCCTTAAAACTGAGGAACTCCTGATTCACAGTGAAAGGTTTGTTGATTCTTGGATTGAGGAAACATTTGTATGGATACTTGTGGCTTTTGTTCATGGCTAATATCACTGTAAACTTGAATTCTGAGCTGTTTTAACATTGGAGGTTCGAGCCGGCAACTTAGGCCCATCCACCATTGCCTGGTGTTCGTACAGTGTTGCTATGGTTTCCATATCTAGTTATGAAATCGACAGGGGAAAACTTCATCCCAAATTTTAGTATCAAAGTCCATAAGTCGTAGTTTGAGCGTCCATCAGTCTATCAATAGCGATAACTACGAATATGCAATCAGTCTAGCCTTACCCCCGTCCCCCCGTCATGTTTACTGTTTGTAAATGAGGCTGTGCTCATTCGGACAAAGTGGAAACTGGAAAGCGAAAGGTGGTGGGAAGAGTTGTGCGAGGACATTGAGTTTGTCACAGTACATCAAGTAAGTATTCTTTTCGCAATAATTTTGTTTTTTATTCGAAACCAGAGACATTTTCAAAGTGTCAAGTTTAACTCGCAACAAATAAAGTCAGGGTTCCCGGCGGACGGTGGTTCAGAGTGTTGTGGGCCTAATGTGCTGCAACCTTGGTCCTGCCAGGCCACACACGTTTTTTTTTGTTAGAAACTGGTTTATAAGAACCTAGTACGAAGATGGCCAAAATTTTAAGAAACTCTAGTACTATGTCTGAGAAGTACTAAGAAACTTTTCAAAGTTACAAGCATGAATTTATAGCAAATAGATTGTTGGACCAACACTGTTACATGATGATGTTTTAAATATCAAGAAACATATCTGCAGCAGTGTTAGCGATCACATTGACAATAAATGCATTCAAAAAATGAGAAACCAATTAAGAAACTTTTAGTACTATTTAAAATGGACAAAATTTCATGTTAAATTAAGAAACCTTTCCTTAGGCCTGATCCAAGTTTCTTTTTAAAAAAACATGTGCTGAAAATATCCAACACATGACGTTGTGTACCTTCATGCATCTTGGTAAAAAGTTCCTTACCAACATGGCCAGGTGAATAACGCGGACCCCGTGGACCTCCCCATTTTGGTCCGTGATATCAAGGTCCACGTTATTCAATTCCACCCGGGAGAAACTGAATAACGCAGACCTCATGATTTGGCGGACCCTAAAAGCGAACTGCTGTCTTTCTTTCCTATCAGGTCTGTGTTTAACTTTATCGCAAAGCATTTCAAACGTCTTTTACTAAGTTGCAACTTATTGAAGAAGACAACAAACTTAGGCCCGCTGGCGCAAATAAGTTTTCCTGCAGAAAAAGTGATTCAGAAGTGAATTATACCCTCTTAGACGACCAGCAACTGTTCATATTTCTTGTGGTGTAGTAAAATTAATCTTCCTTTTGAGCAGAATAAGTACTCTGGAATGATTTAAGCAGGGTCCGCGATATCAAGGTCCGCGTTGTTCAGTTTCACCCAGTAGAAACTGAATAAGGCGGACCTCCTGATTTCGCGGACCCTAATAGCGAAATAGAGTTTCTCCTTTTGACTTGCAAATGCTTAATACTGCCCTCTTATTTCCTGGCAAATTATCATTCCCTTCCAGTTTTCTGCTTTCGCCGGTGTTTCTCTTTGGGAAACTTAAGAAAATACAATGAGAAAACTCTTGAGAAAGAGTTTCAATGTATTTAAACATTGCTAATCAAAATGGCCGATCAGTGGCGGCGGGCAGTATTATTGGTGTTATTAGTCTAATAACACTTTTTTCCAATGAAAAGTTTTTAGATCAGTTTGCTGCTCCAACATGAGTTTGTGCAGTGGAGGAGCTCATTTTCTCCTTCACAACTCAGAGAGGTGACGTACTGTAGCAAGATTGCTATCAGCATTCAGCGTTTATTCATTTGGAGACCATGGAGGCTGCCATAGAATAGGAGGATACTGCGCTAATTCTTCTCTTTTATCATTTGTTCATCCTGCACAGCAAGAATTCTTTTATGTCTTTCAAATGTTTTGTAAGCATTTGTCGCGTTATTAGATTCCAGATTCTAATAACGGAAGCAGCAAATACTTTGTCTAGGAAGCCAATCTGTGACGCAGAATCACTTTGTTTGTGATGCTGGAAATGAAAGGCATTGGCAGCCCCGTTATTAGTTTTGGATTTCTAATAACGCGGCCACTCTTTACGTTGTGTACGCTGTTTGCCTTGTCGGTGGAAAGTTTCAAAACAAGTCGAGTTTAGCAAAATTGAGTACTCGGAAGTAATTTGAGTGTTCAGAATTTATTCTCCTTTGTTTCAATGTGGGAAACTACTCTCCAGCAACGTCTGAAGCTGGATGGAATATGGGTAAAGGTCATGCCCAAAACTCATGATAAACAACCAAACAAGTAACCAAGTTTACAATACAAGACTTATTCATTGTTTTTTGGAGATGAGGTGAAGAAAATACAGTTTTCTGTTTGCATGTCTAGTCATCAGAGACTTTAGAGACTTTATAGAATGTAATGAAAGAAACTCCTTTGCTTTATTTCCTCTGTCATTAACTCCCTTCCATAAAAAGGTCTGGTGGGTCGTGCAGCCAAAACAGATAGCATCCCACAAGTGAATCTCGTTATTACAATCAGGATTCTAATAACGGGCCTTCTAGGTGGCTACGTGGCAGAAGCCGCAAAGACATGGCTACGTGGCCTTGTTCTAGCCAGTGCTTACAAGACGTAGGAATAGACCTCACTTCCAACCATCCAACAACATGTCAATAAATGAGAATGTTTCCGATACAACAGAGAGAATCCCCTTATGTAAAGAAATCCTTTCTTGCCAAATGGCAAAACAAATTTCTAATAACAGTTTATGAAACCTGCCAGCCGCCCCTGTGGCCGATCCTTTATTTGTTTAAGTCTTATTACACATTTTTGAGTCCATTTGAACATTCCCCTTATCCTCATTCTAATTGTGCCATGGGGGTTTTTACATCTGTTCTATATCTCCCCAAATCGGAACTTTCTATGTCGTTAGTACACAATAACAAATCTCATGGGGAGAGCGTTTCAGGAGTGTTAAACTTTGATGCAGAAGCAAACAAAAATTCTCCTGGAGAAACACCGGCAAGAACAGAAAGCTGGAAAGGAACAATAATTTGATGGGAAAGAAAGAGGGCATAGTATTAAGCATTTGCTAGCTGAAGAGAGAAATTCTGTTTTTGCTATTTTCCCACAGTAATGAAATTCAACTAAAGTCCGCGAAATCGTGAGGTCTGCGTTATTCAGTTTCTGCTGGGCATGATTGAACAACGCGGACCTTGATATCGCAGACCCTGCTTAAATCATTCCAGTACTTATTCTGCTCAAGAGGAAAATCAATTTTACTACAGCACAAGAAATATGAACAGTTGCTGGTCATCTGAGAGGGTATAATTCATTTCCGAATCATTTTTACTGCAGGAAAACCTATTTGCACTAGTGGGCCTAAGCTTGTTGCAACTTGAATTTTGATTGAGAGGTAAAGTAAAACTTATCAAAAGACGTTCGAAATGCTTTGTGGTAAAGTTAAATACAGATTTTATAGGAAAGAAAGACAGCGATATTAAGCATTCGCTTCTCAAATAGAGAAATTCAATGTTCGCTTTTAGGGTACGCGAAATCATGAGGTCCGCATTATTCAGTTTCTCTCAGGTGGAATTGAATAACGCTGACCTTGATATCGCGGACCAAAATGGGGAGGTCCGCTGGGTCCGTGGGGTCCGCAGGGTCCACGTTATTCACCTGGCCTTACCAACATCTTTAGCACAATTGTCATTTGAACTTACTTTTTGTAAAGGATTGCTATCTGGATGGGTTTTGGCAGTGCTGAATTTTGAAATTCCTATGAATATTCTACTCACTGTTTGTTCCTAATCACACTTCTTTATATATATATATATATATTTGTAGAAGTACAATGGAGATTTGTGGACAAGGTGATCATTCTATAGAAATTAGCAGAATTACTTGTACTGCAGAGTACAGAACAAATGGAAGTTGTGGTAAGGCTTTATGGCATATATCTTTTAGTTTTTATGTTATGTCTAAAATTAAACTGAGCCCTAGTAAGTTTGAACAAATGTGTCTGATTTCCTATGAAGTAATATTTACTGATAATGCTTTGTAAGGGAAGATAATGGCAGATTTTAGTGTCAGGTACTGTACTATGATCACAGAAGTAGTCACATTTAATAATTTTTATCTTTGATGTACAGTGTGACCTTGATGTATTGAAGTTCTGTTGTTAAAAGTATTCTGCCTGAAAAATTGGAAGATTAAATCAAGTAGCATCACCATAAAGACCTCAATTTTGAGAAAACTCCCAGTACTGCTACTTAAGGGAGAATTTTATGCAATACTTCATCAAATTGTGTAAGAGATTGAAACTTCTGTTCTGTAGAGACTTGATGAATTTGGCTGTTAGAAAGATAGGAATGTATATATTTTATGTGTCATCATGGTTCAGCATGGCGCGGCACGACAAAGGTTTTGTTCTTATAAGACAGAAGCGCTCCAAGTCGAACCTCAGTTGAACTTAAATTGCTAATTGCTTGGCATAGCGTGCCACAACTTATAAAATGGGCCTAAGTTACCATGAATGGGCATACCCATTGTGCGCCCCTTTTGTATCACAGGAGAGAAGCTATCATAGCTATTCTAATTTGATCTTTTAGCTTCATTAAAGTTGAAAACTTGTGGATTGAAAACCTTTGGCAAAAAAACTTCAAACACAAAACTTTCAGACACTTTTATGGGGATTTCGGACAAAAAACTTTTGGACAAAAATGACGTACAGTAACAAGCATGATACCAAAATATGTGTTACAAATAATTATGATTCTATCATAAATATCAACTTACAGTAGGTACATGGTGATCATCACATCTACAAGGACATTTGAATATCATTTTTGTTGGAGTGAACAATGGTAAAACCAGCTGTAAACCAAATTCAAAGGTGCTTTCATACATGAACTATTTTCAAGAAACATTTCAAGGAACCAAACTTTAAGATTGAAAATTCAGGAATGCACAGTAAATACTACTGACAAAACGTTGATTAACTAACATTTTGTGTTATGTTTCTTTTTGTGCTTTTCTATTTTCATTGAATTTAAAACTTTTGGACGAAAAAACTTTTGGACATCAACAGATTTCGGACAATTAAACTTCCGGAGAGATGTTTGTCCGATAGTTTGATTGTTCAAAAGCTTTTTATTTTAATGTATTTTACAAAAGAGTATTCTTTGTGCATGTGACATCCTGCTTGTTGTTCAACAGGATCTTTATGTGTTTGTAACTTTTTGAATGTTTGTATCAGAAAAGTTCATTTTTCCTTGATATTAACAAACAAATTAGAAAATGTCTGGTGGGTGGAATTTTGATATTTAAAATCCTATTGAATGCAATGTACTGTAACTGTAAGTAAGTAAAAATTTGCCACAAAATGATTAAATTTACGATGGTCAAAAAAGAAGGAAAGACATGTAAATAGGTATATAAATAAGATATTTACAATACAGCTCACTTAGCAAATTTGATAAACAAGTTAAAAATATCCCTACTTAAAGTGGCAGGGATAGCAATAAAAGATTGAGTTGACCTTATTTCCATAACGGCCCTCTTAGATGTGGTTGCAAAAATTATAAAAAATTATGTTTTTATGTGCTTTTGCTTTCATGCTATCATGCTTTCATTGCCTCATAAGATGCTATGTTTAATTTAACCCCAATGTGCCAAAATTATGTTTTATCATTTATTCTGTTAAAAGAAAAGTACAGTGAAAGGAAACATGGAATTAGGCTAGTGTGTTACTGTGGGGCAAAGGCGTGGAATGTCATTTTGATTGAAATAAAGAAATGTCCATCATTAGTTGTTTGTTTTTGTAAAACTCTGAAATCATACTCATTTTAAAAAAGTTGTACTGGATTGTAGCTACTGTATAGCCACGAATCAATAAATCTGACTGATTATTATTACATTATTGCTAAGAGGTGAAAGGGGTGCTCCCTCCTTGATTATGTTACCAACTGAAAGAGCTCGTGAAGAAATCCACTGGCATACACTTCCTGTTCTGTTTACTTTTCTTGTGTCTAACGGTGACTTTTCACTTTCTTGCAGGATGTGAATTCATAAAACCTGTTTCTGGATTTGAATGTCATCTGTGTAGAGTATTCATTCGTAATGGGAGTGATATTGAAGATCATATTAGTTTACTTCAACATAAGACATTCTACCAGGTAAGAACTGATTTTACAGGTTGTCAGATTCTTCCTGTTATGTCAGCATTGCATTGGGTAACATACTTTGATGATGCAATGAATAATGCAGTTCCTTGAAAGAGACCTAGATTAGATTTCTTGCAGTATATATTTCCTTACTTTAGATACATTTACAAAACCACTATCTGGATCAAAATGGCTTAAACAACAATCAAACAAATGCCAATACAGGGAGTAGAGAAGATAACCTCATTTTGAACCAGAATCATTGTGTTAGCAAAGGACCTGGTACTGCTAGAAACTGCTTCCAAAGAAATTTGGTAAGTACATGGTAGTTGCAATAATTTTACCACATCTCTGTAAAAGTAGCCTGTTCCCTTGAAATATCTAATAAAGAAGAGAAAATGTTAAATCTTGCATCAAAATTTACTTTATTTTTGTGTTTACGTTATGTTGTAAGTGAAAATTTGTTGTTTTCTTTTGACATATTTTGATTAGTTTGTTCTTTTGTGACCTGCAAAATCCTGAATGTTCCAAAACACATTAGTTTATTGGGATTTTCTGCCATGAAAAGCACTGTTATCGCCAGTGCTGTAGAAGTCAATCAAGCATTGAGAGGGGTAGCTATGGTGATTTGCTGTTTTGTAGATCCCATTTATTCAAAAGCCCTCTTTTGCCATAGGGGATTTTTGACTAGTTATCCCGTGGCTTTATAGGGACCTACTGTACAAGGGCTGCATCAATGTTTGTACTGTACAGTATGTAAATCAATCTACTGTATTTTAGTTTGTATAAGGTGACTTTAGCAAGTGAAGTCTCATCAGATAAGCACTTTAATCCTCTTCTGCAACGATCTACCTTTAAGTGAAATTCAAAAACAGGGAAATTCTGTTTGTAGAAGTGCAGTTTTGCAAACTCTGCAATCAGGTTGCAGTGGGTATGCGCCATTCTTCTTTTGAAGTTTGCAAGTTTGTACTGGAGTTTGCAAAAAAATTCCATGTTTGTAGAAAGCTTCAGACCAACTATTGCAAACTACTTTTATGCAAAATTTGAACTCCTTACTACATCATTTGAAACATTCCCAAATCTGCAACATACTCAATGTCAACTCTGCACAAACCTTGAGCAGATGATGAATCAAAACATCAGAAACAAATCTACTGGATCTGTGATGAACATCAAGCTTTAGTAGGATAAGGATTCAGGATAAGGAAGAAGATCATGAAGGTGTGGTTTTTGTTAGATTCTACTCTGTATTTCACTTCCAGATTTCTCGCTAATAGGTTCACAGTGCTGGTTATGAAAGTCAGAGCTGTCATGATGTTATGGATCCCGATAATGTAACAAAGGACAAGTCTCATGACTCGGATTCAGATCAAAGGGGAAATGATCCCAGTAGAAGTTGCAATACCTTGTTACACAAAGAAAGGGAGGGTATAATTGAAGGCAGGCAAGTGAAAATTGAAGATACCACTGATGATGATGCCAAATTGGACGAAAGAGAGTCTGTTGCAGAGATCCTTGCAAAGGAAAATTATCCATGCGATGCATCAAAGGAGTCTTTTCAAGGAGAGCAGGAAGGCATTAGCACAGCTTTAAGGATCAAACAAGAAGATGCTGATGATGATTATCATGATAGTTTTAATAAAGATGATCATAATGATGAAACTGGTATCATTGGAGGATTTTTAAGGGACAGTGATGATGAATCAGTTAGTCTTAATAAGCATCACGATGGAGAAGTTATGGCAGGATATACAACTGACATCACTGTAAAGGTTTGAGAAGTTTAATTACGATCTTACTCTCACGTCTGTACTATGATTCATACCACATTACATCGTTCAGTGGTAGTAGTAAAAATGCATGAAAGCTTTTTATCACTATTAGTTAAAAGTATTTTTTCCTTTCAACAGATGAATAAAAAAGCGGTCCCCTGTTTGAAAGGTCAATGCTCCCTGAATATGAAAGTAATGACAGTGAAAGCCATTTTGTTTTGTTAGATTTCCAATCCAATATGTGCAAGTAGGTTCGGTAATTTACCCGGCTTTGATCTGTCATTCCTTCCTATGGATTAGGTGCAGAAAGCCTCTTCCCAAAAGCTGCAGCAAAAACAAGTGAAAACAACGAGCAAATATCCCTTGGGTTTCCTTCCTAACAATGATAGCAATAGCCCTTCTTGCAATTTGGGGAAAGGGACTGGAGAGAGCATGGCCCATGTTTACAGCCTTGGCAACAGTAGGATAGGAATCTAGGAGTAGTTCTGTGTAGCTACCAGACTGTGCTTTGTCTCCATTTTACGATTTCTTCCAAAAGTAATCAGTAAATAGCATCGTAAACATCAATTGCTGCCTTTCTGCGCCCAAACACTGATCTATGATTACGAAATCACGAATCACAACATGCACTGCACGTATCACGTGACACGTGATACTTTGACATTTTCCCGCCTCTTCCCCAGGCTATCATTTCTTTATTTTTAGTAGTAATGAATAGCTACGTCACAGCTGATTAGATATTTCATAGCCTCGCTGCGCATGTTGTGATTTTGCGATCATAGACACTAGCATGGGGTTAACTGCGGCCGAAATGTTGAAGGAAGCAGAAGGTGTGTATGGGTGTTGCTTCAAGGCTGATTCCAGTCAGTGGGACTTTCCAAGTGGGCGGAAATTCTATTGTCTGTGGGGAAATGTTGCCCTGAAATTGAATGAGATAGTTACGGCCGAGCAACTTTTTATTGTCTAAAATTCCGCCCGTTCGGAATTTTCCACTGACAGGAAATTGGCCTTCTCATTTGTCTGAAGTGGCTGTTCAATATAGCTACGTCAGTGCTCTTTAAGGATGAATTCCTTCAATAAAGTTTTAAATCTGAAGTGTTTAACATGATTTTATTCTATTCTTGACCATCATTCATTCGTAGACTGAAAGCAGTAGGCGAGAAGTTGGTCATGTATCAACTTCAGGTGCAATTTCGACTTCAATTGTTGAAGAAACGTGCACTTCGGCTACATCAGTCAGTGACAAACAATGGTCATCAACCATCTCTGAAAACAGAGAAATACATGGAACCGATGAAGCTTCACAAGTAGACAATTTGGAGAAGACATTTGATGAAGGATCTAACCTAACAATTGAAACCAATGTTAGCACGGATATCAACGCATGTGATGATACTCAGTCTTTGGAAAAAGGTAATTTCTTCATTGATTTTAAGTGGTATTTGATGCAACGGTTCGATTGATGTTGACATGACTTGTATGTTCCTTTTCGTATATGGGGGATAGGGTAGGAATCATATGTCGCTAATTTTTGCTCGTGGCCCATGACTGAAAATGTTCAAAGCCTCGTTTTTACGGATCAATAGATGGCGAATAGGCAAAGAAAACAAATAAATCTGCAAAGATTTTTCTACATTTTACCGACCCTCATAACTGCAACCAAGATTTCCCAATCATTCTCTGAGGAAATCCACTCTCCAGGTGTTTGGGTATGAATGTTTGGATGCTGGTTTGAATGAAATAGATGAATCAGTCTGAATGAATCTGATGGTGAGCTAGCAAATAGAGAGAGAGAGAGAGAGAGAGAGAGAGAGAGAGAGAGAGAGAGATGACACGATACGTAATCCAAATCTGTATCTTATTTCCTTGCATCCTGTTACCTTAGTACATTCTGGACTCATGGGCTGCGTATTGGGCCAAGTTTTTCTGTAAAAAGATAAGTTTAAGAATTTTCCTGATAAAGGTTTGATTAAAACGCTTAGAAAAGTTATAGTTTAGTTTCCAGTGCCTTTAAAGGGAATCGACATAGTTGAAGCTTAAGCAGCACAGGTAATGAAATTAGCAAATAGTATGTGATACTCCTAGCACGTGTCACTTTTTGAATAGATAGAGAATCAAATGGTTTAATGGTTTGTAATAGGCATTTTCTTTCACCAGTTTTAGCAGCTGCTCGATGTAGAGGCGCTGTGCCCTAAGAGGTTGGGTTTCAGGAAAACCACTTTAGAACTATGGAAGTATGCTACGGCGTGGCAAATGGCAATGAAATGTTCATAAAATCTTTCCATCAACGACGTCCATTTTGTTTGTCGTAGCTAATTATGGTAGCTCAAACGCAAGATGGTCTGAGCGAATTAATTTTTGGCATGGCTTCTGATTTGGACCTACCCTACCCTAAATTCATAACGATACTTTCGCAGTTAACTTGTTGAACTTATTGGACTACAGAATGTCTGAGTAGGACTGTGAAACAATAAGTGCTTGGGAAAAGGAATAAGGAGGTCTACTGCGCATTTTTGAAAATCTATCAAGTTGAGGAAGGTTTTACCAGGAGTATGGAATGATGCAGTTACATTCAAGATTTTAGTTAGTAAAATGATTAAATAGACGGCAGGTGCAAGTTAGTTCGTGAGTACAACCTATCACCAATGAAATCAAAGAGTTCGGTAAATATCAGTAAATTCGAGATTTTTACCGTTTTACCACTGCCTAGAGGTTCATGATTCTGACCCTATGGCGGCTAGAAGTGTGGTTGACAGGGATTGGATACTGTAGAATCGACAAGACGACCCATAGATATGCCAGGCTTACTACCAGAGAAGCACTCGGTTTCTGCATTAATTGCAACTATCTCTGATATTTCTTCAAAACTTACATCTCGAGGGCTGGAGTTGCCTGCAAATGTACTACAGTTGCACCTCGTTCAATGTCTTGAGGCAACACGAAGAAAATATATTGGACTTCAAATACACTCGCCGTTTTTCATTTCAAGCAAGCATTTTACAACATCCTTCCTGACAAGGATAGGCGATACAAATAAAAAGAAAACAAGAAAGAATCTGAGGGATGGCATGAGCAAATAGTTTTTGCTCATTATCTTGCTAAATAAAAGCAGGCCAAAACTCATTTGAAACGAAGTTTTTTGCAGCCCTTTGAGATAAAATAGAAACATTAGCCAACAGTTTAGGGCGCTGCTCCTTTACCTATTTGGTTCCCCTTTACTATTTCAGGAAACTGTGAGAAATATGAAAGCAATTGTGATGGAGACAGACCGTTTTCATGTGATGTTTCTGGAGAATCGTCTAACCTAAACGTAAATCTGAAACAGCGTGAAAGGATGCTCGCTGGAGAAGAGTCAGGAATGAAGTGTGCAAGACAGAGTAACTTCATACATACTACTGGAAATCCGTTTTCGTGTAATTTGTGTGGAAAGTCTTTCCAGTGCCAGAAAGCTGTTCAAAGACATGAAAGGGTACATACTAGAGAACGGCCTTTCTCGTGTAATAATTGTGGAAAATCTTTCAAATGGGCTGATAGTCTGAAAACTCACGAAAGAGTTCACAAGGGAAAAGAGCCTTTTTCATGTAAAATTTGCGGTATGAAGTTTGCAGTTTCGAGTGATTGTAAGACACATAGATTGGTACATTTTGCTGAACATCCATTTACGTGCAATTTGTGTGGAAAATCTTTCAAGCGGAAAGCAACTCTTCAAAGACATGAAAGAGTACATACGGGTGAAAGGCCTTTTTTGTGTATTATTTGCGGCAAATCTTTCAAAGATCTTGGCATTCTGAAAACACATGAAAGAATACATACTGCAGAAGAGCCTTATTCATGTGATGTTTGTGGTAAATCTTTTAAACAAATTGCCAATCTGAATGAACATAAAAGTGGACATACGGGAGAAAAGCCTTTTTCATGTTATGTTTGTGGCATGAAATTTAGAAGTTTGAGTAGTTGCAGGAAGCATGAATTAGTTAGTACATGCTGATGAACGTCCCTTTTCGTGTAACTTGTGTGCAAAATCTTTCAAGCGAAGATGGAGCCTAAAAAAACATGAAAGCATACATATGGTAGAAAGGCCTGTTTAATGTAATTTATAATGGAATTTGGAAGTTCCAATAATTACAAGAAGCATAGAATGGCACATACTGATGAACGTCCATTTTTGTGTCAATTATCTGGAATATGCAATATTGCAATTAACGAAGAAGTGCCCTTTTGCCCTTTTCATTTTTAGAAAGTGTCCCTTGTTTGTTAAGGAATCGATTCATGTGAAACAATGTTTATAACATTTATTCTACATAGCTGAAATTTTTCTTTGAAAGATTCTGATCTTTGAAAGGTTACAGTTGTGGGAGAGATTTTAGCTTAAATGATAAAAAATGAATAACAACATGAAATGTGACTAGTCGTCAATCCAATGCCGCACAGATGATCACCCATGAACAAGGACAGATTTCGTTCTGAGCCAATCAGTGAATTTGTTTACATCTGTGAGATTGACCAATCACACTATGTAATCTAACATCACGTGATACACTGATTTTACGGGAAATCAGAAGCTGTGGGGATGAATACGAAAATACCCTCCCCCGAAAACCGACGATGTGCAAGTGGATTTTTGACCAACCATAAATATTTTGACATTTTCTGTTAGACTACAAGCTTGCCGAAAATTCTACCGCCTCGGATTTTGATATTCAACTTAGATCGAGAGAAATCTCTCTTCAAATAACGCCTTAAAATCAGGTTAGCGCCCAACGTTTCAGGTTCAATAGAAAGATATTTCTTCACCGACTACTTCCATCTTTTGCACAAATGGCTACAAACATTGATTCGAAGACAACATGAAACTTATCTCCATGAAATTTTCGGTGTTGCATAGCTTTCAATAGGGGGCGCTATCTGCTATGATACCGAGCGCAATATCAACTACTGTAGCACAACAATCACATTCTTAAGGGCGAAGTCCTGACGCATCTCAACAAGAAACTACCAATAATGTCCAAAACAAAATGCAAGTCACAAGGTACTCACCAATTCTTCATTTCTATGATAAACAAAGGCCGGTTAAGTCGAAAGATCCATAGCATAGGTTGCATGTGAACAAACGAACTAAGCCAGAATGCAGTCCTCACTGCACTGCAGCGTTGTTGATGAACGTCTACTCCTCTCAAATTCTGAGCTAAGAATGGTGCAAGACTGATCACGTCTCAAAAAGTAGCGTTAGTTGCCATAAACAAGTCGATTTCTTATCCTTAGATAATTATTTGTCGGTTTATCGAGGGAAAAGTTGGGAAATAAACAACGGGATCAGGATAGATTCTGATGAAGGGGTCAGGTCAAGTGAAATGTACAACTCATTTATTCTCCTGTACTGTTGTCTATTTCCCAAACTGTTATCTCGAAAAACTGCGAAATGATTATCTAAGGATTTCAAATCGACTTGTTTATGCAAACTAATGCTACTTTTTGAGACATGATCAGTCTTGCTCCATTTTAGCTCAGAATTTGAGAGGAGTAGGCATTTCATGAACACTGTAGCGCAGTGAAGACTGTGGTGTTCAAACTTGTGGAAATAATCAATTTTCTGTCATAGTTCGTTTGTTCGCATGCAACATATGGTTTCTTAGACTCATCCTATGTTGGTTCATCATAGAAAATGGAGAATGGGTGAGTACCTTGTGACTTACACTTTGTTTGTAACATTGTTAAGAGAGTTTCTTGTTGAAATTGCCTCAGAACTTGGCCCTTTAGACTGTGATCGTAGTGCTTCAGAAAACGATACCGCTCTCGATGGCGTAGAAGAAACTGCCCCTATTGAAAGCTGTGCAACACCGGAAAATTTCATGGGGATAAGTTTCATGTTGTCTTCGAATCAATGTTTGTAGCCATTTGTGCAAAAGATGGAAGTAGTCGGTGAAGAAATATCTTTCTATTGAACCTGAAACGTTGGGCGCTAACCTGATTTTAAGGCGTTATTTGAAGAGAGATTTCTCTCGATCTAAGTTGAATATCAAAATCCGAGGCGGTAGAATTTTCGGCAAGCTTGTAGTCTAACAGAAAATGTCAAAATATTTATGGTTGGTCAAAAATCCACTTGCACATCGTCGGTTTTCGGGGGAGGGTATTTTCGTATTCATCCCCACAGCTTCTGATTTCCCGTAAAATCACAGTGTATCACGTGATGTTAGATTACGTAGTGTGATTGGTCAATCTTGCAGATGTAAACAAACTCACTGATTGGCTCAAAACGAAATCTGTCCTTGTTTCACCCATGTAGAGTATGCCAGTACGGGAAACATTTTTCCATGTTTATGGATTTTGAACAGGATCTCTCTTCAGTCAACAGTGCCAATCATTTGCTCCAATAAAAACATCCACAGTCTAATCTCAAAGTAACTGCTTACCTGTAAATAAGACAAGACTGACATTTGATTTATGCCCAAATACATAAAGAAGAGATGTAGAAATTTCAACCTCTGACCCAAGGGTCTAATCATGGAAGTAATCTCTTGCTGCCCTAAACAAGTTGGCTCTTTGTTTTCACGATAATATTTTAGTTTGTGAGATAATTATGTGCATACATCCATAAAACTTGGAAAACAACCCTGTTAAAATAGAGGCTCTGAACACGATTTGAGTCAATATTTAACAGACCACCTATTTCCTTTGAAATTGGGTTTGGTTATCCAATGTAAAAATGTACAATAACGAAAATACCTAGAACAACACTTACAAACTACTGTACCACACTACAAGAACGATGCCATAAGGAGCAGAAGATCATGACTACCCCATGGCCATAACATAGAGACAGGTAACTAGAGTTAAGCGACGGAGCAGAAACTGCGCACGCATGCGCAAAAATTCGTAACTTTGAACCCCTTAGCTCCCTGCAATAGATCCCGAAATTAGGCAACACTTAATATTTTCTTCCTAGGACCTAAAACTCTTGATTTATCATTTCAAAAACCTTACCTGTCCTAACACCTCCTTGTCGCAGATTGATCGATGACGTCATTTTACGCCGTTTCTGCTCTGACGAGTTAAGCTAAATCTAAATATACAATCAAACATTAATACAAAAGGCTATGCACAAACAATTTCTACTGATGAATAATAAAGTTCGGTTTCACATTGGATGTCGGGCAATTGCTGCGTTAACAAACCTCACAAATGAAAATTTACTCCAAATCCTCCTGTATGGCCACGAAAAGTTATCCTATGATTTAAACACAAAAATTCTTGAGGCAACGTTAAAATACATTCAGGCCTCAGAACGGTTTCAATAAGTTCGTAAGTTTGCTGTCTTCTCTTTTCTTCAATTTATTTATTGTGGTTTTTTTGTCGGAAATATCTGTAATTGTTGTTTTCCTATTTGCTATTTGTATTATGTTATTTGTAATATTTAAATGTACAGTGGAATCTCCATATAACGGACACCTATAGGACCAATTTTATCGTCCGTTGTAGAGAGGTGTCCGCTGTATGGAGGTGTCACCTTTTGACATAGTGTATTTTGGGACGAAAATATTTGTCCGTTGTTCGGAGGTATCCGTTGTATAGAGGTGTCCGTTAATGGAGGTTCCACTGTAATATCAATTTGAATATCTATGTTAAATGTTATGGTCACAGGGTTGCTATGTATGTCCATGCTCCTCGTGGTATCGTCTTGTAACCCTTGATTGTTTTCGTAAAATTTTATTGGAATATAAAAAAACATTGCTGCCTTTTGGATATATCCGTTTAGTGTTGCTTTGGTTGGACGCTAAAATTTTACTGAAAATTGAAATTAAAGTGTGAGTTAGGCTGTCATCTGGACTAACATAACACTGAATTCCCAACATCCAATGTGAAACAGTAGATCACCTCCACATAGGTCTGCCCATTTACTTTGAAGCTGGCCCTGCAAAGATGGTAAAATAGCTAATGCTTTTTGAGGCTCTTGGCCTGTGCTGCTCCGTTGAGTTAAAGAAACAGTTGGTGTATAGGCGTGCTTTGCCTATTTTAGCAACGTACCTATTTCGATTCCCTTTCCTATTTCAGGAAACTGTGAAATACCCAAAAGTAAACATAATGGAGATAAAGCATTTTCGTATGATATTTATGAGGAATCAAGTAACGTGAATGGAAATCTAAACAAACATGAAAGGATACGTGTTAGAGAAATTTCAAATTCTTGCGATGTGTTTGGGACGAAGTTTGCAAGTCTGGGTAATTTCAAGGAACGCGGCGTGGTCCACAGCGCTCAACATCCCTTTCCATGTAATTTGTGTGGAAAACCCTTCAAGAATAGAAGTCTTCTTCAAAGACACAAAAGAGTACATACTGGAGAAAAGCCGTTTTCTTGTAATTTGTGTGGAAAATCTTTCCAACAAGCTGACGGTCTGAAAACTCACGAAAGAGTGCACACGGGAGAAAAACCTTTTTCATGTGATGTTTGTGGAATGAAGTTTTCGGTTTTGAGTAATTGCACAAAACATAAGATGGTACATTCTGCTGAACATCCATTTTCGTGTAATTTGTGTGGAAAATCTTTCAGACAAGTTGCCTACCTAAAAAGACATGACAGAGTGCATACGGGAGAGAAGTCTTTTTCCTGTAATGTATGTGACATGAAGTTTTCGAGTTCCAGTGATTGCAAGAACCATGAAATGGTACATATTATTGAATGTCCGTTTTCATGTAATTTATGTGGAAAGCGATTCAAACAAAGCAGCGATCTAAAAACACATGCAAGAGTACACACGGGAAGAATACATACGGGAGCAGAACCTCTTTCATGTAATGTATGTGGAAAATCGTTCACACAAGTTGCCAGTCTCAAACGACACGGAAAAGTACATGCAAGAGAAAAGCCTTTTTCATGTCATATTTGTAGGATGAAGTTCAGTACTTCGAGTAATTGCAAGAAGCATGAAACAGTACATACCACTGAACGTCCTTTTTCTTGTGATATTTGTAAAAAGTCTTTCAAGTGCAAGCCAGATCTTCGAAAACATGAAAGGATACATACTGGAGAAAAAGCCTTTTCGTGTACTGTTTGTGGAAAGTCTTTCAAACGAGTTGATCATCTAAGGACGCATGCAAAAGTGCACGAAGACGAAAGACCTTTTTCGTGCAATGCATGTGGAAAATCATTCAAGCATATGGCCAGTCTTAAAAGACACGAAAAAGTACCTCATTCAGAAATGCCTTTCTTTTAATGTGTGTTTGAAAACGTTTGGAACTTCAAGTAATTGGAAGCAGCATGAAATGGTACACACATGTGAACGTCCGTTTTCGTGTAATTTGAGTGAAGAACCTTTCATGTAGAAATTCGCTCTACAAATACTCGAAGATATTGGAGAAAAGCCTCTCTATGCGATGTGTCCGATTTCTGCGTTCAGCGCATATCAACTAAGTTCTCTGCAAGTATCTCTGATATTTCTTCAATGATTACATCTTTAAGGTTGGAGTTGTCTGTAAGTATACCATACTTGCACTTCGTTCAAAGTCTTGACGCGACGCCGTTATCTATTTCCAGTAAATATTTTACAACATCCTTCCTGACAAGAATAAGCGATGCAGATAAAAGGAAAACAAGAGAGAATCTCAGAAATTGCATGAGCAAGTAGTTTTGCTCACTATCTTACAAAGGCAATGTCAAACTCCTTTGAAACGAAGTGCAGCCCGGTTAGATATAATAGAAACACCAGTCGACATTTCAGGGCGTTGCTCCTTTACTTACTTGGATTCCCTTCAAGATCTCAGGAAACTGTGAAAAATTGAAAGCAAATGCGCCTAAGACATACGGTTTTCATTTGATTTTTACGGAGAATCATTTAGCCTGAATGTAAATCTGAAAAAGCCAGAAAGGATGCTTGCTGGAAAAGAGTCATAGTCATGTGATGTGTGTGGAATGAAGTTTGCAAGGCAGAGTAACTTTGAGAAGCATGAAATAGTACAAACTACTGAAAATCCGTTTTCATGTAATTGATATGGAAGGTCTTTCAAGTGCAAGACAGCTGTTCAGAGCAATGAATGAGTGCATACTGGAGGACGCAATTCTCGTGCAATGTGCGTGGAACGTATGCAGCCGTACAAACTACTGAAAATCCGTTTTCATGTATTGGTGAGGAAGGTCTTTCAAGTGCAAGACAGCTGTTCTGAGGAATGAATGAGTGCATACTGGAGGACGCCATGCTCGTGTAATGTGCGTGGAACGTATGCAGCGGTACAAACTACTGAAAATCCGTTTTCATGTAATTGATATGAAAGGTCTTTCAAGTGCACGACAGCTGTTCTGAGGAATGAATGAGTGCATACTGGAGGACGCCATTCTCGTGCAATGTGCGTGGAACGTATGCAGCCGTACAAACTACTGAAAATCCGTTTTCGTGTATTGGTGAGGAAGGTCTTTCAAGTGCAAGACAGCTGTTCTGAGGAATGAATGAGTGCATACTGGAGGACGCAATTCTCGTGCAATGTGCGTGGAACGTATGCAGCGGTACAAACTACTGAAAATCCGTTTTCGTGTATTGGTGAGGAAGGTCTTTCAAGTGCAAGACAGCTGTTCTGAGGAATGAATGAGTGCATACTGGAGGACGCCATGCTCGTGTAATGTGCGTGGAACGTATGCAGCGGTACAAACTACTGAAAATCCGTTTTCATGTAATTGATATGAAAGGTCTTTCAAGTGCACGACAGCTGTTCTGAGGAATGAATAAGTGCATACTGGAGGACGCAATTCTCGTGCAATGTGCGTGGAACGTATGCAGCGGTACAAACTACTGAAAATCCGTTTTCATGTAATTGATATGAAAGGTCTTTCAAGTGCACGACAGCTGTTCTGAGGAATGAATAAGTGCATACTGGAGGACGCAATTCTCGTGCAATGTGCGTGGAACGTATGCAGCGGTACAAACTACTGAAAATCCGTTTTCATGTAATTGATATGAAAGGTCTTTCAAGTGCACGACAGCTGTTCTGAGGAATGAATAAGTGCATACTGGAGGACGCAATTCTCGTGCAATGTGCGTGGAACGTATGCAGCGGTACAAACTACTGAAAATCCGTTTTCATGTAATTGATATGAAAGGTCTTTCAAGTGCACGACAGCTGTTCTGAGGAATGAATAAGTGCATACTGGAGGACGCAATTCTCGTGCAATGTGCGTGGAACGTATGCAGCGGTACAAACTACTGAAAATCCGTTTTCATGTATTGGTGAGGAAGGTCTTTCAAGTGCAAGGCAGCTGTTCTGAGGAATGAATGAGTGCATACTGGAGGACGCAATTCTCGTGCAATGTGCGTGGAACGTATGCAGCCGTACAAACTACTGAAAATCCGTTTTCATGTAATTGATATGGAAGGTCTTTCAAGTGCAAGACAGCTGTTCTGAGGAATGAATGAGTGCATACTGGAGGACGCGATTCTCGTGCAATGTGCGTGGAACGTATGCAGCGGTACAAACTACTGAAAATCCGTTTTCATGTATTGGTGAGGAAGGTCTTTCAAGTGCAAGACAGCTGTTCTGAGGAATGAATGAGTGCATACTGGAGGACGCAATTCTCGTGCAATGTGCGTGGAACGTATGCAGCGGTACAAACTACTGAAAATCCGTTTTCATGTAATTGATATGGAAGGTCTTTCAAGTGCAAGACAGCTGTTCTGAGGAATGAATGAGTGCATACTGGAGGACGCAATTCTCGTGCAATGTGCGTGGAACGTATGCAGCCGTACAAACTACTGAAAATCCGTTTTCATGTATTGGTGAGGAAGGTCTTTCAAGTGCAAGACAGCTGTTCTGAGGAATGAATGAGTGCATACTGGAGGACGCGATTCTCGTGCAATGTGCGTGGAACGTATGCAGCGGTACAAACTACTGAAAATCCGTTTTCATGTAATTGATATGGAAGGTCTTTCAAGTGCAAGACAGCTGTTCTGAGGAATGAATGAGTGCATACTGGAGGACGCAATTCTCGTGCAATGTGCGTGGAACGTATGCAGCCGTACAAACTACTGAAAATCCGTTTTCATGTAATTGATATGGAAGGTCTTTCAAGTGCAAGACAGCTGTTCTGAGGAATGAATGAGTGCATACTGGAGGACGCGATTCTCGTGCAATGTGCGTGGAACGTATGCAGCGGTACAAACTACTGAAAATCCGTTTTCATGTATTGGTGAGGAAGGTCTTTCAAGTGCAAGACAGCTGTTCTGAGGAATGAATGAGTGCATACTGGAGGACGCAATTCTCGTGCAATGTGCGTGGAACGTATGCAGCGGTACAAACTACTGAAAATCCGTTTTCATGTAATTGATATGGAAGGTCTTTCAAGTGCAAGACAGCTGTTCTGAGGAATGAATAAGTGCATACTGGAGGACGCGATTCTCGTGCAATGTGCGTGGAACGTATGCAGCGGTACAAACTACTGAAAATCCGTTTTCATGTATTGGTGAGGAAGGTCTTTCAAGTGCAAGACAGCTGTTCTGAGGAATGAATGAGTGCATACTGGAGGACGCAATTCTCGTGCAATGTGCTTGGAACGTATGCAGCGGTACAAACTACTGAAAATCCGTTTTCATGTATTGGTGAGGAAGGTCTTTCAAGTGCAAGACAGCTGTTCTGAGGAATGAATAAGTGCATACTGGAGGACGCAATTCTCGTGCAATGTGCGTGGAACGTATGCAGCGGTACAAACTACTGAAAATCCGTTTTCATGTATTGGTGAGGAAGGTCTTTCAAGTGCAAGACAGCTGTTCTGAGGAATGAATTAGTGCATACTGGAGGACGCAATTCTCGTGCAATGTGCGTGGAACGTATGCAGCGGTACAAACTACTGAAAATCCGTTTTCATGTATTGGTGAGGAAGGTCTTTCAAGTGCAAGACAGCTGTTCTGAGGAATGAATAAGTGCATACTGGAGGACGCAATTCTCGTGCAATGTGCGTGGAACGTATGCAGCGGTACAAACTACTGAAAATCCGTTTTCATGTATTGGTGAGGAAGGTCTTTCAAGTGCAAGACAGCTGTTCTGAGGAATGAATGAGTGCATACTGGAGGACGCAATTCTCGTGCAATGTGCGTGGAACGTATGCAGCGGTACAAACTACTGAAAATCCGTTTTCATGTATTGGTGAGGAAGGTCTTTCAAGTGCAAGACAGCTGTTCTGAGGAATGAATAAGTGCATACTGGAGGACGCAATTCTCGTGCAATGTGCGTGGAACATATGCAGCGGTACAAACTACTGAAAATCCGTTTTCGTGTATTGGTGAGGAAGGTCTTTCAAGTGCAAGACAGCTGTTCTGAGGAATGAATAAGTGCATACTGGAGGACGCAATTCTCGTGCAATGTGCGTGGAACGTATGCAGCGGTACAAACTACTGAAAATCCGTTTTCATGTATTGGTGAGGAAGGTCTTTCAAGTGCAAGACAGCTGTTCTGAGGAATGAATAAGTGCATACTGGAGGACGCAATTCTCGTGCAATGTGCGTGGAACGTATGCAGCGGTACAAACTACTGAAAATCCGTTTTCATGTAATTGATATGGAAGGTCTTTCAAGTGCAAGACAGCTGTTCTGAGGAATGAATGAGTGCATATTGGAGGACGCAATTCTCGTGCAATGTGCGTGGAACGTATGCAGCGGTACAAACTACTGAAAATCCGTTTTCATGTAATTGGTGTGGAAGATCTTTCAAGTGCAAGACAGCTGTTCTGAGGAATGAATGAGTGCATACTGGAGGACGCAATTCTCGTGCAATGTGCGTGGAACGTATGCAGCGGTACAAACTACTGAAAATCCGTTTTCATGTAATTGGTGTGGAAGATCTTTCAAGTGCAAGACAGCTGTTCTGAGGAATGAATGAGTGCATACTGGAGGACGCAATTCTCGTGCAATGTGCGTGGAACGTATGCAGCGGTACAAACTACTGAAAATCCGTTTTCATGTAATTGGTGTGGAAGATCTTTCAAGTGCAAGACAGCTGTTCTGAGGAATGAATGAGTGCATACTGGAGGACGCAATTCTCGTGCAATGTGCGTGGAACGTATGCAGCGGTACAAACTACTGAAAATCCGTTTTCATGTAATTGGTGTGGAAGATCTTTCAAGTGCAAGACAGCTGTTCTGAGGAATGAATGAGTGCATACTGGAGGACGCAATTCTCGTGCAATGTGCGTGGAACGTATGCAGCGGTACAAACTACTGAAAATCCGTTTTCATGTAATTGGTGTGGAAGATCTTTCAAGTGCAAGACAGCTGTTCTGAGGAATGAATGAGTGCATACTGGAGGACGCAATTCTCGTGCAATGTGCGTGGAACGTATGCAGCGGTACAAACTACTGAAAATCCGTTTTCATGTAATTGGTGTGGAAGATCTTTCAAGTGCAAGACAGCTGTTCTGAGGAATGAATGAGTGCATACTGGAGGACGCAATTCTCGTGCAATGTGCGTGGAACGTATGCAGCGGTACAAACTACTGAAAATCCGTTTTCATGTATTGGTGAGGAAGGTCTTTCAAGTGCAAGACAGCTGTTCTGAGGAATGAATGAGTGCATACTGGAGGACGCCATGCTCGTGTAATGTGCGTGGAACGTATGCAGCGGTACAAACTACTGAAAATCCGTTTTCATGTAATTGATATGAAAGGTCTTTCAAGTGCACGACAGCTGTTCTGAGGAATGAATAAGTGCATACTGGAGGACGCAATTCTCGTGCAATGTGCGTGGAACGTATGCAGCGGTACAAACTACTGAAAATCCGTTTTCATGTAATTGATATGAAAGGTCTTTCAAGTGCACGACAGCTGTTCTGAGGAATGAATAAGTGCATACTGGAGGACGCAATTCTCGTGCAATGTGCGTGGAACGTATGCAGCGGTACAAACTACTGAAAATCCGTTTTCATGTAATTGATATGAAAGGTCTTTCAAGTGCACGACAGCTGTTCTGAGGAATGAATAAGTGCATACTGGAGGACGCAATTCTCGTGCAATGTGCGTGGAACGTATGCAGCGGTACAAACTACTGAAAATCCGTTTTCATGTAATTGATATGAAAGGTCTTTCAAGTGCACGACAGCTGTTCTGAGGAATGAATAAGTGCATACTGGAGGACGCAATTCTCGTGCAATGTGCGTGGAACGTATGCAGCGGTACAAACTACTGAAAATCCGTTTTCATGTATTGGTGAGGAAGGTCTTTCAAGTGCAAGGCAGCTGTTCTGAGGAATGAATGAGTGCATACTGGAGGACGCAATTCTCGTGCAATGTGCGTGGAACGTATGCAGCCGTACAAACTACTGAAAATCCGTTTTCATGTAATTGATATGGAAGGTCTTTCAAGTGCAAGACAGCTGTTCTGAGGAATGAATGAGTGCATACTGGAGGACGCGATTCTCGTGCAATGTGCGTGGAACGTATGCAGCGGTACAAACTACTGAAAATCCGTTTTCATGTATTGGTGAGGAAGGTCTTTCAAGTGCAAGACAGCTGTTCTGAGGAATGAATGAGTGCATACTGGAGGACGCAATTCTCGTGCAATGTGCGTGGAACGTATGCAGCGGTACAAACTACTGAAAATCCGTTTTCATGTAATTGATATGGAAGGTCTTTCAAGTGCAAGACAGCTGTTCTGAGGAATGAATGAGTGCATACTGGAGGACGCAATTCTCGTGCAATGTGCGTGGAACGTATGCAGCCGTACAAACTACTGAAAATCCGTTTTCATGTATTGGTGAGGAAGGTCTTTCAAGTGCAAGACAGCTGTTCTGAGGAATGAATGAGTGCATACTGGAGGACGCGATTCTCGTGCAATGTGCGTGGAACGTATGCAGCGGTACAAACTACTGAAAATCCGTTTTCATGTAATTGATATGGAAGGTCTTTCAAGTGCAAGACAGCTGTTCTGAGGAATGAATGAGTGCATACTGGAGGACGCAATTCTCGTGCAATGTGCGTGGAACGTATGCAGCCGTACAAACTACTGAAAATCCGTTTTCATGCAATTGATATGGAAGGTCTTTCAAGTGCAAGACAGCTGTTCTGAGGAATGAATGAGTGCATACTGGAGGACGCGATTCTCGTGCAATGTGCGTGGAACGTATGCAGCGGTACAAACTACTGAAAATCCGTTTTCATGTATTGGTGAGGAAGGTCTTTCAAGTGCAAGACAGCTGTTCTGAGGAATGAATGAGTGCATACTGGAGGACGCAATTCTCGTGCAATGTGCGTGGAACGTATGCAGCGGTACAAACTACTGAAAATCCGTTTTCATGTAATTGATATGGAAGGTCTTTCAAGTGCAAGACAGCTGTTCTGAGGAATGAATAAGTGCATACTGGAGGACGCGATTCTCGTGCAATGTGCGTGGAACGTATGCAGCGGTACAAACTACTGAAAATCCGTTTTCATGTATTGGTGAGGAAGGTCTTTCAAGTGCAAGACAGCTGTTCTGAGGAATGAATGAGTGCATACTGGAGGACGCAATTCTCGTGCAATGTGCTTGGAACGTATGCAGCGGTACAAACTACTGAAAATCCGTTTTCATGTATTGGTGAGGAAGGTCTTTCAAGTGCAAGACAGCTGTTCTGAGGAATGAATAAGTGCATACTGGAGGACGCAATTCTCGTGCAATGTGCGTGGAACGTATGCAGCGGTACAAACTACTGAAAATCCGTTTTCATGTATTGGTGAGGAAGGTCTTTCAAGTGCAAGACAGCTGTTCTGAGGAATGAATTAGTGCATACTGTAGGACGCAATTCTCGTGCAATGTGCGTGGAACGTATGCAGCGGTACAAACTACTGAAAATCCGTTTTCATGTATTGGTGAGGAAGGTCTTTCAAGTGCAAGACAGCTGTTCTGAGGAATGAATAAGTGCATACTGGAGGACGCAATTCTCGTGCAATGTGCGTGGAACGTATGCAGCGGTACAAACTACTGAAAATCCGTTTTCATGTATTGGTGAGGAAGGTCTTTCAAGTGCAAGACAGCTGTTCTGAGGAATGAATGAGTGCATACTGGAGGACGCAATTCTCGTGCAATGTGCGTGGAACGTATGCAGCGGTACAAACTACTGAAAATCCGTTTTCATGTATTGGTGAGGAAGGTCTTTCAAGTGCAAGACAGCTGTTCTGAGGAATGAATAAGTGCATACTGGAGGACGCAATTCTCGTGCAATGTGCGTGGAACATATGCAGCGGTACAAACTACTGAAAATCCGTTTTCGTGTATTGGTGAGGAAGGTCTTTCAAGTGCAAGACAGCTGTTCTGAGGAATGAATAAGTGCATACTGGAGGACGCAATTCTCGTGCAATGTGCGTGGAACGTATGCAGCGGTACAAACTACTGAAAATCCGTTTTCATGTTTTGGTGAGGAAGGTCTTTCAAGTGCAAGACAGCTGTTCTGAGGAATGAATAAGTGCATACTGGAGGACGCAATTCTCGTGCAATGTGCGTGGAACGTATGCAGCGGTACAAACTACTGAAAATCCGTTTTCATGTAATTGATATGGAAGGTCTTTCAAGTGCAAGACAGCTGTTCTGAGGAATGAATGAGTGCATATTGGAGGACGCAATTCTCGTGCAATGTGCGTGGAACGTATGCAGCGGTACAAACTACTGAAAATCCGTTTTCATGTAATTGGTGTGGAAGATCTTTCAAGTGCAAGACAGCTGTTCTGAGGAATGAATGAGTGCATACTGGAGGACGCAATTCTCGTGCAATGTGCGTGGAACGTATGCAGCGGTACAAACTACTGAAAATCCGTTTTCATGTAATTGGTGTGGAAGATCTTTCAAGTGCAAGACAGCTGTTCTGAGGAATGAATGAGTGCATACTGGAGGACGCAATTCTCGTGCAATGTGCGTGGAACGTATGCAGCGGTACAAACTACTGAAAATCCGTTTTCATGTAATTGGTGTGGAAGATCTTTCAAGTGCAAGACAGCTGTTCTGAGGAATGAATGAGTGCATACTGGAGGACGCAATTCTCGTGCAATGTGCGTGGAACGTATGCAGCGGTACAAACTACTGAAAATCCGTTTTCATGTAATTGGTGTGGAAGATCTTTCAAGTGCAAGACAGCTGTTCTGAGGAATGAATGAGTGCATACTGGAGGACGCAATTCTCGTGCAATGTGCGTGGAACGTATGCAGCGGTACAAACTACTGAAAATCCGTTTTCATGTAATTGGTGTGGAAGATCTTTCAAGTGCAAGACAGCTGTTCTGAGGAATGAATGAGTGCATACTGGAGGACGCAATTCTCGTGCAATGTGCGTGGAACGTATGCAGCGGTACAAACTACTGAAAATCCGTTTTCATGTAATTGGTGTGGAAGATCTTTCAAGTGCAAGACAGCTGTTCTGAGGAATGAATGAGTGCATACTGGAGGACGCAATTCTCGTGCAATGTGCGTGGAACGTATGCAGCGGTACAAACTACTGAAAATCCTTTTTCATGTATTGGTGAGGAAGGTCTTTCAAGTGCAAGACAGCTGTTCTGAGGAATGAATAAGTGCATACTGGAGGACGCAATTCTCGTGCAATGTGCGTGGAACGTATGCAGCGGTACAAACTACTGAAAATCCGTTTTCATGTAATTGATATGGAAGGTCTTTCAAGTGCACGACAGCTGTTCTGAGGAATGAATGAGTGCATACTGGAGGACGCAATTCTCGTGCAATGTGCGTGGAACGTATGCAGCGGTACAAACTACTGAAAATCCGTTTTCATGTAATTGATATGGAAGGTCTTTCAAGTGCACGACAGCTGTTCTGAGGAATGAATGAGTGCATACTGGAGGACGCAATTCTCGTGCAATGTGCGTGGAACGTATGCAGCCGTACAAACTACTGAAAATCCGTTTTCATGTAATTGGTGTGGAAGATCTTTCAAGTGCAAACAGCTCGTCAGAGGCATGAATGAGTTAATACTGGAGGACGTCATTCTCGTGCAATGTGCGTGGAACGTATGCAGCCGTACAAACTACTGAAAATCCGTTTTCGTGTAATTGGTGTGGAAGGTCTTTCAAGTGCAAGACAGCTGTTCTGAGGAATGAATAAGTGCATACTGGAGGACGCCATTCTCGTGCAATGTGCGTGGAACGTATGCAGCGGTACAAACTACTGAAAATCCGTTTTCGTGTATTGGTGAGGAAGGTCTTTCAAGTGCAAGACAGCTGTTCTGAGGAATGAATAAGTGCATACTGGAGGACGCCATGCTCGTGTAATGTGCGTGGAACGTATGCAGCGGTACAAACTACTGAAAATCCGTTTTCATGTAATTGGTGTGGAAGATCTTTCAAGTGCAAACAGCTCGTCAGAGGCATGAATGAGTTAATACTGGAGGACGCCATTCTCGTGCAATGTGCGTGGAACGTATGCAGCCGTACAAACTACTGAAAATCCGTTTTCGTGTAATTGGTGTGGAAGGTCTTTCAAGTGCAAGACAGCTGTTCTGAGGAATGAATAAGTGCATACTGGAGGACGCCATTCTCGTGCAATGTGCGTGGAACGTATGCAGCGGTACAAACTACTGAAAATCCGTTTTCATGTAATTGGTGTGGAAGATCTTTCAAGTGCAAGACAGCTGTTCTGAGGAATGAATAAGTGCATACTGGAGGACGCCATTCTCGTGCAATGTGCGTGGAACGTATGCAGCGGTACAAACTACTGAAAATCCGTTTTCATGTAATTGGTGTGGAAGATCTTTCAAGTGCAAGACAGCTGTTCAGAGCAATGAATGAGTGCATACTGGAGGACGCCATTCTCGTGCAATGTGCGTGGAACGTATGCAGCCGTACAAACTACTGAAAATTTGTTTTCGTGTAATTGGTGTGGAAGGTCTTTCAAGTGCAAGACAGCTGTTCTGAGGAATGAATAAGTGCATACTGGAGGACGCCATTCTCCTGCAATGTGCGTGGAACGTATGCAGCGTATGCAAATGACTCTCCATACAAGCACGACAGTAATTAAAGATGAGGTTTTCTTGCTTTAGTTACTCGAAAAAACAAGATTAGTCGGTATAGGGAAAATGACATGGGAAAGTGAAGCTCATGTTTCTTAGCATTTTCAATCTATGTACATTAAAAGGGGTTCTTAACTTCTGAAAATTTAATAGTTCTTCGAAGGCCTGTTCTGATAGAAAATGAAAGTAATTCCTAGCAAATGTGAGCAAAGAATTCTGAAATTAAGTTTTTTGATAAAATCACTTGTATTTGGAGAATGAATTATAAGATGAATAATTATAAGACCGATTTTGACAGATTATGTTTGCTTCGAAATTGACACAATAGCTAAACAAATAACATTGAAGTGCTTCAATTATTTGAATTTGAATTGTTTAATGTTTGGATATCGTCTAAAAATGTCAATTAATGAAAGATATAAAGCCATTCCTTCCTAAGAGTTTGATGAAAGGTTTGAAAAGCTACAGACTTTCAAATCTTACGTAAATATAACATTTTCCTGGTGTGCCTTGTGCATAAGTTTTGTAAGGCCCGTTTTATAAGTCGTGCCGCGCCGCGCCGAACCATAGAAATTTGAGTTCGACCGAGGTTCGACTTGGAGCGCCTCTTCTGTTTTATAAGAACAAAGCTTTTGTCGTGCTGTGCCGTGCCGAACCATAATGATGATTACGCACAATACTGACTTTGCAAAATTTTCTTTTTAACTTGATGCATTTAAGTACATTCGTTCATTAAATGAGAAATTCGATGTGGTTCGACTGAAATTGGCTTTATAAGTCGCACTGGGTCGACCCAGTCGAGAGGCCTTTGGCGTATGGTTCGACTCAGTCGAACCAAGTGTCAGGTTAGTTTTATAAGAGTCGCGCCGTGCCTAACCAGGCAGAATTGATCGAAATTCATTCCATTCGGCATGGCGCGGCGCGACTTATAAAACGGGCCTAACTGAATGAACAGGACTGACCATGCATAGTCGAGAAAAACATAAGAGAAAGATAGGCTGCTTGCAGACTCGACTAGTTTGTTTTCAGAGGTGTTTCTCCTCCAGTAGAGTCTGTGAATCAGCGACACAAAGCTGGCCTTCTGATATCAGCATAGGCGTATTTTGATTGAATTGGCGTGTGCATAAACAAACTTAGCCGAACAAATCCTATTGTGTGGGGTTGTTTTGATTACCTTGTTTTTAATCCTACTTATGACCGGCCCGTTGAATGTAATTCAATAAGAATAATTACGATAATTCCTTGAAGATTTTTATCGATCAATTAAACTAAAAAAGAACAATGGAAATCTCTTTCCACCAATGAGGTTTGGTTTCTCGAGCCTGGGAAACGCACATGACTATGGACATGCTTTATATTGCTGATGCGCAGACTCTCCTAGCGGAGGAACCTCACTTCTCTTCAGGAAATCAGTATAGTTTGCACGCAGGCCAGAGAAAGAAGGATGCGAGTTGGAAACCAGATATGCGTTGAATCTCTTGTATTTTGCTACCTTGATGTTATCTTGGCTTTTGAATTGCATGTCAACGTAACACCTCACTAAAATTGGCTTTAAAGACAAATGACGGAAATATAAGGCGACTTAAATCAGGGACCTGGGCAATCTAAAAATAGCCCATTGTCTTCCTATATATTTTATGACCTCAAAAGATTGTCAAAACAATTTGACAAATGATGGCAGGCGGCCATCTTTTGCTCCTTTTGTAAGCTAGCGTTATAAGACAGAATCTAAGACAACTTAAATCAAGGCCCTAGACAAATGACGGATATATAAAGCGGCAAGTTTAAAAATAGAACAAAACTTGGCCGCCTGCCATCATTTGTCCCATTGTTTTGACAATCTTTTGAGATCATAAAATATAAAGGAATACAATAGGCTATTAGATTGCCCAGGCCCCTGATTTAAGTCGCCTTGTGTCTCCGTCATTTGTCTTTAAGTGTAGTGTAATCAATAACACGCTAAAGATGTTATCAAGGCGAAGTTGTGCAAGGGATGTTTAGAGATGTTAACATATGTTATGATAGATATGTTATAAGGTGTGTTAGAGATGTTATGATAAGAGATGTTATCCAAGCGAAGTTGTGCAAGGGATGTTTAGAGATGTTAACATATGTTATGATAGATATGTTATAAGATATGCTAGAGATGTTATGATAAGAGATGTTATCCAAGCGAAGTTGTGCAAGGGATGTTTTGAGATGTTAACATATGTTATGATAGATATGTTATAAGATATGCTAGAGATGTTATGATAAGAGATGTTATCCAAGCGAAGTTGTGCAAGGGATGTTTAGAGATGTTAACATATGTTATGATAGATATGTTATAAGGTATGTTAGAGATGTTATGATAAGAGATGTTATCCAAGCGAAGTTGTGCAAGGGATGTTTAGAGATGTTAACATATGTTATGATAGATATGTTATAAGGTGTGTTAGAGATGTTATGATAAGAGATGTTATCCAAGCGAAGTTGTGCAAGGGATGTTTAGAGATGTTAACATATGTTATGATAGATATGTTATAAGGTGTGTTAGAGATGTTATGATAAGAGATGTTATCCAAGCGAAGTTGTGCAAGGGATGTTTAGAGATGTTAACATATGTTATGATAGATATGTTATAAGATATGCTAGAGATGTTATGATAAGAGATGTTATCCAAGCGAAGTTGTGCAAGGGATGTTTAGAGATGTTAACATATGTTATGATAGATATGTTATAAGGTATATTAGAGATGTTATCCAAGCAAAGTTGTAATATATTTTTCAAATGTTTTGGAGAGAATCGACATAGTTAAAGTTAGTTAGCCACATATATATGTCTTCTGCTTCTTTTTCTGATCTTTCGACGTTGGATGAGACAGTAATTTGTTTGCTTTTGTTTTCAATTTGTTTTGAGTGGGCTTGTCAGGATATCTAGCTGCTGAAAGCTAATTTAGGCCCACTGTGCATGCCGCATCCAGGCATGGGACCCCTAGTTTAACGTCCCTTCCGAAGGACGACGAGGTGAGTTGTGAGGTCAGGCCTCCGGGGTCACCCATCCAGAGTTTGACCTCACTCGACCAAGCTTAATTTCAGTCACCTGACGAATACTGTATAAGCCACCCGGCCACTCACCCCGTAGTAGCCCTCCACTTTTCTCTTTCCATTGCTATTCTTGTTGACTTTTCATATCAGATACCAGTCCATTCTTTGATATCGTCATACCAACTCATCCTTGGGCGACCTCTACCTCTGTTTCTGTCGCAGGGTTGCCAGTGGGATGGGTCATGTCATTTTCTCTTCTATTTTGAATCGTCTACTGTGTGTGACTATGGGATTATACTTGGTAGGGCCCCAATCTTTTCAAGTTGGTAAATCACGACGTTCTAATGCATCCTGGTGTGCCCTTATGCGCGCCACGCACGTTACTTGGACGCCTTTCAAGCCGTTGTCCTGCTAGGGATCTTCCGCCTTCTCTACCGCCAAAGACGTTTCCATAGTTGGATGAACATTTTCGGTAATTTTTCGGTGTTACTTTCACCCCTGGATTAGTCTAGATGATTTGTTAGCTTGTACAATATCTTATGTGATACAATATGTCAGCTTAGTCTAAATGACTTTTGTCAGCTGTCAGATTATACATGTCTAAATCAGTTTATTGTATTTGACGATTTCGACACTTGCGTCGTTTAGTGTTTAGCTAGAGGAACAGTAGCGCGCGTAGGCGTTTTCTCTGTCCTATTCATAGATTCTTTCTACATTTGTAAATTTTGAAACTCTTGGCCTTTACTTCTCCATTGTGCAGCGTTAAAGAAACAGTTGGTGTGTGGGCGTGTTCAGCCTATTTTAGCAGCGTACCTATGTCGGTTCCCTTTATTATTTCAGGAAACTGTGAAATAGCCAACAGTAAACATAATGGAGATAAACCGTTTTCATGTGATGTTTATGGAAAATCATTTAAACTGAATGGAACTCTAAAACAACATGAAAGGATGCATGCTGGAGAAAATTCAAATTCTTATGATAGGTCTTGGATGAAGTTTGCAAGTCTGAGTAAATTCAAGAAACATGGAATGGTCCATACCACTCAACATCCCTTTCCGTGTAATTTGTGTGCGAAGTCTTTCAAGAAGAAAAGTCTTCTTCGAAGACACGAAAGAGTACATACTGGAGAAAAGCCGTATTCGTGTAATTTGTGTGGAAAATCTTTCCGACAAGCTGACCATCTAAAAACACATGAAAGAGTGCACACGGGAGAAAAGCCTTTTTCGTGTGATGTTTGTAGGATAAAGTTCCGAACTTTGAGTAATTGCAGGCAGCATGAAGTGGTACATGCTACTGAACGTCCTTTTTCATGTGATATCTGTAAAAAATCTTTCAAATGTAAGACAGATATTCGAAAACATGAAACGGTACATTCTGGAGAAAAGGCTTTTTCGTGTAATGTTTGTGGAAAATCTTTCAAACGAGCTTATAATCTATGGAAGCCGAAACAGCACATACGGATGAAAGGCTTTATTCATGCAATATATGTGAAAAATCATTCAAGCATGTTGACAGTCTTAAAAGACATGAACAAGTGCATATGTGAGAAAGGCCCCCCACCCCCCAATGCGCGGGAAGCAGTCTGGAACTTCGAGTAATTTAAAGCAGCATAACATGATACACATTGGTGAAGTTTTCATGTAATTTGAGTGGAAAATCTTTCAAGAAGAAAGTGACTCGTCAAATAAAGGAAGATGTACATACTGGGGCAAGGCCTTTTTGTGAAATGTGTATGGGAATCTTACAAAAAAAAATGGTCATATGGCAGAATCCATACGGGACAAAGGCCTTATTAATTTGATGAGTGTATAATGAAGTTTTTCCCAATTGAGTAGTTGAGAGCAACATAAAATGATGCACAGAGGTGGACGTCCGTTATCGTGCAATGTTGATGGAGAATCTTGCAAGAAGAAGGCAACTCATCAAATACATAAATATATTCACATGTATGAGAGGAACTTTTTGTGTCATATTTGTTGAAAATCTAAGGGGATCTAGGTGTTCCTTCTTCTCAGTACTAAATTGTGCCTGATGCGCAAGCGTACAAACTGCAGTAGACAATTACGCTAAAGATGGCGGCGAGGAACTTATTGCCAAGATGCACTGCGTTCTAATTACGAGTATGCGTTGATTCTCTTGAATCTTGTTGCCCTGACATAATTTAGACTCGTAGGATCTATGTTATGATCTATTTTATGATTACTTATTAACAGAGATTCGACCCAAGGACTTAGCAAAGTTTTTTTCAATTGTTTTAACCCTATGGTCTTCGGGCTATCTGACACGATCTGTTTTGGTCCGGGAAGTGGGGCAAAACGTCTCCCTACTTAACTATTGACTGATAAAGGGTAATCTTAGTCCTCTTTCTTATTGTTTACCCAACTATTGGGTGGGGTGCTGCGTTCTTTATTGGCAATAGAATCAAATCTGGAGCACAGTTTCCATCTACGGATTAGAACTGTGACACCCGTACCTCTAGTAATCCTTACTTCTTAAGTACGGCTGACTGTGATAAAATAAATCAAATAAAACTAGTCAACAAAATAAATTTGCAAATAATGCAGTTTGGCTACTGTGTTCGCAAAACTTTCGGATCGAGAATTTGCTATTTTAACAAGGTCGGTCCCCGGAAAATTGTCTTCCTCCCGCTCATTTGGTGAAATAGATAAATGAAACTTCACAAAAGTGCACAATGTTCCCTTGCCATAGACTTCGTAATGGCAAGAATTATCAGCAAAATTGATTAGAGGCAAATTTGCCCCCGCCACCAAAATTGGGTTAAAGGGAATCGACATAGGTAAAGCTGGCACAGTACAAAGACAATTATAGCAAATAGTATTTGATACTCTTGGCCAGAGTACAATGTCCATTGTACAAGGGAATCTATGTTTTGATGAAATGTTTATTTCCTTGTTATGATTTTGATTTTCTTCTTTGTTTCGCCTCAACTCTTGTCTTCAATAGAATGTAGTAGACTTATGCCGTTTCGTCCCTTGTTTCCCTGCGTTCTTTGATTTGCTGATATCACTTGGTCAATAGGGACTCATAATATTACGCTTATATAATGGGCCCACTTGGTCAAAATGGCCTAAACAGGTGGGAGTTCTCGTACACTCAACAAAATCGCTTCAAAATCTGGTTTAAAGAGCTCGAACATTGAAAAGGAAACTTTTAGTACAAAGAATGGTGTTATCTTTATGTACAAAACGCAAAATGCCTACCTTTCAGACAGTAATCTTCCTCTGTAGAAGCAAAATAGATCCATCGAAGCTGCGAGAACTCCAGGCTTCTTCAACCGTTCTTTAAGAGCAACAACGACAACTTTCTGAATAGCGGCCCCTGATTGGTTAAAAACTGAATTCTAGCGATCTGATTGGTGAATACGGAACCACCCTACGCGGGCCTAAAGTGGGCCCACTATTTAAGAGTAATGTTATTAGTCCCTCTTGACCAAGGAACGCAGGGAAACAAGGGACGAAAAGGCATCAGTCTAAGAATGTAGCCCAACCACCGTTATTTGCAATTGGTCATTCAGTAAAACCCCTTGTATTCCTGTGTTTAGTGCGCCTTGGCAGTAGAAAATGTTTCAAACCACAACCTGTTTCAGTTTCAGTTTCAGTTTCATCATCATTTAAATTCTCTACATACAATTTACAGTTGTTCTAACAATACAGACAAATAGCTACACTACAAATATAATAATGTTACAGAAAATTAATACAATGATACAGAAAAATTAATACAATATACAAATACAAAAGGAACTAAATAAATTGTATGCAGGGAATTACTTAAAGGACCTTAAAACCTGTGTGGTTTATAGTTTAAAAACTTTTTCTCCGTGAAGATCGAGTAAAACATAAGAATGCAAGAGTGCTAGATTCGAATGTGCAAATGCAAAAAACAAAAACGTTTTTGCTATATCGAAGTAAGTAAGTAGTAGTTTTATAGTCTTTTATCTAGCCCAAGGCTACTCAAACGACTTTACATCTTACCCCCTGGTCACTATGCTTAGTAGCATATAGCAGGGTGCAGCCACAGACGGCGCTCATAACTACGGACCAGGTACCCATTTATACTCCTGGGTGGAGAGAGGCACAATTTGTGTTAACACCTTGCCCAAGGATGCTATCCTCAAATGTGGCCAGTGCCGGTATCGAACACACGACCCTTGGATTTTGAGCCCGACGCCTTACCACTGTGCCACCGAGGCCACTGTGCCACCGAAGACAAGAGTTGAAACGGAACTCAAGGAGAAAACAAAAATCAAGACAAGGTGAATAAATATCTGATAAAGATATGGGTTTCCTTACACCCTTGCATTGTATAGCTAAAGATGCAATGGGTTTGCAGGCGTTTCCTTTTACTTACTGTTAGCAGCCACGCAATATATCAATGTCGATTCCCTTTATTATTTCAGGAAACTGTGAAATACCCTACAGCAAACATAATGGAGATAAACCGTTTTCATGTGATGTTTATGGAAAATCATTCAGCCTGAATGTAGATCTAAAACAACATGAAATGATACATGCTGGAGGAGAGTCGTGTTTGTGTGGTGTTTGTGGAATGAAGTTTTCAAGTTCCCGTAATTTTCAGCAGCATATAATCGTACATACTGGTGAACGTCCATTTTCGTGTAATTTTTGTGGAAAGTCTTTCAAAAGACGTAACACTCTACGAACACACGAAAAAGTCCACATGGCAGAAAGACCTTTTTCATGTAATGTGTGTGGAAAATCTTTCAAACTGTTTGCCCATCTGAAGACCCATGAAAAAGTACATTCAGACAAAATGCCTTTTTCATGTAATGTGTGCGGAAAATCTTTCAAACAAGTTTCCAATCTAAAAGTGCATGAACGAGTACATACTGGTGAAAAGTCTTTTTCATGTGATGTGTGCTCGATGAAGTTCAGAACTTCCAGTAATTGCAAGCAGCATAAATTGGTACACACTACTGAACGTCCCGTTTCGTGTGATTCGTGTCAAAAATCTTTCAAGTGCAAGACAGCTCTTCGAGTACACGAAAGAGTACATACTGGAGAAAAACCTGCTTCATGTAAAGATTGTGGAAAGTCTTTCACACAGATTAGCAGTCTAATAACACACAGAAAGATACATACAGGCGAAAGGCCTTTTTCGTGTACTGTTTGTGGAAAATCTTTCAAACTTGTTGCCCACCTAAAGGTGCATGAAAAAGTACATATAGACGAACGGCCTTTTTCATGCAATGTATGCGGAAAATCATTCAAACAAGCTGCCCATCTTAAGAGGCACGAAAAAGCCCAGCCATGAGAGAAACCGTTTTCTCTTATTGTGTGTGAGACCTGTTAAGTTGGACGAGCCAGAGATGAGAATCATACCTTTCAAATCTTAACTAGTTGATGAAGAACGCGGAATCATCCAACCTGGTTCCAAGGGCCAGCTTCCTACGTCAGTACTGACATCAGTACCGTCAGTACTGACGTCAGTACCGACATCGATGACCTAAGGAAGACAATGGCGGCCCTGGGAACGAGGTTGGGAATCATCCATTTTCACGGCATTCATCAAATCGCCTCTTTCCAACCATGTAATGCAAATCGGCCGTTGTAGATGAATTCTTGAGTACCCTCACGAAAACTGAAATGGCTACTGAGTTGCAACAATTACATGGACTTTTTTGATATATCAGTAGTAGTGATGCATTTCCTTAGTTTGTCGCGCACATGAAAAATAGCTCTTTTGCAGCCGAAATTACATTAATTTTCCGGTTGAAGAATATTGACCTTCGTTCAAACATCGATAAATGTCGCTACGAATAAGATGTATCGATAAAATCTCAGAGATTATGGATATTTCCCAGAGCAATATCCCAAGCACTGTCCCTTTAATTTATTTCCAAATCGCAAGTGACTTGCGGCGATTTCTACAAGAAATGTCATATGGTTCTAAACTCCTTACAGATTAAAAGTCATCCGTTCCTCCCAAAAGGGTTTGGCTTCTATTCTTGAGCTAAATGATTGACTTACCAATGACTCAGGCATCAATTTGACTCCATTTTCCATTTAGATGTCTTTAAATTTTGTTTAAAACATCTAGTCTTGAGCAACTTCCTGCAGATTCGTTTTGTTCAATATTTTCTCTGCAAGCGAAAGTAATGTCCTCAAACGTCACATCGCTAGGCTTTGTGCTACAGATAATGCGATTCGATGCAGACCTTTGGTGTAATTTCTGGAATTTCATGTAAGTGGGGAGCTTAAGTGGTCTTTAAGTCCCTGAATGAACTGGCTCCAGAATACCTTTGTGGCCTTTTCATTCGAAATCCGCTCTGCTCATCATATAGCCTTCGTAATACGGGGACCGACCTGAGGTTACAGAAGAAAAGGTCATCAAATGGCCAGAGATGTTTCTCATATAGAGGTGCAAAATTATGGAATGGCCTGTCAGCGGAGTCAAGGCAGGCAACCTCCTTGTATAGTTTCAAGAAAACTATTTAAAAAATGTTCCTTTCATTTTGATTTTAGGTTTTAATTTTTAACTTCATTGTAAATAGGTTTTGATCATTGTAAATAAGGTTTTATAGTTTAATTTATTTAATAGCTTTTTACTTTCTTTTCTAAATTGTAATTAAATATTTTATCGGAGGGCCCCTTGAAAATCAACTAGTTGAAGGGTTTCCCTCCTTATGTGTAAAATGAAATAAATGAAATAAATGAAACTAAATGAAAATAAAAATGGAGAGGAGCGCTTAAAGTTTCGGATCAAGGAGGAATGGCTTATTGGAGAGGGGGCTTAATAGATAGGGGGCTAAATAGAGTTTTTACGGTTATCAGTTTCTTTAAATATAAATTCTTAGCGTTCCTGTGAATCTTGTAGCTATATTTGTATATTTTTGCTTTTCTAATGCATTGATTATGATGTAATATCCTTGCAAGCAATTAAGGTACTGTATCACCCGTTAGTAATTATTGTTCATGAAGTTGCCCTACACATCCAGGAAAATGAAAAGTGTACTCCTCAACTGGGAAACTGCAAATCAGAACCATGGGCAATAATGCACCGTATTTGTAGTTTGGAAATTAAAGTTGTTACTTCGATATTACCATAGTTTTCTTCGTTGTTTTCCGCTTGGCCCAAGTCTAACCCGTGCTAGAAATCAAATTCAAATGGCTCCTGCGCGTCTGAACTGCTGGCTCCAACACAGCGTTCATCCTCATTTCAAACTGCCTCTAAGAATGGACGCTGTGCATGAACTGACTGTTTAGACGCGCAGGAGCCATTTGAATTTGATTCCTAGCACTGGTTGGCTTCAGCCGAAGAGAAAGCAACAAAGTAAAACAGTAATATCGAGGAAATAAACTTTAATTTCTTAGTTGCAAGCACGGTGCATTATTGCCAATGATCAAAACTGAAAAAATTTCAGTAAATCCAGATATCGTCAAACCTTACTGAAGAATCTGAAACGTCACCACAGGAAGCCCCCTTAACAATAGGAAAAGCCATACGAAACGTGTATCCTGCGAGTGAGACACTGCGAAACACACGGCATCTGTGAAGGAGCTACAACCGTTTTATCTGGATAATATTAGAATAAAGCAGAATCATAAAACGAAGTACTTAGCACTTACTGTTGACGACAAGCCCCCCGGGGGGGGGGGGGGGGGTATTTCACTATAAATTCATACGGGGGTGTGCGCCGCAAAGATTTCTGTTACGACCCAATCCCAGAAATTTTGTCCGATATTGATACCCAATCCCAGAATATATGTCAGATATTGATACCCAATCGAAGAAGTAACAAAAGCAATTCGACGTCAAAAGGATAAGGGATTGAGGGCTGGGAACGATTATTTTGGTTCCAAGTGGCCATTGGAACGAGGTTCTGATCTGAGGACGTTTTTCAACACAAAAATACTTGAAATCAGTTCACCTGAAACTGACAACGTGTTGCTCGAAAATTTATCCAGTTGTACTTTCATTCAACACCCATTACAGAATTTTGAGTAACCCTCAATCCCAGAAAATTCCGAGTGAAAGTATAGCCCAATCACAGACATTTTCCAGTAAAAGGATACCCCAATCCCAGAATTTTCAGGCCAAAAACTACCCAAAACTGGCGCACATCCCCGTCTTACCCATAGTGAAGTACCCCCCCCCCCAGGGCGACAAGCTAAGCTGGAATGAACAGTACAAATCTGTCAAAGGGAAAGCAGCGGGTGGCCTGGCATCTCTCAGGAAACTGAAAAACATCTTACCACAATCTCAGTTGCTTAATGTGTATCAAGCACTTGTTGAGAGCCATCTAAGGTATGCAAACGTGGTCTGGGGCCCCCTCTCCAGTACTAAGCTTAGCACCCTACAAAGATATCAGGACAGAGCTTTCGATCTGATAGAATCCTCCAAGATAAAAGACGATTACAATAAGAACATACTTAATGTAAATCAACTAATGACATTTGACCGAGCGGTCATGACTTTCAAGATTGTCAATCAGCTTTATCCTGAAAGCCTACAAAATAAGTTCATAGAGAGGTCTGCCTTATCAAAATATAACACAAGGAACATGAAGGATCTCCATGTCCAAAAAACTAAAATTAGAACATACGAAAAAAAGTTTTTTGTACACTGGCCCAAAAGCCGGGAATAGTATCCCACAGCTTATTAGAGACACCGAATCCGTTGTTCGATTCAAAAAAGATCTGAAATCTCACCTTTTGAGCTGATATAAAATAGGTTTGCACGAATCCATGGAAGATCAATACACGGGGGGAGGGAGAGGGTGTAACATGGTTTGATCTTATATTGTAAACTTGATGGACACAAATTCCATTGGTGCCTCTGGGATGTGCAACGGCAACAGCGGAACTTTGGGAGTCTGTGTATCACGCTTAGTGCGTTGGCATGCCGAGCATGTGGTGATGAATCGATGAACAAATTTGTACATATTGGGCCAATAAAATCTGACCTTGAGGAGCGCATATGTTTTATCAGTGCCGAAGTGGGCCATTTCATGAATGGCAAGTGTGACAAAGCGTCTCATTGAAGCAGGCAAAATCGGTCTTCCTGACTTAGTAAGGATATTATCTTCTATTTTCAATTGACTGGAAGCTCGTTTCAAGCGTCCCTCATGAATTGTATTACCTTCAGTAATTAAACGCTTAGCAGGTCCTAGCACCGGGTCAGAATTTTTTTCTGCCTCTACTTGTTCTTTGAAGTCTTTAGCGGTATGGTTGAACGCATACACCTTGTCTTCAAAAATCTCATCAAAGTGATCTGTACTAGTTGTAGCTCCAGTTGATCTTGACAGCGCGTCTGCTTTTACGTTCAATTTCCCAGGTAGGTATTGGACTGTGTAACTGTATTCTTCGAGTTCTGACAACCATCTTGCGAATTTTCCGCGAGGATCTCTTTGGTTGCGTAGATGAACTAATGGATTGTGGTCTGAATTCAAAACAAAATCAGTCCCAGCGAGATAGACGTGCCAATTTCGTACAGCCATCAGAAGGGCAAAGGCTTCTTTACTGTGAGTAGACCATTTCTGTTGACATTTTGAAAGTGTAGTGGAAAAGTAGGCCACTGGATGGATACTATTATCATTCTGGATTTGAGAAAGCACACCTCCGACTGCTACGTCACTGGCATCAACTTCCACAATAAATCGTTCACCACATCGAGGAAAGGCTAGCGTGGGCTCTGAACACAATTCGTTTTTCAAGGAAATAAAGGCTCATTCACAACTTGGGTCCCATTGATACGCGACTTGTTCGCTGGTGAGTTTATTTAATGGCTTAGAGATTTCAGCAAAATCCTTTATGAAATTTCGATAGAATCCTGCAAGTCCCAGGAAACCCTTTAAATCTTTCTTCGTTGTTGGGCGTTCAAAATCACGTATCGCATCAGTTAGACGTTTCTGTGGTTTGATACCAGCCATGGACAATTCGTATCCTAAAAATTCCACACTTTCTTTCGCGAATGCACACTTTGATTGCTTCAATGTGATCCCTGTGTTACGCAATCTGCTCAATACTGCTTCGATGTCCTTTAAATGCTCATCAAATGTTCTGCTAAAAATAGCAATATCATCCATGTAAGCCAATGTTCGTTCTGCGGGTAACCCTGAGAGACAAATGTCCATTAATCGTTGGTATGACGCACCTGCATTACACAAACCATATGGCGTTACGTTGAACTCAAACTTCCCTCGTGATGATAGGACTATTCCAAGGTGATTCAGAAGGTCGTATAATATCATTGTCCAGCATGTCAGTGATTTGGGAGTTGATATCGGGCTCCCATGCAGCTGGTACACGGCGTGGCTTTTGATAGATGGGCATTAAATCATCCGTAACGATTTTGTGTTCAATGATTTTGTTCCTCTTAGGCCTTTTCGGATTCTGTGCAAATATGTCTTGGTAACTGGAAATCAAAGACATCAATTTGGTAGTATCTTTTGGGAGTATCTTTTGACGAGTCTGATGTGATGCTTCCCGTTGTGCTAGGATGTAATGTTCCCACTGGTTTGCGCGCAGTCAAAATCTTGTCTTCAGCAGAAACATTCAACAGACTCATAGTGAAAACACCAGCAGAATTTGGAATCACACGTGTTTTTGACGCATAAATGCCAGTCATCCCTGCTATGGTTGTAGGAGCAAAGTCTCCTTCTAAAAATGCGGTTTTGGTATCACATTTCACCTGAATCAATGTTTCGGAACGACCAGGAATAACCGTCTTTTCAGCTACCCGAACACGTATGGGTGTTTTTATTTCAGGCCCCCCCCCCCTTATCCAGGCTGGGCAAAGTTTTGCACGATTGTTATCGAAATCGAATGTCACTTGACCAAATTTCTGCAAAAAGTCTCTGCCTAATAATATGCTGACTGGTGAGTGAGAATCGATGATTTGGAACCTCAGTAGAACTGGTTTCTTTAGGCCAATAATATTTACATTCAGAGCTGCAGAACCTGTTATTTTCATGTTATTACCTGAGGCATCTGTAAGTGTTTCACTTGATGCATTAATCTTTACTGCGAGTTTCAAATTTGCAAGAGTTTTCGAGTCAATAATTGATACAGCTGCTCCTGAATCGAGCAAAACGTTATTAAAAACTCCTTCCAGTCTTGCTTTTAAAACGACGGTTGACGCACCAGTTGTGTTGTCCCCTAAATTCAAAATGTCAGGGCCATCTAGTCATTGGAAATTCGGACAGTTCTTATCCCAAGCATCATGGCCTCGGGCACCACAGGCCTGGCAAAATCTCGTTGGGCAGTTTCGGAACAAATGTTCTGTGCTTTGACATGTTCTGCATCGCATCTGGCGGGGTTCAGTATTCCTGTTCGAAGAAACTGAGCGGCCACGACCTGGGGCTCTGTAATTACGGCCTCGAAAACCACGGCCGCGGTTTCTGGCTGCGAAATTGATTTCGTTGCATTTTCCCCCGTCGTCTGGGTTTATTGAGGTTGACTGTAATTGCAATTTCTCAATTACTTTTTCTGCGATTGAATCCACAATTGATCTTTCATCACTTGGATTAGCAGCACCAAAGACCCCTTTGTTGTTTGAGGGGTCAGACAACAATGAACGAATTCCTGCCAACTCAAGGCGTGTTGTTTCATCTGCAATGGTTTTGATTTCCGCTTCACCAAAGTTTTCAAGGGATTTCAAAGCAACTTGCATATCTGGGTGTAACCCTTTAACAAAATAATCTTTAGTAAGGGCCTCCAAAGTTTTGTTGTCAAATGAGGGGTAGGCCAGTTTGACCAATTCCAACAATTTGTAAGCATAATTTGCGTTGATTCTCCTGCTTTTCTTGGCCTGTTTGCTAATTAACTCAAGGCTTCTTGACGGTTTCGTTTTCCCTTTTCGAACTCTCTTTTGAGTTCTGCCTTCAATTTCTCTGGGTCTTTTCCATCCTCTGCTGAAAGTCGTAGGTAAACATCGAATGCTGCCCTTCAAGTTTACTAGCCAGAGCCTGAACCAGCTTTTCTCCAGTGTAATCTTTCAGTGCGGCGTGTATTTCAATCTTGGCTAAAAAAGCTTGTACGTCGCCGTTCCCTGTGAAGCTCAAAATACTGCTTTTCGAAGCTTCCATTTTAATTCGGTTACAGTAATGTTGCCTAAAGATCGCTACGAAAGAGACTTCTTATTTGGCGACTGCAATATGTAAGAACTGTAACCGAATAAGCGAATAACAAAACACGGAGTATATAAGGATGTACGAAGGACGGACTATTATAACTATTTACATAGGCAGGGGGTGCACCAACCCAACATCACAACTGTAACCATCTCTAACGATCATGGTGTGCTGGAACCCTTACTATGTCGACACAAACCAGGATTATGTACATAAACCTATATTATGTACACATAAACTAGGATCATGCACATAAACCTAAACTATGTCGAGAAAATATGGGTTATCATGATATAGGTGTATGTGCCAGTAGCCCATGTATATCCACATAAGCTAGGATTATAGGATTATGCCGACATAATATGAGTTCATTGTCACAAGTTAATGTACAAAATTCTACTTAATGTGCACGTAATTATAGTTTGTTTAGCATAGTCCTATATTATGTCATTTTTGTGCCAATTGTGGTACCTACAGAAATCATATTGTATACACTACCGGGTGAGTCAGAAAAAAACGCCCGGCGTTTTAAAGGCTACTGCTCCCTGGATATATAAGCAATGATATTTTGCAATATCTGATTAAATAGCTGACATGTTCAATTATTTTTAGAAATTTTCCTAGCTAAAATCGGTCACTCTGCTCAGATTCTGTAGGCAATTTTCCAAAGTGAGTCCCTTTGAGAAACCTTAAAAAACGTGCGGAAATTACAAGCAAAGGTCCTTAATGTGTTTACCTCTCAGTGATGACTTTCAGCGCGCTTAAGCACGAGCTTTCGCTTTGGTGGGTTGAAAAGTCTTCCCCCTAGTGTGAATAACTTATTCAGGGGGATTCCATTCTCCCATGAGGACTAAATACATAGCACATCCAAGAGTCATTATTGCTAGGAAGGAGAACAAAGGGAAATTTTGCTTGCTGTTTTCGCTCGTTTTTGCAGGTTTTCGAAAGGGGCTTTCTGCAGAAAATCTCCTATTTCAACGGGAAGGAATGACCGATTAAAGCCGGGTAAATTACTGACCCTAATTTGACATATCGGGGATAAAACAAGACAGTTTTCAACATCATTGCTTTGATATTCAGGGATCAGGATTTTTTCAAACGCAGGGCGTTTTTATTGACTCACCCGGTATAAACTGAAGAATCTTCCCATGGCAAGCAACAGTTTCAGGCCCCCTTCATCCCACACATAATATGCATCCACCCGAAAGGTGGCGGCTTAGGGCGATGGGACTCATATTTTCAATCTTTGGAAGGGAATCGACATAGTTAAGTCTTGCACGATGCAAGTGGCATGTATCATATCTTGTTCGGGATACTATCAGTGAAAGTCTTTCGAATTTTCCCCAAAAGAGGGAGACGCCCGCCCAGGCGCTTTTGAGTATGCGCAGTATCGATGTCAGGGTCATCGCCCTTGTGAAAACAGCGCATGCCCCAGAAAGCTTCGCTCGTCTTATTGATCAGCGAGCCAATCAGAGTTAACGTCTTTTCCTTTGTGATTTACAAAAGGGGGAATTCGCAGCATCCCGAACAGTATCATACATTCTCTTGCTATTGTGCTTTTCTTGTGTGTAGCTAACGATACAATATATGTGAAGGCTTTCACAACCAATTTATCAACGGCTACTCAACATACCAATGTCGATTCCCTTTGACATTTCAGGATACTATGAAAACGTAAAGGGAAACATACTGGAGATTTGCCAGTTTCATCTAATGTGTACGGAGAATCATCGAACCAGAATGGAGATGTAGAACAGTATGAGAGGACAAATGCTGGAGAAGAGTCATATTCAAATGATGTCTTTGGGATGAGGTTCACAAGTCCGAGTAGTTGCAAGGAACATAAGATGGTAGCTGGTGAACATTCCTTTTTATGTACTTGGTGTGGAAAATCTTTAAAACGGAAAAAAACTCTTCAAAGACATGAAAGAATCCATACCGGAAAACAACCTTTCTTATGTAATGTGTGTGGAAAATCTTTCAGTCACGTTTCATCTTTGAAAGCGCATAAAAATATACACACTGGTGAAAGGCCCTTTTCGTGCAATTTATGTGGAAAGTGTTTCAAACAATGTGGACATTTAAAGGCACACGAAAAAGTACATACGGGAGAAAGGCCTTTTATGTGTAATTTTTGTGGGAAATCTTTCAAGAAGAAAGATCATCTTCGAACACATGAAAGTATACACTCCGAAGCAAGGCCTTTTTTGTGTAATGTATGTGGAAAGTCTTTCAAAATAGTTGTGTGCCTGAAAAGACATGAAAGGTTACATGCGCAACGAACGCTTCATTCATGTGGTGAGTGTGGGATGAAATTTTCAAGCTCAAGTACTTGCAAGCAACATAAAAAGATGCATACTTTAGGAAGGCCGTTTTCTTGCAATGCTTGTGACAAATCGTTCAAAAGAAATGAACACCTAAAACGCCATAGAATGGTGCATGGTTAGCCATTTTATCCTTATGCCTATGTCATGGAAGATGAGTCAAGATGGGTAGCAATCTTGAAGTGCATGAAAGAATACTAACTCGAGAAGAGCCTTGGCCACTTTTGGAATGAACTTTCTGAAACTCAGTTACTGTCAAAGCCACATGATGGCAATAGATACCGGAGAAAGGCTACATGGTATATTTCAAATGTTCGCAAGTTTTGAGGATGACATCCATCTTTGAGCGATTCCGTGATGAAACATTTTACTAGTTTTATGGCATCACTTGTGACATGAGAACAATATGATCTTCTTTAGCAATGCCGTATTCATTTTCAAAGTTATATATACAAAGTTACATCTTACAAAGCTATATATACAAAGTTACATCTTATAAAGTTATATATTCAAAGTTATATATTCAAAGTTACATGAAACAAAGTTATATATTCAAAGTTACATGTTACAAAGTTATATATTCAAAGTTACATGAAACAAAGTTATATATTCAAAGTTACATGTTACAAAGTTATATATTCAAAGTTACATGTTACAAAGTTATATATTCAAAGTTACATGAAACAAAGTTATAATATTCAAAGTTACATGTTACAATGTTATATATACAAAGTTACATGTTACAAAGTTATATATACAAAGTTAAAGTTACGTGAAACAAAGTTATATATTCAAAGTTACATGTTACAAAGTTATATATTCAAAGTTACATGTTACAAAGTTATATATACAAAGTTACATGTTACAAAGTTATATGTACAAAGTTACATGTTACAAAGTTATATATTCAAAGTTACATGAAACAAAGTTATATATTCAAAGTTACATGTTACAAAGTTATATATACAAAGTTGCAAAGTCAGCTGCAGTATAAGAAACGCTTTGATAAAATTTGCTGAATAGCCACAGGGAGGCCAGGAATGACCAGCAAATAACATTTTCTCATATAACACTTGCGTAGGAAATTGCGAATGATTCGCAGAGAAAGTGCTGCCTAGGCTGAAACACTGCTGCGAAAGGAGGAACAACGAAAGAGAGGGAAGTGACTGATTTATTCGCAAGGTCCTACGCACGCACCTCTTATTTGAGATACGTTCATGCTATTAATTATTCTTGGCCTCCTTGTAGAATTGGTAGCAAACTGCAGCCTTGCAATCATTTTAGCTCGTTGGTACAATATTCCTTGTACAAATTTCCGTGTTCATGTTCCTTTTACTTTGATAGATACTTAGGTTTGGCGTTACGTTCAATGTTATTGCTATGTTTGCATAGAGTTAAATCACTGTGGCATTAGAGCTACTGCATTTAATTTGTTTGAATCCTACTTAGCCAGCAACATGTTTCAATTGTATCATTCTAGCCTTGGAGAAATCACGTATGATGTTCCTCAACATTTCCGTGTTCATGTTCCTTTACTTTGATAGATACTCAGATTTGGCGTTACGTTCAATGTTATTGCTATGTTCACATAGAGATAAATCACTATGGCATTAGGGCTACTGCATTTAATTTGTTTGAATCCTACTTAGCAAGTAGCCAGCAACATGTTTCAACAGTATCATTTTAGCTTTGAAGAAATTACGTGTGATGTTCCTCAAGGTTCACTTCTTGGTCTAATTTCTTGTATCCCATTTCTTTCTGATCAAAATCTATATCAAGGACTTGCTTATTGTCTCCAAGGTCCTCTTTTTTCCTATTTGCAGATAATACAGTAATGTTCGCATATACGAACTCAGGAGGCCCTATCGCTCATTATGGGGCCTAGGTGGCTTTACTGAAGCAATATCAGCTGATGCTCTGTTGATGTTGCTGTACTGCGATGACGCAACATTATTTGGCTGTTTTGCTATTAAATAATATAGACTGTACAATACACAAGCAGCCAATAATGTTGCGTCATAGCAGTACAGCAGCAGCAGCAACAGAATATCCAATGTTGTCATAGCGGCAGGATGCGGTAATAATTTTGGACCATAAGGAAAGACACGGAGGAAATGTAACTCCCCTTACGCGTAGGAAATGTAACTCACGCTTGTTTACCGCGTTTTCATCTTGTTTGTTTGTTGGTATAAATTGCCATGTATCATCTATCAATTTGCTGAAGATGAACCAAGTATGGTTCGAAACGTTCATAACATGTTTAAGTTAATATGATGATTTCGTCCACTACCGTTTAAGTCAACTACTGGAATTGTCACCTACCGTTTAAGTCAATTATGTCAACTACCGTTTAAAGTCAACTAGCATGTAAAATGTTTTATGCTTGAATCTCGATGAAATGAAGAAAACAATGATTGTCGTCGCTTGCCTCATCCTCCGTTTCATAATCAAACTGCGCTTCCCAACGAATTGTCCAATTTAAAGACACGGAGGTACATAGTCAACCATTCACTTGTATCAATTTCAATTTTCTTCAGTTCAAAGAAAAAGTACGGCTGTCTTTATGCAGCGGTTAGAAATAGCAGCAGCAGAAATCGTTTCAGTAAAGCTACCTAGCCCCCATAATACACGGTTGGGCATCCATTGATACAAAACAGCTCTTTCAACTCCATGTTTGCTGCGTTTCTTATAAAATGAGATAATAATCAAATTATGATATGAAGTTTCTTTTAAGAAAATCATATTGACCAACTGCTCATACACAAGCCCTATGATTGTGATACAAACATGGCAAACGTATCATTTTGATTTGCATTTGTGAATTTTTCACTTCTAGGACCTTCAATTATTCCAGGTGGTCCTATTGCTTAGTTTCAGTATGTTTTTATCAAGGTTTTTGAAATTTCAATGCGGCTAAATCTCACTATTTATCTCCTGTAAATGCAGCTTTGAAATCAAAACTGCTCCTTCGCTAGCTGCTTTCAAAACGAAATTAAAATCTTTTTTGAAAGATCAAAGAGGTTGATGATCGAAATCTACTTCAGCCACATATTTTGACTTCAGAGTCCCCTTTCTTTTTGAAAATTTTCTTTTTCTTATATATTGGATTTTAATGCTGATAATTATTCATGTAATTAAGTAAGTTAGGGTTTTAAAGCAGGGCACATTGTAAAACAGTAGATATCCATAGTTACTGAATGTATTTACCCTGTTGAAATAAATGAAAATGAAAATGAAATGAAATGAGCTTAACACAACCTAGGCTGTTGTTTTGCACATTGAACCAACAGTCCCCCGCTACGTAAAATGGTTTTAAGAGCATTTATTGATGATAATTTCATTAAATGTTTCGCAAAATTATATTGTGTATTTCAATCTTTTTGATGCAATAAACATCCGCGTGTAAGGTCTCGTAATTTTGAAAGTTAGCCCAGGTTCCTGTACCATAAGTATAATTGACTGGTTCAAAAAAGGGGGTCGTCTAATTTGGCAATCTCATCCAGAAGGATCTTAAATGAAAAGTCCGAGGGTTAGCATGATTAGTGCTACAAAGGAAAGTTATCACTTACAGACGCGAATTTTTCTTACCTTTGTTGCACATTTTGAGCTTTCCAATGGCTGCCTGTCCAAAAATGGTCAGATAATTTAGGCCACAATTGGTCTCTGTGTCGCCATTTTATTCCAATTGCGCACAATAAAGAGGCTAGCTGCGATTAAGAGGCAGGATAGCGATAGGACGACAGCCTCGTTTTCGTTTGTGCGATATGACGTCATTTCGTGCATATCACTTTATGGAATACGTAATTTCACCACGAGATGGCCCAAAAATAGCGAGAAAAAGTATCATACGCCATTCATAACGGTATTATCTTGGATTCTATCATCAATGATACCTTCCTCGGACTCTCTTTCAATTCCCTGGTTTCTCATGCACGGGTGTTTATTGTATTTCAGATATTTGTGAAAGTCGTCAAAGAAAACATGCTGGAGATGGAGCATTTTCTTGTGATGTTCACGGAACGTCTTTTAATCTGACAGTGCCTCTTATAGAGCATGAAAGTATGCACGCGGGAGAAATGCAACATCCGTGTAATCTTGCTGAGGTAGATTGTACGAAGTTGGATGATTACAAACGAAATGCAATGATGTGTGGTGGTGAGCGTCCGTTTTTGTGTATTTTATGTGGAAAATCATTCAGGCAAAAGGCAGGTCTGCAGATACATGAAAGAACACATACTGGAGAAAAGCCGTTTTCCTGTAATGTGTGTGGGAGAGCTTTCAGACAAGTCTCCAATCTAAAAACGCACGAAAGGATACATACAGGTGAAAAGCCTTTTTCGTGTGGTGAGTGTGGAAAGAAGTTTACACGGCTGAATCGATGCAGGCAGCATAAATTAGTACATACTGGTGAACGTCCATTCATATGTAATCTGTGTGGAAAATCTTACAAGCAGAAATCAGCTCTTCGCATACATGAAAGAATACATACTGGAGAAAAGCCTTTTTCTTGTAATGTATGTGGAAAGTCTTTCAGACAACGTTCAAATCTAAAGTCACATGAAAGGGTGCACTCGAGAGATACGGTTTATTCATGTGATGTGTGTGAGATGAAGTTTACGAGATTTAGAACTTACGAGCGTCATAAAATAGTACACACAGCTGAACGTCCATTTTTGTGTAATTTTTGTGGAAAATCTTTCAAGCAGAAATATGCTCTTCAAACACATGAGAGACTACATGTCGGAGAAAAGCCTTTTTCGTGTAACGTATGTGGAAAATCATTCACACAAGCTTGCAATCTAAGGACACATGAAAACATACACACAGGAGTGAAGCCTTTTTCGTGTAACGTATGTGGAAAATCATTCACACAAGCTTCCAATCTAAGGGCACATGAAAACATACACACAGGAGAGAAGCCTTTTTCGTGTAATTCATGTGGAAAGTCTTTCAGACAAGTTTCTCACCTAAAGACGCATGAAAACATACACACAGGAGAAAAGCCTTTTTCGTGTAATGTGTGTGGAATGAAGTTTGCACGTTCTGATGGATACAAGAAACATAAAATGGTACATACTGGCGAACGTCCATTTTTGTGTAATTCTTGTGGCAAATCTTTCAATCAGAAATCTGCTCTTCAAGCACATGAAAGAATACATACTGGAGAAAAGCCTTTTTCGTGTAATGTGTGTGGAAAATCTTTCAAACAAGGCTCCAATCTAAAAACGCACAGAAGGGTGCATACGAGAGACAAGCCTTTTTCATTGTGATGATTGCGGAATGAAGTTTGCAAGGAGGAACAATTTCAAACGACATAGAATGATACATACTGGTGAACAGACATTCGTAGTGTAATTTTTGTGGAAAATCTTTCTACGTATGGGGTTATTTCTAGCCTGCTTGCAGACTCTTGGGAAGGGGGGGGGGAGGTAGAGTCGTCATTGGATTTTGTTTTCTTTGCATAAAATCATCTAACATTCTCATTCATTGTAGGAATTCCTATTGTAATCCTTCATACGCTCTGCCCAACGGAATCAACGTGCGAATCGGACGTAAGAAAATAACAAAGCTATATTATTTTTTTTTATATTCCATTAAAAATTTACAAGACGAATTACCTATTACAATACCTACTAATTACTCTACGAAACACTACAAGGACGATAATACCACGGGGAGCAATAGACGATGACAACCCCGTGGCAATTAACAAGATGTCTTTGCACCCCCCCCCCTCCCTCCTGTTTCGCAACCCCTCATCTTTGCCGTCAGTCGCCAGTCAATTCGGTTCTGTTGGTATTGCATCACAAAATCATTGCCGGTCTCCCTACCCACTGTTTGAAAACCACAAGGCCTGATTTCCATTATGGCCAATTTCCAGTCAGCGGGATTTTCTGAGCGGGCGGAATTTTAGACAATAAAAAGTTACTCAGCCGTAACTATCCATTCAATTTCAGAGCGACAATTTCTCTCGCAGACAAAAGAATTTCCACCCGCTCGGAAAATTCCACTGACTGAAAATCAGCCTTTAGACGGAATATTCCGCTCCCAGCGATCATTTCCAGCCATCTGATTGGCTTGCGGAAAAGCGACGTCGCGCAAAAGTAGAAACCCATTCATGTTTGGAGGGAATCGTGCTTGCAAACAAAAAGGAAGATTTTTCCAAGAGGAATTTTCCGCCTGGTGGAAAGTAGGGCCCAACGAAGTCACACGAACATGCATTCGTTCCATGGAATAAAGAAGGCTTTGATGACACCGCCTCTGACGTTTTCGTTATCTCATAGTCACACCTACTATTGTTCCTATGGTCATTGTGTGATAAAAATAGGTTATTTATAGTAAAGTGAAGTACAGGATTGCCATATTTCCACAAACCCAAAGTGAGAAAGGAAGTGAGAAAGAAAGAAAGTGAGTGAGTGAGGCCGGATCTCCACGAGGCGGACAAATGTCGAGCCACGAAAAGAAGAACGTATTCCTACTATTCGCGGCTCGACATTTTTCCTCGGCGACAATTCCATTAGCCAATGAGACTGCCGGAAATTTTTCCGCCTCGAAATTTTTCCGCCTAGTGGAGATCCGGCTTGAGAAAGAAAGAAAGAAAGAAAGAAAGAAAGAAAGAAAGAAAGAAAGAAAGAAAGAGGATATCGCAGCTTGTCGATTCTTTGAATTACTTTGCGGCTGGAAACACAAGGGGTAAAGCCTTTTTTATGCCAAGAAGAGGGGACATCTTGAAGTCCATGAAATGATGCGTACAAGAAAAAGACTTGATGCATGTTAGAAGAAGTTTATGATTTTGTAGTTATTGCCAAAACATACTTGGTGACCCAAACGAAACGTCAACTCATAAAACTTTTCATGCAGGAATGGCAGCCAACTGAAATAAATGATTCAAACGGTGCTTCTAGCTACGTGGCTTGGCTCCACCTCTATATTATTATTTTGAAACTTTTATCAGTATGACTGATATATTTGCAAAAATCAGAATTTAGTGGATTCAAACTGATAAACGTTTTTGCACCCGGATGGGAGACGATAGATGAGACATTTTGGAACACTTCTTGTTGCTCTCCCCTTTCTTTGCAGTACCATCATGGGCGATTCTGACACGTGAAGAATGTTTCAGAATTGTCCATGTTACATCTCAAATAAATCAAAATGCTTATTCCTATTTTTGTTGGTATTTCTTTTATTTCCTTGATTTTGTTTGAGCCTTGCTAGCTGCGAGTCTCAATCCGCCATTTTGAAATTTGAATTGAAATCATTCTGTTAGCTGATATTGCAAAAAGTAATTTACTCACAGTTTCTGTCCATTGTATGCTTCTTTCTGCATTTATCAGCATCAGCAATAATGGTCAAACAAGTTCGAAAAGAGTACAAGATTACGAAATGTGATCGTGTTTAATAAGAATGATTCATTTCAGAACCTGGACATGTTTCATATTTCAGTTACTATGACTGTGGACATAGAAGTTGGTGCTCCACAAGGTTCATGTCTCGGCGCTCTTCTCATTTTCATCAATGATCTACCCACAAGCTGTCCAAGATTCTACGGTGTCCATGTATGCTGATGACATCAGTGTTGTGCTGTCTGTCTCACGATTTGACTCGGCTGAATGAGGCTATTAATTCTGACCTCAAAGAGCTGGATACTTGGATACAAGGCAACAAGCTTTCCCTGAATGTTGCGAAAACTCATTCTATGCTTATTTCTACCAAGCAGAAACAGAACATTCCAAAAACTCAAAATAAAGACTAGCCTGCGCGCAGACTTTACTACTGCGCAGGAAAAATCGAGAGAAAAAGGAAGCTTCCTTTTCCATTTCTCTCGATTTTTCCTGCGCAGTAGTAAATTCTGCGCGCTGGCTAAATAAAGACCGGGATCTGAAAATTCGTGACAATGAGCTTGAAGTAGTCAAAGAAAAAAAATTACTTGGTGTGCAAATCGATTGCTGCTTGGACTGGAAATAGCAAATCAAGGCAGTTTCTAGCAAGGTCTCAAGGGCAGTTGGCTTTTTAAGTTATGCCGAGTCTTTTCTCCTGAAAGAACCTTGCAGACTCTCTACACAGGCAATTTTGGAGCCCTACCTCGATACTGCTGTTCTGTCTGGGCCTGCGCCGGTTTAACTGAAATCAATCAGTTGCAAAATCTCCAAAACCGTGCTGCTCGGATTATAACAAGTAGCGGCTTTGATGCCGCAGACAAGGGATGGACGACCATTGACGGACTGATTACAAGTGAATAAAAAACACAGATCAATACGTCCCTGAATCAACTGGCTCCACAATGCCCACAATCCCTTTGTGATCTTTTCACACGAAATTCGCTCTGCTCATCGTATAGCCTTTCGTAATACGGGAACCGACCTGAGGTTACTGAAGACAAGAACATCGAATGGCCAGAGATGCTTCTCATATGGAGGTGCAAATTATAGAGAATGGCCTGTCAGCCGAGTCAAAGCAAGCAACCTTGTATAGTTTCAAGAAAACTATTTAACACTGTTTCCTTTCATTTTGATTTTAGGTTTGAATCTTTAAGTTCATTGTAATAGGTTTTGAACATTGTAAATAAGGCTCTATACTTTAATTTATTTAATAGCTTTTTACTTTGTTCCTTAAACTGTACTTAAATGTTTTTATCGGAGGGCCCTTTGAAATCAACTTGTTTAAGGCCAACCCTCCTTAAATGAATAGAATGAATGAAATGGTAAAAGGCTCATATCAGTTTTGGAAGACTGTTAAGCCTTTGTTCTCAAATAGAAATCCTATGTGTGAAAAGATAACTTTGATTGAAAATGGCAAGATCCTTTCAAATGATGAGGAAATTGCAGAGTGCTTTAATGAGTATTTTACAAACATCACAGATAGTCTAGATATTGACCCCCTTTTCAAGGTGGTCCATGAACAACAGACAATAGATGAAATGGTTTTGAGAGCGATAGATAAATATAAGGATCACCCTAGTATTGTGGTGATTAAACAACATGTAACAACGAATTGTGCCATCTTTAAATTCTCTCATGTAAGCCCAACCGAGGTCATGAAGCAGATAGATCTACTTGACAATAATAAATCTAGTAGTGGGAATATTCCAACTAGTATTTTGAAAGCAACGAGGGAAATAGTTTGCCCCTACCTAACTGACTGTATCAATTGTGCTATCTATGATTGTAAGTTTCCAAATGAACTGAAGGAAGCTGATCTTAGCCCTCTTTTCAAAAATGATGGTTCAACTTTTAAGGGAAACTTTAGACCTATAAGTGTCTTACCTGCTGTTTCTAAAATCTACGAAAGAATTCTAAAAGAACAAATCAGCTCGTACTTTTATAATAAACTCTCAGAAATCTTATGTGGTTTTAGGGAGGGGTTTAGCACGCAACATGCTTTGATACGATTGATCGAAAAATGGAGGCAATGTCTTGACGCGTCAGGTATACTGGGGACTACTCTAATGGATTTATCCAAGGCGTATGACTGTCTGCCTCATGACCTCCTTATTGCAAAATTGGAAGCTTATGGACTAGATGTAAATAGCCTTCGCTTGATGTACAGTTATCGGGATAGCAGTCTTCAAAGGGTAAAAATTGGTTCACATAGAAGTACAGGAAAAGAAATCAAAATTGGGGTCCCACAAGGATCGGTCCTAGGCCCTTTGCTCTTTAATCTTTTTTCTAATGACCTCTGTGTTAGTGCGAATGACTGTTTTGTTTTGAATAGAAGAATTTTATTTTTTGCATTCCCTTGTGACGAACATTTTTATTTTTTGTAGTCCCTTGTGACGAACTTTAGTGCTCGTCTCGTTTTTCGAGTCGTGCTGTTTATTTTTTCTTCGTGCGTTTCTCGTAGTCATAAAAGGCTTCGCGCTCCCTTTTTTTGTGCATTCACTTCTCCTTGGAATCAGCTGTGAGACGGACTGTGGCAGAGTTTCTAGTTTCAGGTGTGGCCTTGGTTTCCATGCTGTGTTAGGCCCACCCCCACATAATGCAAGTTTCTTATGGCTACGAGGACGTATAGATTGTAAGTTGCATAAACATTTATCTATCTTGTTATTTGCAGCTAGTTTGTGTTGACATTTGTATTCTATTGGTTTAGTGCAAGGTTCGTATATTTTTGCGACATTTTGCGGACATTTAGGCCCTGCTTATTTGACTTTTTTATGACTCGAGTTTCTTCGGTTTGCTGTAAAGTTTTCTGGTTCTTCATATTTTTAGATTATGCTTCGTTGATATTAATTTGCATAGTTTCGTTATCGTATATTTATTACTGTTATTTTTTTTTTTTCTTAGCGAACCACATTTGTTTACGCACATTCAGCAGGCGTGTTTTTTTTGCTGTGTATCCTGCTGAGTTGATTGTACTGTTGTGCGTTCGGTCTACAACCACTGTAGTCAAGGCCTGCGTTTTGTGGACTCCAGGACTACATCAGTTCGAATCTTGTTCATTTGGAAATTGCATGCTGTGATGGACGAAGAATTGAATTCTGGTGAGCGAGTGAGACGAAGAAACCTCACGTTGGACTGGGAAGGCATTGATTTGGAGAGATTACGAAGATTGAAGCAAGTGAGAGCCATTGCGAAGCGTGAACTGACGAATGCTATCAAGCGAGTTTCTAATGCCCTGACTGTTGGCGAAGAGGCTGTGGAGATTCAAGCAATCGAAGAAAGATTGGACTCGGCATTTCAAAAATTCACTGAAGCATGGGAGCAACACAAGAATTTGCTCGACGATGATGACGACCTGGAAGAATCTGCTGCATATTTTCAGGAAGCAAAGACCAAGTATCTGTGCTCAAAGGACAGGGTGGCACTGTGGCTAGAAGCAAAGAAGAAACCGTTCATGGAGAGGGGAGACCCTTCTGATATCGAGCCTAAAGACTCGATAAGCTCGATTAGTAAATTTAAATCTTCTTCTTCTTATCGTAGCAAGAGTTCCTCTCGTCGTAGCAAAGCTGCCATTGATGAGAAACACTTCAATAATGCAACAAAGATGGCGTCATTGAGAGCTGAAGCATCAATGCTAGAACATCATCAAAACATTGCCAATGAAGAAATGAAAATCAGTCAGTTGAAAGAAAGATTGGCCCTGGACACCCAGTTAGCGAAATTGGAAGCAGAAGAACGAGTATGCCTTGAATTCAAGTTGTCAACAGGCAGCCGTTGCGGAGGAGAATTCGATGAAACAACTCTCAGTGACCTCACAAGAGATGTGTTGAAAACCCCACTGCAAACGAGTCAGACGAAAAGAGTGGTGTCGAAGACGTCCCCTTCCCTTGCAAAATCAGATGTATGTCATGAGCAAACACGAGTGTCAGCCTTTGATCAGTTGGCCATTGAGACCCCTACAAAGGCCCTTGCCGTGAAAGAAACTCCAGCTGGCTATGCTATGTTTGGCACGTTTGGTGAGTCAAGTTTTCAAATGTTTGATCAACCTTATAATGATTCAATGATTAATACATCTGCTCTTCTGAAGACAGAATCATATGCTCCTCCACAACTGACAGTTGATGATGCCCCTTCATACAGCACCACACTGCATGCACATGCTCCTTCCCAGCAGTTGACTGACATTCATGCCCCCGTATTTAGCACTGTGTCAAAGGAAATTGGTCCTCCTCAGAGACACTCGGCGAGTTTATGTGATCCTGCCTTGCGGTCAGACCGGAGCCATGCTTTGACGGATCCTTTGGTGTTATCTAGTGCTCCTCCCCAGCAGCATTCATTTGGTGTTCATGCTCCTCCTCAGAGACACTCGGCGAGTTTATGTGATCCTCCTTTGCGGTCAGACCGGAGCCATGCTTTGACGGATCCTTTGGTGTTATCCAGTGCTCCTCCCCAGCAGCATTCATTTGGTGTTCATGCTCCTCCTCAGAGACCCTCGGCGAGTTTATGTGATCCTCCTTTGCGGTCAGACCGGAGCCATGCTTTGACGGATCCTTTGGTGTTATCCAGTGCTCCTCCCCAGCAGCATTCATTTGGTGTTCATGCTCCTCCTCAGAGACCCTCGGCGAGTTTATGTGATCCTCCTTTGCAGTCAGATCGGAGCCATGCTTTGACGGATCCTTTGGTGATATCCAGTGCTCCTCCTCAGCAGCATTCATTTGGTGTTCATGCTCCTCCTCAGAGACCCTCGGCGAGTTTTTGTGATCCTGCTTTGCAGTCAGATCGGAGCCATGCTTTGAAGGATCCTTTGGTGACATCTAGTGCTCCTCCCCAGCAGCAGTCATTTGTTTTCCATGATCCTCCTCAGAATCCTGTGACAAATGCTAACATCCATTTATGGCAGCCAGGTGAAGCCCCTATTCACAATGTAGTTCCTAGGCCAAAGGTTGATGATCCATGTTACTCAGAAGCAGTCCTAAACTCCCCACCAAGAGCTGATAGCAGAGCTGGATCTGATGATGGCATAAGTTATCTGGAAGCAATGAAATCATTAGCAACTGCTGCATTGTTACCAAAGGCAGAGTTGATGAATTTTGATGGTAACCCCTTAAATTACTTTCTGTTTATGAGTTCTTTTGAGAACAATGTTGAGAAGAGCACTCAAGATTTTAGTAAGAGATTACAGCTTCTTATTCAGTTTTGCTCAGGGAAGGCAAGGAAGGCGATCCAGAGCTGCGTTCTTCTACAACCTCATGAGGGATACCTACAAGCAAAGAAAATCCTGTCAGAACGATTTGGTGGTGCGTACAAGATTTCAAGAACATGGATGAAGAAGATCATGGATGGTGCACAAATCAAACCCGGTGATGGTGACGCTTTGCAAGACCTTGCGGACGAGCTGGAGAGTTGTGAAATTACACTTCAAGCTACTGGGAGACTTGGACAGTTGAATAATGAAGATAGTTTGGTTAGGATTTTGAAGCGTTGCCCGGTGTATGTGAGATCTCGCTGGCAGTCTCGAGTCCAAGAGCTGCGGACACAAGGAAGGGACCCAAACGTCCAGGACATCCGGAAGCTCATCAGAATGGCAGCAAGTGAAAAATGTGACCCAGTTTATGGCAGTCTCATGGATAGTGACAACAAGGATTCTAAGCTGAGACAGAAAACAAGTAACCGAACAGGCGCAACGAAGACCAAAGTCAACTTCAGCGTGCAAACTGGTGAAGGAGCAAAAACTAACAGTGATGGCTGCAAATGTTACTTTTGTGACAAAAACCACAGACTGGATTCTTGTGAAAGTTTCAAGTTGGAAGATGGTGAGAAACAGTTTAAACTTATTCGCCAGAAGAAACTTTGTGATAACTGTTTATCTAGCTTTCATTTTTCTGCTGGTTGCAAGAGACGTAAAGCATGCACAGTTCCTAATTGTGACGTGAGACGTAAACATCTGGCTTCAATTCATAATGCAGTTAAAGAGTTTGAAAGAAGACGAAGTGGTCAGTCTAGCCAAGATCAACGTGGCGGACCCAAACCAGAGCAGAGTCAATTCAGTGGCTTGACGAGCAAAGCTGGTGCTTGCAGTGTTGGTCAAGGACTGCCAGTCGTACCGATGAAGGTGAGATGTAAAGGAAGAAACAACGTGGTCACTACATACGCCCTATTGGACAGTGGATCCACTGCTTCATTTTGCGACAATGTTCTTTTGGAAGAACTAGGCATAGAAGGTAGAGCGTGTCAGATACAACTAGCGACCATTGATGGTGTTCGTGATGAATGTCAAACTTCCCTGGTGAGCCTGGAGATCATGGACCTTGAAGAAACTGTTTGCATTCAGATGGACAGTGTTTTCTCAACGAAGAGCTTGAACATACCCACATCCGCAATTGCTCGACAGGAAGATGTGAACAAGTGGCCTTATCTGAATGGAATCATGGTGCCAGAAACGATAGCAGGAGGAAAAGTCAGTCTTCTGATTGGAGTAGACGTCCCTGAAGCCTTAGAACCTGATGAGATGCGAAAAAGTGAAAATGGTGGACCGTTTGCCGTAAAAACTAAATTTGGCTGGACTTTAAATGGACCCCTTGGAAGACACAGTTTCACAGGTAACAGTTGTTTTTTCTCTGAATGCAAATCTGGTGATGATCTTCTTCAGGAGCAACTGCTGAAGTATTTCAATCGTGAATTTAACCAGCTGACATGTGACAACAAGAGAGGACTTTCCGTTCACGACAAGCAAGCAATGAAGATATTAGAAGAATCCCTGCAATTCACAAATGGTCACTATCAGATGGCAATTCCTTGGAAGAGCAGTCAGCCATGTCTACCGAACAATCGTGTGATGGCAGAGCAGAGACTAGGATGCCTGAAGAGACGCCTGTCACGAGATCCTGGATTGCGAACTCGATACACAAATTTCATCGATGACCTCCTTGTCAAGGGACATGCCAGAAAGATCACAGATGACAAATCAAGATGCAAAACAGACATCACATGGTACCTCCCACATCATAACGTTGTGAATCCTAAGAAGCCGGAGAAAACCAGAGTTGTCTTCGACTGCGCAGCTAAGTGTCGTGGTGTATCACTCAACAGCAATGTGTTGCAAGGACCAAATCTGACTAATTCACTGATAGGAGTTCTCTGCAGATTCAGACAAGAGCATGTTGCATTGGTTGCAGACGTGGAATCAATGTATCATCAGGTATGCGTAGATCCTAAAGACATCGATGCCTTGAGATTTTTATGGTTCCCCAATGGAGATCTATCAAAGGAGCCCGAAGAATATCAAATGGTAGTACATCTATTTGGTGGAATTTGGTCAGCCTGCTGTGCAAACTTTGCTTTGAAGAGAACTGCTTTGGACAATGCAAGCAAGTTTGACTCGATTGTCACCAGAACAGTTGACAAGAACTTCTACGTTGATGACATGCTCAAATCAGTTGGAAGCACGGATGAAGCGATTTGGATGCAAAAACAGCTCACGGAGTTGCTAGCATGTGGAGGATTTAACCTGACAAAATGGAGCAGTTCAAGCAGAAAGGTGTTGGATTCCATTCCACAATCTGAAAGATCGAAGGAGCTGAAGAATATCAACATTCAGGATGATGCCCTTCCAGTGGAGAGAACATTGGGCTTAGAGTGGCACATTGAGAGTGACGCATTCAGATTCAAAATCAGCAAGAAGGAAAAGCCAGCAACACGGAGAGGTATACTGAGTATAATTTCTTCAATATTTGATCCACTTGGATTCGTAGCACCCTTCGTTTTGCCTGCAAAGAGACTTCTTCAAAGTTCATGTCGACTGCTTGGATGGGATGAAGAGATATCTGGTGAAAATCTAACACAGTGGAACAATTGGCTGATGGAAATGCCGAAGTTGGAAGAGTTTGCGGTGAAAAGATGTATCAAGGTGCCTGAATTTGGAACTTGTGTTAATCATGAGATTCATCATTTTTCCGATGCCTCTGAGACAGGTTATGGCACAGTATCATACTTGAGAACAGTTCATGAAAATGGTGAAATCAATGCTGCATTCTTGTTTGCGAAGTCACGATTAGCCCCACTGAAGAGAGTCACGATCCCGAGGTTAGAGCTCACTGCTGCAACACTGGCTGTAAAGATCGACACTATGTTAAAGGAAGAGCTAGAGATTAAGTTGCAGAAATCCATGTTCTGGACTGACAGTACATCCGTTTTGCGGTACATAAATAACAAAGACAAGAGATTTCATACGTTTGTGGCCAACCGAATCACAGCCATCCATGAAGGCTCAGATCCTGAACAGTGGAAGTATGTACCAACGAAGAGCAATCCTGCAGACGATGCATCACGTGGAATGTCAGCAGATGACCTTCTTCAAAGTAAACAGTGGATGAATGGACCAGAATTTCTGTTGCAGACAAGTGACACATGGCCAAAATGGAATGATGATATTACTGAAATACCTGAAGATGATGTAGAAGTGAAAGGGATGGTGCTGTCGAACTCAGTCAATATCAGCAATGGAAAGGGTATGACGTCATTGATTTTTTCACGTTTTTCAAACTGGACTCGCTTGAAGAAGGCAGTTTCCTGGATCCTGCGATACAAGCATTGGCTACTCAGAAAGGTCAGAAGAGATCAAACACCCCCTCTGTCGAAATGTATAACTGCTAGTGACATGAAGGAAGCAGAAGATGCTATCATACAGTGTGTGCAAAAGGAATGTTTCGCTGAAGAATTTCAGTCCTTGCAATCATCTGAAGGTGCTGTGAATAAATCAAGTTCATTAAGACGGTTAGATCCTGTAATCATGAATGGCCTCTTATGCGTTGGTGGACGTCTCAAGCATGCTCCCTACGAATATGACCATATGAAACATCCAGCTATACTTCCTAAAGGGCACCACGTGAGCAACTTGATCATTCAACATTTCCATGAAGTATCTGGACACTCAGGACAAGAGTACGTTCTTTCAATAATCAGAGAGTGTTACTGGATAATACAAGCAAGAGTACCTGTGAGAAAGATATGCAGAAGCTGTTTCCCTTGCAAGAAAAGAACTCAAGCTCCATGTCAGCAGAAAATGGCAGATCTCCCAATGGAAAGAGTCACACCGGATAAGCCTCCCTTTACATTTGTTGGCGTCGACTATTTTGGACCATTCCTGGTTAGAAGAGGCCGTACAACTGAGAAAAGGTATGGAGTTATATTTACCTGTCTAGCAGTACGTGCCATTCACATTGAAATAGCCAACAGCCTTGACACTGACTCCTTCATTAATGCGTTGAGAAGGTTCATTGCAAGACGTGGATCACCACAGGAGATAAGATCAGACAACGGGACTAACTTCAAAGGTGGAGAAAGAGAACTACGTCTGGCAATACAAGGATGGAATCAAAATCAGGTGCATGAATTTCTTCTGCAGCACAATGTTGATTGGATATTCAATCCTCCGTATGCCTCACACTTCGGCGGAATTTGGGAGAGAATGATCAGGTCGATCAGACGTGTACTCAAAGCTCTACTAAAAGTACAAATTCTGAATGATGAAGGTCTACAAACTTTGATGTGTGAAGTGGAATCAATCATAAATGCGAGACCGTTGACAAAGGTTTCAGATGACCCCTCTGACTTGAATGCTCTAACTCCTAATCACCTGCTCCTGTTGAAGACAAACTCAAACCTTCCACCTGGTATATTTTGCAAGCAAGACCAATATTGTCGTCGTAGATGGAAACAGATACAGTACCTGGCTAATGTTTTTTGGCGAAGATGGGTGAGAGAATATTTACCGATACTGCAAACCAGACAGAAGTGGCAAAGCATTCGACCAAATATTTCAAAGGATGACATAGTGTTGGTAGTTGATCAAACCACACCACGAAGTTGTTGGCCCCTTGGAATAGTCCTAGACGTTCACGTTGGAAGAGATTGATTGGTTCGTTCAGCTCGAGTCAAGACGATGAACACAGAGTTGGTGAGACCAGTTGACAAGTTGTGCTTGCTTGAAGCTCGAGAAGACAAATGAAGATGAAATTCGCACAATGGATTTAGATTAGAAACAGGCTCCCGGGGTAACCTGTTTGGGGCTGGGTATGTTAGTGCGAATGACTGTTTTGTTTTGAATAGAAGAATTTTATTTTTTGCATTCCCTTGTGACGAACATTTTTATTTTTTGTAGTCCCTTGTGACGAACTTTAGTGCTCGTCTCGTTTTTCGAGTCGTGCTGTTTATTTTTTCTTCGTGCGTTTCTCGTAGTCATAAAAGGCTTCGCGCTCCCTTTTTTTGTGCATTCACTTCTCCTTGGAATCAGCTGTGAGACGGACTGTGGCAGAGTTTCTAGTTTCAGGTGTGGCCTTGGTTTCCATGCTGTGTTAGGCCCACCCCCACATAATGCAAGTTTCTTATGGCTACGAGGACGTATAGATTGTAAGTTGCATAAACATTTATCTATCTTGTTATTTGCAGCTAGTTTGTGTTGACATTTGTATTCTATTGGTTTAGTGCAAGGTTCGTATATTTTTGCGACATTTTGCGGACATTTAGGCCCTGCTTATTTGACTTTTTTATGACTCGAGTTTCTTCGGTTTGCTGTAAAGTTTTCTGGTTCTTCATATTTTTAGATTATGCTTCGTTGATATTAATTTGCATAGTTTCGTTATCGTATATTTATTACTGTTATTTTTTTTTTTCTTAGCGAACCACATTTGTTTACGCACATTCAGCAGGCGTGTTTTTTTTGCTGTGTATCCTGCTGAGTTGATTGTACTGTTGTGCGTTCGGTCTACAACCACTGTAGTCAAGGCCTGCGTTTTGTGGACTCCAGGACTACACTCTGTCTCATTAACCTAGACTCTGAGATATGCAATTTTGCAGATGATAACACCTTATACTCATGTGGACATGATCTACAAGAAATTGTGACCAATTTGGAGAATGATCTCAGTAAATTACTCGAATGGTTTAAAAGGAATGGAATGGTTGCTAACCCTAAAAAATTCCAGCTAATGTTCCTTGGTTTGCAAGGGGAAAAAAAGACTTCGTCTTAACATCGAGGAAAACAAAATACCTACAGCAGGTCACGTTAAACTTCTAGGAGTGGAAATTGACAGCAAATTAACGTTTAACAAACACATTGAAACGTTATGTTCCAAAGTCAGGGCCGTAGCTACATTGGGGGTGCAGGGGGTGCGGCACCCCCCTGGCCATATCTCAGTCGGCAAATCAAGTAAAAGTTACACTCAGTCGGCAAATTGAGAAAATTCCTGAAATCTGCACGTTAATTTAGCACAAACTAGTCGGCAAGTCATTTGAATTGCAATTTACAAATCCTACTTACTTAGGCCCTGTTTATATGGGGAAAAACACCTCACCTGCCAGACCAGGGGCTGACAGGCGAGGTAAATTTCAGTCACTGTTTACCTCACCTGTCAGCCCCGGGGCTGAGAGGTGAGGTGGATTAAGGTCTCTCTTCCGTGAAATCAGAAAGAACTGACCAATGAGAATCAACGAAAAATTTCATTTCACCTCACCATACCGGTGGTATTTCGTTTATATGGAAAAATTTCACCTCACCCGGGTGAGATTCCACCTCTTGTGAGGTGGGATTTCACTATACCGGTGGTGTTGCGTTCATCATGTAAACGCGAAATGAAAATACAAAGGATTCTATTGGAAGGTGGCATCTCGCCTCTCAGCCCCGGGTCTGGCAAGTGAGGTGTTTTTCCTCATATAAACAGGGCCTTAGAGACATCTTGGCACGATTTAAGGCAACAAAAGCATAGAATTTTTTGCTCGCTACGCTCGCATTTCGATGCATGCGTCAGTGTATTATCGTAGTACCGCCTAGCTTGCTATGATTTGCAGGAACGCACCTTTATAAAGTCCAATGAATCATATGACCCAATGAATCTGACTTAGGCATCTCTTCAACTAAATATTTGTATTCCTCTATTTAGCACATAATATAGATTAAACTGATCATTTTCAAAAAACTTTTGCTCGCTTCGCTCGCACTTCTGTCAAGATTTCTATGTGTACTTGGTAACATGATGCCACAGGTCTTCTTTAAAGATTTCTTTACTTCCCCAAGCATCCAGCGTTACAAAAATCTATGCATCCTTTTTAAACCTTCCTTAACTTTCATCAACATTGCATCCTTTTTTACGATAATGTCATATTTCAACAATGTAGTGAAACCATTGAGTATGGGGGAACTCTTTGTGTGCTTGTACTCTTCTAAAAATTTTCAGCTTGCTTCGCTCGCATTCTCTTCGTATTCCAGGTATTCAGTAAAATGCTCATGAAAGGGAAGAGTGGAGTTTCAAGCCACCATTCCCTTGCATGAGCATCGTTGTTCTTTCTAGCTAGACTTTGATCAAGGTTTTAAAACAAGCCAAATTTCAAGTTCGTCTTCTTGTTTCCTTTAGGCACATTCTTGTTTTTCCTAAGAATTTGGGCACGTGCAAATCGCGAGATATTAGCGACGAGTTCATTTAACGTGGCCTTTCTATCCTTAGGTTCTGAAATGGTTCTGGGCGGCTTGGGCTAAAAAATAGCGTCTACAGCATTCTAAAGGATGTGGACCCCAAAATATTTTCCGGGGGCAAGCCCCCGGACCCCATTTCTGCCCCTTTCATTCGCAATTTACCCCTTCTAAAGGCAGGAACCTGGCTACGCCACTAATGGAGAGGAACTTGAGCCCCTCAACAAGGAGTATGTGTGTGTGACAAAAAAAGCAACGTTCCAAAGCCATGCCCACCAGTCGGCAAACTGAGAGCTTGCACCCCCCTAGCTTGACACCTCTAGCGACGGCCCTGTCCAAAGTCAACAAAAAGGTCAGTGCATTTGCTAGGCTGAATAATTATATCTCTCGAGAGCAGTCATTAACAGTTTGTAATACGGTAATTAATTTTGTCGAACTTAAATTATTGCCCTTTGATATGGCTATTCTGCAATAAAGGTGCAAATAAAGAAATTGACCGCACTCATAAACGTGCGCTTCGGATCCTCTATGAAGACTACGAATCTTCATTTGAAACATTGCTCGCTCGAAGTGGCAGCAATAGCATACATATAAAGAATTTGCAGAAACTGATGACAGAAATTTACAAGTCCATGAATCACTTGAAGCCTTCAATTGTATGGGAATTTCATGAAAAGAAACCGATAATGTACAATCTAAGAATACAAAACTTGTGTAAGCTGCCAAGAATTAAGACACTTGGCTTTGGACTCGATTCACTGTCTTTTCGAGGTAGTTTCCTATGGAACACTCTTGATGACAGTATCAAACAAGTACCAACTCTGTCACATTTTAAAAAGAGGATCAAAGATTGGACAGCAGATTGCACCTGTAAAATTACTACTGTAAATACCAACTTTAAATATTGAGTTGAAATGAAATGAAATCAAAATAAAGTTTTTTGCTCTTTCAATTTTAGAACTAAATCAAAGATGGAGAAGGCCTCCGCCAATGTCAATAAAAACAAGGAAGAGAGAAGGAGATCAACCACACGAAGTTAATGCAAAGCACAATAGTAATATGCATGGTACAGACGAACGTAACCATTCATCTTCCCACAAATGTACTATATGCGACAAGGATTTCGCAACAGCTATTGAGTTTAAGAAACATGAAGGTGTCCATACCATCGAGAAACCATATTCGTGTGCTGTTTGTGGCAAATTATTTAGTACCCATAAACTCCTTGACTTACACCAAAGCATTCATACTGGAAAGAAGGTTTACTCTTGTATTATTTGTTGTAAATCTTTTAGTCAGCGAGGAAGTCTTACGATACATGAAAGGATACATACTGGAGAGAAGCCATTTTCGTGTGATGTTTGTAGGAAGACATTCATTCAAAGCAGCAACCGTGACAGACATAAGCGAATACACACTGACGAGAAACCATTTTCATGTGATGTTTGTGGGAATGCATTTACTGAAAAAAGCGGCCTTAACAGACATAGACGCACACATAACGTAGAGAAACCATTTTCATGTGATATTTGTGGGAAAGCTTTTTCTTACCGAAGCAAATTGGATATACATAGGCAACTACATACTTGAGAATGACTATTTTCATGTGACGCTTGTGGGAGAACATTTGCTGAAGGTAACAAACTTGATCCTGTTTACACCGGGCTTTCTGGACCCTTGCAGTACCTGAGTGAAGGGAGGGGGGACACAAACTGACTATGTAAAGTCATCAATATGGTAGATACGAGGACAATGAGGACAGAGCTCGGTACATAGGCGCACAGTAATTAAGCGTGCGCAATAGGCTTCTTTTTTGATTATTCATTAGATCCATGCCATCACTATGACGCTATGATTTAGGATAGTGGCAGTACTGGCCAGTAGCAGTATGAACAATGTCAAGTATATCAAAGCAATGTACAGGGTGTCTCAAAAAATTGTTCGACGTTTTATTAAATACTAAAGAATAACGATACGCTGAATGGACCTTTGGTCAAGTCACCCTTTTTCTGAGATTTTGAATTAATTTTTGACACAAGAATCTTGCAAATCCGACAAAAAATCATGGGGTTACAAGCTTTTGAAGTTCAAGTTTGTGCGAAAACTGAAACCAGAGGCCTCGAACTGGCATTTTTGGTCAAAGTCCCATAGGACGTCATTTCTGTTATTTCTCAATTGTTTCAGGGCAAACCTAATGGGATTCAAACAGGTATTCGATAACCTAACTGCCAAGCGTATGGATATTTTGAGGAAACAGATTCAGTCTCTCGCCGATTTTGCTTTGAACCACTGTTTTTGGACTTATGCAATGTTCAGGAAATTTTGAGAATGATCGCAACAAATAATTTACTTTAGAAGTCGTATTTGGGTTGCTCTGATATCAACGAGAAGTATGACATTATGACATTGGATAAGCTTTGCTTACCTCCGTCTTCGAGCTTTTTGCAATACAAGTAATCTGGGGGTTCTCTGGTTTCAGCTATCGAATATTTTTTATCTTCGAGAGCTGGTAACTCAGTGAATTTTCAACCGATTTGCACGATTTTGGTCTCTAAAATAATTTCATAATCTTAGGAACAGGGTTATCTTTCCATGAGTCTGTTCATGTTGTCCTTATTTTTCAATATTTAATCAAACGTCGAACAATTTTTTTGAGACACCCTGTATTTTGCCGTGAAAACGTGTTTGTGACGTGAGAAAGTGTTTGTGCCATGGAAAAGTGATTTTGCTTCATGAAAATTGTATTTTCTGCCGTGAAAATTGATTTAATGGCAGCTGTGGAGATCGAAATTTTGCCGTGAATAATTGATTTTGCAGTGGCAGTTGTGGGCCACCGTAATTTTTTTCTTACCAATTTCCTTTCATCTCAATTTTGAGGCTCTGGTACCCAGGATATCTGCAAGGTGGCATCAAGAGCTATTGAATGGTGGCATTCTCAGATCCCGTCTACACGTATCCGGATATTCTTGAAAACGCATCTTTTTTATCAGTGTTGAGTTAGTATTCAAGCTTAGACGGTGTTTCGGTCACCGAAAACACAGCTTTCGAAAACTCTCTCCACAGTGGATCTTTTTGAATACGCCGTTTTCCTTTCGCCGTGTGTATCGGTGAAAACGGAGCTATTCGAAAACGCTGACGCGACAGCGTCGATTTTCTCCCACCAGAGCATGTGCTTGGATCTTTAGGCACCACACAAGGGCAGTTTGTTTGTCTATTTTTGAATTTCGAATATCACCATTAGACTAGCTCCACCAGCCCCTCAATTTCGCTGTTGTTGTCGTTGCTGATGGCCAGCTCAATGAGGGACTAGTTGCCAAAGAGTATTTCAAATAACAGAGGCAAATTTTGTAAACAATAGCAGCTCTGTTTTGTTTACATATGATGTAATCTTAGTTAACCAGCCAATCAGAGAGCTCTATTTCTATGGCGTCATCTGGTGATTATGGCGGAGGGAGGGGTTTGCTGTGGAGAAAACCACACCCTCGTTTTTTCCTCGCGACGAAAATATACTTTCGCCAAAACTCAAAATTCTTTGCTACCATATAAAACGAGAAATTTTACATACTTGGTTGCTTTCACTAAGCTCTGCGTCTGCTGCTCTTCGCGCGCTCTTTCGCTGTTGACTCCCCTTTTTGCGCGTCCTGATGATTGGGCCTAAACCATTAAAAAGTTCTTGCAGAACTTGCAACTTCCCTCGACAGAAAAGTATCTCTAAAAACCAATGTATTTTGGAATTACAGGTTAGAAGTTACGAATTCAGCCTGACATGGTTGATCTTGTCGTCTCAGACTGGACTTAGAAAATCCGAAAGCCAAAGTAATTTTGGAGATGTAAATAAGTAAGAACTTACCCAGTTTTCATTCACTGAGACCAAGCAATACTGAACAAACAAATTCCACTTGTCCAATCCTGGACAAGACGAACTCCCAACGATAAAATGAAACTGTCTTCACAACACAAGTTTGACCAACACAACCTTGATCGCACTTCCACAATAAGTTGACGAAGAAGAAATGTACATCAATTCCGAAATCTGAGAGGAAATGGCGCGAAATAATCTTGTCTCCAGTCTCCAAAAATAGAAAGTGTTTCCATAACAAGCTTAGTTCTTGTTTTTAGAGCAGTCACTTTCAGTTAATTGTAAGGAACTTGATGATAAAATGTATTTTGATCCTTGAATCAGGCGTACACTTTTTTCTTTGTAAGAAATTGCTTATAAGAAACTCAACTCTAAGACCACCAAAAAATTAAGAGACTCCAATATTGGGAAAATATAACTTAAGCAACTGTTTATATCGATAAAAGTTGCTAACATTACTCACATTACTGAGCAAGACATTACTCAAGTGCCTTGTAAGTAACATGATACAGGAAATAGGTGAAAATAAAATAAAACTATGTTAACGACTTTTATCGATATAAACAGTTTCTTTGGAGTTTCTTAATTTTTTGGCGATCTGATAGTTGAGTTTCTTATAAGCAGTTTCTTTTAAAGAAATAAGTGTACGCCTGATTCAAGGATCAAAATACATTTTATCATCAAGTTCCTTACAATTAACTGAAAGTGACTGCTCTAAAAACAAGAACTAAGCTTGTTATGGAAACACTTTCTATTTTTGGAGACTGGAGACAAGATTATTTCGCGCCATTTCCTCTCAGATTTCGGAATTGATGTACATTTCTTCTTCGTCAACTTATTGTGGAAGTGCGATCAAGGTTGTGTTGGTCAAACTTGTGTTGTGAAGACAGTTTCATTTTATCGTTGGGAGTTCGTCTTGTCCAGGATTGGACAAGTGGAATTTGTTTGTTCAGTATTGCTTGGTCTCAGTGAATGAAAACTGGGTAAGTTCTTACTTATTTACATCTCCAAAATTACTTTGGCTTTCGCATTTTCTAAGTCCAGTCTGAGATGACAAGATCAACCATGTCAGGCTGAATTCGTAACTTCTAACCTGTAATTCCAAAATACATTGGTTTTTAGAGATACTTTTCTGTCGAGGGAAGTTGCAAGTTCTGCAAGAACTTTTTAATGGTTTAGGCCCAATCATCAGGACGCGCAAAAAGGGGAGTCAACAGCGAAAGATCGCGCGAAGAGCAGCAGACGCAGAGCTTAGTGAAAGCAACCAAGTATGTAAAATTTCTCGTTCTTTATGGTAGCAAAGAATTTTGAGTTTTGGCGAAAGTATATTTTCGTCGCGAGGAAAAAACGAGGGTGTGGTTTTCTCCACGGCAAACCCCTCCCTCCGCCATAATCACCAGATGACGCCACAGAAAACGAGCTCTCTGATTGGCTGGTTAACTAAGATTACATCATATGTAAACAGAGCTGCTATTGTTTACAAAATTTGCCTCTGTTATTTCAAATCGGAATTTTGGAGCGGAAAAATCTGCTCCTAACCTGATTGGAGCATTTTGGCGAAAACAATAGCTAATTCCTTTGTAGCCAATCGATTTTCGATCTCTTTACTTTTTATTCCTCGAAAGCCTCCTTTTCAAAGTGAGGCCAATGCATGGTCCGAGATTTTCAAGAAACGCAATAATGGCGTCGGATCTCCTTGTCGCAGTTCGCAACTCGATCGAGCAGAAGCCAACGAAATTGTTGTGATTATGGCAGCCGTTTTTTATAACATGAGCAATGGGAAGAAATAATTGCTTGTGCTCTGACAGGACATGGTAAAGTGTGATGTTTTTGCAAGTTTTTAGAGGCATTTTCAAGCACATCCAACTCTCTGCCGGTGGTGTTGGTTGCTACTGTATCAGTCCATCAGTTTAGGCCCAGTCGTTAGTCACTTTTCGTTTACATTTAGCTCATGTATTTGAAGTCATAACAACAATTAAACTGCAAACAGGTTACTTGGTATGTGAATACTGAATTTCTTGCCTTTCTGTTGGGCTTTTGTTTACAGCTGTTTACTCTTGAATTCAGTGGTTTTGGTTTTGATTAATGAATGGATTTGCTAAAGTAGAAATTTGGTAGTCTTAAAAAAGGATTTGCCTAAAAATTTGCTTATTTTGTTAGCATAACCAAGAATGGTCCACATTTATAAGTGACTGAATCCAATAGTTTATTATTATTGCCTTGGTGTGCAAAGTTATATTTTGTCTGGTGTTGGGTTGCACAAAGAAAAACAAAAGGGGTGAAATTTTTGCTTGTGATTTTAATAGTACCCATCACTTTACATTGATATCAATATTTTTAATCCACAGGGATGGTCTAAAGCAAGATAGCTGCTTCATTACTATCAGATCTCATGTCAGTATGCATTTAGATGGCACTCATCTTGGGGAGAGATTGTCTTTCTGATGAAACAAATCACTGGAAAAAAATATAAAGAACACTTTCCTTGAAAATTTCTTGTTTTTCAGATGCCACTTAACTGATTGCTAAAAATGACAATGTATAATGCTAATATTATTTCTAATGTCAAATCTTTGGTTTCTTGATCTTTAGTCACTCTGAACTTCTCTGAAATTTTAATTTTGTGTTCACTATACATGCTCCAATTTTGTCAAAGTCACAAACTGTTTTCAATCGTTTTCAAGAATGTTCTTGTTTGATAATTACTGATCACAGCAACAACAACCGCAAAAAAATTAATTCCGTGGTCCGAATTTTAAGCATGCAGCGATTATGAAAACGAGGCTATCAAATGAATCCGATTTCAGATACTGTTTGGCAACAAGTCTCTGTATTAGCGACAGATCAGCTCCAAGGAGCATACAGAGATTGTGGAACCAGTCTATATCACCATGAGTGTCAGGACATAATTCTCCTAATGACCTGTCGAGTCGACCCCTTCGACCCCCGTCTTTGCACTGATTTGCAAACGAGGCTAGGATGGACTGAAAGGCGCAAGGGGCTCAGGGGCTGAGGCGCAAAATCAAGAAACTACGCCAGGAAAGACAAGAAAACAGGAAGAAGCAATTTGATCGCAACAAACAAGGAAGATTTCATCAGTAAGTCGAGGTTTTTCACTCAGTTCAGTCATTTTATTTGCAATTCATGCCGCCTAGTATGCAGTTCAATTTAACAATTTTCACTCTCAGATCAAGTAAACTTAGTCTAATCTCCCTTGCAGTTTAGGGTAGGGTAGGCCTTTTAATATCGATACTGACAGTTCAACTTTTTTTCACTTTGATGGATCAAATCAAGTAAAAATGTTGCAAATGAAAAATAGGTCTTCAAGACAAGGGTTGCTCTCTCCTCGATTAGTTTATCTACTGAGAGAGCTCCTCCATAAGAAATTCCTCCCCATGCAAAATTCTTGTTATTGTTTGTTTTATTTATTAAGTAATTGACAGGGGGTCTCCTGTGGCTGTCTGGTGGCCGGTCTGGCGTTTGGTTTTGTGCTTGGTCGGCCGTGGGGATTGGGATGGGGCCTGTGGGTTTTGGTTGGGGGTGTTGCTTGTGGTGGTGTGGCGGCTGTCATTTCTGGGGCCGGTCTCACCTGGGCTCTTTGTGCTTTGGTCTGGCGTGATTGGGGTAGGTACTGGGGCTGGACAGCAGATGCTGTTTGGCTTTGGTGCTTTCTGGCACGTTGGACGGGGCGTGGGGAGTTGTGGCGGGATTGGCTCTGGAGGTTGCTGTTGTTGCGTCATCGGGGGTGGCTCCTCTGGTCGGGATTCCGGATGTATCCGGGTCTGGTCTTGGTTGCTGTGGTTGGCTGGTGCGGGTTGGGCATGGGGCTGGGGGTTGGGCGGGTCGCTGGGTGGTTGCAGGAGGTTGCCTGTCTATTATATTCTATTATATTCTATTTAGTTAATTGTATGTATTACTGTAATTTATGTTGTAGTTTATTTCAGATGTTGTAGTGTTATTTGAATTTTGTATGTTGTGGAATTTTAAAATGAAACTGAACTGAACTGAATTTTTACTAATTTTATAAAATGGGCAATCAGCCATGGTGATTATATGTTCTAACTTTGACCTCCGATCATCATCATACATATACTTTCTCGCGAATGATTACACAAAAGTTTTCTTGAAAAAGGTCGGCAAGACCTAACAAAGGACCCACTATACAAAGTTCAACAGTTGCTGCAAGAGCATTTCAGCTTCACGCAAAAGGGTTCATCTGTAAGTAACTGCAAGAAGAGTCCCTTTAAAGTGCTTTACATCCCAGACAAAAAGGGAACAAAGAATGCAGATGATGTGGGCTTCTTCAATTTATAAATTTCAACTGGCAGCAAAATGTCATCAGTTACTTCTAATAATATAACTTGTAATAATTTACACTTTTAGCTGTATATAAATGGAACATTGCAAACTCAACCAAAGGATTTTTCAATGGAGATGAACAGAACTTGTATTTCGGAAGAGAAGATGAGAGGCAATTGTGGTAAGGCCCTTTTGCTATTCATTAGCAGGGGACGGATCCAGGAAATATTGTGAGGGGTGCTGAATAGAGAATAATGAGGGGGGCCAAGCCCCCAGAAAAATTTTTCATGACCACGCCCTTTACTCTCTTGAAATGATGACCACGCCCATAAACAGCCTGAAGATGTCTTATTTACCAATGGCATGATTGGGCAATTTGTTGCTCAAGTTTTTATTTTGAAGAAATATCTTTGAAATTCTAAATCATGTAATTTTCTTTCCTTTGCGCAATGAATTATCAAATTATTCCATCCATTGTTAAGCTGATATGGTATGCAGAAAATTTGTCTCGCATGATCTGAACTACGAAGGCGGCCGATCTTGGGCAAGAAAATTTATGAACCACAACAGGCCTATAAACCAAAACAAGTTGTGTGTGATCTTCAAATTTTCCTTGAATCATTAGCAACTGAAAGCATAGCAAGAACCCCAATAATCCAAAAGTGAGACGAAAGCCATATCTTATATCATCTTACCGTCACAACCAATCTTTGCTCTCTGACTCTCTGGGTCTTCTCTCTGTCTGTAGTTCTCCTCATCCAGCCCAAAGTTTGCATTTGCAGTGTATACATTTCAGAAATGTTTGCTAACTCATAGGTCTTTCCTTTTTATTTTGATTTATCATCGCAGAATTCCCATTCAAATTACTACCTATCTCATGTATTGCATTTTGAATTTGTTTAGAGCAGTAGCTGATCCCAAGCTGAACGCTTGTTGCAGCAGGCCTTGCGGCCAAATTTTGAAAAGAAAAACACAAAAACATGATGATGCATCCCCCATTTGAACTGCAGTTCACAATGAAACCCCCTGGTTTAGTTTTATCCCCCCTTGTTATGATATCGTGGTATGATCAACTGCCATTTCAGCAACTGAAATCCCCCGAACAACTTGGTTTCTTTGATTTTTTTGGATTTTAAAATCTCATGGGTGCTTCCGCCAAATCTGAGCACCCCTAGATGCAGCATTGCTATTTGCTACTTCTAACGGGTGCTCAAACTCGGATAATTTACAGGCCATGGGTGCTCTGTTGCGCTGCCTATAGGGCAGACAATGGATTCCGAGTCCGCAAAATGTAAGACAGATCAACCAGGGGGAGTTGAGAAAGGAGTTTGTCAGGTGAAACATATGGACAATGTGGAGGAGGCGGGACAGGGGCGTGATTATGCAATGAAAAACTACGATGAATGTTGAAAAGATGCGGACAGCTCGCAAGCATCAGTTGCTGGCAGAAACATTTATGGATATTATTTTGGCAAAAATTAAATTGAAAAAACAAAATCCTTAGTTAAAGTATCTGACAGGTGCTTGAGCACCCTTTGCACCCCTCTGGATCTGCCACTGATTAGTGTACTGGATGCTTCAGGTGGAAACTATCCACATTTGACATGTCATAATGATAAGTTGCATGTGTCCATGATCGTTTGTATGACTTACTTTAATCTTTATTGAGAATCCTGACTGAAATATTGGGATATTTTTGCAAAGTTTGTTGTTTGTATCCTCAGCTCTAAGGGACCTGTCATAAAGTATCTACTACAGGGGGGCGGAGGATATTTGACTTTTGCCAAAATAATTTTCAAAGCCCCTTTTGAAAAGGAGTAAAAAATTCCGTGGCCCCTCGTGCAGAGAAGAATAATTTTCGTGGCCCATTTTAATTTGAATGTTTGAAATTTGCCCATAGCACCCCTATAGCACAAGATGCTCTCCTCTTTCCACTTCATCTTCAGACAGAGGCGTAGCTAGGATTTTTCGGTGGGGGGGCAAAGCCCAGCAGTGACCCGACAGGTGAGCCAGTCGCGGGTCTATCCCCAGAAAATTTATACAATTTTTAGTCGCTTTGGGGGGGCAGCCGCCCCCCCTGCCCCCCTCTATCTCCGCCACTGTCTTCAGACTTTGATTATGACACTAATATTGTCCCCGTTGTGCATAGCATAACTGTGCCTACTAACTTAGAGCTAATGGAGGTTTGGGCAGCATGTCCACTCTTCGTCTTTATGATTGCTGTCCAGCTTTGTTTGTTGATGTAGCAAAGAATCATGAATTTTAAAACAGCTTTCAAAGAATTCGCCTCCAACCTTTGAGTTTGTGTCACCTCAATGCACTTTCAGCACTCAACAAAAAGAAGCAAGCTCTTTTGCATGTATTTTGGCGTTGATGGGCTGATGCAAGGATCCAAAGAAGGATGGTTCAGCAAAACAGGCATCAGAAAAGATACCCTGGGTACCAGAGCCTCAGAACTTAAACAGAAAAGAGAAAATCCGTTTGTGCTTTGAAACGAAGAATGAAACTGGAAAGTTGAAGCAGTTGGATTGGATTCTGACTGCATAACTGAATTGATTTTAGTTGCTTTAAAGACTGTTAAATTTTCTCACACATAATTTTCAGTGTCGTCAACATTTCAACAAGCTTTCATAATGTTACTCACTGGCACATTTCATGGCCCATCCAAAATCTGCAAATATTTTCTGTGGCCCATTATCAAGCCCGTCAATTTTTTGGTGGCCCCGGCCTATATCCTCCGCCCCCCTGTAGCAGATACTTTATGACAGGTCCCTAAGGAGAGTTTCAGGAAATTTTGGCCTCAAAAATGTTGATAATGAGAACATCCAAGTTCCAAGAAATAGGTCAATTGATTTTACATGAACCTTGTAAAGATTTGGAATCTAATGCTCTGCAGTTAGGCCAAAAAACCCACACGTGAATACAATTCTGAGATTTTCTCTGACATCCCAACAGCCCTGAGATTTTCTTTGAGATTTTCTCAACAACTCTGAGATTTCTCTCTGAGACATCTCCCACATCTCTGATTTTCTCCAACATCTCCAATATCTGTGACATGTCCATGTTTTTTGCCTGGCCTCTACCATACATATGTGAAAAGTTTCGAAAGACCTGACTTGAATCAAAGAGAAGCCTTTTTGTCATTTTGGGACTTAGGAATTGATCAGATATGGTTTGATGAGCCACTGGCTCAATGCAATGTTGGGAGAAATGTTACATTACTTTTAGGGTGTGAGGCCTTTGTATGGGCCTATTGGGGCTTGGCTCGTTTTAGGTGCATGCAAGGCCAAAATGAGGCCAAAAGCAAGCATGCAGCACCCTGGAAATATTAGTTTGATCGTTTCCAGTTTGTGAAACTGTCCCACATGACAACTCAGATAACTTGGAAAACTCAAACAAATTGGAAAGTTTTTCCAGTCTTGCTGTAATAGATTCTACTTTTTGTAAGTGAAATTCGATAACATGGACAACATTTTCAAAATAAGAAATCTTATGAACCTTTTCAAGTAAAATTAGGAAAAACTTCAAAGCTTTCCAAGTCTGTGCCATCTACTGGTGGCCTTAGCATCCCTGTTGTCAATAGAAGTACCCAAACTTTGATCCCTACTTTCGTCTTGGCTGATGCTCGTAAGGAACAGTAAATGATGTGGATGACGAATCCGTTATTAACTAAAATGTTTGCACATTAACTCCTATGACAGTTTGTTTGAAGATTAAAGGGGCCTGCCTCCATCCAATGGAAAATAGAACTTACATAGTCTTTTCTTTAACCCTTTCACGCCCGGCTAAAATTAAGCTTAACAGGAAAATCTAATGTAGATTGTCATTTTCCAGGGGGTATCATAATCAGTGATTCAGTAAGCAATAGATAAATGCAATGTGCATAACCTTTCAAATCAATCACAATTCTAAATGCTTTACCTCCCAAAAAATTCGTAGTTTCCAATGAATACTGTTGGGCCATATGACCCTTCCGGGGGTGAAAGGGTTAACGTAACCAATCCAGAGTCATCTGTACATCTGAATGCTAAGGTATGCAAAGGAGTTGTATAAGAATAGGTAATTTCAAAAAGAATTACCGTTGTAAGCTGTGCATGGCATTTGAAATTGTTTTCATGCCTTAAAGGGTGTACTTACATAAACCAGCAGCCTTTGCCACTGTTTGTTCCTATTTTTATGAATTTCATACAGTCAGTTATTCTGTAAGCTGTGCAGAGCAAGTGGCTAACTTTGTGCAAATCATGCTGGTCTTTGTACTCCCTTTAATTGTGGTATTTGTAAGTTGTCAAAGAGCCTACCATTTTATTGTTTCTTCCAAACTCCGTTTTGAGGGAAATCACTTCAGAAATGGTCAGATCCCCTCCAGATGTTTCATAAAACAGGCAATTTAGAGGACTGTTTATGCCTTGCAGTATTCCAGGTATTCCCAGTTCATGTGTAATCGAAACCGTACAGTTGCTGAAAGAGAAAAATAGCAAAAATGTGATATTAATTGGATGTTGCTACAACATCTGTACCCACCTAATGCGTAGATGCATCAACCATCATTCATCTCAGCGCGCTTAGATTTCTTATAGTGAACCTCTCGAAAAATCTTTAACAAAATTTTACACTCTGCTGGACTCTAATCGTTTTACAAGTGGCTCTTTCCTTGTCCATTTTATTAAACTTAAATCCAATGTATTTGCACAATAAACATTTTTATCTAAGGCCCCGTTCACACTGCTACGTTTTCATATGAAAACGGAGTAAAACTTCTCTGTTTTTGCCTTGCGTTCACATTGCTCCGCTGTGAAAACGGGGCTTTTGAAAACGCTAATGAAAACGCATAGATTTGAATTTCAATGTTGAAAACTATCCGTTTTCAGTGTGAACGCCAAAAACGGAGAGTTATGAAAATGCTGCACATTTCTTTGTTCATAGAGTTTTGATTACAATTGCATTCAAAGTTGCAATTGGTGCGTTGTTGACAGCTATTAACAAAAGGCTTTGTTTTGAAAAGGGGATTAACAGCACCACATTGCTGGAGCAATGTGAATGCCTATCGTTTTCATAGCGTATCTATTTGCAAACGGAGCAATGTGAACAGACAGCGTCTTCATCAACAAGAGTGGATAGAAATGAGAACAGAGCAGTGTGAACGTAGCCTAAGTAGACAGCCTTAAAACAACATCAACTGAACATTTAGGGGGGGGGCTGTGGAATGAAAAGTATGTGGCAAAGATGAAATGTTTGTCTTTCAGTTAAAGGCTCAGAAGAGAATATTATGTTTCTCGGTAAAATCATTCATATTTAAGACCCAAAAATGAGAAAAATGCCTGCAAGGGGTTTGTATGGGAATCAAGAATTCTTTGTTACATCTGGTCAGAAATAGAATTTTAATTCATATTGCAAGAAGATCGTGAGAGCGGAATGTCGAGTTCCCGATTCCCATACAAGCCCCTTACAGGTATTTTTCTATTCTTTCTACTCTCGGGTACCGAATAATCGTCCCCCCCCCCGCTTATTAATTTTTCAAAAAATTTCCAACCCCCCCCGCTCTTATTCCAATCCCCCCTTTTATTAGTTTTTTGAAAAATGAAATGGTTGTAAACAAAATTTCCGAATAAATGCTAGAAAAAGTCTCAGTAAGTGCATTCAACGGAACCAGAGTTCATAAGTAACTGTATCAGTAACATCACTGTTCACATGAATATATAAAAGATCTATGTTTACCAAAGAAAACGACTATTTTCTATTTCTCCAAGCACCCCCCCCCGATTATTCCAACCCCCCAATTATTGCTTTATCGAACCATTTCCAACCCCCCCCCTCCGATTATTCCCACCCCCCCCCCCCCCCCCGTTTATTCGGTACTCGAGAGTAAGTTGACCTTGACTGATAGTTTAAACTTTCTTAGTTTTGAATCAGTCTCAAACTTTTTATTCCACAGCCCGCCAGCAAGGGCAGATTTTGTAATACAATAGCATCAGTCGCTTTGGTTCACACCTCAATTCAAAGCGATTAGTGAATGCAGACAAAAGAAATTCTCTCAAGCAGAAATTAAAAACAAACGAAGATGCAAAGTTGCCCTGAAACCAGTACGGCGAACTCTCGTTTGGTGCGGGCGAAGAGGGAGGTTTTTAAGAGATGTAATGTGCTCATAATGAAAGAAGAAGGGTAAATCTAAAGTTCTGTCTTGGGCATTTTGTTTATTTGACTCAGGAGCTGGGCAGTGACTGCGTATATCTGAGCAATAAATGTGCTAAAATTGTAATGCCCTCCGCTCGGTTTCTGAGTCAAATAAACAAAATGCCCCAGACAGAACTTTAGATTTACCCTTCTTCTTTCATTATGAGCACATTACATCTCTTAAAAACCTCCCTTCGCCCGCACCAAACGAGAGTTTGCCGTACTGGTTTCAGGGTAACTTTGCATCTTCGTTTGTTTTGAATTTCTCCTTGAGAGAATTTCTTTTGTCTGCATTCACTAATCGCTTTGAATTGAGGTGTGAACCAAAGCGACTGATGCTATTGTATTACAAAATCTGCCCTTGCTCAGCCCGCCAAACGTGTAGAATTTTTTTGTATATATATGTATATGTATATTGGCAACAAAGAAACAATAAATTGGATACTAATAGTGCGGATGAAAAACGAACGAGAAATAAACAAAAAAAGAGATGTTTTTAGCACACTAAGGCCTTTCTAGTTAATGCTATCATCAGAGTGTGTGATGATAGATAGCATTAACTAGAAAGGCCTTAGTGTGCTAAAAACATCTCTTTTTTGTTTATTTCTCGTTCGTTTTTCATCCGCACTATTAGTATCCAATGTATATGTATAAATATATGTAGTAATATTTCTGAATATTTTTCATTCTAGGTTGTAAACTGATAATGCCTGTGATTGGATTTGAGTGTCATCTTTGCAAAGTGTTTATACGTAATGAGAATGATATTAAAGACCATGTTATTTCATTCCAGCATCTGACAGTCTATCAGGTAATTTTGCTCTCTTTAATTACCTTAGGGTTTGTATCTGTTTGCAACAGGGAATGGAGTACTGTATTTTCACGTGACACTTCCGAAATCAGTCCTGTCCGCCGTCTTCCAGCTGATATCATTTCAGTGGCATAGGCACCAATGATTAAAAAGCTCACTTTGACGCCTCAACAACCAAGAGAGAGATGAATTGCAACTTGGTACATAGAGAAATGAAGCTGGACCTTTGTGTTCATTTTAAAGTATTCAAATCTACAATGTCATTTAGACTGCGTTCACACGATGCCGGCACATTTTGAAAACGGTGAAAATTCGACGGATAGGCCTCCCGTTCACACGAAAACGGCACATTTTTTGCCGGCAGAATTTGAAAACGGTAGATTTTGAAAACGGAACTCTAACCGGCACATTTTGGAAACGACATCGTATAAACACTCGAAAATGATGAAAACAGAACATTTTTAGCCGCTTTTGGAGCGAGACAGATCGATTCTTAGGGTGTAGGTACACTTCTTTGGCATCAAAGTCTTGCAACGAGTTTTTGCCGTCTAATTTCCTATCGTTTTCAAATTGTTCCAGCATCGTATGATCGCTAGCTCAAGTTTTGCAGCCGTCACATTTTTCACCGTTTTCAAAATGTGCCGGCATCGTGTGAACGCAGTCTTACTGTATTTTGTTAATCAACTAATTTCAATCAGCCATAAAACAAGGAATGCTTAGTTACTGCCGGATGACCCAAAACGCGTCACGAGTTTGATCATAACTATGGTAGCTTCCTGAAATAAAAAGCTTTTGCCAAATGTTTATATTAGACTTATGCCTTTTCGTCCCTTGTTTCCCTGGGTTCTTTGAATTGCTGATATCACTTGGTCGATAGGTACTCATAATATTACGCTTATATAATGGGCCCCCTTTTTCAAAATGTCCTAAAGAGGTGGGAGTTCTCGTACACTCAACAAAATCGCTTCAAAATCTGGTTTAAAGAGCTCGAACACTGAAAAGGAAACTTTAAGTACAAAGAATGATGTTGTCTTGACGTACAAAACGCAAAATGCCTACCTTTCAGACAGTAATCTTCCTCTGTAGAAGCAAAATAGATCCATCGAAGCTGCGAGAACTCCAGGCTGCTTCAACCGTTCTTTAAGAGCAACAACAACAACATTCTGAATAGCGGCCCCTGATTGGTTAAAAACTGAATTCTAGCGATTTGATTGGTGAATACGGAACCACCCTACGCGGGCCTAAAGTGGGCCCACTATTTAAGAGTAATGTTATTAGTCCCTCTTGACGAAGGAACGCAGGGAAACAAGGGACGAAAAGGCATCAGTCTATGTTTATATCACAGTTCAGTTGAAGGGCTTAACTACCTTGTCAGATGCTTCATGGTCATTTTAATCAGTGATTACCATTCAGAAAACCAGAACCAAAGAAAATTTCGAATTTCGGGTTCCTCATTTTGATGTGTGAAATAATTGCCATCTTTTTCCTGAGCAACTGATTTGAATTCGTTTAGGGAACTTACATGTTTGCACAATAATGGACCTTTCATCGTTCAAATGCCATGCTCCAAAGAGCATTTGGATTTCAGCTTTTTTCGCATCTTCCAGGGTATTGACTGAAAGACGAGGGAAAAGTCCGAGAATGTATTTTAGTATATTTGAAACTGTTTTCGGACATTAGGAATACCATAAACTGACCAAACTACATCTCAAAAGGCAGGTGAGTCATTCAGCTTGATGATGACGTAATACCTTGTTTGGATTCATAACATTTTTCTGCAGGAAACTGAGCTCGTGAAGGTTTTTTGGATCAAACGACAAATATCCAAAAGATGATAAAGAAGAACCGATCCTTTTTTGTCCCTACAGACAGAATTTACGAAATTTCTACCTGCAACACACATTGTCATCCAGAAGGTCTCCAGACGGTCTCTGCAATTTGGAAAGTGAAATATTATCCATTCTAGGTACATTTGCAAGACCATAATCAAGTTCAAGATGATTTAGACAGGGCACAAGATATGGTTAATGACACTGGAACTTTGATAATCAATAGTGATCTAATCACGTTGAATATTAATGAGAGCTTGAGTGACAACCAAGCCCCACCTTGCGGTTATCAAGGAGAGGATGCTCCACACAATGCTACACAGAGCAGTCCTGAAGAGTCAGATTCACATCAAATAGCCTGTGACTCAATTCAAAGATGCGATACCTTTATGAACGAAGGAGAAAGGAACGCTGAAGTGCAAGGAAGACATGTGAAGCTTGAAGATAGTGACAGTAGTAGCGTTGAGTTAAATAGGAACATGTCTACTATTAATGAGCATACGAGAGACAATGATGACTGCAACAATGTGAAGGCTTCTTCGGAAGGAAACAAAGAAGTTGTTTTGGAAACTTTTGTCAAAAAAGAAGAGTATGATGATGATGGAAGTGATGCTGGTGGTATAATTGGAGGGTTTTTAGATGACAGCATTGACCATTTACATTATAATGATGAACATGACAATAGAGAATTAATGCCAAAACACTCCCCTGATCATGAGCCACAGGTAAGGCAATATTTGTCAACATTCATGCTATACAGGCCTTCCAGGCGTCCTGCTCGATAATCTTAGAAATAGTTTTTTCTTATAGCTGAAAGATTGAAGTATCTTTATATTTTTTGGTAATTTCCAAAGCAATGGTCCCTTGGCAGATCCAAATACTTAAAGGTATCAGTCTTTCAGAGCAACAATGGCCCAAAACACGTGATCAGATCTTCCCAGATGTTTGAAGTCCATTCAGAAATCCTTTGTAGAATTAGCATAACAAATAAACTGTTGAAGTGAAACGGAGACAGAAAGTGAAATTGATATCTTACTTCTTGCTCTGAAGAAGGATTTTCTGAAAATGGTAAAACTGACAAGTTATGTTTCTCTTGTTTCGAGATTCTTTGACGATACGTTTTCAGGCCATTTTCTGGATGTTATGCATGACAGCGTTCTTGAATCTTTCGAACAGACCTTTTCGCAATTTGGAGAAAGGGACTGAGGAGAGCGCGGCCCATTCCACAGGGAAACCAGTATTCTCCGTTCTGTTTATTGCTTTTATCTTTTTGACGCTGCGTAACTTCTTTGGCACTGCGGTGGTGGAACTGTACATGCGTGGTGGGATGGGAAGGAGAGAAGATGAACAGAAAGGAGAATACTGGTTCCCGTGTGCCCGGTTAGACAGCCTTAGCAACAGTAGGGTATCGGTGAAATCCCCTCCGCGGGCATAACCTTACAGCTTGCGTCTCAGTTGCATCCCCAGGGGTAGTTGGTAGTTCCCTTGGTAGTTCAAGTTGACGTATCCGTTGCAAAATGTTGCAAAATCCTAAACCCTCAGCGGTAGTAGAGTTTTAGCCTAAGCGGTAGTAACTTTTGGCTTCCTTTTGCACCAATAACAATAGGTTGATTGTTCCAGAAACGATGCAGCTATTGTATGACAGACATGAGAAAGAAAATAACTTCTATTTACTTTGAAATGATACAGGTGTAGAAGTAAAGGTAGGATTGGGATGGGAGGACCTTCTCCTAGTGTGAGTATATGACATTATGGTCAATGCAATAGTCCATCATTTCAATGATCAGAAATTTGTTTTGATACTTAATAACTGGTTGATCTATGTCGTTACAGAACCTTACTAACAACAATTCAGTTCATCAAACTTTCTTAAATCTCCCCGAACTAATCATATCAATTTTCACAACCCTAAGCGGTAGTAAATTTGAAAATTTTTTGACCCTAAGAGGTAGTAAATCGCAGATTTTGAGACCCTAAATTTTGCAACGGGTACGTCACATTGAACTACCAAGTCCCCCCCTGGGGTTGCATCTCCATGCAAACTCGAGTTATTTTCGATTTATTTGCAGCCTCAAGAGTTGCACGATACTAATTTAGAATGGTAAGTGTCTTTTCTACATCATACAGGCATTTTCCCATCCTTCCATCAATTTTTGTGAGCGTATTTTGAGGCACTTCATTGCAGAATTTATCCTTGCTTCATTGCATGTTCTCACTCAATTTTGAAGTTAGGCCTGCTGTCGCTTTGGCCTAAACTGAGCCGCTTCCAGGTCAATGACAAATACCTGCTCAAAGTAGACTCACAAATGGGTGCAGGGACGACCAGATGGATGAATAACCCAGAGAAGACACTCATCGGACCAAACTATGTATCATGCAAATCTTGAAAGGTGCAAACAGACCAAAAATAAGTCGAGTTTGCAGGAAATAGTCCAATCTTATAGCGATAAGAAAGATTCGTTTTGATGATTTTATTGCAAGTAATTTTGCTGCTATGATTTTTTATTAGGGGGACACTTTTTGAGTCACCTGGTATTTCACCTGTAATAACTTTCACCTCTTACTTTTGTTATGAGTTTCTCAAAAATATCTCTGTTATTCATTTCCATGATTTTTGTTTGTCTCCCTTCTGTTCAGCAACATGGTACAGGGCAAGCTTGAAAGAATGATCTTTTTTTATTTCTTGACAAAATACTTTCCAGTTTGGCCTTAGATCAGTACGCTAGTGGTGTAAAATCTTCCGACTCCATTCCAAGTGGCATTAAAAAAGCCACATCCGTTCGAAATTTTTGTCAAAAATTGAAAGTGCACTTTCCTTCACACTATTAAAAGCTTACATATAGGTTGCTTTCACTTGAACTCTACGTAATCCATTCAATTACGTTATAGAATTTCATATACAGTTGAAACCGATATCTAATTAATATTACTGTAGCCAGAAATACGGGTTGCCGTGCTGCCGTCTCCTCGATTAGTTTACCTACTGAGAGAGTCCTTCCTTTACGAAGTTCCCATCATGGAATTGTATCTTCTGTTCTTGTTTTTCTTTCTATTGTGTTAACACTGTCGTTTCATGTATCATATTGCCAGCTAGCCATTTGTTGTTTTGTAGTTATTTGTCTTGAATTTTAAAAAGAATTAAAGGCAGTGTGTCCATGTAAGTAGAAGGCTTCAAGGGGGGGGGGGGGGGGGGTATCTCGGAAACATGTGATCTTTCGTCGTGCTGTCATGTGACCAGTTGTTTAGGCTTAGACCCTAACTTTGTTGTTTTCAAATTGCCACACACCCTGAGTCCACCACTTCTGTCCACCTGCGTTGTGATTGGAAATAGTTTCGTTAGCTTGACATCGCTTTTCAATCTCTGTTCATCCCTCCTGCTTCAGAACGCTTTTAAAACTAACTGTGTCTAGTCACTGTCATTGCCAAGCATCAAAGACGTTCGCTTGGTCGAAGCTTACTTTGCCGCCATTCCGCGATTGCTCGTATGTCTTGACAATGAGGCTCTTATTTTCATGTGATTTGTTTAAAACAGCCTGCAGTTAACCAATCAAATCCTCGAACAGCTACATGCATGTCGGCACTTTGTCAGCAGTTTCGTGGTTCGTGCATGCAGCTTATTTTTATATGGACACACTGCCTTTAAGTGAAACAGAATCTGAGGAGCTCTTCGTGATAGATTATTATTATCAATTTCTTTACAATTGGATAAGAGTAAAATAGCTAAAAGTTGTTAGCTAATTAATTCCAACTTAAAAACATTACAGAATACAAATACTACACAAAAATGGCGGATAAAATATTTACAAATTGTTAAAATCAAAGCGTATAAAAACAGATATCTAAAAATGTGTATCATAAAAATCCCAAAGTCGGAATAAATGTGCGGCATAACATGCATGGGCAATTTTCTCCGTACCAATCCTTTATCTTTGCTTTAAATTGATAAAGGGATCTGACTTGTGTATTGTTAGTGGTAAAGTCTGCCAAAGCTGCGGACCTTTAAATCTGATGCTTTCTGAGCCGTTGTTGACTGATCTCACTCTTGGTTGAATAAATTCGTTATTGTTACGCAAATTGTAGTGAGTCATATTTTCACAGAAAATTTCCCGCATAAATGAGGGATTTAGGTCATTTCTAGTTTTGTACATCTCTGTCATAAGTATTTGAAGGTTCTTTGTATGAATAGTGACTGCACAGTCCTTTTGTAATCGGTCGCTAAAAGTCGATTCGGCGTCCTTACATGTAATTCTCAGTCCCCTTTCCCATATTTTGTTGATTTTTGATTCACCTGCCTGTTGTGAAACTTCCAGACTAAAAGGGCAGAATTGAAATTTACTGGTAATGAATGCCCTCATCAAGATTCCTTAGTTTGTTATTGAAACCTTAGATAAATAGTTTTATAGATAAATAGAAATAGAAATGTATTGAAACCTTAAAGTACCTAGTATCTTGTACCATAATTATGCTGTATCCAATTATGCTGTATCCAAAAGCCCATTCCAATATAATGTTTATATGTATATATTTTCTTTCCTTTGCAATCACCTCTAAGGGGACCATTATGGAAATAAGGTCAACTCGATCTTTTAATGCTATCCCTGCCACTTTGATTAGGGGTGTTTTTAACTTGTATTTAAACTGGCTTATGTAATATATTGTAAATATTTTATTTATTTATTCTTTTATTTGCTCTTTCCTTTTCTTTTAACCATTGTAATTTTTCTTTTATTTGTGGCAAATTTATACTTACTTACTTTGTGACTCCATGGAAGTATTTATTTTCAGATTGAAAGCATGAGATCAGGTACCAAAGCTACAGCAACCACTGAAGAACCATGTCAGCCAGCTGTTAATGCACAATATCGACAAAATCAGGAGTCTAAAGAAACCTCAGAGAAAACAAATTCCGTTGAAATATCAGGAAGTGGTTTAGAAATGAGCGTTGAAAATGATGGGAATGTGAACTCAAATATCAACATGTGCATTGATACTGAACATCCAGAGGAAGGTAATTTAATTTTGAGTTTTTACTGTTCCAACACTCATACTTTTTTGGGACATCCGGCAGATATTGGCTGCAGTCACACTAGGTGCTTTATCCCGTTGTTTTCTTTCAAAACAACGGGCTTACAACGCTGTGGTATGTGACCGCTCTTTCTGTTCACATGCAACACTTTTACAACGTTTTGTTCCTTCGTTCCTTAGGCAAGAATACTTAAAAAACTATAGCATCCAAAACAACGGAATATAGTGACCCAAATTACAACGTTGTTAAAGCAAAATGAACCAATCATGATTTACCAAGATAATCACGTGACGATTACTTTCGCACCAAGCAATTAGCCTCAGCATAGGCAGCTTTGCAAAAGACAAGACGGGCAAAGTGTGACCAGATGTCTTTGTATCGTTGTAATGCTGTACTTACTGACGACAAAGAGAAGTGAAACGAATCAGATTGTAATGGGATCAGATTCTTGTGTGGTCGCACCCATTTACTGCGGTCACACTAGCTACTTTATTCCATTGTTTCTCCCATTGTGTCGAAAAAACGCTTTTACTACGCTGTGGTATGTGACCGGTCTTCCTTTTTCACATCAAACGCTGTTACGACGTCTTGTTCTTTTTTTTCATATATTCATCTAAAATTTTACAATACATGCTACACCTGCATCCTACTATGTTATACTCAATACTCCTGTACTGGTCTGTTTGTGCAATTCACCAACACCACACGAACTCACGAACAACAGGAGCTATCACATATCACGCGACTTGGGTTCTTTTGTCAGGATCGAGGAGTTGAGACGAATAAACACTAAAATTCAACGAAAACGCTTTTCTCTTTCCAAAAACACAACTCAAATCAACTTTCTACAACTCCATCTTGATTGACAACTTGCAACGTTTTTTGCACGAGGCGGTCTCTCTTTCAAAATTCAAAACGAGGATAATACAAAATGGCGGTTACAACTACTATATTTCAGTCTCTTGCACTCTTCCTCTCTAGAAAAAGTCTGATAACGTCAGTTTCCAAACTGTTTGTACTGTTCTTTAACATTGTTCTGACAACTTCAGATCTGTGTAAACATCAAAACAGTTCTCTGGTATTGATCCAACATCTTTGGCAATGTATCACATGTTAAGCCATGGGCTCCAACAATTAATCAAACAACTCACACATCACAGGTTCGACACAACCACAATTCAAACCATATCAATCACAAAACTCCTCACGTAAACAACTGGAACTTTATTCAGCTTGACCATTCAAGCTCATTCGCAAACAATCACAACTCACAAATAAAACTTCATTTCAGTGAAATGATCACAAAAGAAAATGATAAAACGATATCCATAGTGATAGGGTTAAGGGTTTTAAGGCTCAGACGCTGACCTAACCTATCGTGTCCATAATCTCTCTTTCTATGAGTTCATTTCAGTATGCTGGTGCCTGTGGCTGGTATATCCATTGTCCTACGTTGAATCCATATGGGTTGAAAACTGGAATGCACTGTGGATATAATGGGCTTTGCATTTGATTTACATAGTATCCCGGTTCTCCAAGTCTACTGTAGTTGAACACTGGTCTCGGTCTCCTGTCTCTCTTTGGATAATCTCTCCTTTGTGGTGGGCTCTCATCTCCACCGTTATTGTCTTCTGGTAAGACTTCTTCTTCCATGTTCACTTGTTCTGTTTCATCTTCTGTTTCCGGTTCTTCAGCTTGTGTTTGGATTAACGGCTCTCTGTGTGGTTCTTGCTCCAAGGTCTGGTTATGGTGCTCTGTACGATTTTCTGTTTCTCGAATTTGATCTTGTACAAATCTTAAATGATCATTTGGCTCTAACTCTATCGTAGGAAATTCATCCTCACTCTCTGATAGCAGATCCTCTTGATCTCGAAAGATTTCTTCTTTGTCTTGTTCCTTCTGTTTCTTCTGATTGTTATCTTTCCTCTCTGTGTAGGCAGGTTCTCGATACTGTTCCTCATCGGGTTGCAGGTCTGGGCAAGGTAACAGAAGGTTACGATGAACTGTTCTCAGTCGACCTACTTTATCCCTTGGCTTGATCGTATAAACTGGGCTGTCTTCGTTTTGGCGTTTCACTACCTCGTAAATATCTTGTTCCCAGTATGCCCGTAGCTTGCCAGGACCTACATGCGGTGACATGTTTCTTATTAGAACTTGATCCCCTGCTTTCAGTACAGAACTTCTAGCTCTTTTATCGGCTTGATGCTTGCCTTGAGCACAAGCTTTAGTGCTCTTTTCTTTCGCAACCAGGTACGCTTGCTTCATTGCATCTTTCCAATCTTGGACATATTTACTATATGACGTCACAATTCTTTGTCTCTCTTGGAAAAGGTAGTCAATTGGTAAGACTGGTTCACGTCCAAACAGCAGAAAATGTGGTGAGTAACCAGTAGAATCATGCTTGGTCACATTGTATGCATAGACCATTTTGTTAACGTGATCTTTCCAATGGGATTTGTGACTCTCGGGCAGTGTTCTTAGCATCCCTAGTAATGTACGGTTAAATCTTTCGACTTGCCCATTGCCCTGTGGATGGTAAGGCGTTGTTCTGGATCTTGTGATGCCACAAAGTTGTTGGAGATGGTAAAATATCTTGTTTTCGAATTCACCCCCTTGATCGTGGTGCAGTCTGTGCGGGAATCCGAATCTAAGGATGAAATCGTTAAAGATCTTTTCAGCTGCTGTCTTAGCAGACTTATTTCTTGTAGGATAAACTTGAGCATATCTTGTAAAGTGATCCATGATCACAAGCAAGTATTCAAACCCTCCTGAAGATCTTTCTAAGTGCACAAAATCTACGGAAATCAATTCGAATGGTGCTGATGTTGTTATGCTGTTTAACGGTTCTCTTACTGGTAACGTTGGCTTTTTCTGTTGAATACATCTGCAAACATTTGTAACATAGTGTTCAATGTCCCTCTGCATCTTTGGCCAGAAGAAACGTTGTCTAGCCAAATGGGTTACTCTTTCTGGTCCGAGGTGTCCTAAGTCATAGTGTAGATGCTTGAACACTTGCGCATGATACTTCTGAGGTAACACTATCTGCAGGTTATTTCCACATTTCCTTCTCAGTATCCCATCCTCACCTAATAAAAGAAGGTTCCATTCTCTCATCAATGCTTTTACCTCTGTACTTTCATCATCTCTGTCATGCTTTGTTAGCTGCCTCCCTAAGGATAAGTATCGTTGGATTCTTGCTATTGGTGGATCCCTTTCTTGTGCTTCTTTCAGCTCTTTGTTTGAAATACATTTCAACTTGAGATGGTCCATACTTTGTATATCACCAGAAATACATTCAGGGTCATCTGTCAGTGCGGCAATCCAGACTGATCCATCTGATTGTTGTTGCAAAATAGCATTTATTGCTGCTTTGAGAACATTTTCGGATGTTTCTTCTGTGTATTGATCCACTAAACATGCAATATCATCTGGCATACGTGAGAGAAAGTCTGCATCTGTATTCACTTTTCCTGGGCGGTAACGTATCGAGAAATGGAAATCGGCAAGTTCTGACACCCAACGATGAGCAGTTGCATTGAGTTTTGCTGTTGTGTTGATATACGTGAGCGGGTTATTATCTGTAAACACTGTAAACGTTGGTGAATAATACAGAAAATCTCTAAATTGTTCTGTAACTGCCCATTTTAAAGCAAGAAGTTCAAGTTTTCCTGCATGATAATGGTAGTTCTTTTCAGCTTTTGATAGTGTTCGTGAAGCATAGGCAATAACTTTCAAGTCTTTCCCTTGTTGCTGGTACAACACAGCACCTAGGCCATCTGCTGAGGCATCAGTGTGCACTATATATGGTAATCTATGGTCTGGAAAACTCATAATTGGCTGTTTAACAAGAAAATCAATCAGTACGTTCAAGGCTGTTGTTTGTCTTTCTGTCCACAAAACTGGGTAACTTGACGTCACTTGCCCTTTACTGGATGATTTCTTTTTCCCTAATTCTTGCTGACTTTGTTGTGGTACAGTGGTAGTCAGTAGATCACTTATTGGCTTTGCTATCCGCGCAAAATCTTTGATGTACCTTCTGTAATATCCAAGGAAGCCTAATAGCTTTCAAACTTCACCAATGTTCTTTGGTTTTGTACTTCTGAGAGCGTCAATTGCTTTAATATTCTTTGGATCCATGCAATGGCCTTTGGATGAAACAAGTCTGCCTAAATAGCTGACTTCGTTCCGGAACAGTTCACACTTCTTTGGCTTCAACTTGATGCCCTTTGAACGGAGTGCTTGCAATACCTGTCTGACATGTTCCACATGGTCTTCGAATGTAGCGCTATAGACGATGATGTCATCAAGATATGGAATACAGCATTTGTCTCTTAAATCCTTTAGGCATCCTTCCATGAACCTTTGGAATACGCCAGGTGCTGTAGTCAAGCCAAACGGGATTCTGACCCATTCCCATAGGCCCCATGGCGTCACAAAGGCCGTGAGATGACGAGAGTTTGGGTGGAGAAAACCCTGGTGGTACGCCTTGCCCTGGTCAAGGACAGTAAACCAACTGTTTCCCCCTAAGCTTTCAAGTGTTTCTTGAACACGTGGCAATGGGTGCCTATCAGGTACCGTCTTGCTGTTTAGCTGCCTGTAGTCAATACAAAGGCGTAATGAGTTGTCCTTCTTTCGTACGCAAACTACACTTGAAGAGTATGGTGAGCTTGACTGTGTAATAAAGCCTCTGTTCAATAAGTCTTCTATGTAAGCTTTAACTTCTTCATATAAATGGCGTGGAATGGAACGATATGTATGCTGCACAGGTGCCGGGTCATGCAGTTTCAATTCCATTTGTAAATCCTGGGCACATCCTATGTCTGAATCTCCTTTTGAAAATGACTCTTCTTCTTCTGATAGCATTTTTACCACACAATCTCTTTGTTTACATGACAAATTTTCACCAAGGGTGAACAGTGCCTTGTTACTGTTGGTATCCGCTGCTAATCTTGTATCAGATGGTATGCCCATCACAGCACCTTTCATTTCTGACTTTGTCTCCTGTTTCTTAGCAGTAACCTCTATGGGTGTAACTGACTTCACTAATTGTAGCTGACCTATTTCTGTATGCTTTGGTATGATTATGTCATGTGCAGAGTTATTTGTCACCTCAACTTTCACACAACATGATTTTCCTCTGTTTATAACAATCAAGTTCTCACTGATCTGTAGTGATTCAGGTAGGTTGCTATTTTCAATGGGCTCAAATAATACAGGTGTCTTACTTTCCATTGAAAAGTAATTGGCTCTGCAATTAATATGTATGGATTGTCCTTTGGGGATTGTGCAGTCTCTCTTTTTCACCTTTACTGTCCCAAAATGCATATCTTGGCTTTGTTCTTCACTGATAAGATTAATAAGGAGCTTCGTTTCATCAGACTTTAAATTTGGAAATAATATTTTCATCACTTCATTTTTATCTCCTGAGGCTGATGACAATTTGAAAAATTCCTCAATGACATTATATCCTAGGATTGGTACCTCTAACTTCTCTTGTGTGACAAGGAATGGAACGCCTATTTCCAAATTGTTACTTTCTCTTAACTTCACTGTCAGTTCAACAAATCCTTGGTAGGGAATGGTGGTGCCATTGGCTGCTGTTAAATTGAGGTTTACTCCTAAAATATTGTCCAATTTCTTTACTGCATGATTTGGCATATTCAAATTGAGCCAGTCTCTTGAAACCATGGAAACCTGTGCTCCTGTATCCCATAAAGCTGAGCAGCAAATTTCATCAATTTTGCAAAAAATAATACACCTTTTGCCAACCACATCTACAATCTTTTTGTAGTTTTTTGGGGTCAAATGGCTATTATGCATTGTTTTTGGTGTATAATACTTATCAAAATGTATTTCTGCTTCCTTAATTGCATGACATAGTGGCTTATGAGAGTTCCAATGCTTTATTTGGCATTGTTTGGAGCAGTATTTGGTACATTTACACTGTCCGCACTTCATCGTTTCATTGTCACACAATTCCTTTAAACAGTTATAACATTGTTGGGGCTTTGTTCCCTCAGCCACTACTTGCCCCCCAGTTGTGGCTGTCTCCAGTTTTCCGACGATGATGATGACCTTCCACCAGCAACTTGTTTGCCCTTGCATCCAATGGCAATGTGCTCCGTTGATCCACACTTGAAACAGTGATTGCAATTTTTGCCATCACCTTTGTTTCTACAAGACTGACAACCATAGGGCCTACCCTTAGCTTTCTCTTCTTTTTGACCCTCTGTTTGAGGTTGTCTTTCTACTCTCTCCTTAAGACAAGCCATGTCTTTTTGCAATGATTGGATTGCTGAAATGATTTGTTCAGTGTCTTTTTGTTGTTTTTGCTCTTCCTTTATAGCAGATCCTACTCTGTGCCTGTTTCCATCATCATCTTCAAGCTGCATTTTAGAGATCCGTGCATGCTTAGACATACCTGCCTGTTGTAATCTCTTTTGACGGTCCTCCTCACCTGATACTGCTGAGCTAAGTTGATGAATTATTTCTTCATCTGAAACATCATGTTTCTCTAACACTGGTCTCAGACGTGTGCGTATGTTTTCGCTCTGTACTCCACTTTCCAGCGTCTGGAGAAAAACAGACTGAACCAGCTCTGTGTTGGCTTTGAGTTTGGAATCAGATTCTTGAGCTACAAATAAAACTTTCTGTCTTATGGTCAGCAATCGCATCAAGAAGGCTTGGGTGTCCTCTTTGGGTTGTTGAGCTGCATTCATGAGATCTTGGAATAATTCACTTCCACTTTTTTCTTTATAGTGGCTGCGGAGGAGCCTCCTTAACTTTGGCAAATTAATATCTGATAATGGCATAGATTCCAAGTATCCTCTGAGCAAATTTCCTGGATTTATGGCTCTGATTACTGCTTCAATAATTTCTGTCTCAGTATACCCTTTGGCTATTGCTGAATTTATTTGTCTAATTAGCCCACAGAATGATAACTTATCCTTGTTGGCACTGTCAGTAATTGTCCCTGCAATTTTCAATTCTCTTTTGAACATATTAAAACTGTTGACAGGGGTTGGAAGACTTTGTGCAGCAGATTTTTGACCTAAAATTGCCAATCTATCATTCATTTTACTGATCTCAGCTTGCAGTTTCTTCATTTCATTTTCCTCTGAAGATGATAAACCACTTCCCCCCTCAGCATCATGAGCCTCATCCCCCTGGGACCCCCCACTAGGAACAGGTAAAGAAAGAAATTTGACACAAGCCTCCTTAACACTATTCAACAACAAAACACCAGAATCTTCATCATCAAGGCTCTCCTCTAAATAATTATTCAAAACATTGAGAATTCTACCAAAGCTTTTATTGTGGATAGTTTCAATCTGTGCAGCTTTTGTTGCTACACAAATATCCAATAAATTTTCCTTGGACAACCTGCAAAGTAATGGCTGAATTTCCTCAAATAACTGTTCTGCCATTATCAAACAAACACAGAAAAAGAATAATCAAAAAGGAAATTGTTGGCAATCCGGTAATGATAATGCGAACAAAAGAAGGCAAATATGTTCAAATAGACCTATTATCAACTTGCAGCACACACAGCACTATTATCAACTTGAAGCACACATTTCAACAAGCAGAAAATAATTCAATTTCAGCAAACAAATTCACAACACCAGTCTCAAAATAAAACCGTAATAAAAACCAATAATATTGCACTGTGAAAGGATACCAAATGTCTCCAGTCTTGAGTAACAAGCAATCAATCACTTTGGTACGATAGGTACGAATCTGCACGTAAATTTCATCAAGTAAAACGACTGTAAACGGCTGAATTCACGGTCTTTTCGATCGAGTACGAATTGATATCTGCAGGTAAACTTTCAGCGAGTAAAATGACACTTTAAAACGGTTTAATTCGAGGTCTATTCCAGTGCAAATAAATAATCAAAGCATATTCTGAACTCCCTTCTTTCCTCCTCTCTGACAAAATACACACTTGGCCACCATTTGTTATACTCAATACTCCTGTACTGGTCTGTTTGTGCAATTCACCAACACCACACGAACTCACGAACAACAGGAGCTATCACATATCACACGACTTGGGTTCTTTTGTCAGGATCGAGGAGTTGAGACGAATAAACACTAAAATTCAACGAAAACGCTTTTCTCTTTCCAAAAACACAACTCAAATCAACTTTCTACAACTCCATCTTGATTGACAACTTGCAACGTTTTTTGCACGAGGCGGTCTCTCTTTCAAAATTCAAAACGAGGATAATACAAAATGGCGGTTACAACTACTATATTTCAGTCTCTTACAACTATACTTCCTAATTACTATACAAACTATACAAACACTACAGGGACAGGACCACAAGGAGCAAAGGACAATGACTACCCTGTGGCCATTAACATAAAGACATGTAAATATTAACTAAATGAAACCTACAAAACACTAAACATACGATTAATTACTCGAATCCGTTTCACATTGGATGTCAGGCCAGCATAAGTAAATGTGCTGAACCGTCATTGGTTTAGCATGGATAAGTTCCCATATTTTGCTTCATGTGCCTAACACCAAATGTGAAACAGACTTACAAGAGAAACGGGGAAAAGTGTACCCAGTGGTTGTGTGGCGTAAAAGGAAAGTTTGAAGTTATCCAAGCCGACCTGTTTTGTGCATGAAATTTAAAGTACGTTCGAGTATATTTCTGTTAATGTCATTAGAAAGCTCTTTATTACCATACAATAAGTATTGAACAAGAACGTTGTTTGGAATGGTGTCGATTTGGACAAATGGTCGTAACAATTCCGAAACTCCAGCGAGAAGATCTTGCCGTTGAATGTCAAATGACGGGCAAAGCAACAAAAAATGCTCCGTATCCTCAATGCCATCATTCGTTGGGCACATTGGGGTTCACTGTATCCCTAAGGTTGTGCTTGAATTTATGAAAATTCAGTTTACTAAGACCAACCCTTAGTTGTAGAAGATAACTCAAGCCTATTGGATCATGAATATCAAAGACAGACTTTGCACTGGGGCGAATTCTTGATAGAAGCTTTGTTTTAAAAACAGCAACAGAAGGTGCAAGTCTGATTTCTGGATCAAGTTTATTCCATTCAGAAATGCAGTTAGGATAGAAGCTTGATAGAAATTTTTCTGTTCTTGCCCTTATCTGCCCAACAGCATCCTGATTGCGAAGAGAGTAATTTGGCTGTTGAAGAGGTGGGATTGGCTCCTTTGTATACAATGGGGTGAGGTTATTTATAATCTTATAGAACAAAGTAAGGCGTCTACTCCACCTACGTAAGTCTGATTTCTGGATCAAGTTTATTCCATTCAGAAATGCAGATAGGATAGAAGCTTGATAGAAATTTTTCTGTTCTTGCCCTTATCTGCCCAACAGCATCCTGATTGCGAAGAGAGTAATTTGGCTGTTGAAGAGGTGGGATTGGCTCCTTTGTATACAATGGGGTGAGGTTATTTATAATCTTATAGAACAAAGTAAGGCGTCTACTCCACGTCTTGTTCCCTGGACAAGAGACCTTCAAAGACTATAGTATCCAAAGCAATGGGAAAAACAAGATGCCGACCTAAATTACAGGATTGTTTGAGCAAAATGAACCAATCATGACTCACCAATATAATCACGGGACGATCACTTTCGCGCGAAAAAGGTTGTTGGCACAGTGTGGCCACGTATATCATGACATTGTTCTAGTGCCGTATTTTCTAACGTTCAAGATAAAGTTAAGTAAGTGAAACAATTCATGTTGTAACGGGAAGAGTTCCTAGTGTGACCGTAGCCATTATGATTTTCCTTCCACGAAATTATAGCAAGCAGCAGAAGTGAGATCCACTGGTAATCGAATACCATTACTAGTTATTCATTGGTGCAAACGATGGTGACCACTGCTTTCTATGAGTTTTCGGGGACGGGGTAATGTTCTCATGTTACAACTAGTTCCGTTTTCTTCATTCATTTGATATTTCTGGAATACGTTTTAATTTTCGCAGGTAGTTGCAAAGGACGTGATGAAGTAGCAAAAATTGTCGGCGAAAGATTATCCAACCGCATTAAAAGGCTTAAAGTACACGAAAGTGCACGAAGAGGGCCATATTCATGTAATGTGTGTGGAGTGAGATTTGCAAGGTCGATCAATTGCAAGGAACACCAACAGTTACATAAAGGTGAGCGTCCATTTTTGTGTAGTTTCTGTGGAAAATCATTCAGGAGCAGATATGATGTGGAAATGCATGAAAGAATACATACTGGGAATAGGCCATTTTCGTGCAAAGTATGCAGGAAATCTTTCAGAAGAAATGGAGATCTTACCGTACATCAAAGGATACATAGTGGAGAAGAACCTTATTCGTGTAACGTATGTGGAAAATCATTCATACAACACTCAAATTTAAAAGTGCATACAAGGATACACACTGGAGAAAAGCCTTATGTGTGCAATTTTTGTGGCAAGCCATTCAGAACAAGTGCACATCTTAAAGAGCATGAAAGCGTGCATCCTGGATCGAAGCCTTTTTTGTGTAAAATTTGTGGAATATCATTCAAGAGGAGAAAAGTTCTTAAAACACATCAAGTAGTTCACATTGCTGCACAGCCTTTTTCTTGTAAATTGTGTGAAAAATCTTTCAAAACAAGAGGACATCTTAACAGACATAAAAAGAAACATGCTGGAGATCAGCTGTAAATATTTCACGTAATGAACATATCGTAAAGAAATTGCAAAATACCGTGAAAGCTCTATTAAGCCCCCTCTGTATTAAGCCCTCTCTCTATTAAGCCCCCTCTGTATTAAGCCCTCTCTCTATTAAGCCCCCTCTCTAATAAGCCCCTCCTCTCTAATCTGAGTCAAAATTTGAAATAACCTCCCCAAAGCCCCTCCCCACTTATATCACATTCCAGAATTTACAAGATGTTTCCCATTTATTTAGCTAGAAAACCTTGCATGTTAATTTTAATATGGTTTGGGATAAAAACTGTGTAGAATTTATGTATTTGAGCCGTAAAATTTTATGTTGATTACGCAAAATGTGGGATAAATGGACTAAAAAGCTACCGAATATATCCTTGTGACTTGATTTTATGAATATAAGTCCCCCCTCTCCAATAAGTCCCCTCTCTATGAAGCCCCCCTCTGGAGTGTCCGAAATTAAATAATCCCCCCTGGGGGCTTAATAGAGCTCTTACGGTACGTGCATGGATGGAAACTTTCGGATCTTTTCCGGAATACTGAGACTGATTTAAGGTTGCCAAAGAAAACTTCAGCAAATGGGCAAAAATGCTTCTCTTTCCGGGGAGCCAAACTATGAGAAGCTTCCGGGGAGCCTTCCTGCTGAGTCTAAGACGGCATCCTCCGTGAATGGTTTTAAGAAATCGATAAAGAGTTAACTTTTTCTTTCCATTGTATTTATTGCATTATTGTAAATAGGCTTTTAAATTATGGTTTTTCATTTTCTAGTTTTATTCTAACTGTTAATCGTAATTAAGTTTTTATCGGAGGGCCCCTTGAAAAACGGCTTCGGCCGAAGGGCAACCCTCCTTAAAAGATTCAAATATCAACATAAAGTAATAATATCAAATATCTTTGGAAGATCACCAAACTTTGAGTTTGCTTCCATTCACTTGATTTCAGTTTACAAAATTGTTTCAAGGAATAAAAAAAAACGTCGTATTTTCTCGGTTTTTGCTGCTGCATAGCGTAGGCCCGGGGGGGTTACTCCCATACTTGACTTGACGGGATGTGCCGCTCAACAGGGTGTCCTTTTACGGTAAAAATTATGCGACAGGGTGTCCTTTTCTGATAAAAATTATGCGACAGGGTATTACAATTGATAAGAAAATTATGCGACAGGGTATCATGTGGAAGGAAATTTTTTAGATTTCTCTTGAAACAATGCATTTTGGCAACATTTTTATGCGACAGGGTATACTTTTGGGCCATTTTTTATGCGACAGGGTACAGGGTGTGGAGAACTTTGCCACACACCCCCGTCACTTCCCTAGTCAAGTACCCCCCCCCCCGGGAGCGTAGGATAGGCCTACACTTTGAGTTTGAGACCTTGTCAAAATCAATCTGATGAGTTGTTGCTGATTTATGGCTGAGGAAAGGAAAGTTGTTGCTGTAAGGGCGGCACATCCATTGTTCTCCACCGATGTCAAAGTAGATAAATTTTCGAGGATGGGATTGTAGCGTTGTATCTGAACTTTGCATGCATCTATAGGTGGCCTAATAGTTCTGCTTATCTACAAGACAACACTTTCAACCATTTAAGAAATGAAGAGAAAATCTGAATTGATGGTATAAACCTTCTCTTAGTAAAAAAGGCTGTGAAAGTCCGCCTCATAGCAGCGAAAATTTAAAGTTGTTTTTATTCCAGGAATTTGCCTGAATCTATCAAAATATTCCTGTTTATATTGTGCGATTCAAAACTGATATATCTACTCGTAAAATTGAGTCATTTTCTTAAATTTTCCCGGAAGGACCCCCATCACGCGTGATGCTCCGCTTCTTTCAATGGCAAATTCTCCAAAATGGGGCATTTTCCAACAATCTGAATGAAGGACGTGGCAGTGAGAATTTTCCCCGGGGGCAAGCCCCCGGACTCCCAGCTTTACTCGCTAAGCTCGCGCCTAGTTTCAGCTCCCTCAAGTATGCACTTCATTCTCGTAACTCTGTCAAACATCACATAGCAGAATGCAACTCGTGTGGAAAACCATTCAAATTGTTAGAAATGAGTCCAGTATAATTTGAGGCCAATCCAGGGAGTGTGTCCGCACAAATTTTTCCAAGGGAGTGCCCTGCAAACTTTTCGAAATACTTTACCATGAGCTAGATAGATAATGCAGCTAAAATAATATCAATCATTTGCAAGCTTTGACTCCCTCGGTGTTTGGAAAAAGTGACTGCAAAATTGAACATTGCCATCATATTTCTATGGTTGTTATCAGAATCCACAAAAAAAATTGGATTGCTAAAATTTGGATTGCAAAAACAACTCCTCACATCACTCCCAAAAGAGTGTATGAAAACATGAATTTGTCCATAGGCAAGCTTTTATCATCAGAAATTCTTCGTTGTTTTTTCCAAAACTTTTGGAGATAAGCTGTATACATAGGGAGATCTGTGCAGGAAAGCTTCACAAGCAAGATTGTGCGTAACAAAATTCTTCACTCCATACGTACGTATATAGATTTGCTCTATGCTGGAAAATTGGTTAGTTGACAACCTTCGTAAACCTGTAAGATTTTTATTTCGGCTTTGTATAGTAGAAACCCGCATAAAAGAACCTATTTTTATAAGAACCTTGTGGCTGAAGATCAATATTTTAAACCCCCTAAATAAGAGCCTCTCAGAGGCTGGCACTGGGGGAGGTTCTTATATAACAGGTTTCATGTCTGCAGAATTCCTCAAAGCTGTCAAAAGTTCTTGACATTCTGATGAGAATTCTTCAGTGGTACAAAAGACTATGAGATTTCTAACAATTATTCTAACCTAAAATGTTCTCAAGAATACTCAAGAAATTCTCAGAGTCTTAAGATTTCTTGTGCTGAAAACAGTATTAATGTGTGCAATGTGAGTGCTGTTTAGAAGAACTTCGTTAAGAATCTTGCAGGCTGGAATTTATAATAACAGCCACTTAATTAAGAACCTATTCATGCTGCCCACCTAGGTTCTTTTTGCCGGTTTCCACTGTATCCTGTTCAAACTTGGCATACATTTAGGACAGACATTGCTGCTTTCCCGAAAGTAAGATTTTTAATTTTGCTATGCTATAAATAGAAATATGCAAATTTGAAAATAGCATGCGGTAACGAAGTTTTAGTGTTTTGAACTATTTTGCTTTTTGTGCAGTTATTTGATGTATGCCAATGATCCTAGTTTAGGGAATGCTGTTTAACCCTATAGTGGTTGGGCTATCTAATAGTCCTATTTTGGTTGGGTGGGGGGCAAAAAAGCCCCCCTACCTAACTCTTGACTGGTAATAGATGGAGCAACCGAAATTGGTGTGCTAAAAGCCTCAGACATGCACTTTCTGCAAATATAAAAATTCATCTAAAAAAGCCATCATTTTGCACACGTCAGCATTTTGCTTTGTGTGGTCAAGAAAAGCAGCAAAATTGGCCAATATCAGAAAAATTGCGATAAAATTACATTTGGAGCACATTTTCCATCCAAACATGATACTTGTGATAGAATGCATCAAATAACACTACGTTACAAAAGAAATTTGCAAAATATTCCACTTCTGCTCTTTTTTCGCGATAATTGAGATTTGAGAATTTGCGATTTTTCCTGGGTAAGTCCCAGAAAATTGTCTCCCGCCCCCTCATTTTTCTAAATATTTCAATGAAACTCTTTGTGAAGTTGCACAATAAGTAGTTGCAAAAAGTCAAGAAGTTTCATGGCTATCAAATTCTTCCTGGCGGAGTTATTTAAAAAAATCTGCTTGGGGGGGCAAATTTGCCCCCCTTCCCAACCAAAATAGGGTTAAGTGTATCATGATGCATGCTAAGTTTCCAAAATTTTGGTGGAGGTACGACCTGTCAGCTAATTTTCAACTTTTTTTAATTATTGGTGCACCCTCCTTAGTTTCTGCAAGAATTTTTAACTTTTCACAATCAAAAATAAGTATTCCAAAGACTTAACAGACACAGTTTTGTTTCATTTGACTGACAGGGTATTCAAGCCTTACATGTTGGACCTCAATCCTCATGTTGCCAGACGGAACCAATTAACCAGTAAAGCGACACGTTTTTGTAAACGTCTAAGGCATATATGGATTAAGAATATACCGGGTGAGCCAGAAAAAACTGAAAAACTTCCCACTTTTTAAAATTCATTTTTGAAAATGCATGGCACCAGGAGTACTTCACCGATCTTAATGATTCGAATTCTAGTTAAAATCAGAAAGATTGAAGTATTTTTGTGATTTTCCTCACTGTCTTACCTGCACTAGAAGTATCGGTGAATTTAACTTTATTAAAATTTCACGGTTGCAAAATGACTGAAAAAGGGCCTAAAACATTGATCAAATTGTAAGGACTCTCCTTACACAGAACAATACGCAATGGGCGTTTCACAAGAGTAATACCCCGGGGGGGGGGTATTTCACTATAAATTCATACGGGGGTATGCGCCGCAAGGATTTCTGTTACGACCCAATCCCAGAAATTTGGTCCGATATTGATACCCAATCCCAGAATATATGTCAGATATTGATACCCAATCGAAAAAGTAACAAAAACAATTCGACGTCAAAGGGATAAGGGATTGAGGGCTGGGAACGATTATTTTGGTTCCAAGTGGCCATATTGGAACGAGGTTCTGATCTGAGGACGTTTTTCAACACAAAAATACTTGAAATCAGTTCACCTGAAACTGACCACGTGTTGCTCGAAAATTTATCCAGTTGTACTTTCATTCAACACCCATTACAGAATTTTGAGTTTAACAGTAAACCCCAATCCCAGAAAATTCCGAGTGAAAGTATACCCCAATCACAGAAATTATCCAGTAAAAGGATACTCCAATCCCAGAATTTTCAGGCCAAAAACTACCCAAAACTGGCGCACATCCCCGTCTTACCCATAGTGAAGTACCCCCCCCCCCCCCGGGAGTAATACAACATCAGCTTTCGAACAGATACTAAATATTTTCGGTCCGATGACAATAAATGTGCAGTGGATATCTCTAACCCATGAACAATTGCATTTTCTTTATTGATTTGGGTGAGGAGTCCATTATGATTTGATCAATATTTTAGACCAACTTTCAGTAATTTCACAACAATGAAATTTTTGTAATGTTGAATTTATCTATATTTCTAGTGCTCTTTAGACAGCGAGAAAAACCACAAAAATACTTCGATCTTTCGGTTTTTAACAAGAATTTGAACAATTCAAATCTGTGAAGTACTCTTGGTGCTATGAATTTTCAAAAGTGGGAACTTTTTTCTGGCTCACCCGGTAGAAATTCATTAATACTTCAGAAAGGTATATTTTGAAAATGAGATCGAAAGCAACAGCATAAGAACTTCTTTTCAATCCATGAGAACCTTGTGTGCTCTCACAATTTTTTTACATTTTGTATCGATTTTTGCTATGGCCATGACTTAAATGCTTAAATCCTAGCAATTGCAAACGGGAATTACACGTATTTCTTTTATACAAAACTGCTTATCGGGAACTAAAGGCTCAGTCTCACTTTTGAGTACAGTCAGTGGCGGATTTAGGGGGGGGCAGATGGGGGCAACTGCCCCCCCTTCACGATAAAAATTCAGCTTTGGCGCCCCTTTTTCGGCAAGAAAAGCGCCCCTTATCCTGATCAGAATGCACTCTTTTTCAATGATTCGTTCTGAATGCGGCGAAACATATAAACTAAGGCGTTATTCAGTAGAAAAATCAAAGAATTTTCTCGAATAAAGCCCCAAAAATTTTCGCGCGCCTTCGGCGCGCTAACTTTTCACTGTGTTTTTGGCGCCCCATCTCCAAGTTGCCCCCCCTTCAACTTCGGTCTGGATCCGCCCCTGAGTACAGTTTCAGTTAATACTTGTCATAGGACTTCAATGTGTACTTTTGAAGTCCCTTCAACAAGATAAAGTTTATTCTGCCTAAAAATCAGAGCATTAGAAATTTGAGAAATTGCTCGGTAGCAAACTTGCCTCAAATTCAAAACAATGCCTACGAACCCCATACCGAAGTTTCTCATAAAAAATACATGTATCCTAAAGTAAGCTCAAAGATTGGTAACATTAAGCCACGGGGGGGGGGGGGGGTTCTTCCATAGTAAAGGTACCTGGGGATGTGCCGCCCGCGAGGGTATACATTTTCGGACTTCTAGTCTAGCCAAGGTTGTACTTTTTGGCAATTTTAGTCGAGTTAGGTCTAGGCAAGGGTATGCTTTTTGGGAATTTTGGTCAAAGAGATGTCAAAATTCGGTAATTTTTGTAAAAAAAACCCAACTTCTTAAAAATTTTGGTCTAGAAAATGCGAAAATTTGGCAAGTTTTGCCTAGAAAATGCCAATTCAGAGCACTTCTGAAGGAAAAATTAGTCTAGCCAAGGGTATCATTTTCACAAAAATTGGTCTAGCCAACGGTTACATTTTCAAACTGTGGGCGGCACCCCCTACCCGAAATTTAGCCGAGAACCCCCCCCCCCCCCGTGCATTAAGCTCGAGGCTCGAGACTGGAAGGCTCGAGGCTCGAAGGCTCGAAGATTAGAAACACTTGTTTTGCACCTTATTTGAAAAAGGTTTTGATAAGACTTCGCTTCAGAAGTATGGTCAAACTTGAAAGGCTTCTTTGTGCAAACAAGTTACTTCCTCACCCAATCTTACTCAAAATATGATAACTCGAAAATGAAATAAGGTATCAAAACGTTGCCAACAGAAATTTTTACCATTCAAAAGTCATGTTATTCATTTTCATGGAGTGATCCGGTATAAAAGGGTTTTCTTCATGTGACAAAACCAAAGGAAATGAAAGTATAACCTCATAAGGTGTGTCACTCCATGTTTTTCAGTTTGATGATGAAATTGGCTCTGAACAATAAGAGCTTTCTCTTTGAGCATGAAGTACACGTACTGTTTTATAAATTACGAATTTGGACCAATACTGAAAGTTTCTTAAAAGGATCAGATTTTCAGTACTCGAAGTTTCTTACGAGTTTCTGGAAGGTTCCATAAAGCCTATTTCCCACTCAGCGGAAAATTCCTCTCTCAAAAGTCTTCTTTCGTTGGCAAGCAAGATTCCGCTTGAAAGTTGAATGGGTTTCTACTTTGGAGCGATGTCGCTTTTCTGCAAACCAAATCAGATGACTTGAAAAGGTTGTTGCAAGCGGAATATTCTGCCTAGTGAAAATCAGGCTCAACAGTGTTCATGCTTACTACCTGTACCCTTGAGAACATTTCAAAACAAGCATCTTTCAAGCCGTTCTATTATAGAGGAAACAAAGTGAAACATTGCAATTATATTTGAAAGATTTCCTTTTTTTTAATAGATAGCTTGTTAGGTTATATTTCCCCAGTGCTGGAGTTCCTCAATTTCTTGACAATCCAAGAGTTGCGTTTCTTGTAAGCAGTTCGTCTTCATCGACCTTAAGAAAGCATTTGACACGATTAGCCATCAGGTTCTTCTCGCTAAACTCAAGAAATACGGCATCGGTGGCCTCGAATCGAATACTCCTGGTTCAAATCTTTCTTAGAAAACAGACGCCACTTCTATAAAGTTAATGGTGCATGTTCTGATTTGCACGATATTAATTGTGGTATTCCGCAGGGATCATTCTGATGCCCACTTCTTTTTCAACTCCACATTAATGATCTTCCATTAGTACTCAGTGAAGGTAATCTGACAATGTATGCTGATGATACTAGATACTAACATTTCATATGCTTCTAAAACATCGAAGAGCTTAATACTACACACAAAAATCAAGGATCTCCACTCTCCACAGTCTAAATAAATCAGGGTAACAAACTATCGTTAAATGTTGTAAAGACGCGGACGATCGTTATAGGTTCCCGACCAAACCTGAAGAAGATTGACGAAAAGAAAGTAGTTGCTTCAACTTCTTCTATTGGAGGCTCCTACATAAATCTCGTCAACAATGTGGAATATTTAGGTGTTCAACTTGACAGTAATCTTGATTGGGATCAGCACTGTAAAGTCATATGTGGCAAAGAATCTCGTGCTGTAGGTTTTTATTTATGCTTAGAAATTCGTACCGAAAGGCACTTTGATGCCAATGTAAGGAGGCATTGTCGAGCCACATTTTCGCTACTGCTGCTCAAGTTGTGGCGAAACGGCGAAACTAGATTGGGCCTATTTTTTAATTGAAAAATCTATCGGATTGGCATTTGATACTTTGGAGATGCGGAGCCGACTACCCAAACCTTAATGCGCATGGCTGCCTGAGCTGTAATCCTGTTTAAGACATCTTGTGGTTTACAAATAAACCTGGTGGATCTGCATTCTACCCTTCCTAATCCTGTGAAAATCCAGATTTTCTTAACCCTATTTTGGTTGGGGGGGGGGGGCAAATTTGCCCCCCTAGCAGATTTTTTTAAATAACTCTGCCAGGAAGAATTTCATAGCGATCAACTTTCTTGAATTTTTGCAACTACTTATTGCGCAACTTCTCAAAAAGTTTCATTGAAGTATTTTGAAAAATGAGGGGGCGGGAGACAATTTTCTGGGACTGACCCAGGAAAAATCGCAAATTCTCAAATCTCAATTATCGCGAAAAAAGGAGCAGAAGTGGAATATTTTGCAAATTTCTTTTGTAATGTAGTGTTATTTGATGCATTCTATCGCAAGTATCATGTTTGGATGGAAAATGTGCTCCAAATTTAATTTTATCACGATTTTCCTGATTTTGGCCAATTTTGCCGCTTTTCTTGACCACACAAAGGAAAATGCTGACGTGAGCAAAACGGATGGCTATTTTAGGCTAATTTCTACATTTACAGAAAGTACATGTCTGAGGCTGTTAGCACACCAAATTTGGTCGCTCTACCTATTACCAGTCAAGAGTTATGTAGGAGGGGGGGGGGGCTTTTTTGCACTCCCCAACCAAAATAGGACTATCAAATAGCCCAACCACTATAGGGTTAATCCAAGCGGATAAGATAGAAAGAAAATCCAGACGGAAGAGATAGAACGTGGATTTTTAGTGCTTGTGTTTCAATTGCATGTTTTTAATGCTTTGAATCATTTCCCAGTGCAGTTTTGGTATATCTATGTATCTCTGCTTGCTTAGAGTGATTATTCACATGGCATATACATACATTTACTTCATGCAGTCCGTCTGTCGGACAGACAATGTCGAGCATACTAAATTTTCCTATTCTTTTGGCAACACCTACTTCATACTGGAGACTCAAATACCAATATAGCGCTACGTCAAGTAAAATTCAGTATAATTCCATGCTAGATTTTGTTCTCTGCTCCATTCTAGCTGAGAATTGTGTTTCCATTCAGCTTTCAGCACCATGAAAACAAGTTTAAAAACGGCTCGTTTTTTATCAAAATGAATTTTTACGCAGCAGAATTTGCTCCTTACGATCTTTCCATGAAAATCATGGTAAAAGGAGTCGCATTCTACCATCTTCAAATACTGAAAACAGTTAAACTCAGTTAAATTATTTTGCAACTCACAGAAAGTCTGTTATTAGGAAAAATACGATTTTCTCTGAGTGTGACCCAGTTCAAAATACGTCTGATTGCAAGCTTTGCAAAAATTTCAAAATAGAGCTGCAAGGATTGTCCCAAACAGCCGTTATGATATTTCTGCGATCCTTTTGATTAAGAACCTTAAATGGCTTACTGTCAGTGATGATATTGCTTTATATACGTCACCGTAGCTGATATAATCCACCTTTTCAAGGTAAGAGGCGCGGAAGCGGACATCTTTTGTTCTTAGAGATATTGCATTTTTCTTTCCATCCAAAATCCTGTTCTACGCACAAAGTTTAGTTTAGATGCAAATGTTCACTTTCTGTCTTCATTTCGAAATTATGACGACATGAATAATTTAGACTCATCAGGGCTTTGACCGTGAAGTCGAAGTTTGGACAAAAATTTGTCCAAACAGCTGATTTCACGGAATTTCATGGTCAAAGCTCTTATTAATTCAATTTCTTTAAATCGCCTTAATTTCCAAACGAACACAGATGTGAAAGTGAAACTTTACTTCCATTCTAAACGTTGTACGTAGAATAGGATTTCAGACTCAAAAATGCAAAATCCCTAGCAACAAAAGACTTCCGATTTCGCCCCTCTTACCTTGAAAAGGTGGATCGTCCCTCTTACCTTGAAAAGCGAAACAGCCAAGGCTCCGCATTCCGAAGAAATGAGAGAAAATGTGACCGCATTGTAGTCGAATGTTATTGGCTGAAATTCCTGTAAAGTGCCGCTGTTGACTGACAGCGTTACATTTGCAGCACAGCGTGTCCTCAATCAACATCGCTGATTGAAGGTGAAAGACAGTTACATGATAGCTTTTGAACATCAACTGGAGAAGATGACAAGGGCTTTGTTCCTTGCATCTGTTTTCATTTTGTTGAGTCAAAGTGAGTAGTAGTTTGCAGTAGTAACAAATGATTGTTATATTTCTGTGTGACATAGTCACTCTTGAAGGAACAGTGGCAGAAATTAAGCTTTTTGAGTGGAGGGGAGCAAACGCCATTAATTTTCCGAGTTGGGAACAATGCTCTCATTTGACGTAGGCTACTTTGTTTAAACACCTGTCTTAAACAGGCTCCTTAAATGCGCTAAGAGAAGTTAAGCCCGAATTTATTCATACCCATGCCACATTTGCATTATTTTGAATTGTTACATTTTGACCAGTTTGCAAGATATTTCATTTCTTTTAATGTCTCTTGTGGGCTTCTTTCAGGCTTTTATCATATTTTTACGAAACTTTAGCTACAGTAATATTGGCTCTCAAACAGAACAATGCAAACTACTCAGTATTTGGTGTGGGTATGAATAATTTCGGGCTTAACTGTATCAATTAAATTACATATTAAATTACATTACATACATACAAATTAAATTGCATAAATCTTATTACATTACATACAAATTAAATTACATACAAATCAAATTACATTACGTAAATTACATATTAAATTACATTACATACATACAAATTAAATTGCATAAATCTCATTACATTACATACCAATTAAATTACATACAAATCAAATTACATTACGTAAATTACATATTAAATTACATTACATACATACAAATTAAATTGCATAAATCTTATTACATTACATACAAATTAAATTACATACAAATCAAATTACATTACGTAAATTACATATTAAATTACATTACATACATACAAATTAAATTGCATAAATCTTATTACATTACATACAAATTAAATTACATACAAATCAAATTACATTACGTAAATTACATATTAAATCACATTACATACATACAAATTAAATTACATAAATCTTATTACATTACATACAAATTAAATTACATAAGTCTCAATAGTATCGCTATTTTTTTATTTTTTTTATTTCTTCGCGAAAAAATGAGTGAAAATAAAATATCAGATTGAAAATAATGAACGAATACAAGGAATCACGTCGTCAGTCTAGGTTAACTGTAGGTTTATCAGATATTTAACTATTTATGTTCAGCAGATAAGTGAAGAGCCAATTCATCTTGGAAACACTATAACTTTTTAAACGTTTCGATTTTTATCTTCTTCAGTAACTGTTCTAACAAGACTTGGCGACTTTTCGGATCGACCTTGGGTTTCATTCACGAAAATGGTTGGTTTGACTAAGATCTGTTGAAACTTCAGTTATGTACAAAGCAGCCCCTAAGTCCTTCAATGTAATGTTCTTTATCTTTGTAGGGGGTATTTGATGCTCTAGGAAGCCTAGGGGGCGGCTGCGGCCCCCATAATTCATTTCTGCTCTGGACAACCTGGAGCCTTGAAACTTTGCATGTGTATGGAACATCATATGGTGAACCCAGAAATGAAATCAATTTTTAGATACGTCACGTGACCTTTCCATGACGTCACATTGTTCAATTTTAAAAGTCAATGGGGCTCAGTCCTAAAAATTCTCAATCGTTGATTGTGAGAAAACGAAAGCATTAAGGACGGCAGTACAATTTAATTGTACTTTATGTCTAAATAGCATTTGATCTCGGGGGGGGGGGGGTCATGGAAAAAATTTTCGACACAGGCCGAAAAAATATGCACGGGGGTAAAATATACCCACCTACCCATTTTTTGCCATTTTTTTCCAAAAATGCCACTTTTTTCCAGACAAAAATGATGACCCACCCCTATTTTTGGCAAATTAGTTATATTCATTTGAGCTTCAAAAGTAAGTCTCTTTCGTTGTCATCTATTCCATACGGACATATTCATATATGAACAATAACCTTTCTCCACCAGGCGTTTACCTACGATGATAGACGATAGACGACTGATTGTCTTTGCGTATGGCTTAGTTTTCTTGTGACAAATTTTGTCCTGAATTAAAACTAGCACGGTCCAGCTGCATCTTTTGAGTATGATAGCTTGATCGTATTTGTCTTGTTTCCAATTCCACACTGCTGCTTGACAGTTCTAGTTAGCATGGTTCATTAACATGCTGGTCTTTGGGATGACGGTAAAGCAAATGACCTGAGCTATAAGGCCTTTCCTACAAATAACACTTTATTTCGCGATTGTATTATACCAAAATCTATTTTTAAATTTGCAATAGCATCTTTTGACACAGTTCATCCACTTTGGGGTTTATAATTAACATGCTAAATTTAAGCTTGATCAAGCTTGTTCGTTCCACCATACAGGTGTTGCATGAGAAGAAATTGAGAATTTAAGTCCTAGGCCTAAAATACTCTAAAACTCATCAGTACCAGCCAAACATCCTCACGGGTCAACGCCTGCTGTAACAAGTCTATGTAAACAGTAAGATAATAAAAAAGAGTTTTGTAAAATACAGTTTTGTTAAACAAATACAGTAAGAACCCGCAAAATAGAAAACAGTTTTTTCAAAACAGCCTGTTAAGTTTCTTATTAAACGGGCATTTATCAAGGAAAGAGGCTGAAGGGTTTCTTATGATATGGTTAAGAAACCTTCAATGATTTCAAGTTAAATATCTTTACATAGATACATACTGTATACACACCCACAGATAGAATCATTTGCTATTTGTCTTAAAGCAAGTTGCGTAAAAACACCACTGCATGAATTTATGCATTTGAAGTGACCTAATCATAAATTGTTTAGCCATGATGAAGTTCATTATATACATATTTGGGATCCTCCTATAAGAAACCTTCCTAAAATCAGGCTGAGAAGTTTCTTATATGAGGGCACCATTTCTCAAAAAAATCAGCCTGGGGTTTCTCATAAAGTGGTTTCTATTTTGCGGGTTCTTACTGTAATTCAGTTTTGTTATTTGAAAAATGTACCAAAAGTAGGATTGCATGTAATTTCTGTTCATTTTGTAAAATGATAGTGTTTTTTGGGCAGCAACCTGAAGAATAAACATGGATATTACAACTTTTCTGAAGTCTAACTACTAAAATAAACAAGGATTAGCCAATATTCATAGTCAGGAAAAAAGTTTCCAAGAAATGGAAAAAAGAAATTTTCGCGAAAAATAGACCCACCCACCCCCGGCCTCTGTGTCAAAAATTTTTTCCATGACCCCCCCCTGTTGATCTGAGAAAAAAATTAATAAAAAGTGATGACGTCATCACACAGAAATGCAAAGAATGTGCACATGCGTAGTGCCAAAATCTGCAAAACCGTACGTTCAAATTAAAAAACAGCTAATTGGTTGGATAGAGCATCAAAAGAAGTATGCGTTCCCTTCTTTTCATAATCTTATCACATTAGCTGTAGATTTTATAAGGACTTATTCAAAATTTTACACATACATCTCTCAAATACTGATCGCGTTTACCCCCGGAAATGAATTTGATTTTTTCAAAATATTTATCTTACATTGTGATAAGGATAAAAACTAAAAGTCAGGAAGTTTCAGCGTTGTAAGCAAGGGCGGCGCCACGGGGTGGACTGGGGTGGACATCCTAGCGGTGTTTCGTCTGTAGATTATTACCTTTTGCACTTACAACCAGGGGCGGCGCCAGCCCAGAAAAAGTGGGGTGAAAAAGAGATAGAATTGATGGCCAGAAGGTATACCTAACGATTTTTATGTCGTTTTTGCTTAGGAATGAATACTGAACGGAGGAAAGTGGGGTGGACATGGGCTGGTTCTGGCCCCCCAAGGCTTGATAGGTTTTAGTGTCAGGTCATTTTTTCACTATTAACACCACACAACTTGTGTTATTATCGCAACCCTGACCTGACACCTAATGTAAGACAGAATCACAGACAGAATCTAGTACGGTATCCATTAGTTTTTAATCGTTCGTAGTTTGTCGGGTGTAGGTAGATTAACTTGCTTATCTTTATATATTGGCCATGGGTAGTCATTGTCTTTCACTCCCCGTGGTGTCGTCCCTGTAATGTTGTAAAGTAATCAGGAAAGTTTTGTAGAATGTATGGTTTGTTGTAAAACTTTTATATGAATAAAATAAGACTTGGGGACCTGCCTAAAAGCCTAGATTACAATAGGGTAACAACAGAAACAACCAATCAATGTGATTTTGATTATGTTTTCATCCAAGTTCAATCTGTTTTATGAAAAGTGATGCAAAAATAAGGATGTTATCTGCGAATAAACACAATTCATGTCCTTATTGTGAAGGTTAAGAATTGTCACATAAATTCATTATAACAATAAGGTCGTCACTGAGGCTACAACTTGAACAACTGATTATGTTGTAGTATATGTTTAGTTCTATTTACGTTGAAAAGCTCGATCCACCATATGGCTGTCATCTGGTTCTGTCGATATTTATGCTTGTTTGAAATTAATCATAAAACAGTAACTTCCAAAACTACCATCTGAAAAGATACTTGGGTTCCAAGTTGAAATGAGATGTTTTAATAAACTTTTGGGGAAATCCTTCATTAGAAATTTGCAGTCACAAAGGAACCATTCAGCACTCGATAAGGCAAGTTACAAGCAGCATCTCATTCTTTTATGTTTGAAGAATGAAAACATCATGGAAGGGGGTTTTGTACAGATTGGAAGGAATAAACCCACCTAGATAGATTGGAAGTCAGGAATGGTGCAACAATAGGCATTATTTATGTACTCAATCGAAACAATTAGCGAAAATTTTGAGACATCTATAAGTATTGCTAATGTATACTGTCAGAACAATCAAGTGGAATATGCAATCTCTTTCAAATTTTGATCAACTCACAATGATTTTACACTGTTATTTCGGGTGAGTAGTACTTCTCATGTGTTATTCTTCAAACATGGCTAATGGATGCCTTTAATTATGTTTGAAGAATACAGACATTATGGAACGGGTCTCGATCAAACCGAAAGAATACACGTATATTCCTATGGATACATAGGAATCAGGATGTTGTAACAATATGTATTATTCATTTCATTTTCATTTTAAATTTTTTATACACGGTGGCCCCATCAACCAAGAGTGGCTGCTTTTCAGGGGGCCGTGGAAAAAACCTTATTACAATGCTACTAAAATAAAAAAGAATATTTACAATGTTGAATTAGAATAAATGAAAAATTAAAATCTATTTACATTTCAGTCTACATTTAAAAGTAGACAGAGAGGGGGCTAGCTTGACCTCATGTTTTAATTCATTCCAAACCTTTGCTCCAAGGAACGAAAATGCTTTTTGGCCATTACTTGTTTTCATTCGTGGAGCAAGTAGGTCAGTCTCACGATTTCTCAAATTTACAATCTCCCGTGTCGAGTTTCTCGTGAATAAAGTAGAGAGGTAAGTGGGCGCGAGACCACTTATTGATTTGAAAACAATGGTAGTCGTCTCTTGTTTGATCTTGTCGTGGACTGTCGGCCATTTGAGCTCTTTTATCAAGATTGCTGCTGGTGCATCATAGCTACTGTTGGTAACTATTCTCGCAGCACGATTTTGTAACTTTTGTAGCATCAAAAGGCGAGATTCTCCACAGCTACCCCACACAGAGCAACAGTAGCGACAATGGGGCTCAACGATGCCTCTATACATCTGACTCAGGGTATGCTTTGGAAGCAATTTCTTAGCATATTTTTAGGAATCCCAAAGAGCGAGAAATCTTTGAACGTAAAGCCTTAGTATGCTCATCCCACACAAGATGTTTATCAAGTTGTACTCCCAAGTATTTCGCATTATCTACAACATCAATATGCGAGTTGCCAATGGCGAAAGACGGGGTCGATACTAATTTATCTGATATCTTCTTGATATTAGGCCTTGAGCCTATAACCATTGCTTGTGTTTTGATTACATTGAGAGACAACTTATTACCTTCAAGCCACTGTTTCAAAGAGTCTAGATCACTGTTAAGGGTTTCATTAAGCTCGTCGATATTCTTAGAAGAATATGATATACTGGTATCATCGGCATACATCGTTACTTCACTGTTTTTTAGAGCAAATGGCAGATCATTTATGTATATGAGGAATAAAAGGGGCCCATGGCAAGAGCCTTGAGGAGCTCCACATTTTATTTCTTCCATATTTGAGGCTACCCCATTCACTCTACAAAGCTGCCGCCTGTTTTTCAGGTATGAGGAAAACCAGGTATGTTCAAGGCCAATCACTCCATACAGGGCCGTAGCTACATTGGGGGTGCTGGGGGTGCGGCACCCCCCTTGGCCATATCTCAGTCGGCAAATCAAGTAAAAGTTACACTCAGTCGGCAAACTGAGAAAATTCCTGAAATCTGCACGTTAATTTAGCATAAACCAGTCGGCAAGTCATTTGAACTTCAATTTACAAATCCTACTTACTTAGAGACATCTTGGCACGATTTAAGGCAACAGAAGCATAAAAATTTTCTGCTCGCTTCGCTCGCATTTCGATACATGTCTCAGTGTATTATTGTAGTACCGCCTAGGTTGCTATGATGTGCATGCACGCACCTTTATTAGATCCAATTAATCACATGATCCAATGAACTACAATTTAGGCATATCTTTATCTTTATATGTGTATTCCTCTATTACTTTGGTAGCATGATGCCACTGGTCTTCTTTAAAGATTTCTCCACTTCCCCAAGCATCCAGCGTTACAAAATTCTATGCATCCTACTTAAACCTTCCTTAACTTTCATCAACATTGTATCCTTTTTTACGATACCGTGATATTTCAACAATGTAGTGAAATCATTAAGTCTGGGGAAACGTTTTGTGTGCTTGTACTCTTCTAAAAATTTTCAGCTTGCTTCGTTCGCATTCTCTTCGTATTCCCTGTATTCAGTAAAATGCTCATGGAAGGGAAGAGTGGAGTTAAAAGCCACCCTTCCCTTGCATGAGCATCGTTGTTCTTTCTGGACTTTAATCAGAGTTTTAAAACAAGCCAAATTTCAAATTCTTCTTGTTGTTTCCTTTGGGCACATTCTTGTTTTCCCTAAGAGTTTAGGCAGTGCAGATCCCTAGATATTAGCGACGAGTTCATTGAACTTGGCCTTTCTATCCTTAGGTTCTTAAATGGTTCTGGGTGGCTTGGGCTAAAAAATAGCGTCTACAGCTAAAGGATGTGGCCTCCAAAAATTTTCCGGGGGCAAGCCTCCGGACCCCCATTTGTGCCCCCTTCACTCGCAACTTACCCTCCTCTGAAGGCAGGAACCTGGCTACGCCACTAGTGGAGAGGAACTTGAGCCCCTCAACAAGGAGTATGTGTGTGTGTGACAAAAAGCAACGCTCAAAAGCCATGCCCAGCAGTCGGCAAGCGGAGAGCATGCATCCCCCTAGCTTGACACCTCTAGCGACGGCCCTGACTCCATACTTTTCTAACTTTTGGAGTAGAATATCGTGATCTACAGTATCGAATGCCTTTTTCAAGTCGATAAATACTGTAGCAGTGAATCTACCTTTGTCCATATTAACATACCAATCATTTGTAGACTTCAGCAGACAAGTGACAGCGGAGTGTTAGGACCTAAACCCAGACTGTTTATAATGTGCTTGTTTTTATCTAGATACTCATAAAGCTGGTTAAAAACCAACTTTTCAAATACCCTAGACAAGAAAGGAAGCACTGAAATCGGCCTATAATTTGATTGATCATCAGATTGACCACTTTTAAAGATGGGGGCAACTCTAGCAATTTTCCAACAATCTGGGAATACACCAGTTGCTATAGAAAGATTGAAAATGTTGCAAAGTGATTCACCGATGACAGGAAGCGCAATTTTCAAGAAATGATTGGCAATACCATCAGTGCCAAAACCCAAGGACTTTTTGAATTTTCCAAAGACCGTCTCTACCTGAGCAATATTTACAGCTTGAAATTCAAACCGCAAATTATGCTCGTTAACAGAGAACCTACTTTCAAGAAGGGGGTTTTCTGTCTGTGGCAGTTTGTCACTGAGGTTTTTGCCAATATTGCAGAAAAAATCATTCATCGATTCTGCAATAGCTTTATTGTCATACAATCGAAACAATCTATGAAAGATTTGTGATGTTTTTAGGCATTGTTAATGTATACAGTGAAAACAATTCAGAGATAACTGGGCAAATTTGGTTGAGCTGCCTATTGATGTTTCCTCAATAATGTTGATCATTTCTTTTGCTCCTAACAACGTCTAGCTGTTAACAAATTCATCCAGTCCAGCTGCAAGCTCATCAAAATGCAATTTTCAAAATTTCACCTATTTAACCTGGCATACTGCCCTCACTGCTTAAAACCTAATATAGAGAATTGTTGCCAAAACCAACCAATCCATATGATGCTATCTAGAACCAGGTGTGACATACAATGTGTCCAAACATAATTCTGGCCCGTTGTGTTAGCTACTGTGGAGAAGCTATAAATTCGAATATCTCGGTTTTTACACAGTTGCATAGTTCAGGCTTCAACTTAGAGTTTGAGACCTCGTTTGAGTCAATCTTACACATGGTTGCTTATCTATTGCATAGAAAAGGCTAAATATGTTGTTGCTTCAAAAACAGCATTTTTTTTGTTTTTCAGCAAGGTTAAAATAAAGCAAGTTTTTTTAAAGAAAGAACTCAGGCATCGTATCATAAATTTTCACCACATTTTTTTAAAGATAGAAAGTGCTCTCTTATGGATAGAAAGCACTGTTAACCCTTTAAAGAAATTAGCAAAAATTCTAATGCAACGTCAGAACCATTTCTCTAGAAACTTACCTTATTTTGACATTGCTGGTGAGCAATAGAAGTGCTGCTTTCGAAGCAACCACTTATTTTACCTTTTCGCTACCATAAATCAGCAGCCACATGCCACATTGACTCATACAAGGTCTCAAACTCTAAGTTGAAGCCTGACCTATGCAACTGTGTAAACATTGAGATAATTGACTTATGGCTCCTCCATCGCAGCCAAACAAACGGGGAACAATTTTTGTTGAACACCCTGAAGTTTTAGTGGCAACTAGAGTCTAGATGAAGTAACAAGTTTATAAAAATTGTCAACCATATCAATCATCCTTATTTTCAGTACATCTATCTATCTCCTTTATCTATCTGCCTATCTAAAGGTACTGTACATTAACCTATAAATAGGTATTAAGTACAAATGGTTGATATGTTAGCAAAATTGAGTTAAAATTAAAGAAATGAGATAAAGAAGTATTTTGGCAATGTGCCCTCATGAAGACCCTAAGTTCGGGTAATTTTCAATGTCTGTAGGGTTTCTATTCTTTTACCAAGAGGATGAGGGCGATATTTACACCGTCGCCATGTCCTTGATTGTACAAGTTCGAGGATAGTTCTAGAACGTAATAGTTCTGATGCATATCGAGAAATCTGCTCTGCTTCAAGTGGGCTCGTTTTTAAGCTGCTTCCATCCCGACATATGATAAACTGTGCATTAAAGATCCATTGCTAGCCATGATCCTTTGTGCGCCTAATGAAAAGCAAGACAAAGGGAATTTAGGCCAATAAGGACTTTCAGATGATACGAAAGTCGACTTTGGCGCCAAGAAAGATCATGGTTAGCAATAGGTCTGTAAACAGTTGAGGTTGCAAATAAATGTTTTATTGCTTTCTGATGCAGGCTACGTGTGTGATCCAATTCTTCTAACATGGCTAATAGGAGTCTTTGATTTATTTTAGATGCTACGTCAAAAATCATCCACGTCACTAAAAGTGGACATGACAACATTTTCTGTGGAACCGAAACCAGATCTTGTAAAACACTGAAATACGCTATCAAGAATGTCTTGTCTAACAACAGCGAAATATTCATAAATGGCGAACACAATGGCAAGCAAGCGACTTACGAAGAATCTCCTTTTATCATCAAAACAAGCATTATAATCAAGGGTGTCAATGGTCAACCAAAAATCTCATTCAAAAACGCGAAACCTTTCATTCAAATTATACGGAGTCAAGTCAAGATTAAAGGGTTGCTTTTTACTGGAACATATTTAGCTATTTCTGCCAAAGATTCCTCAGTGTATGTCGTGAGTTGCACTTTCGAAAATGTCAGTCTTCCAATAAAGGCTTTCAGTTCAACACGATGTTCAGTAACCATAAAAGGTACAAAGTTTGTTTACCCACGTCAAGGAATTTTGGCAACGGGACCTGGAGCCACACACATTTATGTATCAAAAAGCATGTTTTATGGCAGACCAAATTATTCATTCTCAGCAATTAGATTTCATTCTAATCGCAACCCGAAGTTGGTTTCTCTGGATTTAACTTGCGTAGAGTCTGAATTTGAATACTTTTCTTCGACGATCAGAATACTTTGCTCGCCAATTGTTATCGCAAATACCTCCATCATTAAGTCGACATTTCGTCATAATCATTACATTACTCGTAACAGGAAGGATATTGCTACCTTCACATCAGCAATATTTTATCGGATTCTTTCAATATATTCAAACCACATGAAGGCAGAGGACCTTTCATTTATGGAAACTGCAGTTCTCTCAGTTGAACGTTCCACATTTTTTAATAATACAAGCTTATTCGGGGGTGCTATTCAAGTTTATGCTCAGGATAAATTGCACTTTTCTACGAATGATTGTATCTTTGAGAGCAATGTTGCAATACTTAGTGGGGGAGCTATCGACATTATAGGAAGCGTTGAACTGGTTATCTCAAACACTGTGTTTTCCAAAAATCTGTGTTTCCCGGCATGGTTTTCAGACACTATTCGTGGGCTAAACGTACCATTACAAGGCGGTTTAGGTGGTGCTATGTCGTTACGAGAACTTGTTTCTGCCAGAGTTCAGCACAAGCCGAACGCTGTCGTTAATAATTGTATTTTTAGGGGTAACGGTGCAGAAATCTCTGGAGGAAGTATCTATTCAAGCACTCATACGTTGATTATAAGAAATGTTTCGATGCAGTCAAATGAAAATCATTCCATGTCTTCTTTGCAAGGAGATTTGATCACAAGTAAAGGACTTTGCAGAATACAAAGTTCCAGTTTTGAGGTAATGAAGTCAGTTGACCTTCGAACAGCAGTATCATTCGACACATGCAGTGATCATGGCACGGCCTTAAATATTGACAATAATTCACAGTTCTTTTGCCCTCTCGGATCTCAGATCCTACAAAGATTTGTGAAATATTCAAAATTAAGTGAGAAACTTTTTACTAACATTGCCTTATATTGCACACCGTGTCCTTTAAATCATTATAGTTTGAATAGAAGTCTATTTATGAATTACTCAAAAAAGAATGCAAGATGTGTGCAATGCCCTCCAGGAGGCAAGTGCCAGTCAGGTATCATAAAAGCAAGAGACAACTTTTGGGGCCATCTAAACAGCAAAACCAATCTAATAAACTTCTTTATGCTACCAAGCGGATACGGCTGCCAAAAGAGTCAATGTCGAGCTTACAATTCATGCTCAGCAAACAGAAATGGAATTCTGTGTGGGGAATGTGAGAATAACTATAGTGAGAGTATGTACTCTTCTCGTTGCATTGCTAAAAGATACTGTCAAGTCAAGAAATTTTGGATCATTGCTTTTATACTCGTGATTACCTATAACATCTTTTTCTTGTACAAGAAAGATATCATTACAATTTTGAAAGCAAAGGTATTATCACTTCATGTTCCATCTCTATCGTGTAGAAACGAAGAGGATTCCACAGACGAAGATTTGATTTCGAACGATATGTTTCAATATAGAGTAATGAACGATGTTCCTGAAAACGAGATGAGAGATGAAGGGATAATAAGGGACCAACAAGATCAAAATTTCTTCGCTGGCTTTCTGAAAGTGGTATTTTATTTTTACCAGACAGAGAAGCTTCTAATATCATATGAAGATGAAATTAAGAGCAATGCTATTCAAGGTTTAAGGACTACAATATCGAGTTTCTTTAACTTCCACTTCCTAGCTGGCTCTGGCTCTGGTTCAATGTCATGTCCATCACTGCACGCTACACCATTGACAAAAATCCTAACCAGAGCTTTGTTGTTATTGATTATGCTTGGGCTCTTCGGGTTATCCTACCTTGTTAACAAGGGCTTTCATCTCATCAAAAAAGCATGGAAAAAAGACAGAAATGTACAAGAAACTAAAGGACTTCGATTTAGTGACAGAGTTTTGATATCCGCTTTTGAAGCAGCTTTGATGAGCTATGCATTGATTGCCAAAACTGTCTTTGCATTGCTCACTTGTGTTTCAGTTGGAGATGTGGCTGTGTTGTATATGCAAGGAAATATTCTTTGTTACCAAACTTACCAGTATGTTATGATAGCTATTGGTTTTACCTGGGTCTTACCATTTTGTTTATTGATATTCTTCCTGCCAACATCAATTGATCGTAAATTCATTGGAAAGTGGACCATCTATTGTGCTTGTTTGTTTCCTTTGCCATTTGTTGTGTATTTGCTGATGAAATTCATAAATGAGAAACAACTTAATCACGAAGAATTAATTGTGGAGGACAATGTCTGCAAAGCGATTTTAAAGAATCTTAGTGGATCATTTAAATGCATTGATAAACAGTCAATTCACTGGGAAGGAGTATTTCTCGTACGTCGACTCATCATTGTATCAGCATACAGTTTCATTAAAGATCCTATCTACAAATCTTACACTATTCAAGTGATTCAAATTTTGATCCTTGTCCATCATGTTAATGTCAGACCTTTCAAAAGCAAGGTGTTGAACGGTCTGGAAACAGTGTCTTTAGCAATGCTTGTATTGATTTCCGGAATGAATTCGTTTGCGACCTTTGTTTACACACATGGGATACACGAAGGAGGAGATTACTTAATGCTTTTGAAAGTGTTTGCTTGGATCAGGTTGGTCGCCATTTTGTTCATTCCAGCAGTTATTGGTTGCATCGTAGCAGTGCTGATAACAGTTAAAGTTCTGTTTGTTCTATTCACCTTCTGCGTATTCATTATAAAGAAGCTTATCAAGAAATGTAGCTGAAGCTTTCATGAGTAATGAGACCTGTTATATCCTATGTGTTTACTTCCCATAGCTGTCGCTCTGCATCTACGAGTGTCGAGTAAAGCCCTTTCTGTGGGTAAGGACAAGTCCGAGGTTGATAGAATTATTGTTAAAAAGCAACATTACCAACTGCTGAACACCAATCGTGAGGTATTTCCAAGATTTGATGTCTCCAACTTTCATAAATTGGTTAACGAATCTTCTTCGTAAGTTAGGCCAAATATGGTCACCATTTTATATTTTGTACGAGTGTGCGAAGGCGCGATAAGGTGGCTAGCAATGTGAGTGATATAATATTGACACATTTGGCAGCCTCGTTCAGGTCAACATGAAGTGACGTCATAGAAAATGACGTCATTTGGCACTTCTTAGCAGATTGAAATATGTAGTTTCGTAGTTTCGCAGATTGCAAGAGAAAAAATTGGAAAAAGTACTACACACCATTCACAACAGTGTAATCAATTGAATAATCAATATTTATACCAACCCCGGACTTGTCCTTTAAAATCCGTTTTATATCCGTTTTTGTGATCGCTTTTGTAATGTTTTGTGGTTGTGTAGTTGTTGTATTTTTATGAGATTATACATAAGGGAAGGATGACATTTTGATAACGTGACTAAATGTATTGTTCCTCAAAAATTTGCAACACCGTTCCTTTTATTTGTCATGATTCTCCAGGATGCAATGTTCAGATGATCAGCACTATGCATTGTAAGCTGCAAGCTTCATATAAATATGATAAGAAAGATACCAGATGAGCAAAAGCAATTTAACGCGTTTAGCGATCTGTGGAATAAAAATGTAGCTGATATACTCAAAACTGAATTTTTAGCCTGTCAGTCAAGGGCTTACGGGGGGCTTACTTAGGGGTCAGTCATTATTAATGCCGGGTAGGGGGCTGGAAGATATTTTTATTGATGATTAAAATGTTTCATAGCTCCTTCATCTTCCAAAGGGATTTCCAAGGACCCCTCATTTTCTAGCAGTAATTTTTCCTGGCCTCCTCTGCATCAAAATTGATGACATTCCTGAGAAGCAAATCATATTTTCCAATGACAAGTGACGTAAAAATAGAACATAGAAATGCTTTCAAGGTAAAAAGTAGCACCTAAAGATTTATGAAAATGCTGATGATAATTTGAGGAGAAGCACAAGACTTTACAAAAATCATAAGAGGAGGAAGTTTGTGTTTCAGATAGCTTAAAGATACAGTATCAGCTTTGTTAAGTTTCCATGGCCCCTTTTCACACACGTAAGAATTTTAGTGGCCCCTCTTTCACAGCCGAGAATTTTTGATGGCCCCTCTAAATGTCTTCCGGCCTCCTACCCTGCATTGATAACGTAAGATCACGTATCATCTAAGGATTTGTATGGGAACGAGAATTCCGCGTTCGATTCTGATACGTGATGTGCTTGCCATCGAGAGTTTACAGTTTATTTTTAAAACTTACAATCGTTTCAGATTTAACTTTCAATGAAAAATAAATCATAGACCAGAATCGACCATTGAATTCTTGTTCCCATTCATTACTCCACGGCAGCATTTTCCTTAGTTGTGGGCCCAAGAAGCGGCCATGGTTCATTTTCAATGAGAGTTCTTACTAAGATTACGCTATCATAGTAGAATATCAAGATAAATCATGATTCTTACGATTGTTATGGTTCAGTGAAAGCAGCGCAATCTATAGCTTGTGTTCCAGACCACTTGAAACGAAAGTGGTCTTGAACACAGGCTACTCAAATCATGTGCATAACATGCAGTGTTAGCAGTGAGCTTTCTTCCTGGAGAACTAGTACTCTAGGAATTCACAAGATTTGTCAAAGCTTTTATCACAACGAGGCCCTGGGGACGAGGCTGCTTTTATCATACTCCCTCCATAAGATGTGCGTTACTTTTCGTCCCCCCTCTCTCCAAGGAGGTAGAATTTTGGTACCACCTCCCAGATGTAATAATAATAATAATAATAATAATAATAATAATAATAATAATAATAATAATAATAATAATAATAATAATAATAATAATAATAATACAGATATTTAAAGAGGAAAGCCTCAGTCACTCGAAAGTGCTTTTCATGAGGGTCCTCTATTTAACTAACTGTAGCGATTTATTTAAAACATTATAATTACATATTTCCGAATAGTAAAAGAATAGCTCTATCATAAAATAAGGCATAAAATGTCTTCCACTTCATCAAGGGCAACAAGGAATAAAGACTGGTCCTGTGGTTTGACGTTGGATTTTGAAAAAAGTATTCTATCAAATTTATTTTGTAAAGAACCTTTTTGTCTGTTGCAATCCAGTAATTGCAATCCAGTATAAGTAAGGTTAAGGGGTAAATTCCCTAGAAGGGGTACTTGGTAGTAGGTGACGCACCTGATTCAAAATTTAGGGAAATTTTGCAACAGGTACGCCACTTTGAACAACCAACTTCCCCCTAGGTCAAATTCATGATTTATATGATATCGTAGTTTAACGGATTAACGTATTTAAAGAAGTAAATACCGGGTGTCCCAAAGAAAAGTATGCGGATATCGTCGACCCTAGCAATAAGAATATAGCGTGAAGCAATCCGAAATAATTTTCAAGACGTACCTCGATAGCGAACTTAAACATAGATATACCTTGTTTGTTGATATCGGTGCGTTTAGAGTGAAGATATTAATCTTCAATGGACATTTGTTTCGACCTCCAAACCCGGTGGGTGCAATGTTAATGAAAATATGACACCACGCTCATCCATGATTTCGCTGAGAAAGGGGCATATTTGAAACAAAATCCAAGGACCTAGAATCTCAAAATAAGGGTTATTTTTCCCTGGAAAATGACTAAAAATACAGTTAAATGCTGTTGGAATCGAGATCCTGAAAAATGGTAAACTTCAACTGACCTGGAAACACGTTTTGTGGGTTTCTACTGTTTTCCACAAACATATCACTAAATTGAATGGAAATACAGTGCAAAAATCGCAGTCTTCTCTAAAAGAACCGTTATTACTACTGTTACATATTTTTTTCGGGTTCAGTGATACTCTTTTAAGAGTGGCCTACCTTCAAATATTTTCCGTGATTAGGCGTCTTTCGCCAAATAGAAAGTCAGATAAAAGGGTGTTATATGAAATAGTATGGACAAGAGGACAAGCATGGTGTACCTGTTACTATTGAATTGCACCCACCGGGCCTCTAAACCAGAGCTTTGACGTTTGGGCCTAAGCAAATTCTTGAAGTACGGTGAATGAAATCAACAACATTTTTATGTGAGACCTATCGTCAAGGGAGCTCCGAAATCACATATGCTATTCATCTGTGAAACTACTCCTACTCCCTTGAGCTCAACGCGCTTGTGACATCGTCGAATCATTCCTTGAAAATAATTTGTTATCAGATCTCTCGAGATCAGGTTGATCATGACGTATCTTCGAGGCTGCTTTCCCAGTTGGGTCATCAACAAGACAGGAGACATAACAAATTCTTTTCAAGGAATGATTCGACAGTTGCACGAGTGTGTTTATGCTCAAGGGAGTACTTTCGCCGATGAATAGTAAGAGTAAAATCAATTGTCGATATTGAGATGAATGAAGCTGATTTCGAAGCTCCCTTGACGATATGTCTAACGTAAACTGTATTTTGGAAAACTCTTCCGTTGTGCCGTCTTTAAATTTTGTTGATTTTATTCATTGTGCTTCAAGAATTTGCTGAGGCCAAAACGTCAATGCTCTGGTTTGGAGGTGGAGGGAAATTTGTCCTTTTGAAGATTAATATCTTCACTCCCAACGCACTGATATCAACAAAAGAGGTATCTATGTTCAAGTCAGCTATTGAGTTATGTCTTGAAAATCCCTCCGGATTGATTACTCTTGTAGCTAGTGTCGACCAATTCTGGGACACCCGGTAGTTTCATTAAAAGAGCAGTTTGGCCCCCCGTGCCCCCCCCCCCTCACCAGCATTCCTGTAAATCATGGACCAGAACTGAATGTGGTGTTCTCTTTCACCGTCATTTGATTTAAATTTGTCTCTGACCGAGCCCCCGCCCCCCCCCCCGCCCCCCGTCACCCATGTTGCTTGCAAACGAGGCTATGACGTTTTTACAGGAAAAGGGCCACCAAGGGCCACGGCCAAAAACATGATGGCTCAACAAAGTTTTGGAGCAGTGACTAGTTGGTGGTTTGACTGAAGAGGTACATTGTTCCACTTTGAGCAATAATTTAATTTAACTTCTAAATTTTTTGCCAAGTCTTCTCTTTTTTGGCCTCTTTTCGGCCTGATTTGCATTTTTTGCGACCTAAAATAAATATGATGATTGGTCTGATATCACATCACAGACAGGTCGAATGCTTAGAAAAACAACACTTGTGCAGGCCTATTATGCGAAGTTTTGATAAGAAAATGATAATTTAGGGCGGCACTGAAGGTTTCTTAGGGCCTGATTATATGAGAGTTTTCACCATAGGGCTGGGATTTCATCCCGCCTGCCCGAGGTGAAAATATTTTCGATTACATGGGAGGTTTGAACCCAGGGCTGGCTGGAATCTGCTGCCACGTGTGAAATCACATTTTCAATTGTGAAGGCACTCCAATATTTTGATTACGTCAGTGCATCCGATGTAAAACAATAGGGATTAACCGATAATTAGGTGTGACAATAAGGATTAAAGTTTCATCCCGGGTAGAGCAAGGCGGGCTGAGATTTCAGCCCTATGGTGAGTTTCAACCCAGGGCTGAAAAAATCACATGTAATCGGAAATGCAATCTTATGAGCCTTTGACCAGAGAGAAGAGATGGAGTTTCACCTCGGGTAGGCGGGCTGAAATCTCAGCCCTATGCTGAAAACTCCCATGTAATCAGGCCCTTAAAATGAACTTCTGTGCCCTAAGTTAAAGTAGCCTATCTCTAGCCTTCGCGCACAGACCCATTGTTCCAAAAGAAGAAAGGGTCAACGAAACAAAGAACAGGGTCTGCAACGTGGTTTCTGGATTACTAGGCACTTGGTTTTATGCAGCCTTTGTTTACATGTGTTCCTTCTTTTGGAATAATGGGTCTAGGCGAGGCTAAAGTAAAAGTCAATTGACCCATGTCTGGACCAAGCTGGACTTGCTGCCCAAGTTGTCATATGCAGTAAGAAAGAAAGTGATGAACAGCTTCTCATTAATTATTCATAGGATGTATGTGACCTCAGGCTGAGTTAGCGAGATATTTGTAATAGGACCTAGCTGCAAGGAATTTGCAAACCAGTGGATCAGTCGTATCTGCCTACTCAGATGCGCTGTTTTGGAAATGGTGCCTCCAATATATAAACATTTGTTCATTTTGACATACAACCATTTATGTTTCATTGTTGGCTTGCCCCTATCATTTTCCATCAGGGAAAACTGTCCAGCCATCCTTATCCAGCTGTGAACTGTTTGTGACAAGTGGTCTCTTCCTCTCTTCCAGGAACGACTTGGTCAAGTCTAGGACCAAGCTAAAAATATAATTTGTTGTATATGATAACTCTGAGCTTGAAGTGAGTATGTTGACACAATTTTAGCCAGTTTGCAGTCGTATGATAAGAGCTTGATCGAGCTTGACAATAAATCACGTGCTAAGTTCATTCTCAAGCTTGATTGAGTTTGCCTTCAGTTCAAAAGATACATGTTGCAAGCTAGCGCAAGCGGTGCAAAGTTTAGCTGAATCAACCTCTCAAGCGTAGTTGATATCAAGCTTGAAGCATGCTCCAAACATTCTAGATATTTTGCTAGGGGCATTTTGTTTCCAGAAAGTTTTGGTAGCATTCAGCTGCTCTCCCAGTACTCCTCTGACATCATCAAAAATAAACTTACTGCACCACTTTTTATTTGTAGAATGATTGAAAGTCAGGACTTACAGCAAGACTTTTCAGCCAAAACAAAAAGTGGAACTTGCACTTCACCAAAGTATGAAACAAAGACCATTTGTGGTAGGACTTTTTGCCTAAGATTTGTAATTTGCTCTCTGCTTTACAAGGTGTCTCAAAAAATTGTTCGACGTTTGATTAAATACTAAAAAATAACGATACACTGAATAGACCTTTGGTCAAGTCACCCTTGTCCTGAGATTTTAAATTAATTTTTGACACAAGAATCATGCAAATCCAATAAAAATTCATGGGGTTGTACAAGCTTTTGAAGTTCAAGTTTGTGCGAAAGCTGAAACCAGAGGCCTTGAAATGGCATTTTTGGTAAAAATCCTATAGGCCGTCGTTTCTATTATTTCTCAATTTTTTCAGGATGAACCAAGTGGGATTCAAACATTTATTTGATAACCTAACTGTCAAGCATATGGATGCTTTGAGGAAACAGATTCAATCTCTCGCTGACTTTGTTTTGAAGCACTGTTTTTGGTTCTATGCAATGTTTAGGAATTTTGAGAATGATCGCAAGAAATAATTTACTTTAGAAGTCGTATTTGGTTTGCGCTGATATCAACGAGAGGTATGACATTGGATAAGCTTCTCTTACCTCTGTCTTTGAGCTTTTTGCAATACAAGTAATCTGGGGGGTCTCTGGTTTCAGCTATCTCATATTTTTGACCTTCGAGAGCTCGTAACTCAGTGAATTTTTAACCGATTTGGAAGATTTTGGTCTCTAAAGTTATTTCATAATCTTAGGAATATGGTTATGTTTCCATGAGCCTGTTCATTTTGTCCTTATTTTTCAATATTTAATCAAACGTCGAACAATTTTTTTGAGACACCCTGTACATTGGGCATTCAAGACTTACACCTAAGTGCTCTTTCAGGCTGTTGGGGTGCGTGGGCAATACTCAAACCGTTTGTTGCGAAAAGCACCTCTGCTTAAATTGCAAATAAGCTGCTGCTTAAATTCAAGGCAAAACAGTTGTAGTTATTTACGGAGGATCTCCTCCTTTGAAGAAAGTGCAACCCAATTTGCTTTGAACATATTAAAGTGTTGTTAGCTGAATCTCAACCACCACCACAGCTTGCTTGTATGAAAATACAGGGCCTTGAAGAGGCAAAACAAGGCCACAATCATATCACTCATTCTTAACCTTAACCATGTTAGTACTGGAGGAAGCATTTTTCATCCCCTTTCCGAACCTTCTACTCTATCCAACAAGTAATTTTACCATCAATCTTTGCGACTGTGGTCAAAGTTGATAGGCTCTTGAATTTTTAACATTTCATTGTTCTGACTTGATCTTGTGACCACAGTACTACCAAATACGGAGAAAACAATGCTTAAAACATTCATAGTTTTGTATGGTTTGTCTGATTGATCCTAAATACAGTATGCACTTCCGATTGCTTATGACGAATGCTTTCATTTGCTATATATCTCTCATATTTGCTGACATCAGCAAAGTTTAATATCTGTGATGTCATTCACATTTATTATGTCATTGTTCTAACAGATAAGTGTAAAGTAAAGAAAATTGTTGTATTTGCTGCATCTTATTAATTTGATTCATTCTGAGTCCATATTTACTACATTAAACTTGAAAACTCTCGGACGATAAAACTTTTGATCAAATTTTTGGACAACAGCTTGTCCGAAAGTTTTTTCATCCGAAATCTTTAAATTCATTGAAAAAAGGAAAGCACAAAGATATGTAACTTGAAATGTTTATCAATCAATTTTTTGCCACTTGTGCTTAGGTTTCTTGAATTTTTTATCTAAAAGTTTGGTTCCTTGAAGCGTCCTTGAAAATAGTTCACGTATGGCAGCACCTTTTGATTTGGTTTACAACTGGTTTTACCATTGTTCAATCTAATGAAAATTACATTCAAATGTCCTTGTAGATTTGATGATCACCATGTGCCTATTGTAAGTTGATATTTATGGTAGAATCAGAATTTTTCTAACATATATTTTGGTATCATTCTTGTTTTTTGATATCGTTTTTGTCCGAAAGTTTTTTGTTCGAAGTTCCTGAAAAAGCGTCCAAAAGTTGTTTGTCTGAAACTTTTCCGTCCGAAAGCTTTCAATTTTAATGTAGATGAAAGGATAAGTTCACACTGCTCCGTTTTCATTTCTATCCGTTTTTGTTGATGAAAACGCTGCCCGTTCACATTGCTCCGTTTTCAAATAGATACGCTATGAAAACGACAGGCGTTCACACTGCTCCAGCAAAACGGTGTTGTTAATCCCCTTTTCAAAACAAAGCCTTTTGTTGATAGCTGTCCACAAGGCGCCAATCGCGACTTTGAATGCCATTGTAATCAAAAGTCTATTAACAAAGGAATGTGAAACGTTTTCAAATGTCTCCGTTTTTGGCGTTCACACTGAAAACGGATCGTTTTCAAAACGCACCGTTTTCAAATTTATGCGTTTTCATTAGCGTTTTCGAAAAGCCCCGTTTTTACAGCGGAGCAATGTGAACGCAAGGCAAAAACGGAGAAGTTTTACTCCGTTTTCATATGAAAACGTAGCAGTGTGAACGGGGCCTTAGAAGAATTGTCATGAAAATCAGCACATGAAACAAACCTAATTAAAACCTAATTGTGCTAAAAATAAAACTACAAATATTTTTTATGTATGCATTTTGAATCTACAAAATTTTGCTCCTACTCAAATCAAATTTAGAAAAAAGCTGAGCAGCTAATTAAATAGGATTTTTCTTATCAAGAAGGTATAAAATTGCCAATTTTCCTTTGTTTTTTGGTTGGCTAGCAACGAATCAAGTTTCTAATTAATTGCCATTGTTGTATTTTAAAAACTTTTTGTCCAGAGAACAATAGGAGTAAGTCTTATTGTTTTATATTTCGTGTTGTTTTGGAGAAAGAGAGGGGGAGGGCGAAAACTCCCCAGTACAAGGTAACTAGAAAATCGCCCAGTACTATAATAAGGCACATTTACAATTGCAAGAATGGTGGAATTCCTTTCAAGGGTCATGCCAAAACGTTGGCTTGGTGTAGGCTTGATTTAGGCCCTTATCAGGGCTTCCATTGGATCTGCAGCAGTGATAATCTTTGGCTATCAATGTTAGGCTAATGCAACAGGCTCATGTACGGTTTGTCGTTGAAACCGCTTGGAAAAAGTGTTGTCTTCGTACTCAACAATCATTCCTTCCACGCTCTTGTTGGGGTTGCATGAAGGCTGTCCTCCTGTGGGGATACGTAGATAAAGGTGTTTATGGTGCAATTACGTTTGATTTGAGTTTGAAAAAAGGACGAAGTGCCGCATGTAAGACAAACAAGATCTTTAACTAATATACCTCCTGTAAGCGTCTTTCTAAAATCCAGCCAGTATACATACCCATTTCTATCAGAATATATCACGACTAAAGCTTTGAACACGGAGGGGGGGGGGGGCTCTTCCATATTAAAGGTACCTGGGGATGTGCCGCCCGCAAGGGTATACTTTTTCGGACTTCTAGTCTAGCCAAGGGTAGGCCCCGGGGGGGGGGGGGGTACTATACATATTTTGGGTACGGGGACGTGCCATCGGGAAGGGTATCGATTTTCACGATTTTGGTATAAGGAACGGTATCGAATTTCACGATTTTGGTATAAGAAACGGTATCAATTTTCGCAATTTCGTAATTGGTATAGGGTCGGGTATGCATTTTCGGAAAATTGGTATAAAGTCGGGTATATATTTTTGAAAAATTGGTATAAAGTCGGGTATGAATTTTGGAAAAATTGGTATAAGGAACGGGTATGTTTTTGAAACCTCGATGGCACGTCCCCGTCCAAAATCTGGTCAAGTACCCCCCCCGGGGGGGTAGGCCTACCGTGTGAGCCAGAAAAAAGTTCCCACTTTTGAAAATTCATAGCACCAAGACTACTTCACAGGTTTGAATCATTCAAATTCTAGTTAAAAGACAAAAGATTCAAGTATTTTTGTGATTTTTTTCGCTGTCCTACCAGCACTAGAAGTATTGGTAAATTCAACTTTATAAAAATTTCAAGGTTGCAAAATAATGGAAAAAAGGCCTAAAGCATCGATCAAATCGTAAGGACTCTATTCAAACCGAACAATAGGCGAAGGGCGTTTCACCTCTCTCAAATGTTATAAGACATCGGTTTTCAAGCAAATACAAAAGATTTTCAGTCCCATGGCAATTAATGTGTGGGGGATATCTCTCACCCATGAGAATTTGCATTTCCTTCATAATTCTGTGCGAGGAGTCAATTATGCTTTGATCTATGTTTTAGGCCATTTTTCAGTCATTTTGCAACCATGAAATTTTTGTAAAGTTGAATTTACCTATATTTCTAATGCTCGTGAGACAAAGAGAAAAATCGCAAAAATACTTCAACCTTTTGGCTTTTAACTAGAAATGGAATCATTCAAATATGTGAAATGCTCTTGCTGTTATGAATTCTCAAAAGTGGGAAGTTTTTTCAGGCTCACCCGGTATACTTTTCGGCAATTTTAGTCGAGTTTAGTCTAGGCAAGGGTATGCTTTCTGGCAATTTTGCTGAAACAAATATCAAAATTCGTTAATTCCTGTAAAAAAGCCCAATTTTAAAAAATTTTGGTCCAGAGAATGTGAAAGTTTGGCAAGTTTTGCCTAGAAAACGCAAACTCAGGGCACTTTTGATGGAGAAAGTGGTCTAGCCAAGCGTATCATTTTCAAAAAAATTTGCGAAATTTTGTTGAGAACCCCCCCCCCTCCCCCTCCCCCGTGGCTTTGAACTCATATTATCAATGCCCAGATAAATTTAAACAAGGAAGCATTTATTAGCGAGAAAGTATTTGGATTATTGATTACCAAAAATATACCTAGATAAAGAAACCAGCGAAATTTACGACGAATTGTAATCATTTCAACAATACTGTATGAGTGTGTTTCAATGAAATGAACATTCTTGGCTACTTGCACGAAAAGTTGCCGATCTTTGTAGAGTTATCACCAACATTTACCAGAGAATCAATTTGATTTATGATGAACTTTGGCGGAAAACTACCCATTTTAACAATTTTTTGCCATTTTCTGGAAACCCACCCATGTTTAAGGACAAAAGGCCGAAAAAGGGACCCTTGTTTCGAGAATTTTGGACCCAAAACCCACCCATATGGGCGGCACATATTCGTACCCTCAACATGTTATGTTCCCCCCACCCCCGGGCTAGGATTGCAGTGTTTCAGTAATATTATCAGCTCAAGCTAAATCAATTTTTTACAGCTGATCCACAAAGTGCTCTGGATACTGTGACAGGATATTTTGGTGAACCAAATTCAAATGAAAGAGTAGAAGATTCAATTGAAAGATGCAATACGTTGGTACAAGTAGAAAAAGAATGCATATGTGAAGGAACACAAGTGAAAATTGAAGATAACGATAATGATGATAATGTGAATTTAAACGAGAAGATGTTTGAAGAGCATCGGCAAGATGGTACTCAGATTAGTATTATCAATACATACTTGGACATAAAACAAGAAGAAGATTTCCAAATTGGCGAGATTAAGCAAGAGGAGTATGATGATGATTATGATGATGGTGGTGGCGTAATCGGAGCTTTTTTAGAGGATGATGATGATGATGATGATGATGAACACTTAATTGATCAGGATAATCACAGTGAACATCACAATCGTGGAATAATGCCAGAAAATACATCTGACCATGGACTAAAAGTAAGAAAATTTCAAAGTGGCTAGGTCACGTAATTGTAAACAAACCTGTTGTCTTTATAATCTATATTGTTTCACCCACGTGTCCCGAGTGTTTGGCACAAAGTGCTACAATACATGAGTGCTTGTTTGTTTCTTCACGATTGAAAAGTTCATCTTCAAGAGAACTCTTTCATTTCGAGAAAAATAGCGGAAAGTCTGTGTGATATGGCCTTTGGAAACAACCATAAAATCGTGATTTGGAAAGAAATTTGTTTTTTTTCCGTGACCCAGCCACTATAACTGATTTAAAATGACAGAAGTCAACGGTAGACTATTCTTATTTTGCAATTTTTTCAAAGGAATTTTCCAAAAGTTCTCCACAAGATTTCTTATCTTGTACCCCATGAACACTGCCAAACCAATTTGGAAGTTGTATAATGGGGAGCAAGGTAACGAATAGGTTTGCATCTGATTTATTTGACATAGCTATCCGTTGATAAAGAAATTTTCGACATGATCAGTTACGTTAATTGGCACAGAGCAAGAAATGAATAAGGTCAAATCATGTTTGAGCGTTCCGTATTACTCACGATTCATTATCAACATGTAAAGCTAAAGGTTTAATCCTACTCAGGCCTGGCTGTTGAAACTCTGGGGAGACTGAAGGGCACAAAGTGCCCCCCTCCCCTCGTTATTCTCACAACAAGGAGTGGTAGAGACTTGAAACTGGGCACAAGTAATAAACATGATAAGGAAATATGACTTTACTTATTTTTATTTGTGTGACGTGACTAAGTCCTGACATCAGCATATGTTGCTGGTAGGTGTAAAACCACATGAACTTTGTCGCGTTGTATCTCAAAATTGATAAAATATATTGATTTGAGATTTGACACATAGGGAGACTGTATGCTTGTAATTCTTATTTTGAGTGTCAGCATTAATTTGTTTTTTCTCGGAAAAAAGCAATTTTTTTTCTAAACTTTGTTATAAATTGGTTTGAATAATAGCAAAAAATGCTTAATGCAGATAAAAAGACCTGCTGAATCATATTATGTTGCTCATTGTTTGAAAAATTAAGCCTAGCATGGTTTTTCATCAGTATGCATGCAGAGCGAGCAATTATGGACGACTTTATCAAAAAATCAGTAAACGATAGATAAAATGAAAGCCCGCTTAAGACAAGTTCGGCAATGTTTGATTCATTGTTATAGAGCCATTGGTTCAAAAGATATGGCTGAATAGATATTCATTTTTCGAACCTCTCACTTTGAAATTATATATACACAGCCTGAATCAGCATTAAAGTTCTTGAAATTCACACAAAAGCATGTCTCTTGGGTAGAAACTAAAAGTCACTGAAAACCAAGCTATTCTAAGTCATACTCAAGGAGCTGCATGGAAACATTCACCAGGGGGCACTTAATGCCCCCAAGTCTGGATAGGGTTAAATGACAAGTCGGGGGTTGGTATGATTTATTATAAACACAAGATTATACTGTTATGCATAGTATATCGTGCATTTTCCCTCCTGTTTTCGTCTTTTATCTCCGAAATCGCGTATTGAAATAAGCGGCCAGAGGAAGATGACGTCATAAAAGCAAAGCATCTGTGCTTCTTTGACGTCACTTTCAACAAAAACGAGGTCACTCTATTTTTTTGCCTCTTAATCGCAGCTACCATCCTGGCCAATATAGATTTAGACATTGGCAAATTTCCGTGTTTTCGTGATGTTTCCTAAAATATCGAGGCAAAAACGTTTATTACCTTCTGATCCCCCTTCTCCCCCAATTCAATGTTGAGATGGTCGAATGGCGTTTGATTCAAGCAACATTGAAATGGGGGAGCGCCGGGCACGTATAGTGCAATTTTGTGACTTGTCCCAAGTATTTTGACCTACAGTTAAGCCCGAAATCATTCATACCCACACCAAATACTGAGTAGTTTGCATTGTTCTGTTTGAGAACCAATTTTACTGTGGCAAAAGTTTCGTAAGAATATGATAAAAGCCTGAAGGAAGGACAACAAGCGACATTTAAAGGAATGAAATATCTTGCAAACTGGTTCAAAATGTAACAATTCAAAATACTTCAAATGTGGCATGGGCATGAATAATTTCGGTCTTAACTGTAGATTGTAGCTCTTTACCGTGTTTTTGTGAAAAATGACGACGATATTTGGCCTAAATTTGCAGAGTGTTTAACTAATTTACGGCTGTTACGAATGTCAGTTTGTGAGAAGAACTTCATAATTCGCAGCAGCAGTTGGTGAGGTTGTATTCTAGCATAAGGGAGTTTACGAAACCACGACGGCAACAGTAACTGCAACGCAAAGTTGCTTTTGTTTCAGAACTTTAGATTTAAAAGATTCCTTGTTTTTCGTTCGAATTTGCTTCCCATGAGAGACTCTGAAGTTGTCCTCTTCAATTTCACAACTTGAAAACCGCATTTCTGGCGTTCTGTACTGCAGATCTAGGCCTGCAAAGTAAACTCAGTCGTTTTAAATGTTTGTCTTGAAAGTGAAAATATCGTTTTCAGGCATCTCTGAGTTATAGGGGGCTTTATTTTGGCCTTTTGGATGATATATTCAAGGCAGCGTACGGAAACAAGACTTGCTTTGCGGAATTGCAGATGACGTTCTGGCTGGCGTTGCCGTCCTGGTTTCGTAAACTCTCTATTAATTATAGCAACCTCCGGACTTGTCCTTTTAAAATGCTCTAACCAAGCAGTTTTTAATCCTTAGGTTGAAAGCTTGCAAGAAGGAATGAACCTGATATCAACTGTGTCTACTGGTTTATCATCCGCTGGCGAGGAAACTTGCACTGCAAGAATATCTTCAAGTGACGAGCAGTGGCGGTCAGTGGTAAATGCCAGCGAACAGCTGGTTGTAAGCGACAGTTGTGGAGTATCACTGGAAGAAAATGATAAGCTTAAAAGGCGTGAAACGGTACATAATGCAAAGAAGTATTTTTCTTGTGATGTTTGTGGAAAATCATTCAAACAGAGAGGACATCTTAACAGGCATAGAAGAGTACACGCTGAGGACAGACCCTTTGCGTGTAATGTGTGTGGACAATCTTTCACAGAAAGAAGATTTCTCAAAACGCATGAACAGTTGCACACTGAAGAAAAACCTCTTTCACATAATGATTCCGGAAAATCAATTATCCGCAAACCCAATCTAAAAGTCCAACAAATGATCAATACTAGAGGAAGGCCATTCTCGTGCAACGATTGTGGAAAGGCATTCAAAGACCGTGGCAAGCTTAAAAGGCATGAAAGGATACATACGGCTGATAAATATTTACATAATGCAGAGAAATTTGTGTGTGATACTTGTGGAAAATCATTCAAGCAGAGACAAAATCTTAAAAGGCATGAAAGAGTACACACAGGGGAAAGTCCTTTTAATTGCAATGTATGTGGAAAATCATTCACAGAGAATGGAAGTCTTAGAATACATGAACGGTTGCACACAGGAGAGAAACCTTTTTCATGTATTGTTTGTGGAATATCATTTAGCCAAAGTTCAAGTCTAAGATTCCATGAAATGATCCATACTGGAGAACGACCATTCACCTGCAATGATTGTGGCAAATCATTTAGGGATGGTGGGACTCTTTTAAGACATAAAAGGATACATACCGGAGTAAGACCATTTTCGTGTAACGTGTGTGGAAAATCATTCAAATTAAATGGCAATCTTAAAGTACACGAACTGGTGCATACTACAGAGAGACGGTTTTCCTGTAAAGTTTGTGGAAAATCATTCAAACACAGTTCAAGTTTAAATTTTCATGAAAAGAAACATACCGGAGTAGGACAGTTGTTGTGTAAATTGTGTGGAAAATCGTTTAAAGACAACGAAGATCTTAAAACGCACGAAAAGGTACATGCCGAAGAGAGGCCGTTTTCATGCAAAGTATGTGGAAAATCATTCAGTCAGGCTAGCATTCTTGAATGTCATGTAATGTTCCATAGCGGAGAAAAACCGTTCTCATGCAACAAGTGCGAAGAATCATTTAAGGATCGAGGAGATCTTGTAAGACATAAAAAGACACATTCCGGCGAAAATAGGTTCACATGTAGCGAATGTGGAAAATCATTCAAAAAGCCTTATAAGCTTAAAAGGCATATGAAGACACATAATGGAGAGAAATATGTACCCACTCCAGCAAAATATCTGTGTGACGCTTGTGGAAAATCATTCAAACAGAAAGAGCATCTCCAAAGGCACAACAGAGTACACACAGGAGAAAGGCCTTTTAAATGCAATGTGTGTGGAAAATCATTCAAGCTGAGTGGGAATCTTAAAGTGCATGAACGGGTACACACAAGAGAACGACCGTTTTTATGTAACCTTTGTGGGAAGTCATTCAAGTATGGTTCAAGTTTGAAATTCCATGAAAGAAAACATGCCGGAAATAAGATGCCTTTCGTTCAATGTGTTTGAAAAATCGGCTAGAGAAAATTGAGATCTCAGAACGCGTCAAAGGGCACATGCTGATGAGAGGCTGTTTCCATATACAGTGAAAATAAGTCATTCAAGCGTTTTTCAAGTATATTCCATGGAAGGAATATACTGGAAATGATTTTTTTTCGTGTAATGTGTTGGAAAATGGTACAAAGAAAGAGGGTATCGTATTACGGAAGAAATGGAAGGTGCTGAAGGGAGGGAGGCCATTTTCATGCATAGTGTATAGAAATCATTCAAGCACTGTCCAAGCTAGAATTCCATTTGAAGAAGCATACCGCAAGTAAGAATGTTTTGGTGTAATGAACAAGGACAGATTTTGTAAAGCAATAGCAACAGTTGCTTTAATTGACAACTCAATTCAATGCAATTAGCGACTGCAGACGATGGAAATTCTCTCAACCGATGAATCAAAACAAGCACGGTCGCAAAAGTTGCCCCGAAACCGGTAGGTTAAACTCTCACCTCGTGCAAGCGAAAGGTGGTTTTAACAGAAGTTATGTGTTTATAACGAAAGAAGAATGGTAAATCTAAAGTTGTGTCTCGCGGATTTTGTTTATTTGATTCAGAAGCTGTGTGGTAATTGTTTCATTTGAGCCAAAAATTCTGAAGAATTATGATGCCTTCTGCTCAGATTCTGAATGAAATAATCGAAATCCGCGCGACAGAACTTTAGATTTACCCTTCTTCTTTCGTTATAACACATAACTTCTCTTAAAAACCACCTTTCACTTGCACGAGGTGAGAGTTTGCCTAACTGGTCTCGGGGCAACCTTTGCAGAAGTGTTTGTTTTGATTTACCGGTTGAGAGAAGTTCCCTTGTCTGCAGTCACTAATCGCTTTGAGTTGAGGCTTCAATCAAAGCAACTGTTGCTTGTCCTTGTTCGTGTAATGTTTTTGGAAAATCGGCAAAAGAAGATGAATGTCTTAATATCCACGAAGTGGTATAGATACTGAATAAAGACCGCTTTCATGCAAAGTGTATGGGAATCACTTCCATCAGGCCTACACCATGAAATGATCCATAACGGAGAAACGCGGTGCTCATAACACGATTGTGAACATTCATAGGTGGAGAATTTTTAAGGTATGCAGTATATATACCAACAAAAATCTGTTCCTATGCAATGATTGTGGCAAATCATCAATTGAAAGTGACAAGATTAAAAGGTATAAAAGGATGTATGCTGCGGAGAAATATTTTTTCTGAAACGTTTGATCAAAAATCATTCAAACTACGCAAATGTGAAAGTACATGAAAGAATCGAAGAGGGAACGATTTTGTGTAATATTAATGGGAAATCGTTTAAAGAAAATGGTAAGCTTGAAAGGCACGGTTACACATTTTAGAGAGGTCCATTTCGTGTATTGTGTGTGGAAAGCATTGACAGAAAAGGATGAACTCGGAGATCGCTTGAAAGGAATGCACACTGGTCAAATATCCATTTTGTGCATTGGGTGGAAAATCATTCAACGAAAGAATGTTACAAGAGGCATGAACATGTACGCACTGGTGAAAAGCTATTTTTGCTTAATTTTGTGGAAATCATTGAGCAGAAAAAAAGATATTGTTATTGAGTATGGAAGGGTACATACCAGATGAAAGAAGCCTTTTCGTGTAATGCTTGTTGGAAATCATTCGAAAACATTGCGTTCGAAAATGACATGAAAGGTGGAGACCAGCTGTTTTCACGTGGTGGTTAAAATCAATCCTTATGAGTTAAAAGATTAGATTGCATAGGTTTATAAATAGCCTTGTAGTTGGTGATCCAGCTCGTGGCGAAAGAAAGTAACGCCAAAGAAAACAATGCAGAGATTAGGCCTTTCTTTGTCCAATTTTTAGACAAGCACTATTTATCTCCATCTCGGGTCATTCACTTTAAGAAAGCAAGGAAGAGTGAACACTGGAGATAGCGTATAGGATGACGGTTGCAAGATTGCGTAAATTGTTTCTTGAATACATGAGCAGATGGATATCAAACTCAAGCTGCAGCACTTTTACCAGATGAGCATTTACAAAAGTCATAAAAGGAAACCCAAACAATAATGTGAGATGGAAAAGTTTGGATAATCGTGTTCGGAATGATAACTGTGTCATGATTTAGACATATTTCGCACTGCACTACAGTTATTTTAGACTGGGTGAAAAGGGAGAATTAAAAGGTTGAGGTGATTGTCTTCTATATGAAAAATAGAATAAATAGTAAGACTGTCAGTTCAAACATCGCACTTCTCTTGAGCTAAGCCTACCTCAGTTAGGAACAACACTTGAGCATGCTTAGCGCTACTCCGGTTTCAAAAATGGAGCTTAATTTTGTCTCCAAATAAGTTTTAGAATTGTTACATGATGTACCTTGTTGATCCCAGGTGCGTAAACCCAAATATTCCAGTGCATTCGTGCAATGAGTTCGGCTCATAGATAGTTCGTCGTTTGAAACCGAACCATGCTTGAGTCGTGCAGCTCGGAAAAAGATTCCGATCTAAAGTACAGGGTGTCCCAAAAAATTGTGCCCTGTTTGTATGGCTGCTGTGGTTGGGCTGTAGATTCAGTTATCTCGGTTTTTACATGGCTTCATAGGTCAGGTCTCAACTTAGAGTTTGAGACCTTACATGAGTAAATCGGACACTTGGTTGCTGATTTACGGCGGAGAAAAGGCAACATAAGTGGTTGCTTCAAAAACAGCACTTCTGTTGTTCGCCAGCAATGTCAGAATCAAGTAAGTTTCTAAAGAAAGGGTTCTGGCGTCGGAGTAAAATTTTTGCTACTTCTCTTAAATGGCTAACAGTGTTGTCTATCCATAAGAGAGCACTTTCTACCTTTTAAAAAGTGTGGTGAAAATTGTAATACTATGTCAGAGTCCTTCCTTCAAAAGCTTACTTCATTTTGGCATTGCTGGAGAACAACAGAATTGCTGTTTTTGAAGCAACCACTAATTTTACCTTTCCTCTGCCATAAATCAGCAACCACGTGTCAGATTGACCAATACAAGGCCCGGGGGGGGGGGGTACATAACATGTTGAGAGTGCGGTATGTGCCGCCCATATGGGTGGGTTTTTGGGCCCCAAATTCTCTAAACAAGGGTCCCTTTTCCGGCAGATTTTCCATAAACAAGGGTGGGTTATCCAGAACTTGGCGAAAAATAGCAAAAAAGTGGGTGGTTTTCCGCCAAAATTCATCATAAAAGTGGGTATGACCGCAAGTTTCGGTAATTAGAAGAGGGTACCTTTCTGAAAACCGGGCGGCAGACCCCCGTCAATCCGCAAGTCATGTACCCCCCCCCCCCGGGATACAAGGTCTCGATCTCTAATTTGAAGTCTGACCTACGTACATGTTTTTTTAACACGTCAGTTTGAAAAACCGTATTTAGCTTATAGCTACTGAAACTTTTTACTTGTTAAATATTATAAAATGAACAAATGAAAATGAAATGAGAAATCTAGAACCATTGGGTTCAAAATCTCCATATATTTCATTTCATATATTCCATATATTTCATTATATTTCAAAGTATAACAGACCGCGCAGAAGGCGCCGTGTGAAATATTTTGATCCCTCATTCAGAAAATTCATTGGTTTTTCCACTAAGAAGATTACCAAATAAAAGATTACTAAAGATTTGTTTACTGAGGTACATCCAACTAATATTACGTCATTTGGCTGTGACAATTTTTGCCGACTTTTGGAATGTGGAGAAAGGGCTGCGCCACGGGGTGGACTGAGGTGGACATGTTCATCCCACTTTCCTCAGGTCGATATTTATTCATAAGCAAAAACTATATAAAAACGTTAGGTATGCCTCTGGCAATCAATTTTACCTCTTGTCCGCCCGACTTTCTCAAAGCTGGCGTCGCCCCTGAGGACGGTCAAGTCTCCCCCCCCCCCCCCCCCCGTGGCGCTCCAACTGTCTTAGGTTCACATCACAACGCGGAGCGCACGCGCACCTCTCGCCCAAGATAGCTTTCTGCCTAATTTTCTTTCATTTTCAAGAGATATTTCCACCACAAGATGACAAGAATCTTTCTTTTGTGTTTCATTTGTTTGGGACAGGAACAGATCAGTGGACAGGAAGTCTTGTAGCCCCGCCCCCCGTCTATCATACTTAAATTTTCAAATGGTTTGTAAGCGAGGCTGAAAGAAAATGCTGCTGGTTTGAAATATAACATGAAATAGAAGAGACAGAATCTGAAGGGAAGAAGTCATTTGAGAGCCAAGAGGTAAGAAGATCAATTCCATGTAATTTAAAACACCAATCGTAGTGAACATAAGCTTGAAGGCTCGGTCTCCTAGGCTTGATTGGTGTGAATATCATAATTTACTCGTTAAGTCAGAAAAAAACATGCATGTGGTTCTGCTCTGGTAAAATCACAAAATTCTGGGACTATAGGTGCTTTTCTGCTTTCAGAGTGGCTGCAGTTGATATCCTTACCCCTAGACCAATAGGAAGTGGGGCAGGGGTCTCAAGCCCCCCCCCCCGATTATTTTGAGGACAGTGTGATGCTTGCTATGAAATAAATTACAATTACATGTCTTTTGTTCTCTAAAAACAACTGATGCCCCACCCTAATCAGCTGCTGCTTCTTCCAACGATCCAGCCAGGTACCCCCTCTCCATCTCTTCTATGGAAGGGAAAATCCAGAGGTACTGTACCTATAATGTCTTGTTCAATTCCTATCCTGACCACCCCACAGCCCCCAGCCCTGGGGGTTAACAAGCATTTGTGTGGAAAGGCTTCCTGTTACTGCGCGCGGTTGCTGTCTTGTAACCATTAAAGTGGCAGTAAACAAGCTGCAAACAATTTAGTTTGATCCTCAATGTCAAATTCAAGCTACCTTCAAAGCAGAACCATACATACAAACATACATACATACATACATACATATATTTTTTATTTTATAACGCAGGTTTAATGTTTGGCAACCTCTTGTTGGTTGATGTGGACCTGCAACTTAAAATTTCTAAGCAAAAAAAAGAAATTTAATACAAAACCCTATTTAATTTAAAGTCAGTGGCTATGTCAAAACCTAGTAGCATTTCTTCATTCAAAGATATCTTGAATTTACCAACTTACTAGAAATACACAAAATTATCGAGATCTTTATTCACATTTACAGTAGTTCCCTTACTAAACGAAATTTGTTCAATTATTTCACAATTTTTTGTCATCGATTTTTTAAAGTTTAACAAATTGTTTGCACTCTTCAAATCTGAGTTTAACATGTACCAAATTGGAAAGATGGTGGATCACCACATGAGGATGATGGTTCCCAAGGAAATGTTCTTGGCGAATGCTTGGGAGCGGGGTGCTGAGAAATGGTGCATTCGGCAAAAGGCACAGTATTGTCAAATGCCATGGGGGCTAGGGAAAAATTGACAGTCAGTACCCAGATGCTAGGAATTTCTTATGTGCAAATGTCTGAGGGTGTCCCAAGGGGATGGTCAGCGCAGGAATTGAATGAGACATAAATCCCCCATGATCCTGGGGGCATGCATCTGCTGAGATGCAAATATCCAGAGGGGTAGTGAAAAAAGGACACTTAGCAAAATATTGAGTATGTATGGAATATGAAAGCCTGATACAAACTTGTTTTGAGTATGATTTGAGCATGCTTGAGAACTTGATTCAAGTAAGAATTCTTCACTACTTTGCAAGCATGCAGCATGGATCATCTGAACTGAAGGGAAATATTATCAAACATAATCATAGTATGGTTGAGAACTGGTACAGGGATTTTGGTCTTGCCTGAATGCAACCTCAAGTCCTCCTCAAAGAAAAGTAGAGTCTGGGCAACAATGAAACAAAGCTTGTACCAGCCTCATTTGGATCCATGGTGGCACTAATTTTAATTCTTTACTGATTGTGTATGATCCAATCAAATCCATCTGGCAACTTTATGCCAGATTGGTTTGATTGTGGTTTCTATTGTTTATTGTTCGCTGCCAATTCTGTTCACAAATTTTGAATTGCACGGTGCAAGTAGAACATACAGTAGTAATGTACAAACCTCAGAGACTTTATAATAGCCAAGAATCTCATCTGAGCTCTTCGTCTCAGTTTGCCTGAATTCCAGTTTCTAGTACTGTACTTGTGTCTTGACGATTTCTCTAAGTACAACAGCCCTTTGGATTTCAAGCTTGCTTCTCAGCTTCAACAGAAATCTTGATGTGAATGAAAACACTGAACCATTGCAGCAGCATGACTCACTGTGATCCACGCCATGTAATTAATGTGAAAAAATGAACTTTTTAAAATTCCACCGAATGTATTTTTTCCTTGTTTTCCATACTTTGAAGCATGTAAAAACGCAAACAATTTTCAAATCAAGCAACAGGAGCCCAAGAAAACATTTTTTGAAGTTAGGCCTGAATTGAGTAGTGTAAGCTTCTTCCTAGACCAGAAGAGGCCACAAAGTAGCATGAATTTTCAAATTTCTGTTTCATCGCTTGCATGCGCCCAATTTGAATGATCTTTTTTTTGTTTGGTAGATTGAACCTCGTAGAATATGGCTTAAATCAGTTGATCAACGATTTTGACTTTAGAATGTGGAAATTTTGTGAATTCATAATGGTAACCAACTACTGAAAACCAGGTAGCCTTGAATAATCAAACCTGATTTCAACACTGAATACAAAAAATCTATGTTTCAGAAAACTTTGAAAACCTATTTCAAAATGGACTTCAAACGGGCATTCCATGAATATAATTTTCGCATTTTTCGCGTTCACCAACGTCATTCACTCGTTTTTGTTCATTCATTCATTCATTCATTCATTCATTCATTCATTCATTCATTCATTCATTCATTCATTCATTCATTCATTCATTCTTTCATCCATTCATTTGAATTATCAATATGTTGAGTACACAAATCTATTTCTATTACATGTTTATGAGAAACAACTTAAAAGAGATGGTAGGCTCAACTATCTGAACCAAAGCAACAACCCTGTAGTAGTACAAGCAAAAACAACATTGATTTGTGGCGTTTTGGTTATTAAAACAAATGAAATCAAGTATGAAACAAAAGTTATTAACAGGCCTTTCCTTGTTCTGTTGTCATTACAAGATCGATTCCTGGCATGTGGTTGCCTGGCAACCGCTTGTTCTCTTATGACTGGGACCTTGCTCACACTGCTCCGTTTTTGTACCAAAACGGAGAGAAAGACTCCGTCTCTGTGAAATTGTTCACATTGATCCGCACAAAAAGGCCAGAAAAGCGGAGATTTTCAAAAATGGGGATATCCACAAGGTAGGAATCAAATGTTTCAGGCGATTTTTGCTCCTGGCCCATGGCCGAAAACCGTCAAAGCCTCATTTGGACGGACCAATCAGACGGCGAATAAGTGAAGAAGACAGAAGAAACGTGTGAAGATTTTTTAAAGTTTTACCTACCTTCATAAAACGCAACCAGGATAAACAAACCGCTGGAAATTTCCCGAATTTTTTTGAAGATATCCTCTTGCCAGATGTTTGAGTATCCAGGTTTGGATGCTGGTTAAAATACCTCACGCTTTCGTGGAGATATAGTGATTCATATCGACGAAACCTGTAGAATCTTTTTGAGGCTTGTTTCCGCCACTGCAAATTAGATGATTTTACCTCTTGATAAAATCTCCTTTCAATTTTATAACTTGTTTCGCACCATGAAAACTTGTGCCATGAATGCAAAAAGTAGTATAATACAGAAATGTCCCAAGAGCATTGCCATATGACTTGAAATGTGAGAACTTACCATATTAGTTTACAAAGAAATCGAAGAGGCATCGAATCTTGAACCAAAGAAGCTGTGGTTGAGGCCAATGGCAAAAACAATTGGATACATAGATATTTAGCGTTCTGGCATCGTTCTTACAACAATCACTATTGTTATTACCATTGTCTCTCGCCCAGAATTTCTATTGTTCAAGCCTTACTGCCTCATCGGTCTAGAAACTATGCAGCATTTTAACCGGCATCCAAACCTGGATACCCAAACATCTGGCGAGCAGATATCTTAAAAAAAACTCGGAAAATTTCCAGCTGTTTTTTGTCCTGGTTGCGTTTCATGAAGGTAGGTAAAAATTTAGAAAATTTTCACACATTTCTTCTGTCTTCTTCGCTTATTCGCCGCCTGATTGGTCCATGAAAATGAGGCTTTGAGGGTTTCCGGCCATGGGCCACGATCAAAAATCGGCTAAAACATTTGATTCCTATCTTTCTATCTACAGAAACGGGGGTTTTTGAAACCGCTCTGAATCAATGTGAACGCACAAAAACGGAGGCTTTTGAAAACGCTTTCAAAAGTGGATACCCTCAAAAACAGAGGTTTTTGAAAACGCTGCAATATTCAACAATGAGCTTCATAAAACCGGAGCAATTTGAACGCACAAAGGCGGATATCTTTGACTCCGTCTTTGTTATCAGGTGGATCAATGTGTACGGACAAAAGTAGCCTTCGTGCAGAATTTACTTGCCACTGTTAATGAGAGCGAAGACGGAATTGTTAAGTCTGCGAGTTAGCGTCCATTATTGAGTTCTGACACCTTGTGTAATAACTCCCGCCTTTGTCCAGGTATTGTCTTTTATCCAATAAGCATCAGGTTTGAGATTTCAAGGACCCAATCAGAAGTTGACAGAATCGTCTTGTGTTTCTCGACCCTTTGTAATCATTGTTTGAGAGGCAACAACAAACCGTCATAACGTGAAGATTGAGAAACGTGCCGCGGTAAACAAGTTTGGCGACAAAGTTTACCCAGTTTGGCCCCGTTTACACGATACCGTTTTCATTTCATATCGGATTGGGTAAGGCAATCCGATATGAAAATTTCTCCTGTTTACACGACGCCGTTTTCATTTCATAGCGGATTGGCGTTCTGTTTACACGATACCGTTTCGCCCTGCTAATGGTTTCACCGTATTCGGTAATGGCTCCACTGCGCATTATGCGCAGCTCCCCTAATGGATTCGAGGCTAGTAGAATTGATGATGACGTTCCGTACTGAGTTGATATCGGATTGGACCGTTTACACGATATCGGATTGGTTTCATGCCACTTTCAGAGCGTTTTATTTGAAAACGCAAAAACGGTATGAAGCATATCGGATTGGTGCGTTCTCGTGTAAACAGAAGGCCGGTCCGATATGGAATGAAAACGGTATCGTGTAAACAGAAGGCCAATCCGATATGAAACCAATCCGATATGAAACGAAAACAGTATCGTGTAAACAGTATCTTTGTCTGTCTTAAGGACTTGATAACTTGGGATGAAATTATGTTTTGAAAGGAATTATAAACAGACAAGCATATTCTCATGGTTAACGAAGTCTACAACTATCAAAAGGCAATTCTTCGAAAGTTTCTCCGAGGACCGAACGCTTACTCGACTCGTTTCCTTCAGGCTTAGGCCTGTGATTGTCAGATGTGGAATGATGTGTTGCTAGTACCCGTAGCTTCTTAGATATTTGTCAGCAAGTGGGGTTTTTGAATTACTGGTGAGTTTTTTTAGCCTTACTGCCTCTGCAGTTTGTAAATTGTAGGCACTGAAGTTGTGTGGGTGGGATTCTCTTCACATGACGGGATTATTTCTTCCCGTTTGCGGAGTCAATTTATTGCTCAAGATTGAGCTCCTCTTCACAGGAGGGACTTGTCGTTCAAAACTCAATAATGGACGCAGACTTTACAAGTTCCGCCCTGGCTCTCCTTCGCACCGGAAAGTAAAGTCTGCACGCAGGCTAGGACAAAAGAAGATGGTTTTCCCTTCGTTTTTGTACAAAAACGGAGTCATGTGAACGGGTAGCATCTATCAGAGTCAATAGAAGAAAAAAAGATAATAGTCCAGGCCCGTAGCAGCTATTGGGGCCGGTCGGGCCCGGGCCCCCCAATAATTTCCAAAAGTTGCATTTTTTCATTCATCATATTTAACGTAGAAAACTGATTAAACCAACGATGAAGTTACTCTCCAAAAAGTGTTTCCTTGTGCCCTCCCTCTTTCAGCACTGTCAACGACCCCTAGCACTGTGATCGAGAGCATCGAATTTAACCAAAAGTTGAAGTTTTGGATTCCTGCTTGATTTTGCGCTTGCCCCCAGACCCCCAACAGCTTCCTGCTTTCGCCGCGAATTGGTGCCCCTCCAATCTGAAAAACGCTCCTACGGCCCTGTAGTCAAATCCAGTTACAAGTAGTATGATTGTACAGCCTAAAATTAAATGAACCACAGGTGGCGGAGGACCAATCTCCAATCAAATGAGCGTAAATTTGGCACAATGGGAGATGATGCATCGAAGTTCAAAAGTGTGTCAGGGTTTTGTAAGATGTCCTCTGGTCTGCATTTTAGATGCAATTCAAGTTCAATGCAAGCTACAAATGTAAAAACAATAATCTAGAAAGATGTAGCGTGTAGACAAGACAAGACATGTGGAAGTTTTGGGAAACTGATCAGCAAATTATCAGCTTAACTTATTTTTGTGTTACTGTGTTTTACCGGGGGGGGGGGGGGAGGTCCTAAATAGCATGCGAAGGGGGATATACTGTGGAACTACGTTTTTCTCTGAAAGTTGATTTACTGGCAATGTCAATCAACTGGGTTTATGAATAATGGTGTTCATCATAAAGTAACACAACGATTGATGTATGGGTTTTCTGTTATTCTCTCACGGTATGGTGCTACAGAGAGAAAAGCCGAAATGGTCGCTGCGAAGGTGGGAAGCAACCTCAAAAGCATGCAGTTTGCCTGGGTGGGGGGTAACATAACATGTTGAGGGTACGGGTATGTGCCACCCTTATGGATGGCTTTTGGGTCCAAAATTCTCTAAACAAGGGTCCCTTTTTGGCAGATTTTCCTTAAACATGGGTGGGTTTTCCAGAAACTGGCAAAAAATTGTCCAAAATGGGTAGTTTTCCGCCAGAATTCATCATAAAAGTGGCTATGACTGCGCATGTTGACAATTAGAAGAGGGTAGCTTTCTGAAAACCGGGTGGCAGACCCCCGTCCATCCGCAGGTCATTTACACCCCCCCAGGGGCAGTTTGATAACTGGCAAAAGTGCAATGAGAAATTTCATGGACGGGCACAACAAAAGAATCATTTGGTCATTTTCCCGGGGGGGAGGTACTTAGCATATTTGTCCTACGGGGATGTGCCGTTTTTCAGGGTATCATTTTCGCCTATTTTTCTAGAACAGGGTATCAAAAGAAGGCAAATTTTCTGGAGCAGGTTGTCAAAACATGTCAAAAGAGGAAATTTTGTTACAATGGGTTAATTTTTAGTCCAATTTTTGTGTTTTTGAGTATACTTTTCCGCGATTTTTTCTAGGACAGGGTATCATTTGAAGGCGAAAATTCTAGAGCAGGGTGAAAATTTTTCTTCCTGGGCACATCCCCGTACAAATTTAGGTCAAGTACCCCCCCCCCCCCGGGGTCATTTTGCTGCATTTTTGGGACACGTATTATGTGTTGTATATGTACTGCACAACAAGATATGAAAATTTCTTGGCAATCTTTCCAACAAATACTGTATGATTCACATGCAGCCTGTGTGCAGACCCATTGTCCAAAAGACGAAAGAAAGGATTTGCGCAGCTACGAGCCGAAGCTCTCCAAAGTTGCATTGTTTTCCTTGGCTTTTTCGTAATCTATTCTGACGGCCTTGTAATATGTCATGAAATATTACTGACTCAGTTTTCCCGATTGGCATACTTTTCTATGGCTGTTGTATCCTTGTTTTCGAACTTTTCTTGCAAAGTGTTGGTTGTTCATCAAACGATTGTTTGAAAGACATAGGACAGGTTAATAAACATAAAAGCATATTTTGACAAGTTCTTTTGAATTCTCAGACTGCAGGGATTTACCACCGTTCCATTGATTTCCCTTATGCGCTATTTTGAATTCCCTGTTATTGACCGCCATGTATTTCCTGCAGTTGTTCCTCCCGTAGACAGTAAGTCTGTCCGCAGGCTACAATTGCAGCCGTACTTCGATTTTGCCCACCAATTACTTCAGCATCCTTTCTATAACTCTGATGCAATTCTTTTCAGAAAGAAATGGAGATCTACAGACAGGAGCAGCGAACAGATTTTGCAGTAGAAATAAACAGAACTTGCATCTTAGGAGTCAACACAACAGGCGACTGTGGTAAATAGAAATTTGATATTTTTTCTATCAGATCAAATAGAATACATAAAAGAATAAAGCAATTCTATGTTGAAGGTTGCACGCCATTATTACTAAGCATTATGAACCAGTTTCAGTTTTCGACATCAACAAATATACCTAGATACATTTCAATATAATTACTGACTGACCTAAAATCAAAATGAATCAGACAATAATCCATGCTACACAAGAAGAAGAAGAAGATACTTGGATATACACGTTTTTTTTTACAAGAAACTGGTTTGTAAGAAACTAGTTCTAAGATGGCCAAAATTTTAAGAAACTCTAGTACTATGTCTGAGAAGTACTAAGAAACTTTTCAAACTTAAAAGCATGAATTTTATAGCAAATAGATCGTTGAATTCGTTGAACCTTTATCATGGGGCAATATTATCTAACCATTTGTGTTTCCAACATAACAGAACACTGTTTATTCCTATATGATGTTTTAAATATCAAGAAACATATCTGCAGCAGTGTTAGTGACCACATTGACAATTCATGCATTCAAAAATTAAGAAACCAATCAAGAAACTTTCAGTACTAAAATGGACAAAATTTCATGTTAAATTAAGAAACTTTTAGTACTATGGCCTGATCCTAGTTTCTTATAAAAAAACGTGTACACTAAATAGATTAACGGAATAAGAACACGTTACAAGACATTTGTATTTACATCTGTTTGTCTAAGGAGGAGCTGTCTAATAGATAAACGAATTGATAGAGAGCCCCCTCCCCCCCTCCCCATCTGAACTAGAAAAAGAAAAAAACAAAGATTTTTGTTAAAAACACAAGAATAAACTAGAATAGCCTCCAAAGAACAGCTTTTGATTGAGTTAGGAATTAGAGACATAGCCATTAATGTGGAATTCTTTTGATTTTGACTTGAAGATATTGAAAGAAACTGACATTTTGATGAAAGTTGGAATACCATTCCAGAGTTTATAGCACAAAAAATACCGTTCTGACTTGGGACCATACAGAAATGTATTCCTTATGGACTGAAAAATGTTAGCCCCAGCTGCCTGACGAGTTTCATGACTATGAACTGTGTTACTGAGCTGGAAATAGAGCCAGTAGATACAATGAAGTTTTGTGTATTTCATCATGGCTGGTTTATGATGATTATTAGTTCAGGCTTGGGCAATTGAAGACAGTCTGCCCCAAGCTGTCAACTGCTGGATATGAGCTACCTTAAAGGCATTGAGTCCATATAAATAGCGTTCTCATGACCAATATCAACTTCTTTTCAATCATGAAACAAGAGTTGACATTAATCCCTGTTGAAATTAAACCAAAGAAATTCTTTAAGATAATGCAAGGATTAAGAAGTCTTTGGTCTCCACCGCTAATGACTTTAGCACTATTGTGCGATAACAAAAGGCCGTCAGCGGTTTGTCAGCAAAAATTCAGGACAGCGTTAACGCTCAACTATTTATGTGGACTCAATTCCTTTAACCTTGAACTATTCAGAGTAGTGTTAGTAGACCGATTTTCCATTCATGACATCCCATTTTTCCTGCTCTCTACATTCATTTACAATATTGTTATGAGATAAGTGGAGATGTGGTATTGCTAAGCCTATAATAACTTTTTCTCGAGGGCTATACCAGAAAATATTAACCCGGACCAGTACGATGAGTACGACATAAATTTCGATTTTCTTCAGTGCAAAGAAAAAGTACTGCTTTCTTTATGTTGCGGTTAGCAACAGTAGCAGCAGGAACTGCTTCAGTAAAGCTACATAAGCCTCATAATACGCGATTGGGCCTCCTTTGGGAGGAGTAGTCTTTTTTGGGGGGGTGGGTACTTGACTAGGGAAGTGACGGGTGTGTGTGGCAAAGCTGTAATTTTTTTCAAAATGCTAAAAAATACTCTGATCCAGGTTATCCACATGATACTCTGTCGCATAATGTTCTTATCAATTGTAATACCCTGTCGCATGATCTTTATCAGAAAAGGACACCCTGTCGCATAATTTTTACCGTAAAAGGACGCCCTGTTGAGGCACATCCCATCAAGTCAACAAAGGGGTCCCCCCCCCACCCCCGGGGAGTATTCTTTCAAACGATGGGCCTTTCTTGATTCACTTGGTAGTCTGTCAAGATCAGTTGCATCATTCTCCATATTGCAAGCAATTTATCAAAACGTTTCATCTCAAAATTTCGTCTCATAAAGAATTTAATCTTCAAACACCAGTTAAGTCCGTAGTCAGACTTACAAACATTAGACCCACCACCAGGGTCGTCGTGGGTACCTATTGACAGGGAGGGCATAACTTGCTGATTTTCCGACGAACAATGACGTCAAAACTAATGACTTCATCATGCGCATGCGCAGTTTTCTTGGGAGGAAACGTTCCGTTTGACGTCATCTGTTGTGCATTCATCATGTCATAAAAGAGTTTCAACAAATTATTTGCTGACCGAGAAATCATTTACGGATAATTCAGTCATAACTGCAACAGCGGCGTGGCGTCGTGGCCAGGGTAAATTAAGTGGAGATAGCGAGCTGTGGGGGTTTGGGGGCGAAGCCCCCAGAAAACTTTTGGGGCCACGCCTTTTACTTTGGCTTAAAATGCATCTCCCAACATAATACTTGCCAATCGGGATGAGGAAATTTTGATAATTTTGTGACAGTTATTCGGTAATTCAGAGTGCGAGGAAAATCTTTGAAGAAACATCCTTTGCTTTGGCTTTCAGTGCATGTCCCAATATCATGCTTGCCATTTGACGCAGAAGACATCTCCGAACATCATGCTTGCCATTAGTGACGTACAAGAAAATTTTGATAATTTTGTGACTGTTATTCGGTAAATGAGAGTGCGAGAAAAATTTTTGAAAATACTTTATTTACTTTGCCTTAGAATGCATCTCCCAACATCATGCTTGCCATTGGTGACAATGATAATTTGTTTGTGATACTTATTCAATGAACAAGAGTGCGAGGAAAATTTTTTATTTAGATCACATTACAATTATTCGAATCAAATGGAGCGTTACAAAATGTCATCACGAAATTCTACAACAGTACGCAATCTCCTCCTTGCTAGGAGAAAAGTCATACACCACCAACGTACAAAACTTCCGCAGACGAAAATATCAATGAATCGTCCAAACAAGTAATACCGTCCAGTCAGTATCCTAGATGGAATGATTCGTTTCTACGATGTATGAATGAAGTTTGAAAGAGTGGAACGACAAACACCTAGTTTGTGCTTTGTGCCAAAAGCCAAAGAGATAAAGAATTTCCGAAAAATTTCTGAATTTCCGAAAATTTCCACAGTTCCGACGCTAGGGGGGGGCAATTGCCCCCCCTGCCCCCCAGCCACGACGCTTCTGCCCACCACTACTATAACTATACACTGAAAATTCTATCGGTCCACCTTGTCGCTTGAAAATTTTCCAGGTTACGAAGAAGTTGCTACACAACTTCTATTCTTTTATCATGATATTCAGTTTGCAGCGGATTTTATCGAGAGCTTTAGGATTTTCAAATGATCACATTTGACATTTCAAACGATTTGAGGACGAAACCGTGGACGAAACATTCCATTATGGCAAACTAAATTTCCCTATCTATGATTTTAGCCATACATATGTTATATATTATATATTACATATTACATATTACATATTACAGAGATATATGTTATTGATTTATAGGCATTTGAGAGCCACAGGCTTTGAAACGTCCATACAATTTATTGACTCACTCAATTTCCTTCATGGTTTACTTAAAGGCCTTAAAGGACTAGTCCGGGGTTGTGAAATTGTCGTCAAAAATCAACCTTACCAACTTCCGAACACCAATCGTGAGTTCTTTTCAATTTGTGACGTCTCCGATTTGAATTTTCATCAATGAGGCCAAATTTCGTTGCCATTTTATATTTTGTACGAGTGCGCGATAGGAAGGCTAGCAGTGTGAGTGATTTTTCAACACATTTAGCAGCCTCGTTCAGGTCGAAGTGAAGTGACTTCATAGATAATGATGTCACTTCGCGCATTTTGAAGATTAAGATATGTAGTCTTCGCAGAGAAAGAGAGAAAGCGTTTGAAAAAAGTACTGCACACCTTAACGCTACACAGCAAACTTACCAACTACTGACGCAAATCCGTACCTTTATTTCAGATTTTGTGCTTCCCAACGGCCGTCAGTGCCGTGAAGAATCCGAAAATCTAGGTCCAATCTGATCGTTACGTTGCCATTTTCTTACATGAGCACACGATGAAGAGGCCAGCAACGAAAACAGTAGGACAGCCTTATTATTATATTATTATTATATACATTATTTATACACGAGGAATCCCTTCAGCAAAAACCTTAAAATACATAAGCATAAAAAATAGATATATAAAAATTCAATGGATGGGGCTGATCTTCCAGGGAGTCGTGTTTGAGTTTAATTCAGCTCCTCAAATGTATCTTGAGGTGTTTTTTGAATTGTTGTAAGGTAGAGAGTTCCCTGATGGTATTGGGGATTTCGTTCCAAGCTTTTAGACCCGAATAGTGAAAGCTTTTCTTTGAGTACTCAAGATTGTATCTCGGAAGTTGAATGTCCGTGCAGTTTCTTGTTCTATAACTTGAGTAAATATTTCTTGTTTTGTATGTATCCCAAAGGCTTTCAGGGCAGATCTTGTTCATCATCTTATAGGTCATAACCGATCTGTCAAAGTTTATCAGTTGTTCTGCAGTCAACCAGTCTCCAGACAGAGGCTGAGAGACATAGGCAGAGGCTGTTCAATGAACTAGGCTGGGAAAATCTCTATGACAGAAGATGGTACAGACGACTTTGTCATTTCTTCACCTTAAAAACTACTCAACATCCTGAATACCTTTTTTCTCACATCCCACCGGAGCGTAAAATTACCTACAATTTGCGAAATCCAGGCGCTTATCCGGAAAAAGGTTCCTGGACTGCTCGTTTTTCAAATACATATTTCCAAAATGTAATAACGGAATGGAACCTCCTTAATAGTGACGTGAGAGATTCAGAATCTCTTGCGGCATTCAAAAGGAAGTTAATTTCAACTGTACGACCGTTAAAAAACTCCATATATGGTGTTTATGATATTGTTGGCGTTAGACGCTTGACAAAACTTCGCATAGAATTTAGTCCTCTAAATGAACACAGATTTCGCCATAATTTTGACTGTCTCAGCCCAATTTGTGCATGTGGATGTGCCATTGAAGATAACCAGCACTTTCTCCTGCACTGCCACCTGTTTAGTACAATGCGTATAGATCTCTTTGGTCAGCTCACTGATATTCCAGGCTTAGATATCACGAATTTGGAATCAAACGCCCTATGCGAACTGTTATTATTTGGAAGTTCTCAACTGAACGTTATGGCGAATCGAATCATTCTTGAAGCTACAATAGCCTTTATTGACAAAACGAATCGTTTTGATTGAATTGCACCGGGTGAGTCAAAAATGGCGGCTGATGTTTGTGAAGCTATTCGATTTCATCTTCCAAGCATTCCCGCGTGCTGTGGCTCACCTTGTGGCGGGAGTGTTGGCTTGGGTGTGAGGTTTCTGCCTAACTGCATGTGGTGGGGGGAGTCCTTGCATCTTGGTTGGCATTTTTGCTGTGGGGTGAGTGCATAGCGCGTGGAAATGGCTTGATTACTCGAAATTTTTATGTACTACACATCGGCGGACATTTTTGACTCGGCCGGTATATCATATCACAACACAAAGCAGCAATCCCTTCCCTTTACCTGTTTATCCTTTGTTTGTTTTTGTTTTCTTATTGTATTTAGTATAGTTGAATTGTAAGTGCCAGCCGCAGTGGAGACCAGATGACCAAGTGTCCTTCCCCGCTGTGGCTGGTACATAGAAATGTATCAATTTTGTGTTTTTAACGTTCTTTTTAGATCTATAAAAAAAAAGTCTCCAGACCACTGATCTTTGGTTTTTGCCCTTTCTATAATGGAATGAGCTCTATTTTGAAGACGTTGAAGGGCTTCTAATTTTGTGTTGGAGAGAGACCCGCACACAACATTTGCATATCGTAAGTGACTCTCCACAAGAGCATGGTAGATATTAACCAATTGGGATTGTGGAACAATTTTCATTAACTTTTTCAGAGACCATAGCCCGCCAGAGACTTTCCCTTTAACTTTCTTATACTGTTCATTCCAATTCAATCCCTCATCAACAATTATACCCAACGACTTTGTCTCCTTGACATGCTTAATTTCTGCGCCATTCAACATAAGTGGCTCATGGGATAATATCCTATTCGTTCTTCGTGGGTGCCCAATTATCATGTATTCGGTTTTTTGTGGATTAATGCTTGGTTTGTTAATTCTCATCCATTCCGAAATATTCATCATTTCCTCCCGAGCGCTTTCAAACAGTTCTGCCAAGCTATCTGATGTTAGAGTCACGTGTGTATCATCTGCGTACATACCCGCTTTAGAGTGCACAAGACAATCTTCAAAATCATTTAAGTAGATGATGAATAAGAGCGGGACCAGACAAGATCCTTGTGGGATGCCACATGTAACCAAGCTTTCACTGGACTTTTGATCCCCTAAAGAGCAGTACTGTTTCCTATTACTCAAGTAGGAGGCAAACCAGTCCCCTGCAATACCTCTAACACCAATGGCGTTCAATTTCTTAACCATTATTTGGTGATCTGCAGTATCGAAGGCTTTCTTCAGATCAAGAAACAAGGACAAATTCAATTGCTTTTTGTCGATGTTTCTGTACCAGTTATCAGTGCAATTTATTAAGGATGTAATCGTTGAATGCAGTTTACGAAAAGCTGGTTGACGCGGTCTCAAGATGTTGTTTGTTGATAGGAAATTATATAGCTGATAGTGTACAATTTTTTCGAATACCCTTGCAAAAACGGAAATGATTGAGATGGGTCTATAATTGTTTGCGTCGCTTTTGTTGCCAGATTTGAAAATTGGGGTCACCCTTGCTAATTTCCAAAAATCTGGGAAAACTCCAGATTCCATGGAGGAATTATAGATCATCAGCCTCGTTTTCGTTTCAGTGATATGACTTCATTTCGCTTAGGTCGCAGATTTGAATACGTTATTTCCTCAAAAGAAGGCGAAAAATAATAGATAATTGCTTTACATCTACTCTGGGATACAAGAGGGCGTTCGGCAATGTGATTGGCTGATCGCCATTTTTGGCCGTAACTCCGATTTGAAATCCGGTAAACAACCCCGGCATATCCAAATTCGACGTAAAACCACATTCTTTACCTATTCCGACCATCATTTGCAACTTATTTCCGAAATTCGAAAAATAACGAAACATTTTATTTTTGAAGCTTAGGGTGAGAATTGCAGCTTAGGCTTAATTTCGCCCCGAAGAAACCGAGCTTATTTTTACATTAAACACACTTGCCGACCCCAGGTTATTGTTTAAATACCTTCAAAAAGCTTCAAATAAGGTCCTCAGAGTTTTTTTTTTCAATTTCTCAAGTCATCTTCTGCAGAATTAGCACCAGAGCAACAGACATTTTGCGCAATTAGCGTTACCTAACCAACAGTGAAATCCTTCCAAATTTGCCCATTTTCTGGGAAAATTTGATCGAATTGTACCAGGGTGTCCATTCGGCTTCGTGATCAGCGCATGACGTAAGAACACCCTGGGAACGAGGTTGCATTTATAGCAGTGTTATCTTGCACTTTACCATAAATCTTACCAACCCAAGACTTGCCCTTTAAAATGAATACTGTACAACTGTGTTTATCTTCTTTCTTTCCAGGCTGTCAGTTCATAAAACCTGTTTCTGGTTTTGAGTGTAGCATTTGTAAAATATTCTTGCGAAGTGAAGATCACATTGAAGAGCATTTCAGTTCTTTTCAGCATGTAACAATCTACCAGGTGAAAATTGCTTTTTCAACGTCAAATTATTCTGTGCTCCACAGCAGTGAGGCTGGTGGAATAGGTTATTTTCTTATTCATTTCATTCAACCGAAAATAACTACATTTATTTAGTATCTAGTTACTGTTACTTGAAAGAGTCTTTCATAATAGTAGTACTAGTCAGTATAGCAATTTGTGGAAAGACGAGTGCATGACAACGCCACAACATTTAAATACGATGAGTAAAGCAAAAGGAAAAAAACTCTACAAGGTGCATATTACAAAGGATATTTTCAAACTTAACACAATTGCTGGGCCAATCCTGAAAAGGGCGTCATAGTAGCCTGCCATGACTTATCATTATGGACTGGTAGGTTTAGTGTCAATATCAAAATAGATCAACATTAGCAATTTGACAATGCCATTGCTCTAAATTCTTATGGGGAGGGTGGGAAGGGTTTCTGATCAACAAACAAGCTATCGACGTGTGACCTTTAGACTCTTGAACGGACTATTTATACTGTCACTATTGCACGTGGATAAACACAACTTAAAATCACTGGCACTCTTGTCTATGCGACTTTATTGTAACCCACATAAGACTCAACTCTTTTTCTCTCTCTTGGAACTATATAGATTCAGTATTGTGTAATATCAGCGACAAGGGGATGCCTCACAGCATTTCTTGAGGGTCAAATCAGTTCAAAAGTAGTGTACGAGATTTTGGAATTGCTTAAATTTTTCAGATTTTTCAAAGAGATTTTTTCTGAGACTTTTTAAGATTTTGTAACATTTCTGAGAGGCCTTAGATGCTTAGACTTTTGAGATTTTCACAGTTTTTCGAGATTTTCTTGAAGATTTCGCAAGGTTTGTGAGGATATAAGTGATTTGTGACACTGTCAAAGAGTCATGGAAAGATTTTCGAGTCTATATAATTTGTTGTGAAAGAAATCTGGAAATTTTTCGAGATTTTCAAAGATTTTTAGGAATTATTTTGGGATCTAGCGAGGGTTTTATAAGATTTTGTGGAAGTTTCTGGGATTTTCAAGATTTTTCTAGATTTTTGGGATTTTTGAAGTTTTTTTTGGATTTTTTGCGAAATTGCACGAGATTCCTGGAGTGATTTGCCCCTCGGCAATTTTAAGAGGGATGGGGCTAAACTATGATGTCGTCATCATCATCATCATCATCATTATCACTATCATTATCATCATCATCATCATCATCATCATCATCATCATCATCATCATCATCATCATCATCATCATCATCATCATCATCATCATCATCATCATCATCATCATCATCATCATCATCATCATCATCATCATCATCATCATCATCATCATCATCATCATTCTTGCCATGGTCATTCTTAGCATAGGTTCCAAATCTTTAAATCAGTGGAAAGAAGCGAATGTGAGATTCTTTGACATATTTCTTCCAACTGAATGGCTTATAAGAAACTTTAGCTACCTATCAATGATTCTACCGTTGGACTTTTCAGAAATTTTGAATATTTTTTAAATTGCAGCGTATTAACACTATTCTTTTACTTTTACTTTATATTTTCTTATACGTTAGCTGCGACATAAAAATTTCAAATAGGTATTTTTTCAATAGTCTTTTTGTTTAGTTGACAGGGCAAGCTGTAAAGTAGTAATTTTAGTTATTGAAGCTTGTACCCTGTTTAAAGAATTAAAAATGGAATGAAATGAAACACTTTTAGCTGATTTGAGAATGTGGGGTTTTCAAATTTCTAACTCATAACCCATGAAAGTGACAAACTATTGGTTGACCCCATATTGTAGACATCCATCAATTATGGTTTGCTTGGAAAAATTATCTCATGTTGCGTCAAATGGTGTAGATGTTACGACGATTTTAGTTTTTTTTTAAATTTCTGTAATTCTCAAAAAAGAAGAAAGATACTCTAATGCTGAAGATACTGAAGATTTCAGAAAGGTCCAATGGCAGAATTGTTGCAAAATTTCTAAGGTTTGTTTGAAGCCATTCATCTCAATGAAATAGGGCACTGGAGTTTACACCGACCTTTTCAAAGATTTGGAACCTATGCTGCCATTGGTTGTTATCATCATTGAACAATGATGCAAGGAAACCGTAGTTATAAAGGTCTACAGTTTGGTGGCAATAAGAAATCTGTAGCTCTTTTGTAGACTCACGAAATAGTCCCAGATATAGCAACAACAACAACAACAACAACAACATTTCTTATTTTTGCTTGATCTGGTTTGTGATTGAGCGTCCATCAGTCTATCAATAACTACGAATATGCAATCAGTCTATATCTTCTTGTGTAGGATATAGAAATTTGATGGTTTCATAGCCTCAAATATTGAGTAATGCCATTTTGGAATATTTAAGATATCAAAAAAGTTCTGTGGCAGATTTACAGCAAAGTACCGAAAATGCCTTTCATGTTTTTCCATTCAAAGAAAAATGTAATAGAATTTTGGCCCTATGCTGTGTAGTGGGTTCAATTAATACTTATTGAAATACTTAATTATTGCATAGATACATTTGAGAAGCCATGTAGTGCATCAAAATGGCACCAGTCTAAGGAAAGACGATGTCAATGGACATCACACAGGAGGTCACTTCGCTACAGGCGAGAACTATGATGTGAGAGATTGTGATGGTGCTAGAGCTGACTTTGATAGCAATCTGGTAAGCAAAATTGGTTTCAGATAACTTTCTCTTGAGTAACTCATTTCAAGACAGCGTTGGCATCGACGTTGGCATGGTACGGATTTTAGCCTGCTTCGAAGAAAATGAAACCATTGTTTTCCTATGGCTTTTCAAAATTATTGCAATATCAGGAATCCGGGTATAAAATCATAATTCACACGTGAGACAATTTTGTAGTGTTTAAATTCACACTCAAGGCCGAAGGTTATGGAGTTGATGTTTCATCAGTTTTGGTAAAGCCATGCACACGCCCGACACCACACCCGACAACACCTTTCTCGAGGAGTTTTGCCTCGTTTTGATGCCCCTATACAAATGTATAGGAAAATGACCGGAAGTGAATATGTTTGACGACTTTGAATGTTTCTTACGGGAACAAGGTGTTACTTTTACTTTTCAATTCAATTCTAAAATGTAGTGGATTTATCTAAGAAACGTTTAAAACTAAGTTTGTTTTGATTTAAACTCCTTGGCAAGCTCCACCAGTTTGGACGAGAGGGGTGGTCTTATTTTGAGAGAATTTCCATTGTCTTTCGGTACAATCATTCGAACTCATTGTCTTTGACGTCACTGGTAGCGCCTCCAAGGCCATGACATTTGGAAAATACAGTAGAGCGCCGAAATTGTTTTGAAAACGGCGTGGTCTTTGTGCTGCTTGCTTCAAGAAACTTTTTAATTCTGAACGAAGCAATAGATCATTACGAACAGCACCAGTTATCCATTTTACCACTGGTGAAGGGCATTATCTGAGTTTCTTGTTGAAGGTGCATTCGTGTTCTTGCAACAAACTGGCCAGAAAGAAAGCACGACAGAAGAAGAACATCCGCTTGTTAGGCCACATCTTCGAAAGAAGAAATTTTGCATGTTTATGGATCCAAGAACTAAATTTCGTTTATGACAACAGATGTCTTTAATGGACAGATGGAGAGCACATGATAAAGAATATCTTATTTGTACTGGACAGTGAGTTCCACTTGTTGGACAAATTGGTTAACTGCTCAATGAAGAGAGATTGTAAACTCTTGAAACTTGACAAGTGCAATGACTGCTAAATGGATGATTTTCAGAAACTCATAAACAGGCATAGCGATAGGATCCACAAGGTAAAATGGGCACGCTGGAAGTATAATGGGATAACCAAAAATGTTGATTCACACTTCTCAGAACTGGTAAAAATTCAATGTTTTCTAGGTGTCAGATTTAACCTTTGCTTGCCCATTTTACCTCCGTAGCAGTGCAACACGATGTATTATCAATTTTCATTTCTGCTGAGTTGGAAGGCACAAACTTTAGTGATTTAAGCATATTCTTCATGAGATGCAGCTGTTGGAAAGAGAAGTCTTTGCCATGTTTTCTTTGACTTTTATTCTTTGATATCACTTGAAATGGCAATATTTGGAATTCAATCATTACTTTTCCTTCCTGAAAAATGTCAAACAGTAATCATGGTAACTCAAAAAATTTGACTCATAGCTTTGGTCTGGAGGGGAGAAGGGATATTAAACTTTGAAATTACTAGAAAGAGATGTCAATTAGCTTTGACCAAAGAAACATTTTGGTGGCTAGACATGTAGTTATTCTTGTCGATTTTCATGCATCATCAACGTTTCCAAACCTCCAACCTTTCCGGATTAAATTCAGAAGAAGATTCAGGCTGTCTCAGAATTTAAAAGCATTAAAAATGCCAATTTTGTGATGATTCAATTGCTACTATGTTACCCATCTTCACATCACATGAACAAAATGATAAGTATCAATTATTACAGCACAGAAAAAAGTTTCTTATACTTTGCAATGGTTTCTTCATTCAATGATTCATTTGTAACAGTGATGTTCCATCGGTTTTGCATCGGTCTTCAGGCATGCATTCCTGCCTTCGTTGTTGTCATTTATGTTACATCACGGTCGTGCTTGATAACGATAAACTTGCTCTTTTTGAGAATCCTAAAGTGGAACAAACAGAAATTTCCAGCAAATGTCTGTACTGCATAATAAATCTCATCCAGTCTCACATGGAATTTCATGTGCAAAAGAAACTTATCAAGGAAAATAACATAAATCTAGTGACAGTAGGCTTCGCATTTATAGGCAACATGATAATAGCTGATGAGTTTTTTGTACAAGACAGTCTTGATAAATATTATTCCACATGTAACCTCCTATTTGAAAGCCGGAGCTTCCCTATTGGTGCCAAGTTCATCAGCAACGGAGAAACTTTATGATTGTTTACATTTAGGCCGAACCCAATGAAAGTTCTCAGAACGCGCAAGTCAAAGTTTTGTTATTATTCTTCTTGCCTATGAGCTGAAATGGCTAGAAAAGTACTAAAAAACATCCCCGTTTCCATAAACTTCAAATAAACTTCGAATGCAGTAAATTTGGTAGGGGTCAACACCTATTTTCCGACTAAAAGGCAAACACGTTTGTGAAAAGAAGCACGTAAAGTTAACGAGGAATGAACGGTCATGGCTCTGGAGCAAAAATTGCCTTTGAAAACTGTAGGAAAATGGCAAAGGCTACAGAAAAACCGCAAACATTTTTAGAAACTAGATCCGTACAGCTATTGCGTTATATCTCCAAATTGAGAATTTCTGCCTTAGTTTAGAAAATATTGCATTTTGAAGAAAATTTGGGTAAATTTAGGCCAAGAAAAGTTGCTTTTCTTGAAACATCGAGGCAGAGTTTAAGACGAGAAAAATATAACTTCATTTGGTCAACAGTTCGTAAAAAGCGACTAAGTAGATCAAAAAAATATCGAGGAATCCAAAATTTTAAACGAAATTTCTATGAAACCAACGACAAACGTTAAATTTACGAAAAAGTCTGCTCACCTGCTGTGCTGCATTCCAAGTTTGTAAACAGAGTTGTCCACGGTCTTTGAAAAGTTTGATAAACCAAGAAACTTTGAGTCCAAAACTATGAACGAAGTTGAAAGAGCAAAGATACAGCTATTGCGTTATATGTCGATATTTCACTTTGCGACACTTGGGACGCCTGCTGACGCCATTTATTACAAAATTTTGCTTTCGCGCCACAGCTTTCATGCATTAGAGGCCGGAAGTGACGTCAGAATTTGGGCTTGGTGTTATCGGGCGTGATGCATAGAAACATATCGTATAAATTTACGTACACAGGATCGCAAATAGGATTTATCGGCCCTTGGTCAAAGCGAAACATGGGCCCCTCGTAACGCGCGAGTTGTTAGAGGTACGTGTACACATGCGCCAGGGGCGCACCCATCTAGGGGGGGTCCTGAGGATGCGCCTTCTGGAAGATTTTCAAAATCAAGTTTGTTAGAATCGCTCTGGTAGCTATTTGCACGTCTAAATACAATTATCATGTCATCTAACTAGCCTGTCATGGGCAAGAATCGCGATATATACAAGTTGCCTCTTCTTGATTTTTTATACATCGTGGCAGTTTAAGAAGTTATTGGGACCCTTTTTGATCATGAACCTAGCAGAGACCTGAATTTGAGCCATATTTGAAAAACTGAGCTATTATTCATGGGTCCCTTTGGCCATGGGCCCTGAGTTTTTGACCCCCCCTGAACCACCTCTCCTCAGCCCTATGCGTTCATGTTAACGGGTATGTTTTATCATCTCCATTCATTTCCTCCGTTCATGTCTGTCTCATTAATTATAATTTTAGAGTGGTGAGCTGAAGAGAGAAGACACTAGCCAGACTCCATATGTTGGTTTATCATTTATTGCTGTTGAATCATGCGCTGCAGCTACATCCAGCAGAGACCAAAATTGGTCACAAACTATCGACTCTGAAGATATCAAAAGTCATAGCATCAATGAAACGTCGGATGCAAACAGTTCTTTTGAGACAAACAGTTCGTTACAGACATCAACAGATAATGTAACAGTGGACCCTGAACTGGATTCAAGTGAACTTGACTTGCATCTCAGCCCTAACAGTGACAAATGCAGCGACATTCATGTTCAAGACAAACGTAATTTCATAGTGATATTTATTCGGCCCATGGTATTCAAACTGAACAACTTCCACAACTTTTTATGTCATTGTACACAGACTCGTATTGAAAAGCCCACACTTTTTTGCAGTCTGCAGTGTGTTCTGCAGTGTGTTCTATCGAAGCTGTGCCCGTTTATGGAGCTGCTATAGAGGAATTATTATTTTCATTGTTGTTATCAATTTCTTTGTTGTTGGTGTACTAACAATGAAAGCTGAAATATATGTTGCATCTGAAAGATAAAAACAAAGTCAAAAATCTTCTTGAAAATCTTGAAGAGACGACAAAACTGCCGGCCACCACATGTTGATATTATTGAAAAATTAAACTAAACTTAATCTGAAATCAGCTTATTAATCAAAAACTGTCTAAGAAAACTGCCAACCAAGGTCTAGAAGAGCGTAAAAGGTGCTCGAGTCAATTTTAAAGTATTTTCTCTTTCGATTCTACAAATAATTTGACAATATACAGGGTGTCCCAGAAAAATTGTGCCCCTTTTGCCTAAAGATTGCGACAAAACAGCAAAAGATCCTCACTAACCTTTTCCATGATGTTGCTCTTCAGATGTTCAATTAAAGTTTGCCACCATTCCCGTGAAAATCCGTTGAAAAATGATGGAGCTATCACTTTCAGAAAACCAAATTTGTCTGTTGACTGAAACCAGCGGTCGGCCATTTTATCTTACTATTTGGCAACGATAAACAGCTTCATGGATGAACTGAAATAGCAGCCTCCAATGTCATAGCTCTCATGAAAATTCAATAATCATCAGGGAGCTAAACTTATTTTGTACTCCACGATCTTTGATAGAATGCAAAAATGAGGATAAGAATTCCCAAAGTAGTGAAAAATCAAAAGTCTCGACAACAGTATACTTCAAATTCAATTTGTCGCCTTCCCTACAAAGATTTCTTCCTTTATTTGTTACAAGCAACTGTTTATTTGTTACCGAAGACAATGAACTAAAAGAAACAAGAAGGGCAAAAGAATTTTGGAGCTGTATTTTCTCAGTTTGAACTTATCAATAAACTAAACAATTGGTTCACTCACCACACCTGTAAACAAAACGTGACCATATGTTTGTCATTACCTTTTGATTGTTTATTATCTTGGGATCCTTGTCTTCTTTTTGACATTCAATCAAGGAACATGGGGTAAGAAATAGCTGAACTCTCTGATGATTATTGAAACTTTCTCGAGAGCTATGAAATTGGAGGCTATCATTTCAGCTCATCCATGAAGCTGCTTATCGTTGCAAAATAGTAATACAAAATGGCCGACCGCTGGTTTCAGTCATCAGAGAAGTTTGCTCTTCTGAACGTCATAGCTCCATCATTTTTCAACAGATTTTCACGGGGACAGTGGCAACCTTTAATTGGACATCTCAAGAGAAACATCATGTAAAAGTATGGTGAGAACCTTTTGCCGCTTTGTCGTAATCTTCCGGCAAACGGGGCACAAATTTTCTGGGACACCCTGTACGATTACGCTAAAGATGGCGGCGAGGAACTTTCACCAAGATGCATTGCGTTCGAATTACGAATCCTTAACGAGTGTATGCAGAGTGTCTTGGTCGAAAGTTCCTTGCCGCCACCTTTAGCGTAATTGTCTATTCCTTGTGTCCATTAAAATGTTAAGGTCAGTCAATTTGACTCAAAAGGCAAATATTGTGACTCAACTTGGTGCTATTAAATATGATGCTAAATTCAGTTTGAAGGCTCATTTTCTCTTGTGCCTGCCAGCGTTATGGGAATTTCCTCGTTACAGTCAAAAGTTGGATTGTTTTGTCCCGTTCCATTTTCTTATTTCTTCTTTTGCTTAGCACTCTATCGCTGAAATTTCATCAAATATGAAAGGCAGATTCCATAATGTGCCACGCTCCTTCACAGCATCTTTTTCGTCGGATTTCATAAAATGACTCACGTACAAACTAGTAGAAAATCAATTAAATTTTGAACTTAGTTTAAGAATAACAGGAGGTCGAGCAAAATAAATAAATTTGTGACACAAGGCTGCAAAAGTCAAATTAGTATGATGCTGCGGAGGAGCATGTATTATGTGCTAGATTCTCTGTTTGGTAAAGTTTGGTAAAGTGTGGTAATGTTGTATGTGTTTCACATTTGGAAATCTTATTTGATAATGGTATCAATGTCATACCTTTTCAGGATACCGTGATGGTGATCATGCCAACAAAATGCTTTATTCATGCGATGCTTGTGGTAAATTTTGCAGATCTCGCATACATCTTTCAATGCACCAAGAGACCCATCAGGAACAACAGTTACCAGAAAATGAGAGTAAACCTTTCAGAGAGAAGTCATTCGTTTGCGTTACTTGTGGGAAAGCATTTACAAGCAATGCAGGCCTTGTACAGCATAAGCGGGTACATTCGGGAGAAAGACCATATGTTTGCGATGTATGCAGTAAATCATTCAAGTCTCGTCAGTATCTTTATGTCCATAAAAGAATACATACAGGAGAGAAACCATATTCATGTGATGTTTGCGGCAAGGCATTCAACCAGTCTTCATCGCTGACAACTCATAAGCGGATACATACAGGAGAGCAACCGTTTTCGTGTGACCTTTGTGACAGGACATTTAACCAATCTTCGTCTCTTAAAACACATAAGTGGATGCATGCAAAACACGACAGGACACATACAAGAGAGAATTCATACATTTGTGATACTAGTGGGAAAGCATTCACTCACAACTTAGCCCTTGCACAACATAAACCAGCACATACCGGAGAAAGGCCATATGCTTGCGACGTATGCGGTAAATCATTCAAGTCTCGTCAGTACCTTTATGTGCATAAAAGGATACATACTGGAGAGAAACCATATTCATGTGATATTTGTGGCAAGGCATTCAACCAGTCTTCAACACTGACTGCGCATAAGCGGATTCATACTGGAGAGCAACCGTTTTCGTGTGATCTTTGTGACAAGTCTTTTAACCAGTCTTCGACCCTTAAAACGCACAAGCAGACACATACGAAACAGAACAGAACATGTGCTACAGAGAAGCCGTAAATTTGCGATACTAGCGGGAAAGCATTTACTCACAACTTAGCCCTTGCGTAACCTAAACGAGCGCATACCGGGGAAGGGCCGTGTGCTTGCGACGTAGCGACGTTTGCAGTAAATCAAGCTTCGTCAGTATCTTTATGTGCATAAAAGAATTCATACTGGAGTTACCTTTTTGATGTGATATTTGCGGCGAGTTCATACAGGAGAGCAACCGTTTTTGTGTGATATTTGTGACAAGTCTTTTAACCAGTCTTCTACCCTTAAAACACATAAGCAGACACATACGAAACAGAACGGAACATGTATATACTACAGAGAAGTCATAAATTTGCGATACTGGTGGAAAAGCATTTATTCAGAACTTAGCCGTTATGAATCATATGTGGGTACATACTGGCGAAAGGCCCTTCGCTTGCGATGTTTGTGGTAAATCATTTATGTCTTGTCAGTATCTCCTCGTGCACACAAGAATATATACTGGAAAGAAACCATATCATATGATGTTTGCGGCAAGGCATTCAACCAGTCTTCAACACTTAGACACACAAGCAGATACATACTAGAGGAAAGTTATACTAAATATGCCAAAATAGTGCTCCCTCCTCGTTTGAATCTGTTGAGTTATTAAAAAGGTGATGTAAATTTGAATTTTTTTGTATTTGAATCATTTTAAAGACTCTGCGCTAACCAGCAGCCTCTGTTCAGTGAAGTTGTACCACAATGCAGTTTATTCAATCCCATATTCCAGTTCCAGAACATCCACTTGTGTACAAATATATTATTAGTTTCCATCTTGTGAGCTAAACTTAGAATGCCAATACAACATACCCGGTGTGCCTGAAAAAATTTCCCACTTTTGAAAATTCATAGCACCAAAAGCTGAAAGATCAAAGATCATCTGTGATTTTTCTCGTTTTCTCACGAGCACTAGAATTATAGGTAACTTTGACTTTACAAAAGTTTCATGGTTGCAAAATGGTTTTCAAATTAAAAATATTTCAACATCTACTAGAATTTTCTTTTCTTCCATTAAAATTTTTCTTTCATTGACACCTTTGGAGGGACCATTATGGAATCAAGGTCGCACTGACCTTTTAATGCTATCCCTGTCATTTTACCTAAGGGCGTTTTTAATTTAGATAGCTGTATTTATTTTAATATCACACGCCTGTTATTAGATTTTTCTTTTCTTTTTAAATAGATTTATTGTACTTTAATATTTGATAGTTTTTGTTTTTTGGCGAAATTATACATACATACATACATACATAATGACTGAACAATGGCCTAAAACATTTGATCAAGTCAGGGAGACTCCTCGCACAGATCAATAACGAAAATTCAATTGTTCATGGGTGAGAGCTATCCACCGGCCATTTATTGCCATGGGATTAAAAAAACCTTCAGTATTTGTTTGAACATTGATCTCGTATAACTCTTGAGAGAGGTGAAACGTCCATTGCGTATTATTTTATGCAAGAAGTCTCTTTACAATTTGATCAATGTTTTAGGCCCTTTTTCAGTCATTTTGCAACGATGAATTTATTGTAGCGTTGAATTGACCTATACTTTTAGTAAGACAGCAAGAAAATCACAAAAATACTTCGATCTTTCGGCTTTTAACTGGAATTTGAATCATTCAAATCTGCGAAGTATTCCTGGTGTTATGAATTTTTAAAAGCGGGAACTTTTTTCTGGCTCACCCGGTATAGTATTTTTTCAATGCCAATTTTCATGTTAGCTGCATTAAAAACCTGCGTATGCAAGAAACTGTTTTTTTATCAGGCAGTACAGTAGCTTATAAAACCAATAAAGGTTGAAAACAGACAGACTATCGGATGTCTTAGACTTATGCCGATGAGTCCCTTGTATCCCTGCGGTAAACCTTGCTCAAGAGGGACCCATAATGAACAGTGAAAAACTTGCCCCTATTTTCTTCAATCATCAATGGAGTTATGATGGAATCACGACTTCGAATCTCAATCCCGTGGGAATGTTTCCAATTCTTCAATCGAATCGAAAATTCTATCACATTTACACTATAACAATAGTAATTCACAGATCTCGCAATCTGATTGGCACTGTAGGCATCGGGAAATTTGGCCTGTATATGGCCAGGTTTTTCAGAGTAATATTATGAGTCTCTTACAGGACTTTTCCAAAGGTTATCTGAAACCTGTGCAAGACAGCTTCGTAACAACAGCACTGACCTTTATGTACCTCTTTTAAAAACTGCATGTGGCCAAAAATGCTTCTCGTATAGAGGAGCTAAACTTTGGAATGATTTGAAAAGAGAAAGTAAGATGGCCAATGCTTTTACCCAATTCAAATTGTCACTGAAAAATGACAAATCCTGAGCAGTGTCTCACCTTTCCTTTACTTTTACGTACATTATAGTTCCTAGTTTTACTGTAACTTTGTAGCTTTTCTTTTGTAACAGGACAGTTTGTAAATCAACGTTTTTATGACTTGAATACTTACCCTGTATGAATATTATAGAATGAAATGAAATGAAAGTCTCTGTTGACTGAAGCTCAATCATCAAGTCAAAGAGCACAGGGAAACAAGAGACTCGTCGTCATACGTCTACGGGTGTCCCAACATGATGTATTAACGTTTGCCAGAATGTGCCATCTTAGATCATCGACTAGTTTGAATGAAACACCAATTATCTTGTAGCAGAAAGCGTAATTTAGACTGCGTTCACACGATGCCGGCACATTTTGAAAACGGTAGATTTTGAAAACGGAGCTCTAATCGGCACATTTTGGAAACGGCATCGTATAAATACTTGAAAATGACGAAAGAAGAACATTTTTCTACGCTTTTGGAACAAGACTGATTGACACTTAGGATGTAGGTACCTTTCTATGGCATCGAAGTCTCGGAAAGTCTTGGACCAAGCCAAAAAGGTAAAAACTCCATTATTGATGATACATGCTGTATCCCCTTATTCTACCTTTTTACTGAAAGCTCTGTATCACACGTTTCATAAAATAAACTCTGACAGTATGTCAGGGTACTGGAAACTTATTTCTAGAAAATTGTTTCTTACATCTATTTTGTTTGTTTATATTATTTTGCAGAGAATGTGCACAAGGAAAAGGCTGCTGATTAGTGCAGAGTATTTCAAATTGCATCTTCACACCGCTATACTAAGCGCGTACTTCCTGTACCTCGTGAGTTACCGTAAAAGCTCTTTTAAGCCTGCGGGGGGAGGCTTATTTAATTTCAGACACTCCAGAGGGGGGCTTACTCACAAAATCAAATGATATCGATGTGAATGGTAGACAATTTATGAGTCGGATACTTAAATTTGACGCATTTTTCATCCCAAATCATATAAGAATTAACATACAAGCGTGTTTAGCTAAATAGATGGAAAATCTTTAGTAATTTTTGGGAGTTTGGTATAAGTGGAGGGAGACTTGTTGAGGCTGGCTTGTTTGAAATTTTTGCACAGAGGGAAGGGGCTTACAGAGAGGGGGCTTAATAGAGCTTTTACTGTATGAGCTCCCAAAAAGTATTGATAAACATATTTAACAAGACTAAAATTTCCGGATGGCAATTGTTGTTTGTTTGTATGAAGATACGGGAAGAGTCCTTTTTTGTTGCCCTTCTTGATAGGATCAGAGAATGGGAATATTAGTGGCCCACTCTTTATTTACATCCTCGTTTGTACCAATTGAATCACGTAATACCTAGTAACGTTTTTAGCAGGACAATACACCTACAACTGCTCTGCCCAATGCCGAATTTTGATTTAATTTTTTGAAATTCTGCGTCATTTTGTTGTGAGGTTGCAAAGAAGTTTTGAGAATCCTTTCGTCAGCAATAGTTTCATGAAGAACAAGTGAATTGTCGAAGAAGAAAATTGTCCAAAAACGACCAAATATCGTAAAATTGGCAGAGTAGCTGTACATGGTACCGGGTGAGTCAATAAAAAACGCCCGGCGTTTGAAAAAATCCTGATCCCGGAATATCACAGCAATGATGTTGAAAACAGTCTTGTTTTATCCCCGATATGTCCAATTAGGTTCAATAATTTACCCGGCTTGAATCGGCCATTCCTTCCCGTCAAAGTAGGAGATTTTCTGCAAAAAGCCCCTTTCGAAACCTGCAAAAACGAGAGAAAACAGCAAGCAAAATTCCCTTTGTTCTCCTTCCTAGCAATAATGACTCTTGGATGTGCTCATGTATTTTGTCCTCATGGGAGAATGGAATCCCCCTGAATAAGTTATTCACACTAGGGGGAAGACTTTTCAACCCACCGAAACAAAAGCACAAGCTAAAGCGTGCTGAAAGTCATCGCTGTGAGGTAAACACATTGGGGACATTGCTTGTAATTTTAGCACGTTTTTAAGGTTTCTCAAAGGGATTCATTTTAGAAAATTGCGAAGCAGTAGCCTTTCAAACGCCGGGAGTTTTTTTTTACTCATCCGGAATAGCGTAGCCTATATTATTTAAAACTGATGCTACCATTATCTAGTCAATGCGTCGACTTTGGTTTTGTTACACGATATTTACACGATATTTACGATATTCTAATATGAAAAGCACATTTCGCAATTGCGCATACAAGATTTCTTGTTTATTTCTGTTTGCTGCTTCCGATGGTGTGCAAAGGTTCATCGCTTCTTGGGAAAACAGAGTTGAAAAATATGATTGATAAAAGTCAACATTTTAAATCGAAGGCAAGGCTTACATAGCTGGCAAGCCTGTGGCCTTACTCTTTGGTTAAAAGTAATTTTTCACACCCGAAGGAAGCTTTTCAAACCAGGAAAGCTTGTGTATAGACTTTTGGTGAAAACTGCTAAACTTGTACCATGAAGAGTAAGTGACTTTTTTCGAAAGAAGTAAAACGAAGTGGTGAAAAAGTAAGCTTTCATTTACACTCTTCAGTCAAAAATCATTCTTTCGAAAAAGGAGCAATTTCAGGAAAGGTAGGCCTGTAGCCTTGCGTTTTGGTGAAAGATAGATGTTCCAAATAGAAGGTAATTTTACGTTTGTGGTCGAAAATGTCAAAACGTAGCCCATTTTGTGGGGAGAAAATAACAGAGGATTAACGATTTTCTTTGACTGGCCATCAACAAAGGACTTGTAGAGGTCACATGACACAACAATGAATAATGAATTTTAAGTAGCTTTACATTGCATTAAAGTCAAGGAGCTTCATAGTCACATTTTTATCGCTATTTAAAAAGTTTGTTAACCCCCTCCCCCCGGCCTGAATAGGGATAACAGTAGCCGATCTTAGCGAGAAAGGCAAATCTATTAACCTTATTGTTCGGTGAAAAATGAGCATTTCAAAAATTATCGAAGTCTAGCGACAAAGATCCAGTATTCAAATATAAATCGCAACAATCAATAGACCAGTTTCACAATTAAATTCAATTCGAGGTAAGAGATGTGATTCCCTGTACAGCAAGAAATCTACTTAATATTATTATGTTGCAAAGACACGTACAAAACTACTTCATGCGTTGCTAAGAGCAATGCACGCTTTTGAGATTTAGATCCACATGATATCGAGGCAAGTGATGTTCATGGAAGTATTTCAAAAAAATTGACGTAATTGTGAAAGTGGTCTATTGAAATACTGACTTGCCGGTTTCACCTCGCTTTGGAGTCACCCAACGGCGTGCGTTTCTAACGGCAAACCATACACTTTGTTAGCAATGTTTAGATTTGGAAACAGAGTGCCTTGTTTGCAGCAATGAAAGTTACTTCCTTTAGGGAATGCAGGCTTCATCTCGATTGAAACTTTACTTTGTGTGTAGGTCTATTGGTCTTCGAAAATAAGGAGAGGTCCCGCTGGAAAATCTGAAAGGCAGCCTCTGTTCCGGAGTCAAATTCCTGCAAATGATAACCTGCGTCCTGGTGCAACATTTCCATTTTAAATTGTGCGCTGCCCTAAGAATTTGTAAGAAATCCATCAGAAAATGCAGAAATGTTGCCATCAAGTGACTTAAAGCAAATTCGCAGAGAGCGAACAGCCTACAACGACTTTCCTATATGTCATATTCATATTATTTTAAATTTTTAAACACATTTATACAGGGTACAAATTCAATAAGTGCGTTGTTTTACAACTTGGCCGTGTTCAAATCAAAGTACCTTATAAACTATTTGCAAATAAACTAGATAAATATATATACATCTGACGACAATAAGATATCTACAAAATTAATTTTCATACCCCAACTGTCTCAACCTTGATTTAAATGAGTATACCGAGTGGACCTCTTTGATATTGTCGTTCAACTTGTTCCACATTTTTGTACCACGGTAAGAGAATGGCCACTTACTATTCGCATTAAGGGTACTGCAAGATCATTTTAGTGTTTCTTCGCTCTCGTGCGTGGAAATCGTGTGGTTTCTTATAAAAACCCTTTTAATGGTACGAAGAAATGTATTTCCTTTTCAAATTTCATTGAATTTATACTTTAATGCAGGTACTGCGTTCCTCTGTCCATGAGGTTAAAAGACAAAAAGTAGCGAAGCAAAATTATCAGATCAAACGAGTATGGAGTTTTGCTGAATTTCTAAATCCTATTAAAGTTGTTTTCTCTTTGTCCATTCATGTTGACTCTTAAGAAAACTTGATCAACGCTCTTTGGGTCATTTTCAATTTTTCGAACTTTAAAATTTCAAGAAACTCGCTTATAGCTCCATATGTAGGACGCTAGAAAATTTACAAAAAATAGTAGCATCTGAATGAGGATCTTAGGTAAAGATTAACTCATATAGCTACCTTAAAAGTCGGTCCAGTATACGAATTATCGTGGTCTGTCAAAAGCGGATACCATAAAAGCTCTTATTAAATCCCCTCTCTATTAAGCCCACTCTCTAATTAGACTTATGCCTTTTCGTCCCTTGTTTCCCTGCGTTCTTTGATTTGCTGATATCACTTGGTCAATAGGGACTCATAATATTACGCTTATATAATGGGCCCACTTTGTCAAAATGGCCTAAAGAGGTGGGAGTTCTCGTACACTCAACAAAATCGCTTCAAAATCTGATTTAAATTGTTGGGGATACATGGTACTCCCCCTATTGTCTCCTCGCTTTGTGTTCCACTCAACTTGACCGCCAATCAGCAACGGGGACTATGAACGCATGCGCCTCAGCTAATGATTCCCGTCTCCCGTCGCGTTTTCACCGAAAATCACTCGTCGTGGGAAGGCCAAATGTGGAGGATGGTTCCCAGATCTAAATCCTCAAAAATCTTGCAAAATCTTTAAAAACTCTTGCAGAATAAAAAAAAAACCTGAAAATCTTCTAAATCCTGCCTGAAACACTAGACTAATCTCTTCGAGCAAAAGAGTCTTACCTTGTCAACCTTCCCAACAACAATGGTGAAGCCAAAGGGCCTAGCAGGCTTGGTTCTATTGATGGCTGACTAACCCTTCCCAAAGAGAAAAAGATGCTACAATCATACAAGAACAGCTTTAGTTGCTTTCTAACAGTGAAGATAACCTTTTCTATGAATTTACATGTGTACTTACATTGTTTCGATGAACTGAATTCTAGCGATTTGATTGGTGAATACGGAACCACCCTACGCGGGCCTAAAGTGGGCCCACTATTTCAGAGTAATGTTATTAGTCCCTCTTGACCAAGGAACGCAGGGAAACAAGGGACGAAAAGGCATCAGTCTACTCTCTAATAAGCCCCTCCCCTCTGAATAAAAATTTGAAATAAGTCCCCCTCTCTATTAAGCCCCCCCCCCACTTATGCAAAGTTCTAGAATTTACCAAATATTTCCATTTACTTAGCAACACAACCTTGCATGTTACTTTTGATATGGTTTGGGATAAAAACTGTGTTGAATTTATGTATCTGAGTCGAAAAATTGTATGTTGATTGCGCAAAAAAGGGGTTAAAAGAACTGAAAAGCTACCAAATATGTTCTTGTCACTTGATTTTGTGAATAAGCCCCCTCTCTATTAACCCCCCTCTGGAAGGTCCAAAATTAAATAAGCCCCCCCTGGGGCTTAATAGAGCTTTTATGGTAACTTTATTTTGGCGCACCAGGTAGTGTACAGTGGACCCAGAACGATAAGAGCTACGAGGGCAGCTCTATGGGTGTGTTTGATTGGTAGTAATTCTGAAAATGGTAGACTTGGAAGACTCAGAATTTGTGTTTGATTGACTACCGATTCCGAAAACGGCAGGTTTGGCAGGTTTGGAAGGCCTGCCGAGCCTTCTGCTCCAACAAGCGGAAGGTTTGGCAGACCTTGGAGAGATTTTCGTTTTCATTTGCAAAACTTTGAAAATGTGGCGAATATGGCCGCGTTGCTACAGTAATGGAGTCAGTAAAAATTTGTTGCCAGGCACCAGACTCGTCTTCGTGTTTGTCGACAGGAAACCTCGTTTTCGCCAGGATGAATCTACAACCTGCTGCTTTGAAGAATGTTGTGTTTGATTGGGAAACGTGTTCCGTCTCTGCAAAGTCTACCGTTTTCAGAAGTTGGTAGGTTTGGAATTACCAATCAAACACACCCTATGAGTGAGGAAAGAAACTGCGGTAACTTGGGTAACGAACAGCACTGCCGCAACGAGGAAAACAACTATGGATATTTAGGTACATAGACCTGCAACGACAAATATGTTGGTGGCAAGCAACTGAGATAAGCAAAGTACAGTAAATTCCCGCATATATGACCTACTTTTTTGAGAGAGAGGCTGAAATAGGTTCCTATTTCAAAGGCACTAACACCAATTTGAAGGTATTTAGGTTCTTATTTGAAGGATACCTTTTGTAGGCATTTTCAGAGTTTTACAATTATTTGCTCTGGAAGGGTTTTTATGGACCCGATTACTAACTGGGAAGGAGACTCTCACTTTAGCAACCAATTGGCACCAAAATGAACTTGATAACAACAATCAAAAATCAACTTTGCTACCCCTGCAATAAGAACCTATGTTTCATCATACTGAAACAGGTTCTTAATTACAAGGTGCATAATTTAGGAAAAACAGCCTCTGGGTTCTTATTTCGGTAGATTCTTATATGCGGGAATTTACTGTAGAGCAGCAAAAGGCAACAGCAGTGACTCATTTTCATTTTCATGATTCATTCACCTTCAATGCTCTTTTCATGCTGTTTTAGTGCATGCTTCCTTGGGCTTTTCAACACCATGCGTCACCCTGGCCATTCTCCATCGTGGCTCTATCCATGACTTGTAGGATCGTTGCCTTCTTTGGAATGACTTTTCACAAATATTTCATGAATTCGGGCCAATCTTGCGCAAGCGTCCGTTTTATGCACTTTAAGATGGGCTCTTTCTTTGAACGACTTTCCACAAATGCTACAAGAAAATGACCCTTCTTTCGTATGCACTCTTTCGTGCACTACGAGTTGCCCTTTGAGTTTAAACGATTTGCCACAAATTTTGCAGGAAAATGGACTTTCGCCAGTATGAATCTTTTCATGGTCTTTAAGATGGTTAGTCTGCCTGAATGATCTTCCGCAAACATTACACGAAAATGGCCTTTCCCCTGTATGTATTCTTTCATGCACTTTTAGATATCCTCTGGTTTTGAATGACTTGCCACACATTCGACAACAATATGGTCTTTCTCCAGAATGGCTCTCTGCATGCCTTGCAAGATCATGTCTTCCTGCGAATAACTCTCCACAAATATTACACGGGAATTTTTTTTGTCTGGTGTGTATTCTTTCGTGCACTACCAGTTGACTTTTTACTTTAAATGATTTGCCACAAACCTTACACGGAAATGGGCATTCGCCAGTATGAATCTTTTCATGCTCCTTGAGATGGCTACCTTGCCTGAATGACTTTCCACAATAAATACAAGAAAATGGTTTTTCTCCAGTATGTATTCTTTCATGCACTTTTAGATAACAGCTTTGTTTGAATGACTTTTCACAATAACGACATGAATAAGGCAACCTAATAGTGTGTATCCTTCCATGATTTCTAAACTGTTTAATTGTTTTGCAAGACTTTCCACAAATACTGCAAGAAAAAGGCCTTTCTTCTATGTGGATCCGTCCATGCCTTGCAAGATCTTCACTATCTCTGAATGATTCTCCACATACAGTGCATGAAAACGGTCTTTCAGTAGAATGAGCCCTTTTATGTATCTCGAGATTACTAGAGCAATCAAAACGCATCTCGCAAACATCACAAGTGTATGACTGTATCTTATTACGAAGCTCATTGAATCTTGAAGATGAGCTAGCAGAATTTTTCTTTGAAGTAATCCGTACTTGAGGCTGGGTTACATTTACCTGATCTGCCTTTTCTCTTCTCGTCCATGTTGCATTCTGACAATTAGAATCTGCATCATCCGTGCATTTTCTTACTCGTACTCCGTTCACTTCATGTATTTGCATTTCGGGTGGTACCGCCCTTTCCAGCTGATTTTCTAAAGAAAATAAATCAAAGACTAATGCTAGATATTCTGGTTTCAACACGGCAATAACCAAGATCTATCGGGTGTCCCAAACAAGTATGCGCGTTTGAACAGTTCCTGCGAAGGAGCCTTGGTTTAAAAAATTTTTATTTTCAGTTAATTGCATAGACGAGATCTTAACTGAGATTTTGGGACCTTACATGTCCAAAAAGGGTCTGTATTCGCAGAGCAATTCATTTAAACAGGCAAATTTGGGAAAGTCAAAAAAATATTCCTATTTCATGAATAACTCATTCAGGGAAATTGCATTCCCCTAAGATGACAAAAGATATGAGCACATGCATGTGCCATTATTGCTAGGAGGGAGAACAAAGAGAAATTTTGATTGTTGGTTTTACTCTTTTTGCAGGTTTGCGAAAGGGGTTCTCTGTAGGACTTCTCATCTTTCGACGGGAAGGAATGGCCAATTAAAGCCATGTAAGCTACTCAAATGGCATTAGCATCTATGACGAGGTATAACAAGATATGAAGAAATAAAAAAATCACGGTAAACACCAAAGTTCGACTGTTAAAAGCAGTAATATAACATCAATTGCATTACATGGCTGTCAGTCCTCGACGTTAAATACATAAATGAAGAAAAAGGATAGAGAACTTTGAATTCAAGTGTTACAGGCATATGTTACAGATCCCATATACTGCGCACGCCACAAATGAAAGCATTGCAGACCAAATAGATGCAGCAACTGGCACATCAGGAGGGTTAATGGGAACTGTAAGGAAAAGAAAGCTCCAATGGTTGGGCACATTAGGCAGGACAACAGCTTGGCCAAAATGATCATGGAAGGGATGGTAGAAGGAAAAAGAAGAAGAAGCAGAACAGAGAAACAGTGGATGGATAACATAAAAGAGTGGACAATGCTGGAGATTGGTAAAATTATGAAGAGAGCGAGAGCAGTGGAGGCTGATTGTAAAGAAAGCATCCATATGCCCCTACGGTCGTGAGACAATGGGTTGATTATGATGAACCCACTCAACCTAACTGAATATAGCGGATATAAAACAAGGCAGTTTTCTATGTCATTCCTTTGATATTCAGCGAGAAACATATTTTCAAACGCCGAGCCTTTTTATTGACTCGCCTGGTAGATGACATTTTCAATACTTTTAGATGCGGAGATACGGCTATTTGGAGACTTGCCTGGATTTTAAGCATGCTCCATCTTCTCGCAGATGATAATCGGAAGAATTTCAATGAATTACGGAAGAAATCCAAATTAGCCATCATTTACGAAGGATATCATTGTCCTCAATGAATTGTGAAAAATACATCACCTATGCCATCAAACACGCTACTGCAAGTCGAAATTCATGCTACCGTGGGTCCCAATTCAAAAAAGCGCAAAACGAATATTTAAAAAGGTCTATCTATGGTTGAATTAGCAGCTATTGAGTTAAAATCAAAGGTTATCCTAGTACTTGGAAGTGTTTGCTTGATTGAGGTTATTCAGTCGCAAACACTGCTAAATATGGACCGGGACGGGAATTTTTCTTGCTACAGTAAAATGCATTGTTTGTTTCTATCGTTTTCTAACACAATATCTCATTCTGACCAGCATTGCACCGAGCAATCGCATCCCTTGCCACACCCCACACCCCCCCCCCCCACTCAAGTGTATGGTCTCGCTAATTACCACCCGTCAGATGAAAAATTTTGATGAAACTAGCTTCCTTGCTGACATCTCCTCTGTAGATTGGAATCTCATTATTCAGAGAAGTGCTGATCTTGACTCAGCTGTGGAGAACTGGACAAATTTGCTCTCGCTTATAATTGAAAAGCATGCGCCCATGCGGCAACGCAGGGTTTCTGATAGATATTGCCCATGGCTTACCTCTGAGCTAAAAGCCACTATGAGGTCAAGAGACAAACTTAAGAAATCTGCTGTAAAACATGGGTCTGCTTTGTTAATGCAAGCATACCGACGTATCAGAAACAGGATTAATAGCTTAAATACCAAACTGAAAAAGGCATACTTTTCACAAAAAATTGCCGATTGTCAGGGCAACATGAAAGAAACTTGGAACACCATTAACAAACTAATTAATAAAAGGTCCAAAACGACCAACATTTCTTCACTAGTGGTGGATGAGGCCTGCCTGACAAATAGCAGTGAAATCGCAGATTCTATGAATGACTATTTTTGCAACATTGGTAGCAAACTTAGTTCGAAGATACCAAACATAGAAAACCCACTTCTCAATGGTGATTATTCAATAAACGAAGACCATACGCGCTTTCACTTCCATATGATTCGCCCTGACGAACTAAGCATAATAATGAATAAGTTTAAAACATCTCAAAGTTCTGGCATTGATGGTATATCAAGTTCATTTCTCAAAATTGCGATGCCTGTTCTTGCACCATCATTATGTAGTATATTCAATACGTCCATTTCACAAGGTTGCTTTCCAGGAAACTGGAAGATTGCGAGGGTCTCTCCTATCTACAAAGACGGCTCCACCGAAGATAGATCTAACTATAGACCTATTTCTGTGCTTCCTGTAGTCTCACGATTATTTGAAAAGATAGTCTTCGATCAGGTATATAATTATTTTACTGAGAATGAATTTTTCTACTCAGACCAGTCGGGTTTCAGGCTATTTCACTCCGTATTGACATGCTTACTGAAGTGTACCAATGATTGGTATCTAAGTTTCGACAAGGGACTCTTTTCTGGAGTCACTTTCATCGACTTAAAGAAAGCCTTTGACACAGTGGATCACGATATTCTCATAGCTAAGCTGCGTTTCTATGGAGTTGAAGGCGTGGAACTCGACTGGTTCATATCATACCTAAGTAATAGGAAGCAATGCTGTAAGGTTAATGGCAAAACTTCTGAAATACAAGACATCCAATGTGGAGTGCCTCAGGGCTCTTGCCTTGGCCCACTCTTATTTTTGATCTATATTAATGATTTGCCGTTTGCCTTACAAAGAACGAGGGTCACAATGTATGCAGATGATACAAGCATTTCCTATTCCTCGAAATCTGTCTCTGACCTGTGCAATGCAATCAACTCAGATCTTCAGAATCTTAGTTCGTGGCTCCAGGGTAATAAATTGTCTCTTAATGTGGCCAAAACTCAGTGCATGATCCTTGGTACTGTACCAAACCTCAGAAGACTAGATTCCAATGATTCAAACAGTTTTCCCCTCTTTCAAATAAATGGCGATGAGATCGAATCCACGGGTAATACAAAATATCTTGGGGTTCAAATCGACCCGTCATTAAACTGGAAAGAGCAAATCAACGTTGCTATCGGGAAGATTTCAAGAGGAATAGGAATGCTCAAGTATTCTAAGAAATATCTTTCGCTGCAAACCATACAAAGGATGTACTTCAGCATAGTTGATTCGCACTTTAGATACTGCTGCTCTGTCTGGGGTTGTGCTGGTGATACGACACTAAGAAAATTGCAAAAGCTACAAAATCGGGCAGCTCGTGTAGTGACAAACAGTCCCTTCGACCATACATCGCTGCCATTAATATCAAAACTAGGGTGGCTAACAGTTAAAGAAATGATTGACTTTGAGACAGCCTGCATGGTATATAAAGCCTTGCATGGGCTTGCACCTCCCTATATGAAGTCGATGTTTCATAAATTGTCCGAGTCTTGCAATCGAACTTTACGTAATACCAGCACTGACCTCAGGATCCCTTTGTGTAAAACCTCAAATGGGCAGCGGAGCTTTTCGTATCGAGGAGTTACTGTTTGGAACCAATTAAGCCTTGAAATCAAAACTGCTCCTTCGCTAGCTGCTTTCAAAACGAAATTAAAATCTTTTTTGAAAGATCAAAGAGGTTGATGATCGAAATCTACTTCAGCCACATACTTTGACTTCAGAGTCCCCTTTCTTTTTGAAAATTTTCTTTTTCTTATATATTGGATTTTATGCCGATAATTATTCATGTAATTAAGTAAGTTAGGGTTTTAAAGCAGGGCACATTGTAAAACAGTAGATATCCATAGTTACTGAATGTATTTACCCTGTTGAAATAAATGAAAATGAAATGAAATGAATGAAATGAAATGGTACATTGGTAACATCAAATTAGAATAATTTTCAAAGTAGTCAAACCCTAAACGTAACTCCAGCCACACAGAGATAAAATCAAACTGCTTCTTCCCAATCATTCACCGACTCATTGCCAGGAAAAACTACAGGGAACTTGCTCATATAATACACGTCACATGAGGTTTGCGACAACGCAAAGATTATCAACGCAAAACCTTGGAATTGTTTCAATTCGCGGAAACTTTCAACAACCATCTTAGAGCTCCATTCCATGAGACCCGACATGAAACTCATGTGGGCATGAAGTCATGCTATGCCATGAAATTGTGAGAAATTCACTTTTGAGACCGGACATGTAATTTTCCAAACATGTCATACATTACATGACTTAGTCTTGATTTTGACAACGATAAAATGTGCTGTAATTTCAATAGATGATTGCGGAAAGGATGTTGTCGGTGGGCTAATTGATCAAGATGCATTATTCTTGACGATCGAACTTCTGTGTTTCTTTTGATTCCATCATAGAATGCAATGTAATCTGGTCAAATGCCCCCCCCCCACTACCTTTCCCGTAAATATCCACTTGCTCTATTTCAGACAACCGTCTTTACACGGGATTTTCATGCCAGTTTGACATTTCTACCTGGAATGCAAATGCGACATGAAAGTTTTCAAGCCGATATGAGTTTCAGGCTGCCCCGACATTAAGTGGCACAACGGTAAGTTACAACAGCACCCGCTATGAAGCTCTGCCCGGCATGAGTTTCATGTTAGCTCACGTTAAGGCCCCTTTGAATGAGATGGACGTACATCTCCTGCCTCACTGGATTGAATTTCAAATCAGCACTAAAGCTTCAAATAAGTTTCCTAAGTTTGCTTTGGTTCTTTCATCGACACTTTATGCGTATAGTTAGTATGCATGGTACATGTGATTATAACTATGGAACTATCGTTATAGTCACGCCTAATTAGATTACAGCCCCGTACCCAGTGACGTTCACAGTGTTCCGCAAACTCCAACGCCTTCATTGACCCTGGAGCCTGTTAGATTATTGTTCAATTAGATTGGTTCTTTTCAAAACAAAAGAAGTTTGTCACCTTCAAAAAGTAGCCTTCAGTCAAAATGAAGAACCTTCGAATGGCTTCGGTCAAAATGAGTGGTGCTCCAGAGGCATGGAATATACACGAAGATTGGATTCGATAGGACCTGCGAAAATCTTCCAAAATTTTGCAACGGGTCCTAAGGGGATCTGTTGAGGTCTAGCGTCCTATTGACAACAACAGAACCCCCTGGGAACAAGGCTGACTAGACGGTTTGCTCACGTGTTATTCATCTCCAAAACATATGTCTGAATGTCCTATACCGGAGTCATAGGATATAACATTGATGAAAATCTCAGTGCAAAACTCGAAATTTTATATAAAGTTCCAATCTAAAATTTCTACCTAAAATTTCTACCAAAATATTATTTCATAAAAGAATTCTGTAAATGAAGCATTTTTGCAGTAAATCCCTTGCCTTTTTCCTCGAAGAGCCAGTATAGGGATCAAATATCCAACATCTTAAAAAAGTTCGACTTAAATGTGTAAATAAAGATTTAACGATCGGCCACGTAGTCAAATTCTGGTAATCATTTTTTTTTTTTTTTTTCTATATTCAATTAAAAATTTTACAGACATATTACTAATTACAATACCTAAAAACTACGTTACAATACTACCAAGACGATGCCACAGGGAGCGAAATACTATGTCTACCCTGTGGCCACTCTAAAAGTAATTAAAAGCTACATAAAACTACATATAACTATTACAGAAAAAAGTAATTATAAAAATACAAACGGACAATAAGGATACAAGCGAAGGTAGCCTGCAACCAAATAAGGTAATTGCATGGGTGGATTGGTAGATTTAGAGCCAAACATGGTAAATCTGCAAATTCGATTATTTAGTGATCATCCATAGCACTGGCAATCATCCATAGATCCAACAATTGGCCTTTTTACTGCTTAAAAAATAGGTTTGGATCGAGCGTCCAAATCTGGTAAACTTGTGGACCTGCCCAAGTCATCCAGGAAGAAAGCAATTGACGACTTGTCGCGAGCAGTTCACAGCTGGATAACACAGCTGGATGGCCGGACGGTTTTTGGTACGGCAGACGGCACCTTTGATCATAATGTTTGACCAATGGCAGACAAGATTTTGCTTTTCCCTGAAGGAAACGGACGGAGACAAACCAACTTTGAAACATAAATGGCTGTATGTCAAAACGGACATATTGGCGCCACCATTTCCAAAACAGCACACCTGCGTAGACAGATACAATTAACCCCTTGTTTTCAAGTTCCTTCCGGATAGATCCTATTACAAACATCGGGTTAAGTCAGGTCACATAGATCTTATGAATGATCAATGAGGAGCTGTTCGCGACAAGTCGTCACTTTCTTTCTTATATGACGACTTGGGCAAGTCCAGTAAACTTGTGAAGGAGAACAAAAGCATGCCCCCGTTCTTGGTGTAACGATGTTAGCTGTGGCAAGAAGTTGCTTCGGATTTCAGAATGCATTTCAGAGAGTTGATCAACGATTACTTTACTCAAAGCAATTTAGGGATGCTTTAGTTCACACACGGGAAGTTTTATCTGCTTCTGGCCTCGTTTCTCCTTGTTTTCATTCAATGTTAGTTGATTTGTTGCGTAACAGTTGCAGACTAAAGCCCCGGTCAAACCACAGGAGGCCCAATCGCGTGTAGTACTTTAACTGAGGCAATTTATGCTGTGTTGTTTTTCTAACCGCAAAATAAGTACTGCTACTTGTTCTTTGAATTGAAGTAAAATGAAATTCGTACCGTTGAATGGTGGACTGTTTTTCTCTGTGTCTTTCTTCTTGCTTCAGCATCATCGCAACATCCTGCCGGCATGGCAACATCGGTCCTGTTGCTGTTGTTGTAGTGCAATGACGCAACATTATTGCCTGTGCTTGTTGCGTTTTATCCTATCATAATAGTAACAAGTAATGCAGCTTGTTTACCTGCAAAAATCTAATAACAGTTTTGTCCTCGCTCTATCTTGGCCAATTTTGCATCAAACGCCCAGTTCTTTGCATCAAAATGTTCCCCAGCTTTTAAACTTTGTACTCAATGCATTTGTCATCGAGCTTCGTTAGATTTCAAACTGCCGTGGAGATATGTTACATTTCGCATTTGTTTCACATCACTTCACGGAGGAAAGTGAGAAGAAATGCATTGAGTACAAAGTTTAAAAGTTGGGGAACATTTTGATGCAAAGAACTGGGCGTTTGATGCAAAATTTGCCAAGGTAGAGCGAGGACAAAACTGTTGTTAGATTTTCGCGGGTAAACAAGCTGCATTCCTTGTTACTATTATAATAGGATACAACGCAACAAACACAGGCAATAATGTTGCGTCGTTGCACTACAACAACAGCAACAGGACCGATGTTGCCATGCCGGCAGGATGTTGCGATGATGCTGAAGCAAGGAGAAAGACACAGAGAAAAACAGTCAACCATTAAACGGTACGAATTTCATTTTACTTCAATTCAAAGAACAAGTAGGTTTACTTATTTTGCGGTTAGAAAAACAACGCAGCATGAATTGCCTCAGTTAAAGTTAGGCCCCACAATATACGCGATTGGGCCTCCTGTGGTCAAACGTGCCGAACATTTCACCGAACATTGAAGTTGGTGAAAAAGCCAAAACCTTTCAATGTTCGATCGAAGGGTGGTCAAATGCATCGAACATTTCATCGAACATTTCGACACGGCGCTCCCTGTTTCGACATGCCCAATTGCACCATCACAAGGCGTGCAAAAGCTCGATAGTACGCATGCGTGGATGTAAAATTGAATGAGATTGTTCGACGAAATGTTTGGTAGGGTGGTCAAACGCATACAACATTTCACCGAACATTGAGAACAATGGAAAAGTTCGGTGAAGTTTTTGAAGTCCGTCAAACAACGTCGAACATTTTCGAACAAGATTTTCACCACGGAACAAGGTGGTCAAACGAATCGAACTTTCTCAGAACATCAATGTTAAACATTGTTCGGTGAAATGTTCGGCACGTTTGACCGGGGCTTAAAAGTGCGAGCATGCAAGAGTTTCATGTTGGGATGGGATTTGCAAATCGAAGATTGCTTTATTCAACCGTTGATATTCAGTTTAGCTATCTTGGAAGCATGTTGAATGAGGATGGAAAGTGACACAGAAATCCAGAGACGCATTGGTATAGCGAAAGATGCTTTCCAAAAAGTAAGTAAAATACTGACAAATCGAAAAATGACAATTAAAACAAGGAAAAGAGTGTTGGACTGCTATGTGACGACCACTATGTGAGTGAATGCTGGACAATTTCAGTACATATGAGGAACAAACTTGGAGCAACTGAAATGTGGTTTTACCGGCGTATGCTAAAGATTCCATGGACAGGCCCGTTACAAATGAAGGAAGTTCAAAAGAAAATATGATTTGAAAGGAAACTGCTGCCAACAGTTAGAAAGCAGCAGTTGGAATGTTTGGGGCATGTTATGAGAAAAGAAAGTTTGGAGAATTTAACGCTCACGGGACGCATTGAAGGGAAGAAAAGCACAGGAAGACCACGGATAAAGTACTTGACTAGTTTGGGTAACAAGGGCAGATTTTGTAATATAATAACATCAGTCGCTTTGGTTCACACCTCAATTCAAAGCGATTAGCGAATGCAGACAAAAGAAATTCCTTCAAGCAGAAATTGAAAACAAACGAAGCCGCAAAGTTGCCCTGGAACCAGTACGGCAAACTCTCTTTTGGTGCGGGCGAAGGGAGGTTTTTAAGAGAAGGTATGTGCTTATAACAAAAGAAGAAGGGTAAATCTAAAGTTCTGTCTCGCGGATTTTGTTTGTTTGATTCAGACACCGAGCAGCGGGCATTACAATTTTTGCATATTTATTGCTCAGATGAACGCAGTCACTCCTCAGCTCCTGAATCAAATAAACAAAATCCGCGAGACAGAACTTTAGATTTACCCATCTTCTTTCGTTATAAGCACATAACTTCTCTTAAAAACCTCCCATCGCCCGCGCCAAACGAGAGTTTGCCGTACTGGTTTCAGGGCAACTTTGCGACTTCGTTTGTTTTCAATTTCTGCTTGAGAGAATGTCTTTTGTCTGCACTCGCTAATCGCTTTGAATTGAGGTGTGAACCAAAGCGACTAATGCCATTGTATTACAAAATCTGCCCTTGTTAGTTTGAGTACATGGATGGCAGAACATGTACCTGAAGGACAAAGAGGGGGAATGAAAGAACAAGAACTGCTAAAAAGAAGAAAGGAAAGGAAGCTGTGGAAAGCCATGATCGCCCACGTCTTGAAAGGACATGGCACATAAAATTCAGTTGAAAGAAAGGTCAGTTAAGAATGAATGAAAATAACGAGAAAAAAAGCAAAAAGACCAATGACATTTGCCTCTGTGTAAGCTGAACCATTGCTAACTCATATTGCGTTAATTTGTCCATAATAAACAATCTGAAAAAACGTTCTGAAGTCCAAAGCAGCGTCTTGCCACAGTTAGCGGGGTTTATACCAAGAACGGGGATCATGCTTTTGTTTTCCCTCACCAATTTACCAGGTTTGGACGCTCGATCCAAACCTCTTTTTCAAGAAGTAAAAGTCTATTGACTTATCCTGGGGACGTTCGGACGTTCATTCTTATCTATCGAATCTATACCATCGAATCATATACCCAATGTGCCCAACACGCGATGGCATTGAGGATACGGAGCAATTTTTGTTGTTCTGCCATTATTTTGATGCTCAACGGCGAGATCTTTTCGCTGGAATTGTTGAATTAATGTGACCATTTATGGAAATTAGTAATCTTTCAGATGATTCTTTGACACTGCTTTTATCATATGGTGATCAAGACCCTTCTAATGACTTGAACAAACAGATACTTGAATTGACTTAACGTTTCATCCGCGAAACTGGTCGTTTTGATTAAAATCTTTTGTAACGTCATTAACAAGCAACCACCAGGCCCCTTAACGTAAATGTTCCTTTTCCATGTAATTCTGTTTCACATTAGATTTCAGGAAGTTAACCATCTTTAAATTCACGAGCGGGTTGCGCTCAAAGAAACATTTTGTTTCTTTGGAATCCTGACTAGACATCTAATGTCAGACAGAATCTAGCACAGTATCCATTTGTTTTTAAATTGTGATTAGTGTAGTCGTATGTTAGTTTAATGTTGCGTGTCTTTTTCATTGGCCACTGGGTAGTCATTAAGTTTTCGCTCCCCATGGTATCGTTCCTGTAGTGTAGTAGAGTAATTTGTATAGTAGAAAGTAATATTGCTATTTTAATGATATCAAAATGAATCAAACGCGTAAAACAAAATTCAAAGATCGGAAACAAATGTTATTCACTATGGAAGAATGTACTTGCTACAAGTCTCTCTCTATTCTCATCACATATTGTGAAATGCAGAATGTGAGGGCAAGGGAAATGGAAGGAGCGAGAGACTTGTCAGATTAGGAAATCGAAATCGAGACCGTAACACAAAGTAGATAGTTAGATTTAATCGTCATTATGCAGCGACACGTGTCGCTCATTTGATTGGCTTTAAACCTACATCAAAGGATTTGCCGGTGGACAGAATCTTGTCCACCGTCTGTCTGTGGACAAAAGAGTCTCGCTTTCAGTTTTCTGGTCCTACAAGTCTCTCTCTCTCCGCCTGTCTTTCCTCCCTCTTTCTGCTCTATGTCTCATGATGACAAGAGAGAGAGAGAGAGAGACTTGTAGCAAGTTCCCCCTCTTTCTGCTCCATGTCTTGTGATGACAAGAGAGAGTCTTGCAGTAAGTCCAAACTGTCCCTAACTCTCTTGTACTAGGGGCAGTTCACAGCTCGTCTTCTGCATGTGTTTTTATATGTCTTTTAAGATTATCATGCGTTTTGACAGATTTTCCACATTTACTGCATGAAAATGGTCTTTCTCCGGTATGTACAGTTTTATGCCTTTTAAGATTGGGAATTTGTTTGAATGATTTTCCACATACATCACATGAATAAGGCATTTCTCCAGTATGAACCCTTTCATGCACACTAAGGTAGGAACTTCGTGTGAATGACTTTCCACACAAATTGCACGAATATGGTTTTTCTCCAGTATGTACTCTTCCATGCTTGATTAAAGCATGTTTCGTTCTAAATGATTTTCCACATACATCACATGAATAAGGCATTTCTCCAGTATGCACCATTTTATGCACTTTTAAATGTGAATTTTGACTGAATGATTTTCCACACAAATCGCACAAATAAGGTCTTTCTCCAGTATGTACAGTTACATGCGTGATTAGAGCATAGCTCTTTCTAAATGATTTGCCACATACGTTACATGAATAAAGCTTTTCATCCGTATGTACCCTTTTATTCACTTTTAAATCTGAAGCTTGACGACAGGACTTTTCAGTCATATTACATGAATAAGGTTCTTCTCTAGTATGTATTCTTCGATGGACTATGAGAGAACGCTTCAATCTAAATGATTCTCCACATATATTGCATGAATGAGACTTTTCTCCTGAATGTGAAGGAGGTTCTTCACCAGTATGTACACTTCCATGCATGATTAGAGCATACTTCCATCTAAATGACTGTCCACATATACCACATGAAAATTGACGCTTTTCTCTGGTGTGTATCCTTTCATGTCTATTGAGATTAGAGCCTTGTCTGAATGATTTCCCGCACACCTTACACGAATATGGTTTTTCTCCCGTATGTATTCTTTCATGCACTTTAAGATGTGAAAACCGACGGAAAGATTTTCCACACGAATTACACAAAAATGGATGTTTCCCAATGTGTACCTCTTTATGTCGCTTCAAAGAATCTGATCTCGAAAACTTCATCTCACATTCATCACATGCATAAGGCTTTTCTTTTCTATTTATCCCTTGATGAACTTTAACAAGTTCATCACCATCACCATTGAATGACTTTCCACATACATTATCTGGAACTCCTCTTTCTCTATTAACTGTGTTTCTACATCTTTTGCAGCTACCTGCAAAAATCAAAACGCATGCCGGAAACATCACATGAATGGGGATACTGGGGCCACTTGTAGCAGAGCCTATAATTCAATCACTGTAAAAGCTGTGCTCAGCAGCTCTGCGTGAATTGGTATCTAGTGATGGCCTGTAATCAAAAGAGTGGCCCCTATTCATGCTGTTTGCTCATGGGCGGTAGGGGACTGCTGTGTTAGCTTAAAAATGTTGAAGTCGATTCATAAAGAAATATATTCATTCAAACTTACGATGCTGTAGTTGTCTCTTGCTTCTTCATTGCCTTTGCCCAAATATTTCCACCAACATGCACACCACGATTGTCGCCTAGGCGCCTAGAATCAATGCAGCATGGCGGCGCCTAGGCCACAGTCGTAGTGTGCATATTGGTGGAAATATTTGAGCAAAGACAATGAAGAAGGAAGAGACAACCACAGCATCGTAAGTTTGAATGAATAAATTTCTTTATGAGCCAATTTAAGCATTTTTAGGCTAACACAGCAATCTCCTACCATCCATGGTTGGCTGCTACTTTTTTGCAGGAAAATCCCGATATCTAGTGAATAGTTCAGTAAATGGTTCAGTGAATAGCTTACGACACAGGTTCCATTCCGACTAGAACAAGTATCAACTATAGGTTAAGAATCACAACAGCTATAAACAAGACACTCTGCTACAGTACTGGAAACATGACTTCAAACGTTTCACATGTCAGGGTGTGCTCTGAATCATGCTATGAATAATGACATCCTCGGTAAATCATAAAATATCTATATAGTCAGTCGAAAGAATTATACTTCAGAATCTAGACACTAGGCCGAAAGTTAAATTTCCAGATTTCTAAAATATCTGTTTTTTGACATAGCTGCAGTTGTGTCGATTCCTTTATCAAGTTCAATTATGCAGCAGTACATGTAATATCCCCGGAGGGGGTACATGACTTGCAGATGGACGGGGGTCTGCCACCCGGTTTTCAAAAAGGTACCCTCTTCGAATTACCGAAAGTTACCGTCATACCCACTTTTATGATGAATTTTGACGGGAAACCACCCAGTTTTTGCTATTTTTCACAAATTTCTGGATAACCCACCCTTGTTTATGGAAAATCTGCCGAAAAAGGGACCCTTGTTTAGGGAATTTGGGGCCGAAAAACCCATCCATATGGGCGGCACATACCCGTACCCTCAACATGTTATGTACCCCCCTCCCGGGGTAACATCGCTCTCTCATCACTTTTGGACATCACTATATGCAAGGTTGTCTTGAGATAAGAGTCAAATCGTCATTGCTTTTGTAATGGGCGGATTTTGTAACAAAATGGCATCATCCGCTTTTGACTCACAGTGCAATTCAAAGCGATTAGTGATCACAGACAAAGAAAGTACTCTCAACAAGTAACTCGAAACAAGCAAAGCCGCAAAAGTTGCCCTGAAACAGTAGGGTAAAATGTTGTCTTGTGCATCTGAATGGTGGCTTTAAAGCCAGATTTCCACTGGGCGGCAAAACGTCGAGGCGGAAAAATTTCCGGCAATTTAATTGACTAATTGAATTGTGGCCGTGGCCAATGTTGAGCCGCAAATAGTAGGAATACGTCCCGCTTTTCGAGGCTAGACATTATCCGCCTAGTGGAGATCCGGCAAGCTCTATTAAGCCCCCTCCCCCAAGTTATACAAAATTCTATATCCAAACATCTTCAATAAGAACCAAATATCTTCAATTTTTTTAGCTACACAACCCTGAATGTTTATTTTAGTATGGTTTGGGATAAAAACTGTGTCAAATTTACGTATTCGTAAAATTTGTATGTTGATTCCGCAATAAAAGAACCGAAAAGCTACCAAATATATCCTTGTCACCTGATTTTGTGAATAAGCCCCCTCTCTAATAAGCGCCCGTCTCTATTAAGCTCCCCATGGAAGGTCCGAAATCAAATAAGCCCACCCCCCCGGGGGGATTAATAGAGCCTTTACGGTATGCAGCAGGAGAAATTCGTTTATTTGATTCACAAGTTGAGCAGGCTACATCTTAATTCTCGCACATTTAGAACTTACATGAACAATAGACGATTACGCTAAAGATGGCGGCGAGGAACTTTTTACCAAGATGCATTATGTTTTAATTACGAATCCTAAGGATTCAGCCTTGGAGTTTGGGGAGGGCCACATGGAAGGAACATTGAACTTCATTCCTCCGGAAATACCACTGGCATTTTTGTGCTAAAGGCAACGAGCTTGTTTATCATGAGCACCAATTAGAGAGTGCCTAGCGCAAAAATAAGCTCCAAAACCGTGGAAACGCAAAATTGCCATAAGAAATGACGCATATCTAAAAAAAATCCACACGTCAAAGGCATTTCAAAGTTACGAGAAAATTCTGCGGAATTTCCAATCCTAAGTTCCCAAATTCGAGTCACCAGTTATCAAACTTCTCATCGTTTAATAAGTTACTTTCTAAAAGCATATAACTATTACAACGAATGAGTCTTTATCACCATTATCAAGGCAAAATTTATCATGAAAAAACTTCACTGCAACAGCTTAGTTCACTGGAATGTCCTGAATCACTCCGATACTTCGATAAAGTGAAAGAAACAAGGGGTTTTTAATCTCTATCTCACACAATGAAATTTTGTTCATCATTATTAAAATTCAAATTCATATCTTTTTCATACTTTATGATCATTAGCAAGTTACTTCGTGAGTTAGTTAGACTGTCTTGTCGTTAGCAGAGTTATCGTGCAGCTGTACCATGGTTACTTTGGAGATAAAGGTTTGAAACTTATCCGTTTATCTATAAACGGCAACAATTTTTACGAGAACTCTTATCGTTTGGGGGGGGGCCATGGCCCCCCGGCCCTCTCACTAAATCCGCGCCTGGAATCCTTAACGATTCTATAAGAATTCGATTAAAAAACGCGATGCATCTCGATAAAAGTTCCTTGCCGCCATCTTTAGCGTAATCGTCTATTGCTATTGAGCTGTTAGATCATATAAACAAAATCCGCCAGGCAGATGTTTAGAAGTTCCCTTCTTCTCTCGTTATAAACTCAAGAATTCGATTAAAGCTATCTTTCGCGTGAACATGGCGGGGCAAGTATTGCAACCTAGTTGTTTTGAGTTGCTGGTTGAAAGAGTTTCTTTTCTACGATTGCTAATCACTTTAAATCGTCCTTGTTTTATATGCTATGATTATTTTGAGAATTAAGTTACCACTGCTGTTGAGCTTTGGATAAGTTGTGACATTGAGTAACTAAATGTTCTGCTTAAACTGAACAGCATTGAGCCCATTATGTATCATGAAGACCCTTTTCATAAATTTTCGCATTTCTTCTTTCGAATAGATCAAAGTGCCATGTGCGGGAGGGGATCAAATATGGTAGATGAGTTTCAACAACTTGAAATAGACCAGACTTGATGTAAACACCATAAACAGTTCGTATTGCTCATCTGAAAACTTGGTAGATCACGACCTGCAACTGTTACACAACAAACTCATCAAGTATTGAAGAAAAATGAGGACGAACATCCAAAGGGCAAATAAAAGGCCAACCAATCAAGTTCGCATTAATTTCCTGCGGCATAGAGGTCACAGATGGTGAAGGTGAAATTGCGATTTTAGCGCTAAGCGCTGGAATCGCAGAAGTAGCTAAGCGCTAATCGAGTCCGCGACCCCTTGTCATGACGCTCAAGTGGTGGGGCCCTGCCGGTATCGAACCCACTCTGCCTGATAGTTCTGACTGCAAAGTCAGAGGATTACACCACTGCGTCACAACACCTTTGAATAGAAGATGCGGAAAAGAAGATGCTGATGAAACAAAAAAACTGCAGAACCACATGCTAACTACAACTTAAAAACTGACTGACTTAGCTTAAAACTTAACGAACCTTACCTTTCTGTGGATGTTCTGTGCCAACACATGCATTGATATTCGAGTTAATATTCGCATCAATTTCCATGTTTATTCCTGCACCAGTTTCTGATATTTCGTCAGATTTTTTTGTTGCCGATGTCTCATTAAATTCGGGTGTTTTTAGACTTTGAGAAGTAAAGGTTGGTCGCCATTTTCCAGCACTGGTTGATATATTTGCAGTACATGACTTTATGCTTTCATTCTAAAATGAACGATGTGTAATACATGTTGCAATGCCCAATGATCGATCTAGATGACAGTTCCCTAGCAGACAGACATATATTCCCTGAGAAAACAATTTGATAAAACCCTTCGAATTCATGCTCCGGGGGTAATTACCAAATAAACTGGTACGGAATGTACCATATTAGGGGTGCCTTTTTCAAGTAGAAATTTTAGAGTGTCATTTTGGTAAAATCACAAGCAAGCATAAATTTTGGAGTGTCATTTTGGGAAATTAACCCTTTAAGTTATTGGTTTTGATCAAATTTCACATATTTGGTTACGATTTTTTATTGTTGTCACAATTCTACGGAATAAATTTGAAGGCCTGTAAATTTTGGAGTACCTTTCGCAAAAAAAATATAAATTTTAGGGTGTGATCTCAGTCGTCAAAATGGCACACCCCCATCATCCGCCTATTGAAGTTAACCTCCCCCTGGGATTAGTGCCTTTCCATGCTATTCAACTACCCAGAGGATAGCGTATTTCATAAATCCTCCCCCTGCCCTTCCCTGAATAACACTGATCATGACATCTGGTCAACAGATATCAAATTTTGCAGCTTAGAGGTACCCACATTAAGCTGTAGGGTATCACGGCGAAATTGAAACTCGATCTACCATTGTAAGGAGGCAAGGGAGTTATGAAAAAATCTGAGCAAATTTGAAGAAAGGATATTGGCAGAGATTTGAGTTAAATGACTAAAATTGTTGCATTACTCACAGGGATTGATAGAACATTCAACAGAAGCTAAATAATTGTTAGGTCTAGTTTTTTCAGTCAAAAATGCCAGCAGTTATTTTCAAAAATCTAACTTTAGGACCTCCAATCAAATTGCTCAAAATTTCAAATATGGATCGGTTATGCTTCAGTAGAAATATTTAGGCCTGGTATAATCGAATAAAATTCTGGTCACCAAACGATCATCCAGCCCTTTTGTGATCTCTGATATCCAAGATAATACAAGAATCAGAGCACGATTAAAATCTTGAGAAAAACTTAATAGATCACATGCGCAGCTAAAAGGTTTGTGTGGAATAAGTGTTCTTGACTAAAGTGGTCTTACCTGTGATTCACGAAGAGATGAAAATCCTGGCATTAATTCCCCGTTGCAATGTACATCATTATCGAGTAGGTCATCACTCTCATCCTCTAAAAATCCTTCAATTATACCACAAGCACCATCATCATCATCGTACTCTTCTTCTTTGATGAAAGTTTCGCTAAAATTTCCTTCAGTTCTTTCCATAACAGCCTTTACATTGCTGCACTGATCATTGTCATTTATACGCTCATTCCTGGAAGACACCTTCCTATTTAACTCAATATCATTAGCATCATTATCTTCCAGTTTCACTTGCCTAACTCCTAATATACCTCCACTTTCTTCATTGCCTACCATAGTATTGCATCTTTTACTTGAATCATGAGCTATTTGATCCCACTCTAATTGGTGAAAATGTTGCCTTGTTACAGTGCCTGAAGCATCCAGTACCTGACCATTGCCAGGTTGCACCTGATTGTTACTCAAAGTCCCATCAACATTCTGCATGTTTAGATCATCAATACGTGAAAATCCAGTATCATCAACGATATTCCGTACCCTGTCACTGCTCTTTGATTTGCTAAGTACACTTTTTGACAATTCTCGGTCAATTCTGTTGGAATCAGTCTCTGTCCTTTCTGGTTCTCTTGCATTACCTCCTACGGCATCATTCTCTTCTGGAAGATTGCCATCACACACCTGTAAGGACGAACAACCCTTTAAAAATGAAGCATAGAAAGTTATAAAAATACCATTTTCATATTTGGTATCACATGAAGCAGGTTTCACCACAACATCAAAATGGACTTTTCCAGTGCCTTCGACATAGAATAATTAGTAAGAAAGCAAGCAAGCAGATAATTGTTCTTTGCTACCGCAAGATGGAAATATGGCAGTTATACGAATGACATTAGTTCAGAGGAATGGACATCTTAATCGACTGTTGGCTCATGATTAGTACTTCGGATCAGAGGATTCAAACTCACGCTGATAGACAAAACCAAGATAAGAACCATTGTACCTTGATCAACTGCCCACTCTAATACCAGTAGTCCCAAGCAATTTGTGAAGATAATCCAAGCCAAAGACCAAACATTGAGTCTGTAAAGTCTTGATGAGGATTTTGCCAGCAAAATCAAATCACTCGCATTCTTATTCAGTTAAGTGCGGTCTTCTTATATAAAACAAAGAAGCTACAGAAACTTCACATACCGTAAAAGCTCTACAAAAACCCCCAGGGGCTTATTCAATTTTGACACTCCAGAGGGGGGTTTAATGGAGAGACGGGGCTTATTTACAGAATCAAATAAGATGGACACGAATAATAGCTTTTTAGTTCTTTTACTCCATATTTTGAGGATTCAGCATACAATTTTATGAGTCAAATGCATAAATTTGGCACAGTTTTATCCCAAACCATATCAAAATAAATATAGAACTTACTTATAAATGGAAAATCTTTGGTAATTTCTGGAGTTTGATATAAGTGGAAAGGGGCTTAATAGAGAGTGGCGCTTATTTGGAAAATTTTTGCTCAGAGGGACGGCTTATTAGCTAGGGGGGCAAATAGAGCTTTTCTGGTACATGTAAAGTAGAATTATCTACAATCTTATTGCTTACCGAATTTTCAGAAGCATTTCTTTCTATCAAACCATCATTTTCAACTGAAGTGATGTCATCTTCCAAACACTGCTCATTGGCATTGATTTCATTTGGGTTTATCACATCTCTAACTTGATTATGGGTTTGTAAATGTACCTACAATTAACATAGAGATATTTTTCAAAGAGCAGACACATGCATGACACATTAAACATGTGATGTCTGTTTTAATGAAGTGCCTTTACTGCAATGAGAACATTGAATAAAATTTTCTATACGTTTCTCATACAGGATGTCTCAAAAAATTATTTGACATTTGATAAACATTGAAAAATAACGACAACATTAACAGGCTCATAGGAAGATAACCTTATTCCTAAGATTATGAAATAATTTTAGAGACCAGAATCTTGCGAATCGGTTGAAAAACTTGAATATGCGATAGCTGAAACCAAAGACCCCCAGATTACTTGTAATGCAAAAAGCTCAAAGACTGAGGTAAAAGAAGCTTGTCTAATGTCATACCTTTCATTGATATCAAGCAAACCAAATAGGAGTTCTAAAGTAATTTAATCCTTGCGATGCCTAACATTGCAGATGTCCAAAAACAGTGGTTCAAAACATAATCGAAGGAGACTTCATATGTTTCCTCAAAGCATCCATATGTTTGAAAGCAAGGTTATTTGTCTGAATCCCACTTTTCCATACAGGATAAACACAAAATCAGCTCGCTTACTGAGCCTGCATATTTGCTGGGCTCATAACATAAACAGGCCCTAACTGATTCATGTGGCATGCCTAAGAAAATGGTTAAGAAAAGGGATGAATAGATATTGAAAAAAGGATGACTCTGAACATATTGAATCGATATTACCTCATAAATTGTCAGATGTTGAATAGAAACAACATGATCTTCAATATCATTTTCATCACGTATAAACACTTTGCAAAGATAGCACTCAAACCCACTTACAGGCAGTATGATTTTACAGCCTACAAGAAAAGGAAAATCATAAAACAACAATCAGGTGGTTCTAGAAAACGGGAAACTATGATTGAGCAAAAAGAAAGACAACATACATTTTATCATTTTCAATCAAGACATATGACATGACAGTTTGAATCTTTGAAATATAGAATTTTTCAGTTTCATGTAATTCTTCATTTCCTAGATATTCATTCATCTATGTAGGAATTCTTCTAAACCATATTTTTGTGATCAATTTAATGTTATGATTGTTTACTGTAGCTTCATTTAGAATAAGATTTTGGTCAGAATTCCTCTTTTATGCTGAAAATTGCCATAGAAATGCAATATTTACAAAAAAATGTGCACAATTTAGGGGTACATTTTTCCATATATTTGTAAATAGCTCAGGCCCAAACATACCATTCACAATACGCCCTTTCAACAAAACGGTGCATGCTGGGTAATCAGGATCGATATCGCGCGCGTGTTGTATTGTTTCTATTGTACTCACATATTCTCTCGCCCTTGGAAGTTGTTTCTTGAACGGTTTTCGACGAGTTTACTCAATTAAACAAGGTAAGAAACTTCTCCCATATATTTTTCACACTTTTAGGTACTTGTTCTTGACTTTTTGGTGATGTTTCGCTGTGAAATATGACAAAGGGCATCGTTGATTGCAGGCGTAGCGGGCCTTAGGCTTAGAGCCCCTGTATTTGTCAGTGGCAAACAGCATATCTTCGCTGCAGCACTCCTTTTTCACATTACTTTTTACATTGACAAGATCCTTTGAAGCTCTTTCTGTAGCCAACAAGCTAAGACATTGATTCAAGTTAGAAAAAGCGAAAATGCCTCTCCCTCTTCATTCAGGCGTGTATGAAAATCCATAGGCTCGTAACATCAAAAGGCAGCTGTTTGTTTACAAGAGCAAGTGAACAGTTTGTTACGATTCCCGTCAGCCCGCACAAATTCATCACAACGCAAAGGTTGAGAGGGAAGGCATTTTCTTTTCCCTTTGCTTGAATGTCTTAGTTAGTTAGCTACAGTAAGAGCTTTTCAAGAGTTTTGCCAATGTGAAGGGTAATGTCTGAAAGCCGCGACGATATGCTATTTGCCACTTGAAAGTGCAAGGACTCTAGGCCTTTGGCCAGCTGCACCTGCAATCAACGATGCCCAGTATCATATTTCATAGTGAAACACCACCAAAACGTCAAGAAAAAGTAGCTAAAAGTGTGGGAAGTATGTGAGAGAAGTTCTTACTTCGTTAAATTGAGTAAAATGGTCATAAACAGCTCGAGAAACAACTTCCAAGGGCGAGAGAATAGGCGAACACAATAGAAACAATACAACGCGCGAGAGATCGATCCTGATTACCCAGCATGCACCGTTTTGTTGAAAGGGCGTATGATGTCAATTCTTTTGAAATAATAATACTTCCATGAACATCATTTGCCTCGATATCATTGGGTGTAGATATCAAAAGTGTGCATGCTCTTAGGGCAATTCCTTGGTAACGGCATTACACCCATAGGCAAAACTGGCACTATTAACCATCACCCATTCTCACCTGCCGTTGTTACCAACCAAATACAAGTGGATATGCATTGTATTTATGATAAAGTATGTCCTTGGAAAAGCTGGACGTTCTACTATATCTATCAACTGACCATGGTGGGGAACAAATAAACCTTGGTAATGGAATTACTGCAATTTTCCGTCAAATTGTAAAATTATAATACATGTGTTAAGATCATGATGATATTGTGTGATACATCGAAATCTATGACAGCAGGCACGAAAAATACAATTTTCTGAAAAAGAAATGCTTCAGTATTCCCCTCCAGTAATTACTCTTTTCAGCAGTGGAATTACATCCAATTGGTAACGGAATTACGTTCTCCAAACTACACAAAATAAAAATGATTTTTAACGAGTCTGCTTGTAGCACACAACAATTTGATTAATCAGTAAACTAAATCAACTATCTGATGGGTGTACATCTCCATAAACATCTTGTTTTAGCTGATTTTCATATCAGTGTTTTCTGCAAGAAAATTACTCAAACTTTACTCATTTTCCAAAAAAAAACTTTCAAATTTTTTCAACATTAAGTTAAGCTACAATTCTAGTTGTGAAAATGGGACCCAACTGCTACTTACAAACAAGTAATGAAGATGCAGGTCCTATGTTAGCTAATTTCCCAAAAAATTAATTTAACTTTATTGAGTTTTGTTTCTCATAAAGAATTGCCCAGCAATGCATGAAATAGCTCTGTACGTGTCTTCGCAACATAACGATATGATGTAGATTATTGCTGCACAGGGAATCACATCTCTTGCCTCGAATTGAATTCAATTGTGAAACTGGTCTATTGGGCCAATATACCAGCTTGTGTAAAATGCAGGTCATACTTTGGCAGGTCACTGCAGGAGGTCACCTTGACAAGGCCAAGGGCTCATAAGCTGATCAATGGAATTCTGTCGTGTACGAGGTGTGAGAGGTGATTGTGATAATGCTTTTGAAATGTTAATTGCTTCAAAAGGACGAAGATCCTCACAAAAGGAGGATAAAGCTCTCTTTCGTAAAGGGCATAAAAGTTGTCTTGCTACAAAGACACTGAATTGAATTAGTCCTGTTTGGGAAAATGTGGCAATATTCTTCTTTCTTTGCATCATACTAGATTTGCACAAAAAAGGAACTAGATTAGAGTGTAACAATTGCCTTTTTGCATAAAGTCTTCCCAACTCAAATGACTTTGTCAACATTGAGATCTGAGATCTTCAATTTAACTTGCAGAACATTTTCAATGAATCACTTCATCTGCAGGTGGTATTATAGAGGACATATATTCTTTTAACAATGGCCCTCCCATATAGAGAGAGGAGACCTTTGTTCCCCTGTATAATTCATTGCACTTTGACATATTTAACACATTAGCACAATATGGCAATTCTCGAATCTCATACACAGCAGAATTCCTTTGTTCAGCCTACTGTATGTGCACTTGCCCTCAGTGGCCTGCTGTGGTGACCTGCCAAAATATGACCTGCATTTTACACCAAGCTGGCTAAAATACACCACATACAGTACCTGGTGGCCAAAAGAAAACTTTACAGAACATACAGTATATAGTTTCCTGAAAGCAAACCTTATGAACAAGCACAATCAGCATGTTCCTCAAAGGCTCAGCTTTCTCTTGAGATGTTGCTTACTGGTCAGTTTAGGTATGCTTTCTTTCCGAAAAAAAAACAGTTTCAAAAAAATGGAAATTTCATTTCTTGGACTTTTCCCTCCTATTGCAGTCAATGTTTCGGGTAATGTGAAAAAAGTTGAATTCCAAATTTGCTTTGGAGAAAGCATTTGAATGAAGAGCAGAGGTCAATCATTTTGCGAACACAAAAATTTCCTCATACAAGTTCAAATTCATTGTCTGGTTGGGTTTTCACAAAGTATTGACTGGAAAATGATTGCAATTATTTCACTCAAAGTGAGGATCAATGAAGAATCTGGCATTTGAGATTTTCTTTGAATCTGGTTTTTCGGATGGTAACCATTGCTTAAAATGACCATCCAGCATCTCAAGATAACTAAGCTTTTCAATTACTACAGTGATACAAAGCAGTTGGCAATAGCTTTTGATTTCTGGGGGCTAGTTTATGACATAGCTTGTGCAGATTGTTTAGATCACTTGGTATGATTATGAATCTACAGTATGAATTATCAGCTATCAGATTAGCGGAACCAAATGTGGGCCTACTCTAGGCCTCTTTATTAACTCAATGAGATTTAGTAGATCATCCCTTGGGAATTCCATCAGTGCCTCCATCAAAAACGACTGAAGGTCGGTATTACGTCAATTGAACCACCAAGTCACCCTGATTCCAAATCTGAACTAATTTCATTTCTTTGTAGATTGTGTACTGCAAAAACATGGTATTTTTATTTGAGGTGTGTGACCGCAATTACACTCGCAAAGGCAAGCAGACACCCAGATTGATCTCTGTATGTGTGTCTTTTGTTGCGCGTTTAAAACAATCTTTTAGTGCAGTAATTAGGAAAGAATAGAGTGTGAGCTGGCTTCTTAGTGAAGTTACTGTAAGATTCCCTCACAACAACCAAACATACAAAAATTGCACATTATTTTTTCGGCATGTACTGTTTACTATCCCCTTCAACACTTGCCCAATGATCGGTGCAAATTTGAAAGCCAGTCTTTGAGAAATGGGGGTTAACACATCATCTTCAACCTCCATTAAGCTTCCATTCACAAAAGAGAATACAAAAGTGTAAGGAAAATTTCTAGCATTTACTGCAATCAAGCTTGTTTGTTGATAGACAAAAATTTGTTCAAAATCACATCAAATGAAACTAACACAATTATAGAGATTTCAAGGTAGAAATTACAGTATGATGTGAAAATGTACAAGCATTTTCAAATTGCAAAGGACCTTACCACAGTTGTTCTTAGTCTTGCTTTCTGAAGCACAAGTTCTGTTTGGTGTAACTCCACAATCACTTCGGCGACTAAGCTTGGAAATATCCATTTTATTTCCATATATATCACTAGAAGTAATTATAATAAGCTATCAACAACCTGTGAGTATCATGTATCAGTACAAATGTGAAAAGCAGCTTTGAGTTGCTAAGGAATTCTGTACCCAGTACTGTAAATACAGTATCCATTAAAGTATCAAAGAAATCAGCCATTCACACAAAATTTGAGTTCCTCAAGATGCAAAGCATCATAAAAATTTCATGAAAAGTTCCTATCTGCTTTTGCACAATTGTGTCTTTGACTGGAATCTAATGCTGGGAACTTCAGGTCATCAAAAATCTCACAACATGAGCCTAAGTTTAGGGCCTTTGATTCTGATTGACAACTACAGTAAAGTAAAGCTGAAAAGGGCATTTGAAATGCTTTGTAATAAAGTTAACAACCAGACCAGAGGAAAGTTTACTTCATTAGGACATTTCGAAGAGATGTCCACAGATTCTGTATTATTCAGTTTCTCCTAGCAGGAACTAAATAACATGGACCCTTATTATGGATCAAAATATTGAGATCTGATGGTCCACAATACTGCCTGGCTCCTCCTGACTGCTAACTAAAAATGGCCCGGCACGCATCTGCCACCCCCACTTCGCAAAGTTATCAGTCTGGACCTGGCTCATCATGACAGTGTTCTCTATTTTGTAAAACTTGGAATGTTTGGTAATCACTGACTTGCTTCAAGACAGAAAATGATCTTCCTATGCAGAAAATTTGAATAATTATTGTCTTATATACTGTAAATCCTATACTGGAAAGTTTTTATCTTGCACAGGCAAGTTGTCCTTGAGATGGCCTAAGCAAGACTGCGCGGAAAAAAGCAGTTGAGAACAACAAATTAAAACAATAGATTCTTGATTATTGCCAACTGTGTGGCAGCTCAGGTTGAAAACCACCAACATTCCCATGTGTTGTGCAAGATTATTGCCCCTGCCGTACAAACTTTCTAGTCTGGTGTGAATCCAGCATCATTCCTTGATATAGTCCTTGATTAACAAATTTTCTGACTCTGACGTCTGACTACAACACTTTACAGCATGAGAAGAAATACACATCTACCTTACTAACAAACACAAAATGTGATATGCCTTCAATAAAGATGCATTATTGTTTACTGTATGATTTTAAACGTTCTTCCTCATAAAGAATGTGCAATGGCAACCCCATTCGTAAACGGCCCATATGTCACTGATTTTAACATTACAAGCTTTAACAGTTAATTTACAGTTCTAAGCTGTCTGTCACACCAAGTCACTTGCCAAGAATGGTATTATAAAATTTAGGCCCATGGCATTAAAGTTTCTGTTTGCCCTTTTTCGCCTTTGTTAATTCCAGTTGAAATTCCCACAGTACAAAACAAGTGCAAAAAAACCAGCCGTGGGAAACACACTGTCAATTACAGCTTGACATATAGTTGAAATGATAACTGAAAACGGAAAACTTACCAAACAAAGTCGTCTCTTCATTTAACAACGGACGCTTAACATTATTCCCTGATTCCCTTGACTTGACTGACATCTGCTTTCTGTTGCTAGCCTCGCTTGCAAACAAGCACAAATAGAAAGAAAGACAGAAGACGAAAAGACAGAAAAGACGCTTTCTTCGCCTGTTGTGCTTGTTTGAAAACGAGGCGATATTGTCATGTTGAGAATTTTGTTGAGAAGATCAGAGGAGGAGGAGTGCTGCAAAAACAGGAAGACAAGTCTTTGAGCGGTAAGTTTCCGTTTTCAGTTATCATTATGTTTACATGGCAGGCAGTAATTATTCAGCTGTCAGTACAGCTTTTTGTCTCCTTTCCCACTCTCGGAAATTCAAGTGGAACTTTCCCATGACAGGACAGAAGGCCTACATCTTCCAAAATTGGGCCTAAATTTCATGCTCTGATGACACTGTTGACTGACATGGCCTGTGACTTTTGATGAGTGATTAGGGACCTTTAGAAACTAGGATGTCGACTGCAACGACAACGCAAATGTGCCCGTTGTTTCCTAACTTCGAATTGAAAAGACTTTGTTTTCTGTGCAAATTTGCTTCCCTTGACTTTGAGAGTCAATGCCCTGGTGGGTGGGTCAACTTTATGGGTCCAAGTGTAACCGTGCTTGTCTAACATCTTTCCAAGTTGACCCTTATCTCTGATTTTTCTCGCAAATATCAACCCAAATTAAAGGCTTTTGTCTGACGGCTAGTGTAAAACGCAGGTCATGCAGGTCAACGCAGGTCAGCAAAACGCAGGTCAAATCATGCGGGTCAAAACAAGCGGCCATGGGCATAGGGCTGCAGGCTCACGGCCTACTGATCTTTCGCAAGTATGATAGTCCAAAGGTCATTCCGTACTGAATTCATTGTGATTAGAGACCAAAGGAAGCAACAATCATTTTCATGTAGGATTTTTTGAATGTGATGTTTTTAATACTTTAGCCCTTTTAACAAAATAATGTCCTGTGACTATGACAAAATAAATCTATCCTACATCCAATATTATCTGAAAGTTGTTTCTGGTCTACGTTCTTTTGGCTGTGCACGCATAAATAGGGACCACGCAGCCAGCAAGAAGTCCCCTCCAACTTTTTCCAACGACATGGATTGAACTTTGCATTGAAAGACTGCGGGAACGTAAACAATGAAACCAAAATAAGAATATCAGATAAATTTACCTTCTTGCATCCACAAATCTTGACTTAGCCATTTCCTCCTTGTTCCAATTTCAACGAAAATAAGAAATTCTGCATTGTCTTGGCTTTTGCGACCACTTTAAACGTTGAATTTGATTTCCTTGAAGCCGCCCCCCCCCCCCATTTCATTGTGTTCTGAGAAAAGAACCTGATCGAGATGGCTTGACACACGTGATCAACCGGGGTAGGAGGGGCAGAGACAAAAAACTGAAAATCTTTGGGTGGCTCAAAGATTTTGTATTTAAGTGATTGTGGGTTATGAGATTCTTATAACTTAAGACTCATAGCTTTTTCACAAAACATTAAAACATAATGACTCCATGCTTACCAGACAACAGTTTTTCAATTCGCAAATATTTCAACCCATGATCTTGAAAAATGGGGGGGGGGATCTTGCTGGCTGCGTAGTCCCTGTTTATGCGTGCATGGCAAAAAGAACGTAGGCCAGAAACAACTTTCAGATGTAGGATAGATTTATTTTGCCATAGTCACAGAACATTATTTTTCAAAAGGGCTAAAGGTTAATTGAAAACATTATATTCAAAACTGATCGATGCTACTTCCTTCGGTTTCTACAGTCACAATGAATTCAGTAAGGAATAACCTTTGGACTATCATACTTGCGAAAGATCAGTAGGCTGTGAGCCTGCAGCCACTATGCCCATGGCCGCTTGTTTTGACCCGCATGATTTGACCTGCGTTTTATTGACCTGCGTTGACCTGCATGACCTGCATTTTACACTAGCCATTTCTCTGACAAATTGGGAAAATAATCATGCTTCCATTTTCAAGGATTGCTCTTACAAGTATATTAGATGCAGCTTATCAAGGATTAAGTAGGGCAAGAATCAAGAAATACCTTGGTGAACAGAGCAAGACCTAGGTAATGTTATTACCTTGCAATCCTACTCTTTCTGAAGTATGAAAAAACTTTTTGCGGTTTTGAAAGCAGAAGACACAACCCTTTTTCTTGGCTTCCCTGTCCTAGATTGGCTGGAAATTCTACCCCCTTTCTAAGAGATTGCCTAGACAAGCATGGTTACACTGGGACCCTTTAAGTTGACACATCGGGAGTCAATGAAAGTTAGTGGTCCTCATATTGCACAACTTGGAAATCAGGGACTAGTAATCTAGAATCGCACACCTTTTATAGGGTGTTGGTAGGGTTTTTGGTAAGGTTCAAGTTAGCATCAGTATAGCCACAGGTCTGCGCGATTCTAGGATAGCACTGGAAATCACATTTCTAGCATGCTGTACTTCAGATCTGGATCTTCAAAGTAAAACTCACTCATTTTAAATTTTAATTTTCAAGGAGAAAGAAGGGTCCAAAGTATTTAGATGAAGAAGGAGATTTTGTCTTAACTTGTTTAAGAACATGTGAAGGTAACTTGTGGGAAACTATGCTTGGTTGCATCATACAAGACAACGTTCTGGCTGGCTTTGCCGTCTTGGTTGCTTAAAGTCCCTATTGTATTTGAAAGGAGGCTGACTTAGGCCTCATCCACACGTCTCTGGATATTTTTCAAAACAAATCTTTCTTATCCAAATAAAAATACCCGCATCCACACAAGAGAGAAGCGTTTTTGAAAATATTCCTGTCCCAGTGTGAATCTGGGTGCCTATTTTATCTCCTTTTTGATAAGAAAGAACTCATCCGGTTCTTAGTGCACATTTTGGTGTAGGAAGAGGCCTTGAATCAATGAGCAATTCATTTTCTCATTGTATTAAACAATCGATATCAATTATTCTTTGGCAGACATTGGCGCACAAAATTTTTGTGCTCCTTTGGCACAGAGCAGTAAAGAGATTCACGCTGGTCCCTGTCCACATAAAAACGCTGCTACATACAAACTTTGATGTTTGAACCTTGATAAAAGAAAGCAGACAAGCAAAATGCCATTGTGTGACCCCCAAAGATCTGTGCACATGCTCTATTACATAGTAAATTGATGCTGTGACATCAGCGTTTTTGAAAATCTCCCTTTTCACCTGTCTACATTACAACATGAAAAGCATGTTTACAAAAAGATCCACACTTCATTATTGGTCACTGAAAACGCTGTCTACAGTACATGTGGACGCTAACCCAAAATGGAAAAAAGAGATGCATTAAAAAAGTATCCAGATACATGTGGATGGGGCCTAACTTCCAGATAGACAAGAGGTAAAAGCCAATTGGCTATTGATAAGTCCCATCAGGTAAGTTGAGAACATGCAAAAACCATTGGCATCGATTACTGGCAGTATTCCACATGCATCAGGAGGGAAGGGCTGGACCCTGTCCAGCGAGGTTGGAAAACTCACATGATGTGGCTTATGTGTAGTAGGGAGTGAAATGAATTGAAAGATGCCTGCTGTGAGAAAAGTTGAAAGGGGTGCAAGAGTCACTTGATAGACCTATTTTAGTTGGCATTTATTCTTATTCTTTTACATACAGTAGCAGTTCTCTTCCCAAAGATTGCAGTGTAAAGATTTTTTTGTGCACCCTGTAGATCTTGTCAAAATGCCTTTGAGGCAGTGGTCCCATCATCCTCAATGATGTACAGTTGATGCTTTAAACTTTGAAACCTATGTTGCTACAATTTGCATGGCAAAAGCAGCATACAGTAGGTTTCAAATTTGTAAAAAGCTGGGTGTAAAATTCCATGACCTATTTCTTTGAACTGAACGGCTTCAAAGAAAGTTGTATATACTATTTTACAGTAATGCCATTGGACTTTTCTGAAATCTTCAATATTTTCAGAAAAGCACAGTGTTTTCCTTCTTTTTTAAGAATTCAAGAAAATTTTCGAAAAAAAACTTAAAACTATTGTAATTTCTATACCTGTTGACAAAAGATCAAATAATTCTCAAGAAAACCATAGTTTATGGATGCCTACAGTATGGTATGAAGCAAAACTCTTTCACTCTTCTGGTTTGTGATTTAGAAATTTGATGATGCCACATCATAAAATGAGCTGAAATATAAAATAGGCTGTAATTTTGGCAAATATTCAAAATTTCAGAAAAGTCCAATGGTAAAATCATAGCAAAGTGGCTAAAGTTTCTTTCAAGTCATTCAATTTAAAGAAATAGGTCACTGAATTTTGCACCCCTTTCGTAGATTTAAAAATTTGGAACCTATGCTGGCAAAAGCCTCTATATTGAGCAGAAAACTTTCAAATTCATCTTAAAATCCACTTTTAAAGTTTCCCACTCTCTATATGTTGTAAAACCCAACTGTCATGTCAAATATCAGTGTGGTGTACTACATGTGTCCTTTGGTGTACTGTATACTGTATGTCCTATATTGTAAGCCTTCCCTCTTCTAGAACAAATGCAACAGCGCTCACAGGTGTCTACAATTTATTGTTACTTTTAGTTTTAGAAATGAAATGGAGATTTGTGAACTCAACCAACAAAAGAATTATGCAATAGCAGTGAACACTTGTATTTCAGAAAGTGAGACAAAAGGCAACTGTGGTGAGGCTTCTTTGCAGATATAAAGTAATGCTAGCTGAGTATAACTGTTTATTTTCTTATATTGAAAAAGAGATTACATACAGTATGTATTACATTTCACTGAAGCTCTTGTGTGACACTTTTTCATCAGGCCTTGAAATGAGCAAACATCAGGTACTTGGTTGATCAAGCTCCTAATTCATTTAGGCATTGATCAAGCTCCTAGATTATTTTTGTTTTTGTGGGAAACCAGGGAAACCAAATGGAAAGTCCTGGAAAAACGAGCTACAGTTACTGTTTTATCTGAAAATTTTCAGTTAGAATCACATCAATCATTGAAAAGAATAAAAAAACAAAGGAAGGCTAGCAATGCCGTTTGAGCTGGGCTGCATGTCAATTAAGGTGGAACAGCGTTGGAATGCCTCATGCAAAGTTTGCACCTAACTTTCATAAACTGCTGCTCTTCGTTGATAACTGTAACTTCTGGCCAGTCCCACTGCCCTTTCCCAAGAGTTGAACAGCGATGATTCTGCCATATGTTCAGCACCGGCAGACTGGTAGAGCTTGAAGCTATTTTTGCTTCAACATGTGCGCTGAGCAAATCGTAGTGGTAGTCAGCATAGAAGGGTCATTAAAAGAAACACCTTTGAGCTGCAAGGAGCTTGAACAATCGAGCCAATAGAATTTTTGAGACGAGTGTGGAGGCGCTCAGGCTTGATCGAGCGCCTCTCATTTCAGAGCCTGAAAGTTTTTCATGTCCAAGCAAAGCATCTCACATTATACAAATGATTGCAAAAATAGAAAGTCATTCTACCAGAGAGCCAGAAGAAAGCTCCTACTTTTGAAAATTCATACCAGCAAGAGTATTTCACAGATTTGAATGATTCCATTTCTAGTTAAAAGCCAAAAGGTTGAAGTGTTTTAGTGATTTTTTTCGTTGTCTCACGAGCACTACAAATATAGGTAAATTAAACTTTACAAACATTTCATGATTGCAAAATGAATGAAAAATGGCTTAAAACATCCGTCAAAGTATAAATGACTCCTAGCACAAAATAATAAAAGTGCAACTTCTCATGGGTGAGAGATATCCTCAGCACATTAATTGCCATGGGATTGAAAATCTTCCATTATATGTTTGAAAATTGATGTCTTATAACCGTTGAGGGAGGTGAAACACCCATTGCCCATTGTTCGGTGTGGATAGAGTCCTTACGATTTGATCATTGTTTTAGGCCCCTTTTCCATCATTTTGCAAACCATGAAATCCTTATAAAGTTGAACTTACCAATACTTCTAGTGCTGGTACTACAATTTGAAAAACACAAAAATACTTTGATCTTTCAGCTTTTAACCACGATTTGAATGCTTCAAATCAGCGATGTAGTATTCGTGCTATGAATTTTCAAAAATGGGAACTCTTTTCTGGCTCACCTGGTAGGAATTTCAGTTTGCAATATTTACTGTACTACGTGGATGACTCTTTACATTGATTGTTACAACATTTGTCAGATTTACACAGATAGGTTTAAGCTCAATACGGAATCTTTCCCATGCTAAAATTTTTAAAACAGGAAATATGAAATCACAGTTCCTCAGCAGCAGCCCTCCAAGTGGTGACTAAAGTTATATATTTCCAAATCTTTCATTTTAGGCTGTAAAATCATAATGCCTGTGATTGGATTTGAGTGTTATCTTTGTAAAGTGTTCATACGAAATGAAAATGATATTGAGGACCATGTTGCTTCTTTACAACATCTGAAAATTTATAAGGTATTATTGTATTGACTTTGCATGTTTAGATTGATTCTTTTTTATCCCTACTGTGTTCAAACTGCTGCTTTGGGTTGCCCTTGCCACGGTTAATCCCATTTTTAGGCCCTGTTCACGCGGGAATACAATCGTTCCGTTCCATCTTCTTTCCTTCCAATTTCTGGAACGCAAAACCAGAATGTTCACACAGGAACGGAACGATTGCATATCGGTTTTTGTTTCTATTCACACGGGAACGCAATCGTTCTGCTCCACAGTTCTTTCTTTAGCCCTTGCCATTTTTCCAGCAAGAACTACATCCACACATGCGCTTAGGGCAAAACCCTTATCGTTCCGTTATTTGACCAGTTTTACACCTCATTGCCTGTTCAAATGGGAATGGAACGGCACGATTGCGTATCTTTCCACTTTTCATGTATCACTTATTTTATCATTCCACTTTTTGGAACGGAACAATGTTATTTCAAGCGTTCCCGTGTGAATGCAACACCTGAGCGTTCCACTTTTTGGAACGGAATGATATGGGACGGAGCGATTGCGTTCCCATGTGAACTTTGCCTTATTGGGTATCGTTTGGTTTCATTTGCTAGGGATTTTTCCTTGTCCCGATGAAACATTTTAAGATGGCATTTTAATTATAACTAGCACTGCCCAATTCTAAAATTAAAGTTCTTTGATTATTTGGTGCTAACCCTGAATATTTGGTTATTTAGCAAATCTTGGTGGGTGTGCTCGTGAAGGTCAAAACATTTGGTGGTGTAGCACACGTCAATCCATTTATGGCTGCAGTGCAACAGCTTGCTATTTGACAACTAAATGAAACTCACACCCATAGAAACAGCAATGCAGTAGGAAGAAAACAGCAGAGAACACAAAACTGTCAACAAAACGTTGTTTTAATTAAGTATATATAATAATGTGTTGGTGCCACACTGCCCGTTGTCTTTCTATCCCCAAACTATCTGGAAAAGATCATTCAATCTATTCAGTCTATTCAGTCAGTGACACTATTTGCAATATTCATTTGACAGAACATGTGTTTGGTTTTCTTGACTGATCAGTTTGCATTCTAACCAGTTGACTAGGATGTATCCATTTTTTTGACCTTTCATAATATCCAAATAATCAATCTATTTGATTGATCATTCATTCCAACTGGTCATACTATTATGTTCGCATTGAAGAGTCATTTTGCGTCATTACTATTAAAAAATTGATCAGATAACTGAATACAGTAGCTATTATTTAACCTTTGATGAACAGGCCTAATCAGAATCAACTGATGCTATTGTTTTGTAAAATATTCTTGGTTGCAAGTGCTTAAAACTGGAAAGCTTTTTATGAGACACCCTGTATAGTCATCGAAAGGTTTTTTAAATGTGAGTATTGTGTGGAAAGTGAAACCATCTGAATTATACTGAAATCTGTTTTACATGATACTGTAGCTATCAATCTTTTTATATCAAACGAAGGATGATATATATTTCTATCATTTTGAGTACTAAACATCTGATAAATGACCAAAAGATGTAACAAGAGTTCTGTATTGTTCATTCCATTTTCTATTTGTGGATATCTTCATCGGTGGACACCTTGAAATTTAAATAATCAGTTTTCACCAGTTTTCATCGAATCATTAATCTATCCTAAATACAATTCTAAACAAATTACGATACAATTAAATACATTACAATACCATAAATTAACTAAAAGAAAAACTACAGTACTACAAACTAAAACTAAAAAAGAAAAGAGCACATTACATGATTATATTTAGAATAGATTAACTTAGGAGGAGCTCTCCAAATAGGTTAACTAATCGAGGGAGAGCCCCTCTTAAAAACAAAGAAACTTAGAAATATTAGACGAAAAACATAAACCAGACGAACCTCAGAATGATAATTATAGGGAATGTAAGGTGAATGTAACAGATTAAACATAGGAATCAATGAAATAAGCTTTCAATTTAGACCGAAAAAGTGCAGCAGTGACTGTAACACGAATAAATATTGGAAGAGCATTCCACAATTTTGAGCGAAAGTATTGGACTGTTTTTTGTCCGTAGAGGGTGGTATTTTTCAAGGTATTGAATAGATCACCCCTAGCCGCTTGACGAGTTCCAAACGTATTAACTGAAGAGCTAGGAGTAAAATAGTTATGGAAGTAGACAGGAGAAAGTTTATTGATGGCTTTAAAGACAGATGTTAAGATATTCAGGTGAAGGATGTCCTCAAGTTTCATAATTTTTAATGAATGAAATAAAGAAGTAGTCGTTGCAGAATGGTGCATAACAATCCCTTATTTCCCTACAGGGAGATTGAACATCATTTCTTCGTGTAACATGAACACTTTGTTAAAGCAGAGATGTCTTCTCTTTGAGACAAGACTTTATGCTCATTGTAGATACACATGCAGGACCACAGTCAAGTTCAAGGTAGCATAAACTCAAATCAAAACAATGTCATTGGACAGTGTTTAGATGATAAAATCACTTCATTTGCGACTGATGGTTTGATAGAATGCAAAGTAAATGAGAATCTGTTAGAAAGAAATTTGGTAAGCTTTCAAACTGTACTCTCGAGTACCGAATAAACGGGGGGGGGAGGGGGCTGAGAATAATCGGGGGGGGGGTTGAAAATGGTTCGATATAGCAATAATGGGGGGCTGGAATAATCAGGGGGTGCTTGGAGAAATAGAAAATAGTCGTTTTCTTAGGTAAACACGTATCTTTTATATATTTATGTGAACAGTGATGTTACTGATACTTTTACTTATGAACTCTGGTTCTGTTGAATGCACTTCTTGAGACTTTTTCTTGCGTTTATTCAGAAATTATGTTTACTATCATTTCATTTTTCCGAAAATCAATAAAAGGGGGATTGGAATAAGAGCGGCGGGGGATTGGAAAATTTTTCAAAAATTGATAAGTGAGGAGGGGACGATTATTCGGTACTCGAGAGTAGATGATTTTACTTTACAAAGATTCACAGAATGATGACATATTACTTTGAAGAAAAAGGAAACTAAAACCAATTTTATTTGAATCGTAATCTACCTAGAGATGCACCATTTTGTCTTTTGTTTTGATTTAGTGCTTATACTTCTAGAAGTAGCATGAAAGGCAAAACTGTTTTGTATCTTGTGGTTGTGTCAACTAGTGTGGGTTAGAATCCTCTTGCGTGAATTCAAACCATACGCCAACAGTAAACTCAGCTGTCTATCCCGCTAAGGTCGGCGAATGAGTACACAGAGGTGACTCAAAGAGTAGACTGATTATGATGAATCCCTTGTATCCCAGTAGTAGACATTGCTCAACAAGAACTTTTAACAAAATTTTCAAAAAGCTGACGCTATTTTCTGCATGTGATCAATCAAATTTGGATGGAACTACAGTAGTGTTAGTTCAACTACTGCTTTGGCTCTGTTCAACGTTCACTCCTCAGAAAGGAAAGATGATACAAACCATTTTAAGCAGGCATTTAATCAATGAAACCATGTAAATCTGAAGGAGGAGGTCCACTTGATGAGTGCAAAATAAGTCTTCAATGCTGCAACTTCCATGTTTTTTAAAATGGAAACATACCAGTTTTGCCTCCTTGCTTGCTTACGTGCTCTTTTGGTGGCTTCATTGCTTCCTTGCGTGCTTACGTGCTTACGTGCTGTTTTGATTGCTTTATTGCTTGCTTATTTGCTTGCTTGCTTGCTTGCCTTCTTGCTTGCTTACGTGCTGTTTTGATTGCTTTATTGCTTGCTTGTTTGCTTGCTTGCTTGCTTGCCTGCCTTCTTGCTTGCTTACGTGCTCTTTTGGTCGCTTCATTGCTTCCTTGCGTGCTTGCTTGCTTACGTGCTGTTTTGATTGCTTTATTGCTTGCTTATTTGCTTGCTTGCTTGCTTACGTGCTGTTTTGGTTGCTTAATTGCTTCCTTGCTTGCTTGTTTGCCTTCTTAGTTTGGTTGCCTTCTTGCATGCTTATGTGGTGTTTGGTTACTTTATTGCTTGCTTTCTTATTGGTTTGTTTACTTTATTGCTGCTTGCATTCTCCCTTCTTGCTTCCTTACGCCTGCATTATTGTTTGCTTACTGATATGCTCCAATCAAAAGCACTTCAAAAGATGATTTTGATGTTATTTTGAAACCCATATCTCCTATTCCAAATATGAATATGATCTTTCTACCACATTGTCTACGTCTTGCTTAACTGTTTGTTGGTCTTCCAGGTAAACGGCAATTGTCCAGAAGAGAATGATGCTGTAGGAAGTGGTAAAAAGGAACCAGAATTGAAAGAGACTGATTTCGGTGGAATCGACCGAGAATGGTCAAAGACTATACCCGACAAATCAAAGAAGACTGAGAGAGCTCAGAATATAGTTTATGATACTGGAATTTCAACAATTAATGCTCATCTAAACATGCAAAATGTTAATGGAAACTTGAGTGAGAATCAGGCCCACCCTCGCAATGGTCAGGTACAAGACGCTTTAGGTAATATTAAAAAGCGCCATTTTGAAAAGTCAGATTCAGATCAAATAGCATGTGACTCAAATAAAACTTGCAATACTTTGATAAACGAAGAAGAAAAGGAAGGTAGATTCTGGGAAAGACAGGTGAAACAAGAAGATAGTGATGTTAATGATGTTGAGGTAAATGGCTACGTGTCTACTTCTACAGAGCATACGAGGGAAAATGATCAGTGCCGGAATCTGAATGCTTCTTTAGAAGGAAACAAAGAAGCTTTTCTTGAAACTTTTGTCAAAGAAGAAGAATATGATGATTATGATGATGATGGAGGTGATGCTGGTGGTATAATTGGAGGATTTTTAGAGGATACGATCAATGACCTTCATGATGATGATGAACATCACGATGGAGAATTAGTGACAGGATACACATCTGATGATAAGCCACAGGTAAGGTAATATTTGTCAACAAAAATCATACCACACAAACCTTCTTGACATCATTGCTTTGTTCGGTCTTGTTTTCTCCAGAAGTTTTTATACTCTGATTATTTTGCTGCCTATTGTTACCTTAACTATCTGCGATTAGACTGATTACATATTCACAGTTATGGCGATTGAAAGACTGATAGACGCTCAAACGACGACTCATGCACTTTCATATTGAAAATTAGACAAGACTGTTTCCCTCAATTTAATGTCCTAACGTGGCAGTCATATCAATATTACACTTTACGAAAAGCTGAGTGCTCGAGGCAATGGTGGATACGCCTTAGTTGCTGGCTCAAGCCTAAAACTCATCAGATGTTAAACGCTTGAAATCCAAGTTTTGAGTGATTTTAGACATGAGTAGAAGCCACAAGTATTCAGGTGAATGTTTCGTCAGTCCAATAATCTAAAAGCTTTTACTTTGAACCAGGAGTTCCCCAGTTCGAAGGCCAATTAGCTTCCGGGAGCTGCACAGCAGCAATGGGAATTTCCAACTCTCGAAGAATGCCGTGACTACGCCTTGCCTTGGCCGCCTCAATTTTTATCTAACAGTCCAGAAGTCCCAGTTGAGCAAAATGAAATATTTTGTCGTTGTTGTCGTTAGTGTTATTGTTGCTGTTGTTATTGAGATAACTACAACTACGTCGCCAGTTAAATCTGCTCACAAGGAGGCTGGTGTTTTACTACGTAATCTCTTTGCCATTAGGAGCTTATCTGATTATATCGAACCTAACTTTTTTATGTATACACAATTTAAAGAATGTACCTTCTCACAAGAACATATTTACAAAGACAAAAGCTAAATATTTCTTCTGAAAAAATAACTTTTCTTCATGGCAACATAAATACTCTATTGATGGAGAAAATGTGTCAAGTGAAATTTGCTTTAGCGTAGTTTATATAGTCAATTGGACGAAAAATCAGGATTTAAGGGGTTCTATCGGTTCTATCAAATTGTTTTGTCAAGAATCGTCTATCCTGTCTGCTAATACCGGGTGAGTCAGAAGAAACGCCCGGCGTTTGAAAGGCTACTGCTCCCTGAATATATAAGCAACGATATTTTGCAATATTTGATTAAATAGCTAACATGTTCAATTATTTTTACAAATTTTCCTGGCTAAAATCGGTCACTGCGTTCCGAGATTCTGTATCAAGTTTCTAAAATGAATCCCTTTGAGAAACCTTAAAAAACGTGCTAAAATTACAAGCAAAAATCCCTGATGTGTTTACTTCACAGCGATGACTTTCAGCACGCTTTAGCACGTGCTTTCGTTTTGGCGGGTTGAAAAGTCTTCCCCGTAGTGTGAATAGCTTATTCAGGGGGATTCCATTCTCCCATGAGGACAAAATACATGAGCACATCCAAGAGTCATTATTGCTAGGAAGGAGAATAAAGGGAAATTTTGCTTGCTGTTTTCGCTCGTTTTTGTAGGTTTTCGAAAGGGGCTTTCTGAAGAAGATCTCCTATTTCGAGGGGAAGGAATGACCGAGATTAAAGCCGGGTAAATTACTGAACCTAATTTGACATATCGGGGTAAAACAAGACAGTTTTCAACATCATTGCTTTGATGTTCAGGGATCAGAATTTTTTCAAACGCCGGGCGTTTTTATTGACTCAACCGGTAGGCATACCATTTTGGAGCCTTGCAGCATGCAACCTACATCTGTTGTTGCAACCATGAAAGTTTCTCCTGATTCGACAGTTTCATTCCACATCAATCATTTTAGACTGAAAGCATGAGGCCATATACTGCAGCAAAATCAACCTGTAACAAACAATGGCAGCCAACGGTTACCTCTCAGAGTGGAAGGACACAGAAATTAGATGAAACATCAGCAATAACAAATTCTGAAGAGATACCAGAAAGTGATGAAGGAATGAACCTGGGAATTGATCGGAGCATTAACTCAAATGTTAACACATGCATCAGTACAGAAAATCCACAGAAAGGTAATTTCATTAGAGTTTGATCTTATTGAACATAGCGCTCAAATCTTTAAAAGGGTGCTTGTAAAGTTCTATGACACATTTCTTTTACTCAAATGGCTTGAGAGAAATTTGTTTTCCCGTAAATCTGCCGTCGAAATGTTTTATAACGTCGCTAGTTAATCGCTGCATTTATGATATTTGGAAGTTTGACGTTATTTTTTTCTTTTTTCAATATAAAAATTCATAAAACGAGATACTTAAGACAATTGGACCACAAACTACTAGACTATATAACAAGAACGATAACCCGGGAAGCAAGAACCCATGACTATCCGAAGGGTCATTAAGGTAGAAACCCTATAACTTTCGAACAAATTCCAACTGTTCTGGATTGTTGGATGTTTGTTGATGTTGGATATGTTGGATTTGGAAAAGTCATAGGGATTCTACTTTGACATAGAGACATAGAACTAAAACTACATTTAAATATACAATACAAAGAGCTACATATTAACAATGTTTACTGACAAAAACAAACAGATGAAAATGGAAACAAAATGAACGGGCTTAAAGAGGAAAATATTCTGTGGCTGTGTGGCATGAAACAAAGTTTTCATCTAACTTTCGACCCGTTTTGTGGATAAAATCTAAGGTCAGTTCGAGTATACTTCTATTAACGTCACTTGAAAGGTTTTTATCACCATATAGCAAAAGTTGTACAAAAGGCATTCCTAAATCCAAAACCAGAAGAGCAACATATTTTTGCTTGGCACCATATTTTAGACATTCCTGAATTATAGTCAGCCTGAAGATTGTATCATTTTTCCTCCACTAGTCTTGGATTTGCGCTGATATTAATATTTTCAAAATTTTTGTCTTGAATTTTTCAAAGAAACCAAATGCGCCAACGTTTTGAGAATAATCAACAGCGGAGGAAAAAATGTTTGCCTTCCTGCGAGGCAACTTCAAACTAAAGTTCTTCTTTCTTTTATTTTATCAAATTTGCCTTGTACCTAATCTCAGTTTACCTATCGCAGAACACACATTTCAGTTTTCTTGGGCAGCTTCAGAGTCACTGGGAATAGCTTTGTGTTATAATAAAGTTTCAGGAAGCAAACAAGTTCATTGCTTTACATGTTATCATACTTAATGTGTTGCAACTTGTTACGATTTAATCGTTAATATTTAAAAGATTCTTCCTTTGTCTTCCTTTCATAGTGGGAAGCTTCCTGCGAAGCGCAGCTTCATTCATTTTTTCCACCTCTGATAGTCAAGGTGTAAAAAGATTTCCATGGCGGATAGTAATAGGAAAGTTCCATGAGTTCCTTTCAAGAAATTAGATTCAAAGAAAAATATACCTTTTTAAAGATTTAAAAGATTCTTCCTTTGTCTTCCTTTCATAGTGGGAAGCTTCCTGCGAAGCGCAGCTTCATTAATTTTTTCCACCTCTGATAGTCAAGGTGTAAAAAGATTTCCATGGCGGATAGTAATAGGAAAGTTCCATGAGTTCCTTTAAAGAAATTAGATTCAAAGAAAAATATACCTTTTTAAAGATTTAAAAGATTCTTCCTTTGTCTTCCTTTCATAGTGGGAAGCTTCCTGCGAAGCGCAGCTTCATTAATTTTTTCCACCTCTGATAGTCAAGGTGTAAAAAGATTTCCATGGCGGATAGTAATAGGAAAGTTCCATGAGTTCCTTTCAAGAAATTAGATTCAAAGAAAAATATACCTTTTTAAAGATTTAAAAGATTCTTCCTTTGTCTTCCTTTCATAGTGGGAAGCTTCCTGCGAAGCGCAGCTTCATTCATTTTTTCCACCTCTGATAGTCAAGGTGTAAAAAGATTTCCATGGCGGATAGTAATAGGAAAGTTCCATGAGTTCCTTTCAAGAAATTAGATTCAAAGAAAAATATACCTTTTTAAAGATTTAAAAGATTCTTCCTTTGTCTTCCTTTCATAGTGGGAAGCTTCCTGCGAAGCGCAGCTTCATTCATTTTTTCCACCTCTGATAGTCAAGGTGTAAAAAGATTTCCATGGCGGATAGTAATAGGAAAGTTCCATGAGTTCCTTTCAAGAAATTAGATTCAAAGAAAAATATACCTTTTTAAAGATTTAAAAGATTCTTCCTTTGTCTTCCTTTCATAGTGGAAAGCTTCCTGCGAAGCGCAGCTTCATTCATTTTTTCCACCTCTGATAGTCAAGGTGTAAAAAGATTTCCATGGCGGATAGTAATAGGAAAGTTCCATGAGTTCCTTTCAAGAAATTAGATTCAAAGAAAAATATACCTTTTTAAAGATTTAAAAGATTCTTCCTTTGTCTTCCTTTCATAGTGGAAAGCTTCCTGCGAAGCGCAGCTTCATTCATTTTTTCCACCTCTGATAGTCAAGGTGTAAAAAGATTTCCATGGCGGATAGTAATAGGAAAGTTCCATGAGTTCCTTTCAAGAAATTAGATTCAAAGAAAAATATACCTTTTTAAAGATTTAAAAGATTCTTCCTTTGTCTTCCTTTCATAGTGGGAAGCTTCCTGCTAAGCGCAGCTTCATTAATTTTTTCCACCTCTGATAGTCAAGGTGTAAAAAGATTTCCATGGCGGATAGTAATAGGAAAGTTCCATGAGTTCCTTTCAAGAAATTAGATTCAAAGAAAAATATACCTTTTTGAAGATTTAAAAGATTCTTCCTTTGTCTTCCTTTCATAGTGGGAAGCTTCCTGCGAAGCGCAGCTTCATTCATTTTTTCCACCTCTGATAGTCAAGGTGTAAAAAGATTTCCATGGCGGATAGTAATAGGAAAGTTCCATGAGTTCCTTTCAAGAAATTAGATTCAAAGAAAAATATACCTTTTTAAAGATTTAAAAGATTCTTCCTTTGTCTTCCTTTCATAGTGGGAAGCTTCCTGCGAAGCGCAGCTTCATTCATTTTTTCCACCTCTGATAGTCAAGGTGTAAAAAGATTTCCATGGCGGATAGTAATAGGAAAGTTCCATGAGTTCCTTTCAAGAAATTAGATTCAAAGAAAAATATACCTTTTTAAAGATTTAAAAGATTCTTCCTTTGTCTTCCTTTCATAGTGGGAAGCTTCCTGCAAAGCGCAGCTTCATTCATTTTTTCCACCTCTAATAGTCAAGGTGTAAAAAGATTTCCATGGCGGATAGTAATAGGAAAGTTCCATGAGTTCCTTTCAAGAAATTAGATTCAAAGAAAAATATACCTTTTTGAAGATTTAAAAGATTCTTCCTTTGTCTTCCTTTCATAGTGGGAAGCTTCCTGCGAAGCGCAGCTTCATTCATTTTTTCCACCTCTGATAGTCAAGGTGTAAAAAGATTTCCATGGCGGATAGTAATAGGAAAGTTCCATGAGTTCCTTTCAAGAAATTAGATTCAAAGAAAAATATACCTTTTTAAAGATTTAAAAGATTCTTCCTTTGTCTTCCTTTCATAGTGGGAAGCTTCCTGCGAAGCGCAGCTTCATTCATTTTTTCCACCTCTGATAGTCAAGGTGTAAAAAGATTTCCATGGCGGATAGTAATAGGAAAGTTCCATGAGTTCCTTTCAAGAAATTAGATTCAAAGAAAAATATACCTTTTTAAAGATTTAAAAGATTCTTCCTTTGTCTTCCTTTCATAGTGGGAAGCTTCCTGCGAAGCGCAGCTTCATTCATTTTTTCCACCTCTGATAGTCAAGGTGTAAAAAGATTTCCATGGCGGATAGTAATAGGACAATTCCATGAGTTCCTTTCAAGAAATTAGATTCAAAGAAAAATATACCTTTTTAAAGATTTAAAAGATTCTTCCTTTGTCTTCCTTTCATAGTGGGAAGCTTCCTGCGAAGCGCAGCTTCATTCATTTTTTCCACCTCTGATAGTCAAGGTGTAAAAAGATTTCCATGGCGGATAGTAATAGGAAAGTTCCATGAGTTCCTTTCAAGAAATTAGATTCAAAGAAAAATATACCTTTTTAAAGATTTAAAAGATTCTTCCTTTGTCTTCCTTTCATAGTGGGAAGCTTCCTGCGAAGCGCAGCTTCATTCATTTTTTCCACCTCTGATAGTCAAGGTGTAAAAAGATTTCCATGGCGGATAGTAATAGGAAAGTTCCATGAGTTCCTTTCAAGAAATTAGATTCAAAGAAAAATATACCTTTTTAAAGATTTAAAAGATTCTTCTTTTGTCTTCCTTTCATAGTGGGAAGCTTCCTGCGAAGCGCAGCTTCATTCATTTTTTCCACCTCTGATAGTCAAGGTGTAAAAAGATTTCCATGGCGGATAGTAATAGGAAAGTTCCATGAGTTCCTTTCAAGAAATTAGATTCAAAGAAAAATATACCTTTTTAAAGATTTAAAAGATTCTTCCTTTGTCTTCCTTTCATAGTGGGAAGCTTCCTGCGAAGCGCAGCTTCATTCATTTTTTCCACCTCTGATAGTCAAGGTGTAAAAAGATTTCCATGGCGGATAGTAATAGGAAAGTTCCATGAGTTCCTTTCAAGAAATTAGATTCAAAGAAAAATATACCTTTTTAAAGATTTAAAAGATTCTTCCTTTGTCTTCCTTTCATAGTGGGAAGCTTCCTGCGAAGCGCAGCTTCATTCATTTTTTCCACCTCTGATAGTCAAGGTGTAAAAAGATTTCCATGGCGGATAGTAATAGGAAAGTTCCATGAGTTCCTTTTAAGAAATTAGATTCAAAGAAAAATATACCTTTTTAAAGATTTAAAAGATTCTTCCTTTGTCTTCCTTTCATAGTGGGAAGCTTCCTGCGAAGCGCAGCTTCATTCATTTTTTCCACCTCTGATAGTCAAGGTGTAAAAAGATTTCCATGGCGGATAGTAATAGGAAAATTCCATGAGTTCCTTTCAAGAAATTAGATTCAAAGAAAAATATACCTTTTTAAAGATTTAAAAGATTCTTCTTTTGTCTTCCTTTCATAGTGGGAAGCTTCCTGCGAAGCGCAGCTTCATTCATTTTTTCCACCTCTGATAGTCAAGATGTAAAAAGATTTCCATGGCGGATAGTAATAGGAAAGTTCCATGAGTTCCTTTCAAGAAATTAGATTCAAAGAAAAATATACCTTTTTAAAGATTTAAAAGATTCGTGTCCTAACCTTTCCTTATGTAAAGGAAATCCTGTTTGAAATTGCTCCTTTTAAAATTGATCCAGAAGAATAGATAGCCTCGCTTCATTCAGCAACAAGCTCTCATAGCATTCGTCTGACCACGATTTTCAAAATGTTGCTACTATGTAAATGAGGTTGTTCGGAAAATTGGTAATCAGTTTACGTTAAAACGGTATTGTGTTTCTTGATTAAGGCTAACAGATCAACTGGGAAGTTCTCTCTGATGGATAGGTTCCTTTGGACCAGCTGCCGGTTTTTAGAGCTATTTGCAGTGCTGAGTTCAACAATTACCCAGTTGATCTGTATCGGGTATAGACACTCGACCATTTCGGAAAACTTTCCATGTTGTTGCAAAATATGAATTTACTTTGAGCTTAGCCTGTCAGCTTTCAAACTGTACATAGACCGTGTTATGGGATTTCTTTTTATGTCATTGGTATTTTGTATTCCATAAAATTCATGCTGTACGCAACCAAATAGACTTACAACGTAGTTCTAGTTATTGCAACAACAGCCAAGACATCAACAAGATCACTTTTTATTTTGTAATTCGTTACACTCAAACGAAAATAACTTTATTTACTGATCAACACTATACACTAATTACGTTACATGTACTAAAGATGCAACACAAGATATAGATATTACGGTCCAACACAAAGTATAGTAGGCTCAGTCTAGTGAAAGCATTTCAGACGCAGTGTCAAGTACTCCTCTTAACTCTTAACACACCTCCAATGTCAAGATATGGGTTGAAATGGGTGGGGGGGGGAGGGGTTCTGCAATGCGAAATCACTATCGAGCTGTGAAACATCTTGCCTCGTGTAAACCTCATATACTATATATTCCGTTGGGTCACTCCTAGGCAGTACTGCATTGATGCAAAACTCTAAGGGGAACTTTACCACTCCAAAATCTCCGGGGATCAGTAAATTCATTAACATATATGAAATTGAACTGTTTGCTCTACCTGTAACTTTTGAACTGTTACATAAAATATTGAGACGGCCGTACACAGCGTTTTTACGCCTTCAGAAGTGAGGCTAGGGCATGATCTTGACAACATTCGACGACTGGAAATTTTCATTGCTGGGCAAAGCTAGTTGAAGCTAATTGGCATTCAAAACACGGAACTCCTGCACAGTGGGCATAAATAAGGGGTCATGAGGACATTTCACATGTACCAAATATAGCTAGATTCTGCATAATTCCTGCTGATAAATTTCTCAAAATCATGCTTATCTTATGTATTATGACCCAATGACAGGAAGTGCCCTTGCAAAAATTAAGCCACTATGGTGCAATGAATAGCTTATAATTAATGAAGTACACAATCTATAAAGAAAATGAAGTTATAGTTAGAATCAGGGCGCTTGGTGGTTCAAATATTCAAATAACGTATAACCAACCTTTAATTATTTTTCTACAGACAGCGCCAAAAATTCCCAAGGGACTAATTCCTAGTTTAATTGAATCACGAAAACGGCCCAAACTGGGCCCATATTCTGTTCAGCTCATCTGATAGCTGATAATTCATAGATTCAGAATCATATGTAGTTTATATAGGCCTAATTTGAGCCTTTTTTGAGCTCTTTACAAATGTATGGAGGAATTTTCCCCAAAAGCACAGTTCAAGGATGTCAGGGTTAAGAATACATTTGATGAAGAAAGATTCAAGCAGGTATTGGATGAGACCCCTTTCTGGATAGCTAATATCTTTGATGATGTTGATGATGTTTGTTACACGCGGGAAAAGCTATATAAAGACATTTTAAATGGCTTGATAACGGGCTATGCTCGAAACGTCGCTACTTTCAATTCGCATCAAAGTGCTTATATTTTATGTTATTTACTTGTTTGTCTTTACATTTTAAATGAGTTCACAAAAACTAGAAGAGCAAAGGTAATGACACACAAACAACCATTGATTGACAGAGAGTTAAAAAAGCTAATGAATAAGAGATACAAGGCACTTTTACAGTAACATTTCTTGGCAAAAATCTGCATTTCTCTGCCAATGTTTAGCATAAAACAGAGAAATTCAGACCTAAACGCTACTCTAAAAAGATCAAAATAATCATGACATTAAAAAGAAAACAAACATTGAATAATTTTTGAAATAATTTTCTTTAACTTTTATGAATGAATATCCAAAAAATGAGCAACTACATCAAAGTGAACAAATTTCTATATTTTAGCAACTTCAAATTGCAATATCTCTTGATTGAAAAAGAGAAATGTATTTTATCTTCTTTGTTCAATCGTAGATTCTTTGGGCTTTCACAATATCATAATAGATATTGTGGTTTCAGAAAATTAGTTTTAGCGAAATGTCTTCATTTGTTCCCACTGTGTCTTGATTCACAGCCATGTGTTTGTTGATTCTTGAATGGATGAAACGGCCATCTGGATACTTGTGGATTTTGGTCACAATGAATATGTTTAAAAGATTAAATTTAGAAGTGTTTTGACGTTGGAAGTTAGAGCCATCAACTTAGGCCCATCAACCATTGTATAGATTCCAACCTTTTAGTGCAGTGTTGCTATGGTGTTCATATCCGGGCTTGAAGTCAGTGGAATCATAGGGGCAGATCCAGATAGTTGAGCGACTGATACAAAGGAGGGGATGACCCCAGGATATTTTTGGATGACCGCGGCCTTCAGACTCTCTTCAGACCTTCAGCTTCTCGGAAAACATGGGCAACGCTCTTTTTCAACTTTTTTTTTCCTGGAATACCTTGCTTTGAAGGTTATTTCAGGTACTAGGATATGCACATTTACCTTAAATCAGAGCTGTTTAGGCCAGTGCTTTTCGAAGTGTTTTTTACATCTTGGCCTAGACAGGCAAAATTTCGTTGTTGCTGATTTGGTGTTGCCAGAAAAGTTCCTCTCCACGGACTGCTTTATCCAGTCAAGCACAATTTTAGGCGAGGCAACCAATCGGCGGACAACAAGAATAGTAAAGGGCAGTCTATTGCTCAATAGTAACCTTTGGACTGCTTCAGTCAACCCGTACAAAACACAGATTTTTCTCCACTCAGGGGTCTGGGGACCGATGCATTTTGGCTATCGTTTGTTGAGAAGAAAGGAGCTGTCAAAGCTGTCATGATTGACACCAATGCACTCATCAAAATGATTACGCAAGGTTCTCCTGTTTATGCGTTGGCTTTGTTGCCTTTGTCGAGACGCGCGTCACACATTACTTGAATAGGGGATTACTTGTTTTGAAGACACTTTATTCTTTTGGACAATGTGTCTAATTGTCGGTCATGGCTTTTGCATCTTAATCAGAGGTTACGAGGTTACTTCGTAGGAGCAGTAGCAGCAGGGAGAAGAGGCATTTCGAAAGACCTAAAATGATTTGGGTCTGATAAAAATTCTGGTGTACAGACTTCTAGGTTATCATTGTAAGACTGGCTGATGCATTTGCATCGGTTGCATCGGTCTGGATCCGCCCCTGTGCAATCAGTTTTGTCCTGATGTACAGTGCAAAACTATTCATGAGTCGAAGTTTGAGAATCCATCTGTCTATTAGCACGTAACCAGTCTAGGAATCAACAGGGATTTTAAGAAATTGCATTTATTTAAACTGCGCATATCTTGTACTTTTTTTATTCATTTTGTAATTTAGAATAAACATAAGGATTTTCCAGCAGTGAAACGAAACGGTGAACATCCCGAACGGAAATTCCGTGAATAGGAGTCATTGGCTAACTGAAAGTCCTAACTATATATTCATTCAAGCGAACGCTGCTGTGCACAGCCTTTATAGTGGCTGGGCGGCTGAGTCATCAAAGTCTCTGTTACAGCTGGTCTCAGTATCCCTATTCATGTGATGTTGCCGGCCTGCATTTTGATTTTTGTAGGTAGTTGCAAAGAGCATAAAAACGCACGTGATAGTGAAAGAACAGATGCATGTGAGGTACTTGGAAAATCGTTCAAGGCTGGTGGACAAGTTCAACTGAGGGTAAATATAGTAGAAAAGCCTCATTCATGCGATAAATGTCCGATGAAGTTTTTGAGATCGGATACTTTGAAGCAACATAAAATGGTACACACTGGTGAACGTCCATTTTCGTGTAATTCGTGTGAAAAATCTTTCAAGCGGAAGGCAACTCTTCAAAAACATGAAAGAATACATACTGGAGAGAAGCCGCACTCATGTAATGAATGTGGAGAATCATATAGATTGAAGAGAGATCTTATCGCGCATAAGAGGATACATAATCGAGAGGGGCCTCTTTCGTGTAATGTGTGTGGAAAGTCATTCAAACAAAGTTCCAGTCTTCAAGCGCACGAAAGAATGCATACTAGAGAAAGACAATTTTCGTGTAAGGTATGTGGAAAGTTCTTCTCACAACGCCATACTCTCACTGGGCATGAAATGATACATACCGGAGAAAAGCCTTATTCATGTAATGAGTGTGGAAAATCATTTAGATGGAAAGGAGATCTTAGCGTGCACAAAAGAATACATACTGGAGAAGAACCTTATTTGTGCAATGTGTGTGGAAGATCATTCAGTCAAGCTTCAAATTTAAGGGTGCATGAAAGGATACATACAGGAGAAAAACCATTTCCATGCAACGAATGTGGAAAATCATTCAAAGCAAGTGGACATCTTAAAGCGCACGAAAGAGTACATACTGGATCTAAGCCTTATTCGTGTAAATCATGTGGACAATCATTCAAAGAAGGAGGCCAGCTTAAAAAACATCAAGTGGTACACACTGCTGCAAAACCGTTTTTCTGTAGTTTTTGTAGAAAATCATTCAAAAGACGGGAACATCTTAAGCGACATAAAAAGTTACATGCAGGGGAATAGTTATAACTGATTTACAATTTAAAGAACTTGTAAAATGAACAAAAGTGTTAATGACAGTAAAAACGATTGCATTTTTGAAACTCATCACAATACGTTGCCAATCTTTAAATGCTCTTTCCCTTATTTGAATCATAGACGAATGCACCTTTCAACGAAGCGGCCTCGTTTTGAAATTTTTCAAAATTTCTGTACCTTGCGTCATGTGAAATTTCTGACCCCAGATTCGCATTCAGCATTCTAATTGTAGTCTAATTGCAAATTTTAATGATCTCAATATTAGCGTTTTAGAAAATCGTTTTAGAAAAATAAATCTTTAGGATACAGTATTGATTTTGATCAATTTTCACTTACTTGGTTAAAATTTTGGATGGCTGTCACAATTTTAGGGTATGCATTTTCAATGGCCTGTAACTTTTGGGGGTATCGTTTTCACGAAAATTTATAAATTTTAGGGCGATTTCGGACGTCAAATGGCATCCCCGGAAATTTTATGAGGATAACAAATTTGAATATTTATAAGGGATTTGACTGAACGATGACTGTGGGTTTAAAGTTACACCCCGAACGATTTTCACAGTCAAATCCCACACAACTACTCAAATGTATTATCACCATAAAGTCGAAATCTCAGACTCTAGGAGCGTGAAAATTTGCTACTAGACAAAATTTGGGGTGTTGAATTCAAAGAGCTGTAGTCGGAAATTTCGTATCATTTTTGAAGATTGCCAAAACGAGGCCGTCAGTTGAAAAGGTGAGTTAAATGTGGGTTGTGATTTTTATCCTGATTCATCCGATGGAAAAGTGTGTTTATGGTTTGATAAACCTCCTTCAGAGGAATATGTTTGTTAAAGAGAGATTTTTCAGAAATCTATGGTTTGCTACTTCATGCAGAAGATTCAGTGTTGCATCATGTAGGAGCTTAAACAAGAGCAAACGAAACCGACCATAGTTTTAACCATAATTGAGAGGGTTAGAATTACAGAAAATTGGACCTTTAATTGGCTTGATGTAAGAAGACCAATCAAGTTCGATCTATCAGCCATAGCGAGATACAATATTATGAACCGGATGTGGCCAAAAAGCGTTCGGGATAAATTTCGCAAGATATCCTTGCATCAGAAGCACAGTACAAGAACAAGGACATCCAAATTCCAAGGTATAACTTTGAATTAATAAGAAATGGCTTTCATTATTCAGATTTTGCTGCATGGGGCAACCATATAGCTATCGGGGACCTGCCAACCTACCCGCATAATTGAATTGAAATGTAAAAACTCACCTCAAGAAGTGAATTAAACTTGAAATACGACTCTCTGGAACAGCAGCAAATACACCGTGCGGTTTATAGGTTACATTGTCTCTTTTCATACATTACGTTGTATTATAGATCGTGATTTTAATCTGTTTTTACCTTATGCTTAAAGGGAATCGACATGGTTAAAAGCTGGCCCGGGCCAGGTCAAAAATATAATCTATTGTACTCGACAGCTTAGACGCATCCGGTTTCATTGTGTAGCTAAAGAAACAATGGATTTGTGGGCGTTTCTCTGGCCTATTTATAGCGACTATGGGATATACCTATGTCTATTCCCTTTAATGTATTTTGTACTGCCAATAATTCAATATGAAATATGAAATAATTATGAAGTTTAGTGCGGTATTGATATTCAATGTGATAATAGGAATGCAGTGAAGAGGAAGCAAAGGACTTGAGCCCATCCTAGATAATATAAGTTTTCGCCCCCCGGGGGGGGCACTCATATATTTTTCTGTACGGGGACGTGCCGCCGCTGAACAGTGTATCATATATTTGTCATTTTTGACTCCGAAAGATCGTCTTAGGCCATTTGCACTCTGCGAATGTGATTCAAATCGCTTGGATGGCAATATTTCCACATTTTTCGATAGATTTCGTACAAATTTCCTCACAGATCACAATTTTATCTGAAGAAACTAAAGGACAGGGTATTGTTTAAGAAAATTTTACTCCGGGACAGGGTAGCATTTTCAGGAATTTGACTCCGAGAAGGGTAGCTTTTTAGATTTTCTAGCGGTAGCTCCCCGTATGTTCGTAGGCCAAGTACCCCCCCTTCCCCCCGGAGTTTTCATGAACTAAAACAATCTGAGGGTCTCGCATCTGTAATTTCGCATTGTTGCAAATATCACCTGATGTGTAATGTTAGCAAGATCTTAGTCTCGGTAGTCAGTCTCGGCAATGAATCGCTGAATGATTAAGAAGAAGTACTTTAGTTTCAACTCTGTGTGATACAGTATAAATCCCGGGGGTGGGGGGGGGTATGTTAACATTCTAGACGCATGAGGAAATTTTCCATTTGCATCATCTTCAGTAAAGTTGGACTTGCTACAAGTCTCTCTCTTGTCATCACAAGACATAGAGCAGAAAGAGGGAGGAAAGACAGGCTCACATTCTACATCTTACGATATGTGCTGAGAATAGAGAGAGACTTGTAGCAAGTCCACAGTGAAGTCTGTCTAAAGTATTGATTGTGGAGTATTTTCTTTTAGCGTTGAGTTGAGTGAACTGTTTGTAATGTAGTTGAATTGGTTTGAATAAAGAGGAAGTTTAATTCAGTTTTATCATCTTTTGTAAAAAGTAATATCTTTATCGCTTATTGCTCAGAAACCCACAGGGAGACCCCTTAAACAGTAGGAAAAACCAGACGAAATGCATCTCGTGGGAGTGAGACATTGCGAGAGGTGACATCTGCGAAGGAGCAATGAGGAATGAATAGTGCGACTGTTATTACGGAGGAGAGAGAGGAAAGAGCAGATGAGAAAATACGGAGGTAGGAGAGGGAGGAGAAGAAAGAAAGTTCCTTCGCATGTTTCTTCGCCACTCTTTCTATTCTCCTCCTCCTCAAAAAGGTTCATCGTTCAGTCTTCATTGCTCCTTCACAGATGCCGCGCTCTGCTGTTTTTCTCACAGAAGACATTTTTCGTCGATCATTTCGTGTAGTGTTTTCTTGCTTTTTAATCGCTTTTAGGACGATCCCTGTGAATAACCGTAATTTTTGCTTTCCAGGTCCCTTTTACCAAGTTGATACGATCTCCTACAGGTTGTGGAGAATGGTTGAGTAGTACTTGAATGATTCAGTAATACATACAAATGTACTAGAATTTAATCATATCTGCCAGTTAACTGTATTAAATTTCTCTTGAATCCTCTATCAGCTACACAGACTCCTATCTCCACATCTCTGTTTCGTTAGACCAAACTGCATATCCAATACGACTGCAACAATACAACACAATTTGTGGCATAACGAAAACAGAGATGTGGAGATGGAGGTCTGTGTAACTGATAGAGGATTCAAGAGAAATTTAACACAGTTAACTAACAGGTATGAATTATGGTTAAATCTTAGTACATTTGTATTCATTACTGACTCGTGCAAGTATTACTGAACCATTCTCCATCACCTGTGGATCTCCTCAGGGCATGTCTCAATCAGTTCAACCGTTTGGATAATCTCCGATCTTTGTTTCAATTCTACAAATCAAACTGCCAATTTTTTAGTTTTCAAAGTTCCGTTTTGTGCTGGTTTGAATTTCGGCCGGAAGATGCGTTTTTATGACGTCGATAATTTTTTAATCATCTGTATTTGCATGATCATAAACATATTATGGTCTGCCGCGTTTTAGCCCGAAAATGAAATACGACGCATGATATCAAATCAAATTTTACCGACTCCTGAAGTATATTAACATTTTTATACGTGCAATCAGTGACGGCATCACTGGTTCCCACGTTTTTGAGGATCAGTTCTCTTATTGCTCTCTATTCGATGAAAAAGGGTTAGGGGTCATTTTTTCCTCCTCAGAGCCACACGATACTTGCTCAGACCAGTAAGTATTTTCTCTGGGTTATGTAGCAACTCGCCATCTTTTCACCCATTGGCGAGTACTCCAGCCCCTTCTGTGGAAAAAATACATTGTCGACATCATAATAATCTGGCAGCATGGAGAAGAAGCCTTGAACATGCCAGTTTTATCCATAATACAATTAAATTTGAGAGCGAATAATCCAAAGAAAAAAGTCAACTTTCTCGACACAACCATATACTTCAACAATGATAACATTCTAGAAAGTACACTTTTTATCAAACCTACTGATATATGTGCGTTGTTACAAGCATCATCTTTCCACCCACCTCATTGCAAAAGAGGTATCATTGACTGCCAAGCCCTCAGATATAGAAGACTTACTTATCACCAACGATAAAGAACTAGCAAGACATCTAAACAATTTAAAGGACAAGTCCTAGCCTGCGTGCAGACTTTACTAGTGTGGAGGAGTGTTCGCCCTATCCTCCACAATAGTAAAGTCTGCACGCTAGACAAGTTCATAAGAGATTACACTGTTGTGAATGGTGTGCAGTACTTTTTCAATTTGTTTCTCTTTTATTCTGCGCAACTACATATTTCAATCCGCCAAGAAATACGAAATGACGTCAGTTCCTATGACGTCACTTCATGTTGACATGAACGAGGCTGCCAACTCGTACAAAATACAAAATGGCGCCGACATTTGGCTGTCGAGGGGGTTTCTGATTGGTCTTAGATCAAAGATGTTTGATAGTCAAAGAGCTGTCTAAAGGTAGACCATATTTGGGTATTATTGAATGAGTAAAGAAACAGATAGTAATAAATCTCTGAAAGTTGTGTGAGCGGAAGATATCGATTTCATACCTTGTGTTATGACGCCCAAGTGGTGGGGTCCTACCGGGTTTCGAACCCACTCCGCCTGACTGTTATGGCTGCAAGCGCCGAGGATTACACCACTGCGCCACAACACTCTCATGTTAACTTCAAACTTGAATAAACATATGCAATAAAGGGTCCTACCGGGTTTCGAACCCACTCCGCCTGGCTGTTCTGGCTGCAAGGGCCGAGGATTACACCACTGCGCCACAACACTCTCATGTTAACTTCGAACTTGAATAAACATATGCAATAACGTGACTCAAAATAAACTTACAAATAGGCGAAAGGATGGCAAGATACCTAAATGATCCAGAGAAAATACTTACCATGCCAAAAAAGTATCATGGAACTCTTGAATGGTGCAAATAAAGGATCACTGGCAGAATAATCTGTTAAATATAGAGACCCTCATTCGTTTCGATCGCTCAGTGATGGTGTATAAGGTTGTAAACAAGCTTTGCCCAGAAAGCCTTTGGGATATGTATGAACAAAGATGCAATCTCTCAAGTTATAACACAAGAAATAATAGAGATCTTCATATCCCAAAAGTAAATCTCGAACACAGAAAGAAGGGCTTCCGATATTCCGGAATCAAAATATGGAATGACATTCCACTTGAAATCAGAGAACTGTCATCGTTAACCCTATTCAAGAAAAAGCTGAAAGGGTATTTACTGAACAACGACAATTCGCGATAGCCCCCCCCCCCCTCAAGAATGACTCCCTGGAAGATCAGTGCCTTGCAGATTAGACATTCTTCTTTTCTGTAAATATGATTGTATTTGATGATTGTATGACTGTATGATTGTATGATTGTAAGTATTGTATTGTATGATTGTATGATTGTATGATTGTATTTGATGTATATGATTGTATTTGTATTTTTACAAGCTTTTATGATTGTATTTGATTATTACTTAGATTATTTAGTTTATGTAACACTGATGGGATATCGTTATAAATGAATAAATCAAAAAAAATAAAATAAAATAAATCGAAAATAAACTCAAGTTTGCGAGGAGATGCGACGGAGACGCAAGCCATACTGTTAACTTGTAAAGCAGTTATTTATTACTGAAATTTGTAACCTGTATAAATATTTGAAAATGAAATATTTTTTTCTTAAATGAACATCGAAGCGGGGGGACTCCCAAAATTTCCCACTGTCGCTAATGCAGTCAGAATGGGTCGCGCTGTCCTCAGTCTCGTTCTCCAAATTGCGAAAAGGTCTTTCGAAGACAGGCATTGATTTTCGGACTTTGTAATGCCAACAGAAGGTAGCTTACGTTCAGACTTTACAGATACAGAGATAAAGTGCAATCTGTGTAGTGACGCGAGATCCCGGGGGGGGGGGGTAACTTCAATAGGCGGGTGACGGGGGTGTGCCATTTGACGTCTGAAATCGCACCCTAAAATTTATAAATTTTGCGAAAACGATACCCCAAAATTTACAGGCCATTGAAAATGTATACCCTAAAATTGTAACAGCCATCCAAAATTTGATCAAAATCAATACCCTAAGGAGTCATTTTTCTAAAATGACACCCCAAAATTTATGACTACTTGTGATTTTGTCAAAAATGATACCCCAAAATTTATTTTCTGCTCGAAAAAAGGCACCCCAAAAAATGGCACATCCCGTAACTTGATATATGGTAGTTACCCCCCCCCCGGGCGCGAAATCCACTGCTTTTCTTTCAAACAATGCTTTTGTGTGCCCCCCCCACGACTCATATTGCCCGATAGCCAATGAAAATATGTTTTGTCTTTTTCAAGAGCATTTTTTCAGCAGAACGTATTGTTTCCGATGGCGCTTCTGCATCATGATTGTTCCTGCGTCCTGAAAGCACATGCAGGACTGTCTCTGCGTCATTACGCAGACTTTACTCCTTTATTTGAAGTACGCACGCAAGCTAAAGAAAGGCCCATTTCAACTCTTTCTCAGATGCTGGTTCAGTTTGTGTTTTTAATATTGCCCGAATCGCCGCACTCATGAACTTATGTTATTTCTAGTGTCAACACTAATTTCAGGAGCAGTTACCCTCACAAGATGACAAAACGTTGTAACAGAGGAACCGTGACAAAGTTGAATAGTCATTTCGCCCTGTAGCTTTTGTAGTTTTACGAAGATGTCTCCTCCATAAAATTTGTCCTTGGGCGTAGTAACTTACTTGAGTTAGTAAAACATTTGAATCCAACTGGACTTCTTTTGCTATCAGACCCCGGGGGGGGGTACTTCACTTTGGGTAAGACGGGGATGTGCGCCAGTTTTGGGTAGTTTTTGGCCTGAAAATTCTGGGATTGGGGTATCCTTTTGCAGGAAAATTTCTGTGATTGGGGTATAGTTTCACTCGGAATTTTCTGGGATTGGGGGTTACTCAAAATTCTGTAATGGGTGTTGAATGAAAGTACAACTGGATAAATTTTCGAGCAACACGTGGTCAGTTTCAGGTGAACTGATTTCAAGTATTTTTGTGTTGAAAAACGTCCTCAGATCAGAACCTCGTTCCAATGGCCACTTGGAACCAAAATAACCGTTCCCAGCCCTCTATCCCTTATCCTTTTGACGTCGAATTGCTTTTGTTACTTCTTCGATTGGGTATCAATATCTGACAAATTTTCTGGGATTGGGTATCAATATCGGACCAAATTTCTGGGATTGGGTCGTAACAGAAATCCTTGCGGCGCACACCCCCGTATGAATTTATAGTGAAGTACCCCCCCCGGGTATCAGACAGAACATTTTTCAGGATCGACACCAATCGTACAGTTCTTTGTCGGCGACTAGCTCATTTGTCTAGGGTGTATGCTCGGAAGCATACAAGTCAAATCTTTCAATAGGGCACAGGGAAACCCATAAATCTTCCAATTTCACGCTTATCAGCCAATGGTGTTGCCGTATTCTCGTCACATGACCGAAAATAAGCTCTTTGAGACGAATTTTCGAGTACCCTTACGAAAATCAAAATGGACATTCGAGTAATAAAGATACAGAGCTGCTTTTGCCACGAGTCGATTCTACAGGCCCTACTCCATATTTTACATTTTGCATTTCAAGAAAATCTCATCAGGGATCAGCACTACATCGAATTTCATGCAACCGAAAATAGGCCTATATTCAAATATCATTTGGGAACGCAACAAATAAGATATAGCTTCCAAAATTTCACACCTTACGTGAATTATAGCGAGGAATAAGCTGAAGATGTTTCTTTGCTTCAGTTTCCCAAATCCTTGACGAGTCTCAGCTATTTGCGACGAAGAAAGCTATTGGGCCTACCTTCATCCACTGCATAATGCCATTATTCTGTTTCAAATCGGCTTCTTTGCTGTAGCAAGGTAGCAGAGCTATTCACCAACAACATAACACCAATTTCCACTATTCTCCGCTGAAAAATTGCCATCAACTTTCGTAAAACGCGATGAACTTTCAACAGCTCTTCGCCACACTATCCATTAAAAGTTTTGAAACAGTGTGCTCACGTGGAGAAGTTTCTGTTATTGTCAAAGCGCTCTTGATGTCATAGTCAAGAGGTAGGTCTTGTATCATCTCCTCTCTGCAAAGACCTGGCCTTTTTTTAAAAGTGGAAGGGATTGAGGCCGGGCTTTCACAATTATCTTTATTTTCTAAAAGAAGGAAAATGGTGAATGCATATTTCAAATGAATTTGAATTATTCAAATGATAGGGGGCCTAGGTATCTTCGCAAGCTCGAATACCCTTTGACTTCCATGAAAAATCTCTCATATTCATTCAAATTATTTTGAAATATGCATTCACCATTTTCCTTTTTTTAAGAAATACAGATAATTTTGAAAGCCCGGCCTCAATCCCTTCCACTTTTTCATACTAAAACAAAGGCCAAGTCTTCGTAGAGAGAGGATGATACGAGACCTACCTCTTGACCATGACATCATGAACGCTTTGACAATGACAGAATTTTTTCCACGTGAGCACACTGTTTCAAAACTTGGAATGGATAGTGTGGCGAAGAGCTGTTGGAAGTTCATCGTGTTTTACCAAAGTTGATGGCAATTTTTCAGCGGAGAATAGTGGAAATTGGTGTTATGTTGTTGGTGAATAGCTCTGCTACCTTGCTACAGCAAAGAAGCCGATTTGAAACAGAATAATGGCATTATGCAGTGGATGAAGGTAGGCCCAATAGCTTTCTTCGTCGCAAATAGCTGAGACTCGTCAAGGATTTGGGAAACTGAAGCAAAGAAACATCTTCAGCTTATTCCTCGCTATAATTCACGTAAGGTGTGAAATTTTGGAAGCTATATCTTATTTGTTGCGTTCCCAAATGATATTTGAATATAGGCCTATTTTCGGTTGCATGAAATTCGATGTAGTGCTGATCCCTGATGAGATTTTCTTGAAATGCAAAATGTAAAATATGGAGTAGGGCCTGTAGAATCGACTCGTGGCAAAAGCAGCTCTGTATCTTTATTACTCGAATGTCCATTTTGATTTTCGTAAGGGTACTCGAAAATTCGTCTCAAAGAGCTTATTTTCGGTCATGTGACGAGAATACGACAACATCATTGGCTGATAAGCGTGAAATTGGAAGATTTATGGGTTTCCCTGTGCCCTATTGAAAGATTTGACTTGTATGCTATGCTCGGATGTGAGAGATCATGCGCATTAGATAATCGTGTAGGTCACCAGCCAAAACTACGGCAGTGGAGGCCCCGGGGGGGGGGGGGGGATACATGACTTGCGGATGGAAGGGGGTCTGCCGCCCGGATTTCAGAAAGGTACCTTCTTAAAACCGAAACTTGCCGTCATACCCACTTTTGAGATGAATTGTGGCGGAAAACTATCAATTTGTGACTATTTTGCCAATTTCTGGATAACCCATCCATGTTTAATGAAAATCTGCCGAGAAAGGGACCCTTATTTAGAGAATTTCGGGCCCAAAAACCCACCCATATGGGTTACACCTGCCCGTACTCTTAACATGTTATGTACCCCTCCCCCCGAGAGTGGAGGACGCTCTTCAAGCTGGGCTTACTTTTCTCATCCGCTTGTGTAGTATCATGTATCTAAATTTATGATCCAGCTTAGTTTGTAACTGTTCAGCAATTTTCTTTTCAGTGATTGGTGCTACTATTGTGATTGTGTTTAGTAAAATGATTGATTTGTGAACGTGGACAACGTTTCATATTTCGGTTGCTATCACAATGATTTGAGGCAAATATCTAGTTAAAATTCATCGGTCCTTTCATTTTTAGAATCAAATCAAAGATCGAGAAGGAATCCTCCAATGCCGATAACGGCACCAAACAGCGACAAAGGTGATTTACGCACAACTAGAATAACAAAGAAAAACGATGAGTGTTGTACAGGCGAAAGCTATCCAACGTCCTCCAATGTGGGTACAGTATGCGACAAGGACTTCACAACAGCTACTGCGTTAAAGAGACATGAAATTGTCCATGGCATCGAGAAACGATCTTCCTGTGTTGTTTGTGGCAAATTATTCTGTACTGATAAGCACCTTGAATTACACCAAGTGATCCATACTGGAGAGAAAGTTTATTCATGTAGTGTTTGTTGCAAATCTTTTAATCGGCTTGGAGATCTTAAGGTGCATGAAATATTACATACTGCGGAGAAACCATTTTCATGTGATGTTTGTGGGAAAGCTTTTTCTTACAGAAGCAAGTTTGATATACACAAGCGAAACCATACTGGGGAGAAACCATTTCCATGTGATGCTTGTGAGAAGGCATTCACTGACAAGAGCACACTTTATAGACACAAGCGAATACATACTGGAGAGAAACCATTTTCATGTGACACTTGCGGGAAAGCATTTGCTTTTAACAGCACTCTCGTTAAACATGAATTATTGCATTCTGCAGAGAAACCATTCTCGTGTGATGTTTGTGGGAATGCATTTGCTGACAATAGCTACCTTAACAGACATAAGCGTATACATACTGTAGAGAAATCATTTTCATGCGATATTTGTGGGAAATCTTTTTCTTACAGAAGCAAGTTCGATATACACAGGCGAACACATACTGGGGAGAAACCATTTTCATGTGATGCTTGTGGGAAAGCATTCACTGACAAGAGCACACTTTATAGACACAAACGAATACATACTGGAGAGAAACCATTTTCATGTGACGCCTGCGGGAAAGCATTTGCTGATAATAGCACTCTCCATAAACATAAACGAATACATGGAGAGAAGGCATTTTCATGTGACGTTTGTGGGAAAGCATTTGCTGAAGGTAACAATCTTAAGAGGCACAAGCAAATACATTCTAAGGAGAAACAATTTCCAAGTGGCATTTGTGGGTGAGAATTTAAGGGTCTGTTTCCTCCAGCATTCTTTGCGCGTATCGTCTCTTGGTTGGTCTTTGTTGTCACCATTTTCATGGCCCTTGAAAAAGGTGTCAACAAAGGCAAACCAAGATACGACTCGTGCAAGGCATGCTGGATGAAACAGAGCCTTTAACGAAAGTGAAAAATGAATTAACACGAGAGAATTCATTCTGAGGCGACACTTTGTTCATATGATAATTGCAGAAAAATCCTCAATCAACAATGCGACCAAAGAATAAGAAATATGCATACCGGAGATACACCGTTTTTGTCTGATATGCTTGAAGAGGCAATTAAAAGCAGTGAGATCATCTGAACATTCAACTGAATGCATACTGGAGAAAGACCTCTTTCTTGTGAAGTTTGTTTGAACAGTAGTTGTGAAGTTAGGGACTAGGGCTGTCCAAATGAAAGATTATAACTATTCGAATATTCGGTGCTAATTTTACCGAATATTCGGTTATTCGGCGAATAGGGGCGTGGCTAGGGTGTGGTCCGGACTCCTGAATGATAGAAAATCTTTGAATGATAGCAAGAATCAACCCGTATACAGCAAATTGTCAGGAAAGGAATCTCCCCTGCTCCAGCTGTAGGGCCGGCCATGGCCTGCTACGGTACCACAACTAAATGAAGTTTGCTTCTTCAAACAGCAGACGTCATTTACAAAAATCCTCAACGCAATACAGTCGAGTAAAGCAGAGAAATACAACAGGCTAACAATACTTATTTTTTTACATAATGCTGTGGCTGCCACTGCCCTTTGTCTTGCTATCTACCCACTGTCTAGACAAGAAAATTTGATCTATTCGATCAGTCACACAATTCGCAATATTCGCAATGTCAGCCTGTTTCGGTTTCTTTGACTGATCATTTGCACTCCAACCAGTCGAATAGAGATAGCGGGTCCTAACAGTGAGCGTAACAGTAAGCTCCGTACATACAAAATATTTGGTACAAATAATCTTGAGATTAAAAAGTATCTAACAGCACCTCTTAGGTTCAAGGATAGACAACGTCTTACAAAATTTAGATGCAGCGATCACAATCTCGAAATTGAGGTTGGGCGACACAAGGGGGTTGAAGTCAATGACCGTCAGTGTCAGATATGTGACTTACACAGGGTCGAGGATGAAGCTCATTTCCTATGCGAGTGCCCTGCATATGCAGCACATAGAGAAGTACTCTATAAGGTAACTGGTATAATAAATTCGACCTCAAATGAAGCCCATTTTCAAGACTTAATGCAGAGTAATGAGCCAAGTGTTATTGAGGCCTTGTCAAATTTTCTAAAAGAAGCAAGTGACATCCGAAGAAACCACCACGGACAGTGAATTTTTCCACACCAATTACTGTTTTGTTCTTGCTGTAAATTGATGCTTAGTTCTTTTGTTTGTTGATTTTCTTTCCGTTTTCTTTTTCTTCTTATATTAACATTGCTGCCATGCCTGTACTAGGTAGAGCGTTGAAGCATTAAAAAAAAAAAAAAAAAGTAATACTATCTGAATAATCGATCTATTCGACTGGTCATACTATCCGAATAATCGCATTATTCGTAGTATTCGGATAGCAGCGAATAATCGTTTCGCTTCACTGCTATTTGAATAGTGATCAGATAACCGAATAGCGATTATTCGACCTTCGGTGGACAGGCCTATTAGGGACTGTAGAAGTTCACTTAAAAATCATAACATATATATGATAGCAAACTGAAGAAAATTTTTTTTCGTGCTTCATGCTGGGTGTTCCAAAATAATAGTGCCCTATTTGTGTGGCTGCTGTGGAGGAGTTGTAGATTCAATTACTTTGGCAACTCTAGGTCACGCTTCACGTAACAGTAAACAAAACTATTATCTCTAGAGTCTATATTGTTGTCCACACGTGGCCATTGTGTTCTGCACAGATTTTGGTGGATGGGGTGAATCCGCAATAAAGTTATTTCTTAAAATCCACCAATATCTCTGCAATCGTACAACAGATGATTGTTTGGTTTGTTTCTCTACGAAGTAAACGAGTCCATTTTTGAAATAACATTTTCATTTTGGCAAAAGTAGTGGGAAATCACTGTGATATTGCCTATCAAAGATACCGCAAAAATCGTCGTTTTGAAAAAAGTTTGTTTACATGACGTGACCCAGAATGAACTAAAAGGAGCGCCAAAACTAAAGAAATTCGAGGAATGATTGATGAAATCGCGAAAGAGACATAATTTGTTCGCTTACTAAGCTAAAATGTAGCTCCGTATTACTGTGAAAAACTAAGCGAACTTCTGCTTTCGTATTGCATTCTTATTGTGAAAAACTAAGCGAAGTGTTTCGCTTCCTTTTGTAATTCCATTCTTATTGTGCAGAAGTAAGCGAAGTGTTTCGCTTACTTCTTCACAATAAGTAAGCATTCTTTTTGTGAAAAACTAAGCAAAGTGTTTCGCTTCCTTTTGCAACTCCATTCTTATTGTATAGAAGCAAGCGAATGGTTTCGCTTACTTCTTCACAATATGTAAGCATTCTTTTTGTGAAAAACTAAGCGAAGTGTTTCGCTTCCTTTTGCAACTCCATTCTTATTGTATAGAAGTAAGCGAAGTGTCTCGCTTACTCCTTCACAATATGTTTGATTTGATTTGATTTGATTTTTTAATATTTATACAGGGTAAAACATTCAGTTACACTGTTTTACAATGTACCCTGTTAAGGTAACTTACAAAAGAACATATATAATTTTACACGTAAATCGAAAAAGAAATAAGATCTATGCAGCTATTAACAAAGTGTATAAAAATTTAGGTATGATCATGCATCTAGTAGATATGATGTAAGAGAGAATTAGTTAAATGCATGGTTTGCTATGCTTTTTTTGAAAGTTTTCAATGTCGGGGACAATTTTGATTCTTGGCTTAGCCTATTCCACATTGTCGCACCTTTATATGAGAAGCATTTTTGGCCATTTGCAGATTTTCGCATGGGAATTTCTAAATCAGATCTAGTATTGCGTAATTCTCTCTTACTTGAATCCGAGAGTCTTGAGAACATTGCTGTAAGGTAAGTGGGAGCCAGATCATTGATAGATTTGTATACCGTACTCAAAGTCTCCATTTGAATCATTTCACTAGTGTGCCATCCAAGTTTCTTGATGATAGGCTTTGCAGAAGCATCATATCTACTATTAGTAGCTATCCTTGCAGCCCGATTTTGAAGTTTTTGTAGTTCGTTTATTGCTGTGGAGCCACAGCTTCCCCATACAGGGCAGCAATATCTAAGATATGGTTCCACAAGACTTTTATACATGCTTTGTATTGTGAGAAGAGGGAGAAACTTTTTGGAGTATTTCAACATCCCTATTCCTCTGGAAACTTTTTTCTTGATGGTAGTAATTTGTTCTTTCCAGTTCAAGTGTTGATCGACCATTACTCCCAGATATTTTGCCTCCCTTATGATAGAAACTGTTTCTTCCCCTACATTAAATTGAGGCTTTACACCCCTACCTTTTCTAAGTCGTTCAAACGCTTGCTACCACCTATCACGAGACTTTGTGTCTTGGTGACATTGAGGGACAATTTGTTTGCATTAAGCCAAGATTTAAGGTATCCAAGATACTCATTGACGCATTCATTTATCAATTGAATGGACTTTGAAGAGAAAGAAAGGCTTGTATCATCCGCGTACATGTTAACATCCGAGTGTCTCAGAGAGAAATGAAGATCATTTACGTATATTATGAAAAGTAGAGGTCTTAGGCAAGAGCCCTGAGGAACTCCTGTCGTTATTGATTCAAGATCTGAAAGTTGCCCATTTACCTTACAGCACTGCTTTCTATTAATTAGATACGAGCGGAACCAGCGTATCTCTTTGTTTTGAACCCCATAATGCTCCAGTTTCTGTACAAGGATGTCATGATTCACAGTATCAAAAGCCTTCTTTAAATCAATAAAGGTGACGGCTGTATATTCACTGTTCTCTAAATTGAGTTACCAGTCATTGGTACATTTTAAGAGACAGGTCAGTACGGAATGTAGTAACCTGAAACTAGATTGTTGTGAGAATAGAAGTTTATTCACATTTAGAAAGCCGTAAAATTGATCATAAACCAGTTTTTCAAAAAGGCGAGAGATGACCGGTAAAACAGATATCGGGCGATAGTTTGAATTTTCATCTTGTGAGCCATCCTTGTAGATAGGTGCAACCCTAGCTATCTTCCAATCGTCTGGAAAAATGCCGAGAGACATAGACATGTTAAAGAGCCGACTCAGAGACCCGGCCAAAACAGGCATCCCGACCTTAAGAAAAAAGCTTGAGATACAGTCAAGGCCGGACCCCTGAGAGGTCTTGAACTTTCCCATAGTCTCAATTAGCTGCTTAGGTGTAACAGGTGCAAAGCTAAATGTAGCATTTTGAGGATTTACAATATATTCATCATTCAAAAGGGGATTTCCAGTCTCAGGTATATCATTGCTCTGTAAGCATTCTTTTTGTGAAAAACTAAGCGAAGTGTTTCGCTTCCTTTTGCAACTCCATTCTTATTGTATAGAAGTAAGCCAAGTGTCTCGCTTACTTCCTGACAATAAGTAACTATTCTTTTTGTGAAAAAGTAAGCGAAGTGTTTCGCTTCCTTTTGCAACTCCATTCTTGTTGTATGGAAGTAAGCCAAGTGTTTCGCTTCCTTTTGCAACTCCATTCTTATTGTATAGAAGTAAGCGATGTGTTTCGCTTACTTCTTCACAACAAGTACGCAGTCTCTTTGTGAAAAACTAAGTGAAGTGTTTTGCTTCCTTTTGCAACTACATTCTTATTGTATAGAAGTAAGCGAAGTGTTTCGCTTACCTCTTCACAATAAGTACGCAGTCTGTTTGTGAAAAACTAAGCGAAGTGTTTCGCTTCCTTTTGCAACTCCATTCTCATTGTATAGAAGTAAGCGAAGTGTTTCGCTTACTTCTTCACAATATGTAAGCATTCTTTTTGTGAAAAACTAAGCGAAGTGTTTCGCTTCCTTTTCCAATCCCGTACTTATTGTATAGAAGTAAGCGAAGTGTCTCGCTTACTTCCTCACAATAAGTAACTATTCTTTTTGTGAAAAACTAAGCGAAGTGTTTCGCTTCCTTTTGCAACTCCATTCTTATTGTATAGAAGTAAGCCAAGTGTCTCGCTTACTTCTTCACAATAAGTAACTATTCTCTTTGTGAAAAACTAAGCCGAAAACGTTGCTACTTCTATATCATAGACTTGTTCCAAGTTTATCTCGTCAACTGGCAGATTCGTACATATAATGTCTGCCTCAAATTAGATACCACGCGATATCTGATGTAAATTACTCACTCAATCACTTTAGTTGTTCGATCGCTGACATTTCTCGTGGTGGCATGTAATTTGAGACAGACACAAATTTTTATCTCTATGTTAAATTGGCCTCGGGTAGTCATAGCCTCTTTGCTCCTCGGGGTATCGTTTCTAGTAGTATTGTATAGTCGTATAGTAATTTTGTAGAGTAGTTTAGCTTGTAAATTCATATTGTAATTTTTTAGTGGATATAAAAAAAACTGGCAGATTGACTTATTACAGATGACGAAATGGGCTTGGGGCAAATCTACTACTTACCCTGCATCATATTTTCTTAAATCGTGTAAAGCGACTCCCCCTCTCTCTCCCTCCCCCCTGGATGAAGAAGCAGACTATTGCAAAAAAGAAATGTTGACAGGAAGGATTTATCGATTCATGTAAACTAACAGAACAAAATGAAACAGAATAGTGGTATCATCATAAAAAAGAATGTGGAAGGATAAAGCACAAACAGCATTGGTACATTCAACTATTAAAACTTCTCAGGTCACTATTCAGTCAGTTGATAAGGTCCGGGTGACAAATACTTACGTTGAAAGAATCGTTGAAACAAATTGCGAGATATAAGCCCCCATGTGGTATTTGCCACGATTACTTGAGTGAATAGAACTTTGATCATAATGTTGAATAACATGGTACCAAATAGAAGTGAGTGGAGCAAAATTGCCTCTGAATTTGATGCAATTGTCTTTGGTATATAAATGCCTTTCCTGTGTGTTCATGATAGAAACTGATCTTCTTCAACACCGAAAATGTTTGAGATTTGTGGTGACTCAAAATTCATGATAAGAAACTGCCAATTGCAGATATGTTCACCGAATATCTCATTTGAGAGAGACTGAAATAGAAGTGTAGACATGTATGTAATAACTAAATAATCAAATAAACAAATGATACAATGATAATGAAAATTATAATAATGATAACAACGATGATTATAATAATAAAAAACCCTATCAAATGATGTTCAGTTTTGATGGAAAGCGCCACCAGTCATAAAACTTCATAATTGATATTTCTTTATTGGAATAACTTTAGTTTGAAATCAGGTCATTTTACCCATGCTTGTCAAAAAGTATTTTTTCAGTGTAATAGCTGTTGGTCAAGTACTTGCGGTCAACAAAAGTATTTGAAAGTAAACAAAGTGACTATAAGAATACGTCGTCAACCAAACAGCTCCACAGTTGAACTGGTGGAAATGGTGCATAACATTAAACATATAGCAGATTGTCAGAACTTTGGTATATGTCTTGTCCATTAAAGTTAATATGTCAACAGTGATACAGCAGAATGACGAAAGGGCAAATCGCAGATGTGGGACCTCTTGAACAACTCAACAAGAAGGTACTTAGAAATTTTTGGAATATTACTAAGCAATTCTTCGCTGCATGAAAGGAAAAATTGCTGATAATTGCATATTTTTCCACACCAACGACTGAAATATTGAAAATGGCAATTATGAGGAAAATTCTCGTCAAAAGAGGACGCTATGGTAGAGTTTTCATCATGAAGGGCCCCAAATCCAGCATTAACAAAACATCAAAAAATAACGCAACGGAGTACAATAGTGTTCGTATAAAATCTGTAATGATGTGATATGCACTGATCTGTATATATGCATGGATCATGATTAGCAAAGGATATGACTTATCTCGCTTTTCGAAATTTCCATGCTTCACTGTAGGATATCACTTTTCAGCAAAACTTTAAAATACTCATCTAAAATGTAATTGCCAATTTCTATCAATGAATTGTTGAAGCAAACTTTAGATAATTTACTATAATTCCATGAGAGAATTTCTGATGTCTTTGTTACTGTTAATTTTGGAGTTTTGTGTCGTAATCAAATCGACTCAAATTGATAAAATGAGGCTCTCTTGAAAATTCTACTGCTTTTCTTCCATCAATTTATGATTTATTTGCTTTCAACGTTAAAGCCTTGTTTTCACGTGATCGTTCCTGTCGCTTCCATCTATGGCAAATTTTCCAGCGATACAAAGGACACAATTGACGGAAGCGATTGAGTGATTTCCATATAATCAGCTGCTGTCTCGCAGTGTCCATCACAGATCCAAACAAGTCCAAACTTCGCTTAGTTTTTCACAAAAAGAATAGTTACTTATTGTGAAGAAGTAAGCAAAACACTTGGCTTACTTCTATACAATAAAAATGGAGTTGCAAAAGGAAGCGAAACACTTCGCTTAGTTTTTCACAAAAAGAATGCTTACTTCAATTTCAATTTCAATTTTCAATTCTTTCAACACGGTAGCCCCGTCAGTTGATCAGCAACTGCTTTTCAGGGGGCCGTGACAAAAACCTAAAAACTAATAAAAAAAGATGTTTACATGAATGATTAAAAGAACACGTGTGTCATTTTTTAAATCTTTTTTTGAAGGTGGCAAGGGAGGGTGCCTGTTTAAGATCAAGTTCGAGTTCATTCCATAGCTTAGGTCCACGAAAGGATATTGCCTTTTGCCCATTTTTAGTTTTCCGCAGTGGTAGTGAAGGTCAGTTTCAGTATTTCTTAGTTCTCTGACATTTCGAGTTGAATTTTTGACAAACAAGTTGGAAAGGTACTCAGGTACGAGGCCATTCAGAGACTTGTACATGTTAGTAGCAGTTTCACTTCTAATAATTTCACTTATGGTTGGCCAATTTAAATTATGTATTAGTGCCATAGCAGGTGAATCAAATTTACTTTTTGTTACAATTCTCGCCGCTCGATTTTGCAACTTTTGCAGGGTTTGCAGTTTGGTCGCCCCACAGCATCCCCACACCGAACAACAGTACCGAAAATGGGGCTCTACAATACCCCAATACATTTTATTTAATGTGTCTTGAGGTAAAAATTTTCTGGCATATTTCAAAAACCCAATTGCTCGAGAAACTTTGGTACGGAGAATATTAATGTGCTCTTCTCAATTTTAACTCCGGTCTATTATAACACCCAGATATTTTGTCCGGTCCACATTTTCAACTTGTGAATCACCAATAAAAAATTGCGGATGATCAATAATTTTCTTAATTTTTGGCTGGGAACCCACAACCAGAGCTTGAGTTTTTAGGATATTCAATGAAAGTTTATTTCCTAGTAACCATTGCTTCAAAAGACTTAGTTCATTGTTTAGAGTTCGATTTACATCTTCTAAACTCGAAGAAGAGTAAGAAATACTTGTATCATCTGCATACATCGTCACTTTAACTTTCTTCAGAGAAAACGGAAGATCATTGATATAGATCAGAAACAAGAGAGGACCAAGACAGGAACCTTGAGGCACACCACAGCTGATAGCTTTGGTTTTTGAGCTTTGGTATCTGCCATTGTCCATGTTTGCATACCAGTCATCTGTGCTATTAAGAAGGCAAGTGACAACAGAATGAAGAGCTCTAAAGCCAGATTGGTTTGAAAACAGATGATTGTTTTTGTCGAGATAATCGTAGAGTTGGTTATGAATAAGTTTTTCGAAGACCCTAGCTAAAACAGGTAGAACTGATATAGGTCAGTAGTTAGATCGGTCATCAGGTTGACCATTTTTAAAAATGGGTGCTACTCTAGCTATTTTCCAGCTATTTGGAAGACAACCAGTGGCAATTGAAAGATTGAAAATATCACAAAGAGATTCTGAGATAACCGGAAGAGCGATTTTTAAAAAAACAGCTAGCAATGCCATCAGTACCGCATCCCTTTGAGGTTTTAAATTTGCTAAAAACTTTTTCAAGCTGGAGAGTATCAATAACGTGAAATTGAAACTTAGTTTTTTCAGGACTGACCACGTAGTCGTTTTCAAGGAGAGGATTTCTTGCTGAGGGAATTTTGTCACTAAGCGTCTCTCCAATGGTACAGAAGAAGTTATTAATAGATTCTGCAATATCCGCATTAGTAGAAATATGTTTTCCTTCAACATTTAGTGAAGAAATGTTGGTGGTTTTAGATTTCTTGTTTAAAACGTTGTTGATGGTCTTCCATGTGCTTTTGAGGTCCCCTTCGCAGGAAGCAATTTTGTAAGTAAAATACTCACGCTTAAGTTTTTCATTCAATCTATTAGCTTGATTTCGTATATTTCTATAGGCCTGCATCAATAAATCGGATTTTGACCGAATAGCTTGTTTTTTCAACTTATCTCTTGCGTTGCACATAAGTTTGAAATCATTAGTCAACCAAGGGCAGAATTTGTCAGAAACACGTCTGTTACGTGTTGGGGCATGTTTTTCGAGGATAAGAGAGAAAATGTTAGTCCAGGTGTTAACTACGACATTTATATCGTCTGTATTCCACACGATGCCTCTCCAGTCGACCCCTAAAAGATCTTTGACAAACTCGGTTTGATCAAAGTTCCTCATTTGCCTGGTAGAAATATGTTTGTGTTGTTTTCTGCCAGCACCACGGAATTTCCTAACACAGTAGACCAAGTAATGATCACTGAAAGAAGATTTATGTATTCCAGAAGATACTATGTTAGTCTTGGCTAGTCGTAGCTATATGATCTATTAGAGTAGTAGTGACCAGTGTCTCACGATTAGGGCTTTCTATTAACTGGTGAAAACCAAATAGATTATAAATTTCTAGCAAACGATGAGAATGTGTTGAAAGGTCATTAGAATTTGCATTTCCCTCTTTGAAATATTTGGGCAGAATATCACAGTTTGTATCACCTAGAAGAATAATTTCTTTCTTCGCTTACTTCTATGCAATAAGAATGGAGTTGCAAAATGGAGGAAACACTTCGCTTACTTCTATGCAATAAGAATGGAGTTGCAAAAGTAAGCGAAACACTTTGCTTCTTTTTTCACAAAAAGAATGCTTACTTATTGTGAAGAAGTAAGCGAAACACTTCGCTTACTTCTTACCCTGGGTACCAGAGCCTCAAAATTTAAATGAAAGGAAATTGGTAAGAGGAAAAGAGAGAAGGAAGAAAGGAGGCTCTGGTCAAATGATAACACAACCTCGTTTTGGTGCTGATCAGCGTGATTATGAATCAATTCGATCATTTCATTTTTTATTTCATTTCATTTTTTATTTTTTATCCACGGTAGCCCCGTCAATCTGCATTGATTGCTTTACAGGGGGCTGTGCAAAAATACATATAATTTACAATTTACAATAATTTAAAACCTAATCCTAATTAATTTACAATTGTGTTTACAAAAACGTAAAAAAAAAATCAAATGAATGTACATAAAAAAGAGCTTTAACCCTCTACTACGTCTTTAAGCCTCCTTTTGAAGGTAGAAAGGGAGGGTGCAAGTCTGACATCAGAGCTTAATTGATTCCACAGCTTAGGCCCACGAAATGATATTGACTTCTGCCCATTTGCCGTTTTGAAGAGAGGAACACGCAAGTCAGCTTCGGTATTTCTAAGTCTCATTGTGTTAAGCGCTGAGTTCTTTACAAACAGCTCGGAAAGATATTCAGGCGCAAGACTATTTGTTGACTTAAACATTATGGTCGCTGTTCCACTTAGAATAATGTCCGAGATTGTTGGCCACCCCAGCCTTTTAATCAGACCAGTTGCTGAAACATGATAGCTGCTATTTGTAACAATTCTGGCAGCTCGATTTTGCAGTCTTTGGAGGGCATCAATTTGAGTTTTGCCGCAACATCCCCATACTGAGCAACAATAACGAAAGTGGGGCTCAACAATTCCTCTGTACATCTTACTGATCGTGCCCTGTTGGAGAAATTTCTTTGCATATTTCAGAAAGCCTAAAGCTCGAGAGACTTTGTTTCTCATACCCTTTATATGCTCATCCCAAACAAGATGACAATCCAACTGAACACCGAGGTATTTAGTCCTCTCGACAGTTTCTATCTGTGTGCCATTTATGAAAAAGGAAGGCTGCTCACTGACTTCTTCGGAAATCCTCTTGAGCTTTGGACGGGATCCAACTACCATTGCGTGAGTCTTAAGGACGTTTAAAGACAGTTTGTTTCCCTGAAGCCAATCTTTTAAACAATCTAGATCTTCGTTCATAAATTGGTTTAGATCATCGATGTTATTTGATGCAAATGAAAGACTAGTGTCATCTGCATGCATGGTCACTTTACAATTATGCAGAGCACGCGGGAGGTCATTAATATAGATTAAAAATAACAGGGGACCAAGGCATGAGCCCTGTGGAACACCGCATGTGACATCCTTTATGTGCGACAATGCACCATTAACTTTGCAAAACTGCCGTCTGTTATTGAGATATGAAACGAACCAAGAATGTTCCAGATCTCTGATACCATATCTAAGTAGCTTCTTAAGGAGAATGTCACGATCTACAGTATCAAATGCTTTCTTAAGGTCGATGAATACATTTGCTGTGTATTTTCCGTTATCCATATTTACGTACCAGTCGTTAGTACTTGCAAGCAGACAGGTTACAACAGAATGTAGCAATCGGAAAGCAGATTGATTCGAGAACAGTAGATCTTTTTTGATCAGAAAATCATAAATCTGATTATAGACCATCTTTTCAAACAGTCTAGCTAAAAATGGCAAAACAGAAATAGGCCTGTAATTTGAACTGTCATCTTGTTCACCGCTCTTGAAGACAGGGGCAACACCTTTTGCGCAATGATTGTAATCAATAAACACCTTAGTCATTCATACTATTAATCACATATTTTGTTGTTATCTGAGCTTTATTGTGGCGAGGAAAGTTTCATTGTTGTGGAGCTGGATGTTTACTGAAAGCTTCCCGTAATGCTAAATTCGTCTGACCGCAATAACTGATTTCAATTGCTTCCAGCCTTTTGTAACCATCAACATGGAACTGACGTCTGTCTCGCGAGATTCAGGCGAAATATCCTAAATTCAAAACTCCAGTAAGAGTGATTTAACGTTTTTCGAAATGAGTATTTATCATAAAAAATGGCCCTGTACCGTCTGCGGTTGTTAAAACACTTATGCGAAAACCAAGGTCAAGTCACTTATCGGATACCCTGGGTACCAGGATGGGGAAACCAAGGTCAAATCCAAACGTCGTGTTGTGTTGGTATTTGTAAATTATTATGATTTTGACAAATGTCTTTGCTCAAAGCTCAAACAAACTTAGAACAACTAAAAATTGCTGAGAAGAATGATATGAAAACAACGCCATCCTTGATATCTCCCAGTCTCCGATAGAATGCGAATTAACCGCTACAGTTTCGCTGCGAAATAACCGATACAGGAAGTATTTCTTGGGTACCAGTAGGAAAAGTTTATCGCAAGAAACGGGTTGAAGACAGAGAATGTCACATTTCGGTAGGAATCAATCTGAAATCCAAAATCTATGGTCAACGATGCGACGATCATCTTGTGAGACTTATCCTCGATATTTCAAGTAAACACAAATCATATCACATACAATAAGTAAGATAATAACGTTCCTACCAGTTTGGAATGCAATCCTCATCAGCAACGATTACTCTTTTCCCAGTTGTGCCCATGATCTCAGTGATATAGCGTGACAATCACAATATCACGGCTAAATTCTCGAAACTGCTCTCCCTTCTTGTCCCTTGCCTTAACTGGGCCTAAACTTTCAACCAAGTTCACTGGGCGAATGAAATCTCAACTTCAAACAGCAACGACTTTTCCATGATAATGAAGTTATTGTCTCAAGCTGTTGTTGAGTTAAGTTCCTATTTTGGCTGAAAAGCTTTCCACTTATTACAGACTCCACAGCTACCCTCAGAACATTCGCCATTGTTGTGAAAACAAACGTGATCACAACCGTCTGAATCAATTTTTCTGATCAAATCGAAGTCTTGTCATGTGACTCACGCTATCCAATCAAATCTCACACAATCTATATACCCGATTGGGTATATAGGCTTCTCATTGGTCAATTCCTACAATGGATGTCACCATTTGACCAGAGCCAACTTTCTTTCCTTCCTTATTTTTTTCTTTTTATTATTTTTTGGCTCTGGTACCCAGGGTACTTACTTCTATACAATAAGGATGGAGTTGCAAAAGGAAGCGAAACACTTCGCTTAGTTTTTCACAAAAAGAATGCAATACGAATGCAGAGGTTCGCTTAGATTTTCACAGTAATACGGAGCTATGTTTTAGCTTATTACGCTAACATGTGTATACCCGGAAAAGAACTAAACTGATTTCGTTTCATTTTGATATCCACATCTAAACTGGAATCAATGCGGCGAAAGATGACGAGGAGGTAGTTGTTAGAATTTTGTGGGTCCTGATGTTTTACTCTAGATGAATAAACAGACAATTTGTAACCGGAAGTGGAAAACCAAAGATCCATACTGAAGTTGTCAATGATTGATAAAATTTGACTACCTGTCGTGGCAATCCTCGTGCCTTTCCAGCAAATTTGTATTTTTTTCTTTTTTCTTCCAATTCCTCTCTTCTCTGCTCTTTTCTGTCATCAAACTGAGGGAGAACTGCATCATACTTTACCAAAACAAATTTTTTGTCTTCTTTGATCCAGCGATTGCATGGAAAAGGAATTCCTTCCTTCATCTCATGTTCAAACTTCATTCTTTTTTTATACTATTATCATCGTCATCATTATTTCCTTTTGGGTTACTTTTTTTCTTCATTGGTTTTACTTTTACCTATTCCACAAACCAATCATCATTTAACCCTTTGCTATCCCTCCATAGTTCGACACGTTTTATTTCCCCTAGTTGGGGTAAATTGCTGATCTTGAAGCAGTCTGTATTTCCCTTTTCAAAATCATCCCTCCATGTACAATCTAGTAAGATGTCTCTCGATTTCCGTCCTTCGTCATCTACCAATGCGATATGCACATTTGCGCCCGTTCCTGCTCCTTTAATGTCGCCTGTTTTCACCAAGATCTCATAATCGGCACGTCTGGATGAAACTGCAATCCCCATGTTGATCTGCATGCGTTTCTTCTTTTATATATGGATTCCTTTGCTTTCGAGCCCCTTCAAGTTTGTGTGCGGTTTTCAAGTGGAATCACGTCTTTTCTTTCATGTATGGTTATTCATTTCATTTTCATTTTTAAATATTTAAACAGGTTACAAATTTCAGTAATAAATAACTGCTTTACAAATTGACCTGTGAAAAAACAGAAAAGCCTAAATTAAAGAGAATTATAATACAATGTACAAAAGAGCATAATAAAACTAAAAATGAAACTATAATGTACCTCTCATATGGATTTTTTAAAGGTAGACAGGGAAGATGCCAATTTAGTTTCCCTATTCAGCTCATTCCATAGTTTTGCTCCACGATAAGAAAATGCTTTTTGGCCTGTGCTGGTTCTTAGCAGAGGTATATGCAAGTTTGTTTCGGTAGAGCGAAGAATGCGATCACTGCCCTCTGAGCATTTACTGAAAAGTTCCCCTAAATATTGAGGAGCAAGTGAATTCAATGCCTTATAGGTCAGTGTTGCTGTTTCTTTTCTGATGAGATCTTTAATTGATGGCCAGCCAAGATTTTGGAGCAGAGGGGCAGCAGAAGCATCGTAAGGACTATCGGTAGTTATTCTTGCAGCTCTATTCTGGATCTTTTGGAGAGAATTAAGTTTGGTTTCACTACAACAACCCCAAACCGAGCAGCAATAACTGAAATGTGGCTCAACAATTCCTCTATACATTTTCTGCAGATCACCTGAAGGAAGAAATTTCTTGGCATGCTTGGAGTTTGTCATCAATTTGAACTCCCAGATACTTAGTATCAGTTATCATATTAATCTTTTGATCACCTATTTCGAAACTAGGCTTAGCTTCAGTCTGCTTTTCGATTTTTTGAATATTTGGTCTGGATCCAATAATCAAAGACTGTGTTTTTACTACGTCTAGGGACAATTTATTGCCATGTAGCCAGTTCTGTAAGTTCACAAGATCCTGGTTTAGATCATACTGCAGTTTAGAAAGGCATCTCGAGGAGTGTGAAATCGCAGTATCATCAGCGTACATGGTGACCTTTCCTTTGTTGAGGCAGAATGGTAAATCATTTATGTAAACAAGGAACAGAAGGGGGCCAAGACAGGAGCCCTGGGGGACACCACAACTTATAGCGTTAATACTCGAAGAGGTGGAATTTACCTTGCAGAACTGCTTTCTCTCCTGCAAATAGGAGGTAAACCAGTCAAGCTCTAGTCCATTTATTCCGTATTTTTCTAGCTTATTTAGTAAGATATCATGATTTACTGTATCAAATGCCTTTTTTAGGTCAATGAAAATCAAACCAGTGTACTTGCCCCTATCTATATTCACATACCAGTCGTTTGTGCCAGCCATAAGGCTGGTGACGACTGAGAGTAAAGATCGAAAACCAGACTGATGCTTGTATATGAGCCTATTACTATCTAAGTAGTCATATAATTGATTATAAACTACTTTTTTGAAAGCACGAGACAATACAGGCAACACAGAAATCGGTCTGTAGTTAGAACAATCATCTCTCGCTCCGCTCTTGTAAATTGGGGCAACACGCGCTATTTTCCAATCAGTAGGAAATTTTCCAGAGAACAAAGACAAATTAAAGAGATCGCATAATGAACCAGAGATTAGAGTCAAAGCAATCTTTATAAAAAAGCTTGCGATACCATCACAACCAGAGCCGCGCGATGTCTTCATTTTCTTCATAACTTTCGTTACGTCATTCTCTGAAACAGCTTTGAAAGAGAAATTTCTCACAGCGTTACCCAATTCATACTCATTGGATAAAAGCGGGTTGGGTTTTTCTGGAATTTTGTCACTCAGTTTACTTCCAATGGTACAGAAAAATTCATTCATTGATGAAGCAATCTTTTTATTGTCTTTAATCGACATACCTTCAACATTAAGGGATGGGATAGAAGTGGTCTTGCTGCTTTTGTTTATAACTTGGTTAATGGTCTTCCAGGATCTTTTAAGGTCTCCATCACATTCAGAAATTTTCTCAGAGAAAAATATTTTCTTTTTAGCCGGAGATTTAACTTGTTTACACGATTGCGAATTTGCTTATAACAACCCATCAAGAGGGTGGATTTACTCTTTACTGCCTGGATTTTCAATTTATCCCTCGTCTTAGCAAGTTGAAAAAAACTCACTGTTGAGCCAAGGTGTATATTTGTCTGAAACTCGTCTGGTCAGGTTAGGCGCATGTTTATCAAGGATAAGCGAAAAGATGGTTGTCCAGCTACGGACGGCGTCATCAGAATCACTGGCATTCGCAATTATTTCTTCCCAGTTAACCTCAGACAAATCAGAAAGAAAAGCTGTTTTATCAAAATTTTTAAGTTGCCTTGATGTGATATATTTATGTTGATGTTTAACCCCTCCACGAAACTTCCTGATACAATAAATCAAAAAGTGATCACTGAGGCTAGTTTTAATCACACCGCTCTCCGAAATATTTCTGTACTCTGAAGTGGTTATGTGATCAATTAGGGAAGATGAATGCAGGGTGATTCTTGTTGGCTCTTCAATAAGTTGCCTAAAACCAAATAAGTCATATATTTCTTGTAAATGTGAGCTATGATTTGCATCGCTAGGTCTAGGAAGGCTGAAATCACAGTTCGTATCACCTTGTATGATAATCTCTTTGTTTTCTCGGTCAAGAAAACGGAGATTTTCCTCTAGGCTTTCAAAACAAGAAACTGGTACACCAGGAGGTCTGTACCATGCGACAATGATGAAAGGACTTGCGTTAGGAGGTTCAACTTCAATGCATATTAATTCTAAAGATTTATTGGGGAGGTCATCACGGAGTTTAAAGCTAACCGTATTCCTGATTTACAGTGCAACACCACCCCCATGTCTATCCCTGTCAGATCTCTTCAGGTCAAATTCGTCGATATCGACAAGTTGATCTTTAACCTTGTCATCGATCTTAGTCTCATTAATAGCAAAAATATCAATATTCTCATTTTTTGCAAGATGTCGAATCTCATCAATTTTAGAGAGGAGACCATTGAAATTTAGTGAAGCCATTTTTAGACCTTTTTTCCGACCAGAAGAGCGAACCTCTTTGTTGGCAGAACACTCACGCAACTCATTTACATCTGTTTCATGACGTTTCGTGACGTTTCATGATTTTTCATGACGTTTCATGACGGGTTCCTAGGCTATTACTAAAAGCAGGAACAGGGAATATTGCTGGGGAATCACGGGGAATGCCGGGGAATCATGAGGAATCACGGGGAATATCGGGGAATTGCAGGGAATGTCTGGGAATCGCGGGGAATATCGCGAGGAATAGCAGGGAATGTCGGGGAATATCGCGAGGAATAGTGGGGAATGCTGGGGAATCACGGGGAATTACGGGGAATAACGGGGAATCCCGGGGAATGTCGGGGAATTGCAGGGAATATCACATGGTATAGCGGAAAATCATGGGTAATCGTGGGGAGCATAGCAAGAAATATTGGAGAATAGTGGGGAATCACGGGGAATCACCTGGCAAAATCGGAAAAAACCACTAGATAAGACAGGAAGCTTGCAGGCAGTTATGGGCAATTTTTATGGTACCATATCTTATCATCCCGAGGTCAGAGCAATATTATTAGTAAGAAATAGTTCAAAGTTGTACCAACTTCGTGATGTTTTAATTTTCAAAAGGGGGAAATTTTCGTCGGTCATCTTAGTACTTTTCAAATCATTCTTCCACAAATCAAGGTCACATTTTGTACGCTCTTTGTTATAATAAACTACGGTGGCCCACAAGTGTCAAGGCAAAACTTTCTTTCCCAAGACAAAACTTTCTTTCTCAAGGCAAAACTTTCTTTCTCAAGGCAAAACTCACTTTCTCAAGGCAAAACTTTCTTTCTCAAGGCAAAACTTTCTTTCTCAAGGCAAAACTTTCTTTCTCAGGGCAAAACTTTCTTTCTCAAGGCAAAACTTTCTTTCTAAAGACAAAACTTTCTTCCCCAAGACAAAACTTTTTTCCCAAGACAAAACTTTCTTTCGCAAGGCAAAACTTTCTTTCTCAAGGTAAAATTTTCTTTCGAAAGACAAAACTCTGTTAGGAGGGAATCAAAAAGATACCAATTCAATGTTAGGTAAGAGCTGCTATCATGGCTGTTGTTAAAAGGGCCCAAGGTACCCAAAGTTATCATTATTTCATCTGGCAGCGCTATATATGAATGGCATGAGTACCACAGAAGATCGTAGCAGACGTCACCGGGTGCTCGGTTAATCTTATCACGTGATGCTAGAAGAGTCAGGCGCACATGGTTCGATCCAGGGTAGCCTCGCTACTTGAGCGCCATGATAGCTGCGTCGCGAGCTTGATTAGGCCTTCTGCCTCAAAGATCCTTATGCTTTGCGCTAAGAACCGTAACTTCACCTTTAGAGAAATCAACCGCCCTTGGAGGTCATATCAGAATTGCGAGCCTTACAGAGCTTGGTGGCTTGGTGCTGATGGGCATGACAAGCTCGAAAAGTTCGGCTTCCCCATCTACAGACACATCGAAGAGTGAAGCAGAAAGATTTTATAATTGTTGTGGCACTCTGAACCAACCAGCCAAAATGATAATTGCACCATCAATATTGAGGACGTTGTTGTATTTGTGCTTTCCTTTGATTCTCACAGTCAGGATCAAAGAGAATATGATAGTGAAGGTGAAGGCGAGTATGCAATTTTTAACGCCAAGCACAAGGACCTTAGAGGCAGAGAAGACATAATCGAGTCTGTGGCCCATCAATCATGACGCTCAAGTGGCGAGCCTATCTTGGATCGAACCCTGTCCGCCTGACTGTTCTGGAATCAAGTCAGAAGATTACCCGAACACCCGAGGACGTCTCTTTTGTGGTACTCATGCCATCCTTCCTTAGCGTGTGACAGATAGAATAATGATAACTTTGGGTATCTTGGGCCCTTTTAACATTGAATTGGTTTCTTTTGGTTCCCTCCTAACAGAGTTTTGTCGTGAGAAAGAAAGCTTGGTCTTGAGAAAGAAAGTTTTGTCTTGGGAATGAAAGTTTTGCCTTGAGAAAGAAAGTTTTGCCTTGACAAAGAAGTTTTGTCTTGGGAAAGAAAGTTTTGCCTTGAGAAAGAAAGTTTTGTTTTGGGAAAGAAAGTTTTGCCTGGAGAAAGAAAGTTTTGCCTTGGGAAAGAAAGTTTTGCCTTGACAAAGAAGTTTTGCCTTGAGAAAGAAAGTTTTGCCTTGAGAGAAGAGTTTTGTCTTGAGACAGAAAGTTTTGCCTTGAGAAAGAAAGTTCTGCCTTAAAAAAGAAAGTTTTGCCTTGAGAAAGAAAATTTTGCCTTGAGGAAAAGAGTTTTGCCTTGACACTTGTGGGCCACCGTAATAAACAGTAGGCTCCCCTAAAAAGCAGCCCTTGGGACTAATTTGGCTCATTTCATTCATTTCATTTAACATTATTTATACACGAAAAAAGCCCTTCAGCAATTAGTATAAGGAGAAAACTTACTAACAATCTTAAATCTAAAAAATTTGAAATTCTTAAAAAGCCTAAAATCCTAAATTCCTAATCTGCTGTTGTTCCAGGGAGTCGTGTTTTAAAATGAGTTTAGCCCTTTAAATGCGTTTTTAGCCGTTGTTACTACCGTTTTAAGTAAAAATTACAAATGAAACGAAGTAAAAATGGCTCGACTGTCTGAACCTTTCTATGCCTGAATTAATAAACTTTTTATTCTGCAAGGTCACTTGAACGTTTTGACATTGTATAGCAATAGGAAGGTCTATAATAGGGTGCCTCAATACCGCAAAACCGCCAAAATTTGAGTTCGTATCCGTCAACCGCGCGCTATTTTCTCTAATAAAACGCAAGAATTGCTATATCATACAAATGATGCCGGAATCCTAAGGAAATTTATGTGAGTCTACTAATTTCGATGACCATACTTTTACAGTTAGTTATTCGAAGCCTCGATGGACAGTGACATTTATCAAGTAAAAAGCAATGTACCAGGCAAGGAACAAACAATTTTCCGCCAAGAAGCAAGCGAAAAAACTGCTAACTGTTCGTTTAAATTCCATTTCCATGCAACCAAAAAACTGCATACCGCACTCAATTTCTTGCAGAAACCGTATTCCGCATCCAAAATATGGCCGAATCCGCCTAACCGCCAAACTATAATAGACCCCCCAATAGCAACTTGTTTTGGCATATTATTACTAGAAATATATTACTAATCGTGTAAATTCATTATCCACTTTTAGCATGAAAACTAAGGAAAGGACGTTTGCAACCTTTGGTAGGCTTTACAAAAGTACTTTCCAACTCCGGACTTGACTTTCTTATAAAAATTATCGTAGGTGGATGCTTAATATTTTGTGGCCTTTAAAGTTGCAGATTGTGACATGGACCTTTAAAATTTCTCCTCCTTTAAAGTGGAGCCTAGAAATTTGAATTCTATTTTAAATGTCTTATGTTGTCAAGAAAAACTTCAGTATTTCTGAACTTTCAGTATTTCTGTCCTGAAACCCTGCAAATGAACTAATTCATTAGTTTCAACTTCCAGTTTGAAATTATGACCTAATTCATCAAGGATATGTAATATAATATTTTAACTCCTCCAAGCTGAGCTTTATCGAGCACAAAACCAAGTAATACAAAGAAGCAACATTTAGCCATGTACTTTTTATTCGATAAGGTAGCGTAGCTGTAGCATGTCTTTGTGAACGTTTGCGAATACAGAACGCGAATGGGAAGATTGGTTTGATTTCTAGAGTAAAGAAGCAAATAAGCTTTGTTTTTAATCAAACAGGTTTAAATTATCTAAGTTAGCGCCGTTTAATGTAACGTTCTGTGCAGACACAAGGCTTTAATGTGAAAACAGGGTGAGGATCAGCAGTTTAAAGGCTTTTATTGATAGGATGTGAAGGCATGAACATCGCAAGGCGACGCAAAAGAAAATATGACTATTTTTTATGTTAAATGTTGACTATTTATGTTCGGCATGATATTTCATTCATTAAATTCCTGTTACAATTAGCAGTAACTAATTTGCATTCCTGAGTGATAGAATTGATCTCATGCAAAGAGAGTTAAATTGCAGAGAGAGTTAACCCTACTTTAACCGGGTGAAAAAAAGTGATTTTCTACCGGGGGGGGGGCGTTTTTCGCCCCCTAATTATCTTTGGAACTATAATAGCTATGACAATGAAACTTGCACTGTGTTATAATTAAGCAAAGGAGAATCCAAAAATAGCATCAATTAATTTTTAATCACGTGATTGGTTGCTAGGCAACCAAAAATAGGGCAAATTTTGACAAAATTGAGCTATCAGGAAAAACAAGTAGATTTACATTAAATAACTGGCTAAAATAGGCTAAAAACTATCCAAATACTTACTTGATAGGCTTAATTTGAGATTTCATTCAATTTTGTATGAATATTTGTGGTTCCTAATTAATTAACTAAATAAATAACGGTAATTCGATTCAATGCAAAATTGATTCCTCAAAATAATGCTTAAACACCATCAATTTCACATAATTTGAGTGAAATCAAATGGTTTTATCAATATTTCAAGTCATTACATGATTTTCCATATAAAAATTGCTAATTCATTAGAAATATGACGTCATAAAGATGTATGACGTCATAGAAATTATAAATTGCTGACGTCAGCAAATATAGATAAATTATATATCAAATGAAAGTACTCATCGAGACAAATTGAATGGTATATATATTGACGAGATTCGGCACGAAATAAAGAAACTAGATCAGTTTTCACGATTTTCTTTGTGACCACTCTCCAAATATGGGCATCTGGTGGTCACGTGGTCTAACAATAGGCATTGGAATTTTTATTTTCTGATTGCCAGTTAAATTTTAGGAAAAGTCAGTGAGTTTCAGTGCCATAGCTGTCATCGTTTAGGAGCTATTAAAAAAGTTTGAGAGGGGGCGAAAAACGCCCCCCTCGGTTAAAATAGGGTTAAAGTTTCTATTCAAGTTGTTTTCAATACGCTCGACATCTGTGTCTCTAAAGATTAGGCAAGAATCATCCGCGTACAGAAGCAAGTCGCAGTCAACAGCCCGCGCCATGTCATTCACCTAAAGGAGGAAAATGAGTTGACCAAGAATTGACCCCTGAGGGACTCCACAAGACAAATTTCCAGGGTCTGAGTATTCCTTCCCAATGTTGACTGAGAATGATCGGTCCTGAAGGTAAGATTTAAACCATAAAATGGCAGAGTCACTAAAACCAAGACATGCTATTTTATCCAAGAAAATTTCGTGGTCAATTGTGTCAAATGCTTTTTGTAAGTCAATCAAAATCATACCTGTGAATGTGCCAGTTTCAAATCCTTGGAGGATCTTATCATTCATGTAGGATAGGCAAGTATCAGTCGAGTGATGTGCGCGAAATCCAGATTGGTATCTGTATAGAATATTATTATTATCAAGGTACTTTTGTACTTGTCCATGGATAATCTTTTTATCAATTTTAGAGAGTTGTGGAAGCAAAGAAATAGGTCGGTAGTTTTTGGGATCGCCCTTTGATCCTTTTTTAAAAAGTGGTTTCAGTTTTGCTTGTTTGCAACCATCGGGAAAAGTAGATAGAAGGATTGAGAGATTGCACAATTCAGTTATTGGCCTTGCTAAAACAGTTGCACCATCTTTGAGAAATTTCCCTGCAATATTATCCAACCCTGTCGCTTTTGAAGGGTTTATTTCTTCTAAGAGCTTCAGAACATTTTCAAGAGAAGTTGGGGCAAGTGAGAATGGCTCGGTAAGGTTAAGGTGTTGGTAGTACTTACAGACCTCATCTAGCTTGTGAGGAGTCCGTTGGAGTTTTTTAACTAGGTCGGAGGCTAAATTTGAAAAGAAGCCTTAAATGTTTCAGCATTTTTTTTATCATCAAAACATGGACTACCCTAATTGTTCAGACAAATTTTAGAAGATGAATCTTTTCCTGACGATAGGGATTTGAAACACTTCCATAGTTCTTTGGGTTTTCCTATATTCTCATTAAGTTTGTCATTGATAAAAGATTTTTCCTTTCTTTTGATTAAACTCTGCACGCGGTTTCGAGCTTTCTTAAAGTTAACGTAATCAGAATAAATTCGGGATGTTCTATATTTTGTTAATAGTTTGTTACGAAATCTAATTCCCTCAAGGACTTCCTGGTCCATCCATCCCTGCGAGTCCTTTTTTACCCGAATTTCCTTCGCAGGGGCTAACTCATCAATAATTCCCGTGATCAGTTCTACCGGGTGAGTCAATAAAAACGCCCGGTGTTTGAAAAAGTCATGCTCCTTGAATATCAAAGCAATGATGTTGAAACCTGTTTTGTTTTATCCTCAATATGTCAAATTAGGTTCAGTAATTTACCCAGCTTTAATCGGTCATTCCTTCCCATCCAAATAGGAGATTTTCTGAAGACAGCCCCTTTCGAGAACCTGCAAAAACGAGCGAAAACAGCAAGCAAAATTTCCCTTTGTTCTCTTTCCTAGCAATAATGACTCCTGGATGTGCTCATGTATTTTGTCCTCGTGGGAGAATGGAATCCCCCTGAATAAGTTATTCATACCAGGGGGAAGACTTTTCGACCATCCAAAACGAAAGCACGTGCTAAAGCATGCTGAAAGTCATCGCTGTGAGGTAAACACATTAGGGACATTTGCTTGCAATTTTAGCACGTTTTTTAAGGTTTCTCAAAGGGACTCATTTTGGAAAATTGCCAACAGAATCTAGACAGAGTGACCGATTTTAGTCGGGAAAATTTCTAAAAATAATTGAACATGTTAGCTATTTAATCAGATATTGCAAAATATCGTTCCTTATATACTCAGTGAGCCGTTGTCTTTCAAACGCCGGGCGTTTTTTCTGACTCACCCGATACAAAATGGGAGTATGCAGTGTTGATATTCCCGTATTCCATTTAGTCTGGAAATTTGATTTTACTTAATTTGTCAAGAAAGAGTTGCTTTGTATAATTCTTGAAAGTACGGATCCTGATAAAGGTGTGTTTATGTATTTTGATGCGGGTGGCTTTTCTAGTGCAATAGATCAGTTGATGATCGGATAACCCCAGGTCAAAAACCCCATGTTGAGAGATTCTTGGGTAGGAATTTGTAAGTATGTGATCAACCAGGGACGATGATTTATCTGTGACCCGGGTTGGGGATTGAATTATTTGCTTTAGACCATTAGGCTTGGATGATTTGGCTTAGGCTTGAATTATTTGCTTTAGACCATTAGGCTTGGATTATTTGGCTTAGGCTTGAATTATTTGCTTTAGACCATTAGGCTTGGATCATTTGGCTTAGGCTTGAATTATTTGCTTTAGACCTGGATTATTTGGCTTAGGCTTGAATTATTTGCTTTAGACCATTAGGCTTGGACCATTTGGCTTAGGCTTGAATTATTTGCTTTAGACTATTAGGCTTGGATCATTGGCTTAGGCTTGAATTATTTGCTTTAGACCATTAGGCTTGGATTATTTGGCTTAGGCTTGAATTATTTGCTTTAGACCATTAGGCTTGGATTATTTGGCTTAGGCTTGAATTATTTGCTTTAGACCATTAGGCTTGGATTATTTGGCTTAGGCTTGAATTATTTGCTTTAGACCATTATGCTTGGATTATTTGGCTTAGGCTTGAATTATTTGCTTTAGACCATTAGGCTTGGATCATTTGGCTGAGGCTTGATTTATTTGCTTTAGACCATTAGGCTTGGATTATTTGGCTTAGGCTTGAATTATTTGCTTTAGACCATTAGGCTTGGATCATTTGGCTTAGGCTTGAATTATTTGCTTTAGACCATTAGGCTTGGATTATTTGGCTTAGGCTTGAATTATTTGCTTTAGACCATTAGGCTTGGATTATTTGGCTTAGGCTTGAATTATTTGCTTTAGACCATTAGGCTTGGATCATTTGGCTTAGGCTTGAATTATTTGCTTTAGACCATTAGGCTTGGATCATTTGGCTTAGGCTTGATTTATTTGCTTTAGACCATTAGGCTTCGATTATTTGGCTTAGGCTTGAATTATTTGCTTTAGACCATTAGGCTTGGATTATTTGGCTTAGGCTTGAATTATTTGCTTTAGACCATTAGGCTTCGATTATTTGGCTTAGGCTTGAATTATTTGCTTTAGACAATTAGGCTTGGAATTGCCATATTTCGAAATTTTGAAAATTTCTCCTTCGCCTCGCGTTTATAAAATGTGAAATTATGGTTAGCTTGAGCAGAATTGATAGAGAAATGCCAAAAGAAAACAACATTTTAACATTTTATGCAGGGTTTACCGATCTTTTCAACTCAAATCGATTAGCAGAGATGCAGATAAACAAGGCAACTGAGTTACATTGTCGTCCTGTAAGAACGAATCATATAGCATCATCATTCATAGTGATTCAATCCCTCGATCACGTTCGAATTCTCATTAACTTGGGACATGCTGTGGATGCTTTGGTTCAGTCACTCCCGCACGTGGAAAACAGGTTATAAAGGTAGTGCGAATAGTTCGATGCACTTCACAACTTCTACTTGGCACCAGTTGGCACAAAACTTCCTGCAGCTTTGCTTTTCTATGATATTACCCTTATCAACAATTTCTCGATTTTATAAAATTCTTCGCAAACATTTGATCTTTCATGTACTGTCCTCGAGTATACATTGGTACTGTCTACCTCACGTAGAGCAGGCTCAAAAGAAATATGCGGTCCACATTTAACTTCAGATAGAAACCATGACATTCAACACAGACCTCGAGGGCTAATTACAAATCTAATAAAAAGCTTCATAAACGAATATTTGATTTACAAAATTCTCCCAAGACACCGAACCTTCCATACACTCAACGTTCTGCATTTATTTGGAATGATTTTCTGCAGGTCACAAAATGGTCGATCCATCGACAGTATGCATTATTTCTATCTCGAAAACTTCGTGCAGCAGCACACATCACAACTCTTCAGAATGTATTCTTTCATGTCTTGCAAGATAAGTGAGTGGTTGAGAGGATCTAAGGCAAGGATTGTGTCAAAAATTACGTCAAACAAGTATTTTCTGGTTATGAATGATTTCATTTATTTTTCCTGGATGATTTTCCACAAATATTACACGGAAAATGGCCTTTTCTAGCATGTAGTTTTTCATGTGCTTTCAGCGTGGCTTTTTGTTTGAATGATTTCTCACACATGTTACACGAAAATGGTCTGTCTTTAGTGTGTTTACTTGAATGCCTTTTAAGATTGGAGCTTACTTGGAATGATTTTCCACAAACATCACACGAGAAGGGCCTTTCTCCAGTATGTATTCTTGCATGCATTTTAAGATACCCTTTGACGTTGAATGACTTTCCACAAACATCACACGAAAAAGGCCTCTCTCCAGTATGAATTCTTTCATGGTCTTTCAGATTATTTGTATACCCAAATGATTTTCCACACAATTTGCATCGAAATCGTTTCTCTCTAGTATGCACTCTTCCATGTGCAAGAAAATTGTGCCTTTGTTTGAATAATCTTCCACAAACGTCACACGTAATCGGTCCTTTCCCAGAGCGCATTCCTTTATGAATGTCCAAATAACTTGAAGCTGAATTCTTTTTGGATGCAATCCGATCTCGAGGTTTAATTGTATTGACTTGGTATGAATTCTTACGGTCAGAATCTACACCATCAGCACACAATTCATTTTGATCTCTGTCCTCTGCATCTGTTGGCATTTCAGGTGGCACCTTCATTTTTAGCTGCTTCTCTAAAGGAAAGAAATCACAAACCAATGTCAGATTTTCTGCTTTTATTGCAACGAGGAATGAAATCAACTGGATTTCCTAAAAATGTCAGTATATTCGATAAATTAACAAAATTTGATTCAAACACCATCCATCGTAGTTTCTTTTTTGGGAAGGGGAATACCTGGCGAGTCAATAAAAGAACCCTCCATATGAAAGACCACAACGCACTGGATATCTAGAAAACGGTGCTGGCAATATGTTATTCACAGGTGAACATGTTCAAATATTTTATAAATTCTATCTGCCTCAAATCAGGCACTCCGTTCTGAAATTATGAGACATTTCCTTGAGGAAGCCACTCCAAGAAAGCATAAATCACGATGCTTACACCTTATAGCATGACCCTTACAAGCGTTAGCATGTTTTATCCTTTTGGGAGGATGAACACGTCCAAAAGGAGGATGAAAATTTATGAAAAGTGTTTAGTTTGGCGGTAGCTGTAGAATTTCAAAATTTCTTATTTTCAGAGCTTTATTTGCTATCTGCATTGTGATGGACTGATCTTACGGAGGATGCTGTTGCAGTTCCCCAGTTCAGTAAGCTATGACGGGTAAAGGGATCGATAAATGCAAAGTAGAGATTCCTATGGATATCTGAAAGCACAAAATGTCGTATCTAAGCTAGGACACCAATACCTTCGGTCGAATATGTTGTTTCTAAGTATGATTTAGGCTGCATTCACATTAAGGGCTTGCTTTTGCGTGCATGCTTTTGCTTGCGTAAACGAGCGCTAGTTTCCGTTTCCCGTTCAGATTGATATGTTCCTTGGATCCCATATAGCAGGTCGCTTTTTACTTCTGGAATGAAAAGGTCAGAATCTAACCTTTCATGCACTCAACATCCTGCACTTATTTAGAATGATTTCTGCACACCACACAAAACGGTCTATCGACTGTATGCGTTATTTCTATCTCGAAAATTTTGTACAGTAGCAAACATCACAATATTGAGATTTTATTCCAGAATGTATTCTTTCATCTGTTGCAAGACAGGTGAGTGGTTGAGATGATTTTCGACAAGCATTACGTCAAACAGGCATTTTGGATGTGAATCATTTCACGTACCTTTCCTGGATGATTTTCCACAGATATTACACGGAAAATGGCCTTTTCTAGCATGTAGTTTTTCATGTGCTTTTAGAGTGGCTTTTTGTTTGAATGATTTCTCACACATATGACACGAAAATGGTCTGTATTGAGTGTGTTTACTTGAATGCCTTTTAAGATTGTATCTTTTTTGGAATGATTTTCCACAAACATCACATGAGAAGGGCCTTTCTCCAGTATGTATTCTTGCATGCATTCTAAGATACCCTTTGACATTGAATGATTTTCCACAAACATCACAGGAAAAAGGCCTCTCTCCAGTATGAATTCTTTCATGGTCTTTCAGATTATTTGTATACCCAAATGATTTTCCACAAAATTTGCATCGAAATCGTTTCTCTCTAGTATGCACTCTTCCATGTGCCAGCAAAGTGTGCCTTTGTTTGAATAATCTTCCACAAACGTCACACGCAAACGGTCCTTTGCCAGAGTACACCCCTTTATGAATTTCCAAGTAACTTGAAGCTGAATTCTTCTCAGATGCAATCCAAGCTCGAGGTTTAATGGAATTGATTTGGTCTGTCGTTTTACTCCTCGTCACTATTGTCTGCTTGCGATTAGAAACTACTTTCTCAGCATACAATTCATTTTGATCTCTGTCTTCTACATCTGTTGGCATTTCAGGTGGCACCTGCATTTTTAGCTGCTGCTCTAAAGGAAAAGAAATCACAAACCAATGTCAAATTTTCTGCTTTTATCGCAATGTCCTAAAAATCTTAACATGCTCAATAAATCAACAAAACTTGATTAAAACCTCATCCATCGTATTTTCTTTTTTGGGGAGAATACCGGGTGAGTCAATAAAAGAACCTCCATTTGAAAGACCACAGCTCCCTGGATGTCAAGACAACGGTATTAGCAATATGTCATTTAAAAGTGAGCATGTTCAAGTATTTCGTACTGACACTTCGTACTGACATTGTGAGACGTTTCTTCGAGGAAGCCCCTCCAAGAAACCTCCAAAAACTGCATCAAATCATGACCAACTTTCTCGCCTGTCCATGCCTTATAGCAATGACTTGTACATTCTTTACCACATTTTATTCCTTTGCAAGAATGGAAATGTCATCCCTGCGGGCAAAAAAATAAATTATTCCGGATGACTTGATCTGTCCAAGAGGATATGACATGTTAGACGTGTTGGGCTCATTGAGATCAGGTAGAAAGTTAAGGGAAATCTTGGTCGTTGTTTTGCGCTTCCTTTGAGAATCCTCGAAAAGGCTTTCTGGAGGAAATCCCTCATAATTTACGAACTTCAGTCAGGTGCAAATGACTTCAGTCAGGTCAATTTTGAGGGCTATTAAAAAATGTCTGGTGTTGAAAGGTGTGTTCCAAAATTTCACCATCTTGATATTCAGCGAATAGTGACTTTTCAAACGAGGATTCCTTTATTGACTCACCCGGTATGAAAGGCGAAATTATGTAGATTGTCATTTTGGTAGGCAAGGAGTTTGCAAATAAGGCTCTGTTAAGAGCTGTCTTATTCGAAACCTCACAAAATGTACCATTGAATTTTTGCGGTAATTAAAATCAATCGTTAGCAATTTTGAGTTAGCTGACGTCATTACAAATGCTACTTCTAGTGAGAATTCAAAATGGCGCAAAGCAAATTTTGAGCCTCTATCCATGCTTTAAGGTTACGGTAACGTTTGTGGGCCAACATTTCCATTTTCGAAATTCCTCAGATTTCAGCAGCCCAGGTTTGAGAAATATAAAGATGCTGTCTTTTGAAGTAACAGAAGAAAGGGAGAAATTCTGATTGAAAGAAAGAAACACCAATTTGCACATAAAGGCTTCTAATTAGGTCCAAATGGACAAAGAAGCTGCGCACTCACTCGAGAAACTGGTAATTTTGAGCCCCCCCTCCCTTGCTCCTTGCAACAGCAACAGATCCTGAAATTAGGCAACATTGGATAGTTTCTTCCTTGGGCCTTAAGCACTTGAATCATTATTTCCAAAAGTTTATCTATCCAAACACTTCCTTATCTCAGATCGCTCGATGACGTCATTTCAAGCAGTTTATGTCCTGTCGTTCAAGCTCTATTAAGCTCCCGGGGGCTCATAGAGAGCGGGCCTATTAGAGTAGGGGCTTATTACGGGGGGGGGGGCTTATTCACAAAATGACAAAGATATGAATGACAGCTTTTTAGTTCTTTTACCCCATATTTTAGGGATTTAGCGTACCATTTTTTTAGTCAAATACATAAATTCGACACAGTTTGATCTCAAACAACATTGAAGTTAACATGGAAGCTTTTTCACCTGAATAAATAGACATTTATTTTGGCTAGAATCTGAAATTCGATATAAGTGGGGGGGGGGCTTAATAGAGAGGGGGGTTAAATAAAGCTTTTACCGCATTAAGTCGCAAGCGTGCTTGGAAACAAAGCTGAAACCATGAATAACAAAGTTGGTTTTGCGTGCAGTACGTCGTTATTTTGTTGAAAACGATTAATTCTTTTTAAAAATACGACTAAAAGAAGTTGTAAAAAATTTATCTCTCAAGGAGTATAAAGTCGCATTTTTAAACGAATTAATTGATTGCAATAAAGCTGAAACCACCTTGTGTAAACCAATTCGGCAAATTGCTTTTTAAGCTATAATTGCTTGAACCGGATTACTTTGTAGCTTCTTTGGCCTGCATGTTTACGTCTGGAGTGGTATCAATAAAAATCTCCTTTGCAAAGATTGAAAAGTCCACTAGGTACAGGTATGAACACGCAGTTTTGTACCATTATGAACCAATCGAATGGCTCTAAATTTTGCACACTGCCACAGGTTGCTTCAGGCGTGGAAAGAGTAAATGTCCCCTGGTCTGTCTTTTCTATGGTAGCTTTAAACTTTTTTTATCAAAATATCGCTTTTTCTCCTCTCATATAGTACACTATATAGTAATTCGTGAAATCTGTGAAATTTTGTGAAATGCAGGGTGTTCCAAAAACTGAGCCTCATTTGCGTGGCTGTTGTGAAAAGACTGTCGACTGATGACGATGAGTCCCTTGTATCCCTGCGGTAAACCTCTCAAGAGGGACTCATAATGAAACAGTAAAAAATGTGGCTCTATTTTCTTCAATCATCAATAGAATTATGATAGAATCATGGCTTCAAATCTCAATCCCGTGGGATGTTTTCAATTATTCAATCGAATCGAAAATTCTATCACATTTACACCGTAACAATGATAATTCACAATCTTGCAATCTGATTGGTACTGTAGGAATCGCCAAGTTTGGGCCTAAATAGGGCCAGGTTTTTCAGAGTAATATTATGAGTCTCTGTTGACTTAAGCGCCATCATCAAGTCAAAGAGCACAGGGAAACAAGAGACTCGTCGTCATCAGGTTGTAACTCGTTGCTGTTTTGCAGTAACAACTTTCTTTGTTTTTGCTCTGACGTAAATCAGCAACCACTTGTCAGCTTGACTGAAACAAAGTGTCAAACTCTAAGTTGCAGCCTGATCTATGCAAATGCGTAAACCTGGAGACAATCAGTGCTGCGGCTCCTGCATAGCAGCCGCGCAAACAGGGCATAATTTTGTTGAGAAACTCTATGAACGGTAATAAATCCGTAAACTGGCTTTGCAAACTCTCTTCTCAGAATGCACTACTTTTCTACTCAAACTGATAAACAGAGATGCAAATAAGAGAAATAGGCAACTGATGGTAAAAAATTTATCGTAGTCTTGTCCTTCCTTCCCAAAAATGGTTACATCATCCCCCCCAATGGTAATGTAAACTAAGGCTCTAGTTCGAATGTTCAATGAATGTAGACGCTTGCGCACAATTGTTCATGTAATTACTCGTAGAAAACAAATTTAAAGGTATGAATATTTTCATGTATTTCTTTCCTTCTTTCTCGCGCAAACTCTATGCAGATTTTCTGCGATCATTATCATAAAAATCTTCGCAAAGATTTCAACTGAAATGTGTTGAATGTTATCACTTTATACCTTTAACAGAATTGATCGAAGGGATCTTTATATTGAAAGCTCCGTAAATTTCTAAACTGGTAAGGGAAAATCAAAATGACGAACACAAGAAATACTCAGTTTTGACGACCTAATCGGTGATAGCAAGAAAACGTTGGCAGCACGCATAGTGCTCGATTTAGGAAGTTGATGGCGTTACAACATGAGAACTCGCGAAATTGTATAAATGTTGTAATTCCGAAAATAATGATGATATTAAACATGCTCTCTCTGAGATTGTGGTAAACTGCAAAAGTTCCCTTCATCCATTCAATTCAAAGTATAGGGCAATGATACCTCACACATTCAATTTACATTTTCACAAAGATTCGAGATATTTGCTAAGAATTACTCGATTCAGCAAAATCTACCATACATCTAATCGTGCATACGCTCTACGTTCTCCATTTCATCAGAATTCTTTTCCTCACATCACACATCACGCAAAAACAGTCCATCTTCAGTATAGATCGTTTCAGGCATTTTATAAGAACTCGATCTCCAAAATTTCATGCAGAACACACCACATTAATAGGGCTTTCCTCTAGTATGTATTCTTTCGTGCACTTTTAGAGCGGATTTTCGGTTGAATGATTTTTCACACACACGACACGAAAATGGCTTCCCTCCAGTGTGTATAATTCCATGCCTTTTAAGATTTGCTCTTTTCGTGAATGATTTTCCACAAATATCACATGAAAAAGGCTTTTCTCCAGTATGTGTTCTCTCGTGAGCTCTGAGATACCCTCTGACTTTGAATGACTTTCTACAAATTTCACACTTAAATGGCCATTTGCTGGTATGAATCGTCTCGTGATCTTTAAGATTATTAATATACCTAAATGATTTTCCACAAACGTCACATGGAAATGGCCTCTCACCGGTATGCATTCTTTCATGAATTTTTAAACTGTATTTTGATTTCAATGATTTTTCACACACACGACAAGAGTAAGGCCCTTCTCCTGTGTGTATCCTTCCATGAATTCTAAAGTCTTGACTATTTCTGAATGATTTTCCACAAATAGTACACCAAAATGGCCTTTCTCCAGTATGTATTCTTTTATGCACAATACGATCCGACCTTTTTGTGAACGATTCTCCACAAACATCACATGAAAAGCATCTTTCACAAGAGTGAACTTCCTTATGAATTGCTAAACTACTTGAAGGAGAGTTCTGTTCAGATGAGATCCAAGCTTGAGGCTGAATTGAATTGACTTGAACCGCGGTTTCACTTATTTCCCTGGTCATTTCCTCACGTTTAGAATTTACATCATCAATACAAAGTCTCCTTTGATTTTTGTCCTCTACATCTTTTCGCCTTTCAGGTGGCAAGTTCATCTTTAGCTGTTGTTCTGAAGAAAAGAAATCACAGACCAATGTTACATTTTCTCTTTCATCACAACGATAACCAAATCTATCGTGTGTTCCAAAAACTGTCAACACGTCCGAAAAATAAGCAGAACTGAATTCCAGTATCCATCATCGAATTCCCTCTTTGTTGTCAAACATGAAAGGCTAAATTATATTTCTATGTATAGATTATTAGCTTGTTAGGTTTGAATTTGTAAATAAAGTAGCTTCGAGAATTCCATGGTCGAACGTTAAAAACCCTGTGCTCCCCATGATCCTTTCTTGTCTGACAGTGAATTTCATGCTGTATGAAAATGATTTTGGCTTAGCAATCGGAGGGCTGTAGTGTCTTTTCAATGTCCAAATGAACGTCGTTATGTCATTCCTGAAAGTATTTGAAGGATTAGGGAAGCTTTTTTCCTCAGGGCAATCTACGTTCCAACTATTGTGTGGTCAAGGTACGTTGTTTACGGTCATAATGATGTTTTGCTGGCGTGCGCGTATGCAAAGGATCATGGGGAGTGCAGCGTCTTTACGCATACTGCAGGAACTTCCTGATGGTAGTCCGCTTTATTCCATGCAAAAATCTCACAGCAACGCCAGAATAAATCAAGGCCTCCGAACGTTTTGAATAAGTCTGTAATGAAAACGTCTGTTTGAAAACGTCTGTAAATTTGTACATTTTGTACATTATGTAATGAACGTTTTGAATAAATCTGCAATGAACTGTTTAATGTATACTGTATATCTGTCATACATTTTTGATATATTCATGTCATCACATCACACGCTCTACTTTAGACAAAAATTCACAATGGAGCGAAACGAATTTTAAAAAATGTCCAACCATGATTGAATAAGCAGAAATGAAACACACATCGGAGGTTATGCAAATCCTTGAATTGTCTAACACATGTCGCTAAATGTCAAGTTGGTACATTTATGGAGTTATGAAAGGATGCTGCAAATGAGACGTTACTTCACTGAATGAAATAGACGTTACTTCTTTGAATGAAATAATGAATTAAAGTTAGTGATACAGAAAAAGGTTCTTGCTGCATTGCAGTCACAAAAAGTTTGATCCACTTGCAAATCTACGGGGTGAGTCGAAAACAAATACACACGTTCTTCAAGCAAGTCCTACACGCGTTCGTCAAGCAAATTCCTCCATGTTTAACGATCTATTTTTCATTCAGAAGGATAACTTAGAGTAGTTAATATATTTCATTCAAATCGCTTCATTCAGACCAGACCGCAACCACCAATCTTCGGATAGTCAGTTAAGAGTGCTACCAATGAACCACTCCCGCCAATGAAATGTCTTGAAATGGTGTTAGATGTTCAGGAATCTGTGCCTTTCTAGGCCACTTTCTTTCTGAAGACTTCTCAGAGATTCTGAGGAGCAATTACCAAATTGAATTTTAATGCCACACTACCACTTAAACATTGGTTTTTTAAAGATCTTACAACGTGTAGTACTTGAATTTATATACGCAACAGCAAACAACTGATTTGCGTCTCCCATTTCAATTTGATTTTTATCCTCGACGAAAACATCAAAATACACGAAAACCTATTCGAATATGTGAAAATAAAATCACCTTTTAAGTCTAAAGTCTGCTGAAGTCTACGACTAAAACGTTCATCAATAAATTTGCTCATGGATTAACAGAAAGTAATTTATGAATAATTGTATATAACGTGAAATAAGTCTTTAGGAAAATACTATTATTTTCTGCTTCAATGCTCTACTTAATTACAGGCTTGGCAGCAATGATGTAAATTAAAAAAAAAACAGAAAGAAAATCAACACAAAAGAAGATAAAACTATTAATGAGTTGTTGGTGCCGAAATTCATTGCTTTCCCCCCTAGTAACAGCAATGAAACGATTACATATCAAATTTTTCTGGTTCTTGACACCAAAACATAAAAGAAAATATAAAGAACAGAAACATAATTAGAATTTGTTAACCTTTCAAAGGTCAAGTTTAGCAAAGTTTCTACCCTTTCGTCATTTTGCAATGAATTTATGTTGGAAACTACTTACAGCTGATCTCCTGCATGTCTCTTTTTATGTTTTTAAGATGCCCACTTGTTTCGAAACATATTCCACGCACTTTAAAAGAAAAAGGCTTCGCAATAATGCGCACCACTTGATGTTTTTTAAGAAGACTTCTTTGCTTGAATGATAGTCCACATATTTATAGGCTTCGATCCGTGATGCACGCTTTCATGCTCTTTAAGATGTTCACTCGCTCTAAACGGTTTGCTACAAAAATTGCACACATAAGGCTTTTCTCCAGTGTGCTTCATTTCATGCACTTTCAAATTTGAAGGTTGAATGAATGATCTTCCACACATACACAAATAAGGTCTTTCTCCTGTATGTATCATTTCATGCCTCTTTAACTTTGAGGGATGATTGAATGATTTTCTACACATATGACACAAATAAGATCTTTCTCCACACTGTATCATTTCATGCCTCTTCAACTTTGAGGGATGATTGAATCCTCAGCTCCTGAATCAAATAAACAAAATCCGCGAGACAGAACTTTAGATTTACCCTTCTTCTTTCATCTTAAGCACCTAACTTCTCTTAAAAACCTCCCTTCGCCCGCACCAAACGAGATTTCGCCGTAATGGTTTCAGGGTAACTTTGCGGCTTCATTTGTTTTGAATTTCTGCCTGAGAGAATTTCTTTTGTCTGCATTCGCTAATCGCTTTGAATTCAGGTGTAAACCAAAGTGACTGATGCTATTGTATTACAAAATCTGCCCTTGTTTGGTCAACTAACGTGTGCAGGCAAGGCCTTCATGTCAGTATCCTCTGAAGTCCCGCAATCATGAACTAAAAAGTAGTAACGGTTACGTGGCAAATTGATTTTAATGTTGCTGTTTACCACGTCAATTGACCATGCAAATAATGCAGTTTTTGTGATGGAAAAATATGGCATTGTCTTTCTTTCTTTACTGCTCTTTACTTCTCATTGTCTTCGTAGCATTGTCTTTCTTTTTTTTCCGCTCATTTCTTCTCTCTACTTTCTTTCTGTACTTTAATATGGCATTGTCTTTCTTTCGATACTGGACTGTATTTGGCGCCCGCAGACCACCATGCGATCACGATGGCAGTCACTTTGCTGCACTGAACAGAACTAAAATCCGTTGCTCACTTGCCCATCCACTCAATCCATCAAGCTGGCGAGATTATTCTGCAAGGTTTTTAATGCTGTGCTGCGAACTGCAATAATAAATACCGAAAGAAGCAAATACAAATCATGAACTACATGCTAACTACAGTAAGAGAACTGACTGACAAACTCCACAGTACTTCAGACCATTGATCTTGCGAGCCAGGAACATAAACATGTTGGCAAATGCGCCGTGTGTTGAGCAATAGGGACTCAGGAGGAGGATCAGTGACGGCATCAACTGCTGTCGTTGTTGTTCTCTCGTGTCCGTGATCAGCATCGTTCTGCTATGCTAGCCTGACAACAAATGTGAAATGGATTCCAGTGTTTATCGGTAATTAATAGTATTTATGGCTTTTCGTAGTTGTCTATTTACAAGCTATTTGTTGTAGAATGTTATGTTAATGGCCATAGGGTAGTCATTGCCTTTTGCTCATTGAGGCCTCGTCCCTGTGGTGCTGTATGGTTTGTATTGTAATTAAAAAGTACAGTGAGATGTAGATGTAAGCATGAATTGTAAGATTTTACATGAAAGAAAGATGACTGGTTAAACTAAATGTGAAAGTGAAGTTACCTTTCTGTGAATGTTCTGCGCCAATGCATGTGTTGATATTTGAGTTAACATCCCCATTGATCTCCGCGCTATGATATTCTCCATGTTCTGATTCACCACTGTTTGATATCTCTTCAAAAGTTGTTGTTTCTAAGGTTTTGTTTAATTCCTGATTTTGTAGACTTTGTGAGGTAACAGTTGGTTGCCACTGTTCGTCATTGGTTGCTGTAGCTGTTGTAAATGGTCTGGTACTTTCAGTCTAAAAAGAACGATAGCAATATAACAAATAAGTAATTTTAGTACCAACACAGTAACTACCTGCGAATATGAAACCACCTATAAACTGAGGCCTAAGAAAGTTTGTTATTCAAAGAAACCTTTCATAATCAGGGTCAAAGTTTCTTACATACAGGTACCATAAAGTCAAGTCAAGGTATCTTACAGTGCGATGCATGCATGTGTATTGAACATTACTGGTAGTAGTGTAAAATAGATACTGTGCAATAAAATGTTATAATATCAATAGAAGGCTTTGTGCATTTAAGACTAGTACTTCATTGCAAAGACAGGGAATACCTTTGGGGTTCTGATTCTAATCAGATTCAAACTGTTTAAATCTGATTAGTTAAACGAACAGAAATGTTCTGAATATGAAGAACGTATTTAAAATTGTAAAAAAAACTACGACAAACCACCTGAAAACAAGAGATTTCTTAATTTCAGACCTAAGATTGTTTCTTATAAAATGAGCCCCTTGTGAAGAAAAGGAGGCCTATTTCTTATTCGCAGGACGGGAACTTAATGTAATACAGATGTGAAAACACGACGTTTCGAGCTTATACTCATTATCAAGTAAAAAGTAAAAAGAAGGACTCATATAATTACAAAAAAACTTTGAAGGTTTTAATGTATCAAAGTAGCTCTGCTTCCGTTCTGGTAATAATGATAATAGTAATAACAATAAGATACTGACAGGATTAAAGTTTCAACAATACTATTGCCACTTTGATGCCTGTCCTGCATACACTGTAAAGAAACGAACTTGTTAAACAAACTCATGGAAAGCTCCTGTGATAGACACGGTTTATTTCTGAAGTAGTTCATAAAATTTGAAGATTTTTTTTGAAAATTATAACAATCATGAAACATCATCTTAACTCTTGTAAACTAATAACAGCCAAAATAAACCTATAACTAGAAGAAAAACAGCTAAATCCTGCAAGAGAAACAACGGATTAATCTGAGACGCTGAAAGAAAAGAAATCTTTGATAAATTTGATAAAGAGAGACGTTGAGTGGTTAAAAATCCGTTTCGTTGCACACTCGTCCGTTTGGTACGTATGAAAAAACAAACTAACGATACAAACACGCCGATTTCACACAAGATGAACAAGAGAGACTCCCATCAGCTTGTTTTGATAGATAATTTGTTCCTAATGTGAACTAAGACTGCGTTCACACGATGCCGGAACATTTTGAAAACGGTGAAAAATGTGACGGCTCCAAAATTTGAGCTAGTGCTCACATGATGCTGGAAAAATTTGAAGACGGTAGGATATTAGATGGCAGAAAGTCGTTGCAAGGCTTTGATGCCAAAGAAGTGTGCCTACACTCTACGAATCGATCAGTATCGTTCCAAAAACGGCTAAAAATGTTCTTCTTTCGTCATTTTTCAAGTGTCTACATGATGCCGTTTCCAAACTGTGCCTTTTAGAGCTCCGTTTTCAAAATCAACCGCTTTCAAAATCTGCCGGCAAAAAATGCGCCGTTTTCGTGTGAACGCGGCACTATCCGTCGATTCCGGCGATTTGACCGTTTTCAAAATGTGTCGGCATCGTGTAAACGCAGTCTAAACTGACGAGCATGTGATGAAACGAGCTTTTAGTTATTAAGCAATGCTATCAATTGCAGCTATTAACAAGTTCTTTCCTTTCAGGATTTCAGATAAATTTGTTTCTCTTGCATGAGTTGACAGTGTTCTCTCTCGTTAAAGATAAATTTGGTTGTTATTCTCATACAAAAGACTGAGGATTTTTCACAAGTGGGGAAAACAGCCAAAAGGGCCAACAATGTTTTACGGCACAAGTTTACAAACAAAATGTGCCATTGTTCTCTTACAATCAAATTAAATTATATCTTGGGCCTTTTGGCACAAAAGAATTACGATTATAATCCTCAAATAAAATTTTCTATCTCATGTCGTGAGCAGTGATTTTGAGAGATTTTAGAGAGGAAGCAACATAAATGAAGGGCCCATTCAGTAGAATCAACCACATTCTGTACTTTGCCATTGCGACAGAAATCGCAACACTACTAAGTACCAATTTTTTCGTTCACTACTGGGACAAGCAAAGGGCCCATTAATGGGGCGAACGTCCCACTAGTCAGTACGTTAAAAATACCATGGCAGGAGTTAAAAGTATTTTTTCCACATATAACACAGTCTAATTTTCCGTTTGTGGGTTCATTGCGATGAGTCCACTACTTAAAGCTATTTTTCAAAATCTCTACCGCAAATCATTTGTTTACAACAGGGACTATAAAAACGTGTGAATTTGTCATATGACAATGCTGGAAAAACCAGATTGAGCAGACTGGACAAACCAGATTGAGCAAATTATTTTAGCAATGATTGATATCGGATTATTGGCCGTGTGTCGCTGTTGTCTCACTTAGATTTTTCAGGACTTGCTCATGTGAAAGGCTGAAAGTCAGTTCATTATACCTTTTTGTTCAAAGCGTTCAAAAATTCAAGTGAGGATGCAGAAATCAAAGATTTCAAAGGTTGAACAGCTATGTTTTAAAAGAAATATTTAGATCGGTCCGGCATAATCTGCAGTTCTTGGAACTACTGATAGGGGTGGCAAAAAATTAGACCATTTGTACAATCTGGGACACAAATTAACAAATCATAAATCAAACACTTTACCCAAAATACGGATGCCTTGAAGGTCTGTATGATATTATTGTGGTTGAAAAATATTGTCTTACCTGCGAGTCATGATCAGATATGTATCCTGGCACTAATTCTCCATCGTAACCTTCAACATCTCTATGTATATCATCGACACTGTTCTCTAAAAATCCTCCAATTATATCACCAACATTACTCTCATCATCACTATGATCCTCTTCCTTAATGAAAGCCTCGTGAGCACCCTCTTTGTTTCCTTCCAAAGAAGCCGTCAAAGCATAGCATTGATCACCGAGTCCCGTATGTTCTCTAGTGGTAGACGAGTTCCAATCCAACTCAATATCGCCACCATCGTTATCTTCAAGTTTCACTTGTCTTCCTTCTAATGTACTTTCCCTTTCTTCTTCGTTTATCAAAGTATTGCATCTTTCACTTGAGTCATGTCCTATTTGATATGAATCTGACTTTCCAAAATAGCTCTCTGTACGATTGCCTGAAGCTTGCTGTAAATGACCATTGAAAAGTGGGGCTTGATCGTTACTCGAGTTCCTATTAACATTCTGCCCGTCCGGATCCCCAGTTCCTAAAATTTCAGTGGCATCAACCACATTCTGTACTTTGATGTTCTTCTTTGACTTGTTCAGTATACTCCTCGACCATTCTCCGTCATTTACGTTGAAGGCAGTCCTTTTCCTTGTTGGTTCTTCTGCATTTCTTCTTACAGTATCATTTTCCACTGGACTGCTGCCATCATATGACTGCAAACAAAACGAACTTTCAAACGTGAGATAAGGGGTGCAGGTATTGCTCAGATTTGGAATCAGGAGAAATGGCTTATCAATTGACTTTCAAAAAGGAACTATAGTCAAGCAAGGAATCAACTTTTATTCATTAACACAGGCTTGGTATATGGCATGGCATCTTCTTGAGGGGAAGAAACTTTCGCGGAAAGAGACTTTCGTGTTTTCGCGGTTTTGGCTAGAATTTGTAAAAGCATATTTTGCAAAACTTCATAACCAGTAAACTTCGCGAAAGTTTAACCACTAAGCCACACCACTACTGGATGTAATGAGATTTAACGATTTCTAATTTATTCCAATAACAGACAAATGGTGTATTTGCAAAAAATAGTTTATTAGGCCAGGGTCAATCTTCGAATGACCAAATCATTTGGCTTGATAACGGGCAATGCTCGAAACGTCGTGCTTATTTCAATTCGCTTCAAAATGTTTATATTTTACTCTATTTACTTGCTAATCTTTGTACAATGGCACTGCAAGCAACAAGGAGAGTTTTTTCATCCTGAATCATTTACTTTAAATTCGCTCTATGTCTGTGTAACTGTTTAGTTGACTTCAAGTGTGTCGAAAGAGTATGAAATATCTCACAGGGTGTCTCAAAAAAATTGTTCGAGGTTTGATTAAATATTGAAAAATAAAGACAACATGAACAGGCTCATGGAAAGATAACCCTGTTCCTAATATTATGAAATAATTTTAGAGACTAAAATCGTGCAAATCGTTTGAAATTTCACTGAGTTACAAGCTCTCGAAGATCAAAAATGTGCGATAGCTGAAACCAGAGACCCCCAAGGCTACTTCTATTGCAAAAAGCTCGAAGACGGAGGTAAGAGAAGCTTATCCAATGTCATACCTCTCGTCGATATCAGAGCAAACCAAATAGGACTTCTAAAGTAAATTATTTCTTGCGATCATTCTCAAAATTTCCTTAACATTGCATCAATCCAAAAACAGTAGTTCAAAACAAAACCGGCAAGAGACTGAATCTGTTTCCTCAAAGCATCCATATGCTTGACAGTTAGGGTATCGAATACCTGTTTGAATCCCATTTGGTTTGCCCTGAAACAATTGAGCAATAACAGTAACGACGGCCTATGGGACTTTTACCAGAAATGCAATTTCGAGGCCTCTGGTTTCAGCTTTCGCACAAACTTGAACTTCAAAAGCTTGCCAGCTCATGATTGTTTATCGGATTTGCAAGATTCTTGTGTCAAAAATTAAATTCAAATCTCAGGAAAAGAGTGACTTGACCAAGGGTCCATTCAGCGTATCGTTAATTTTTAGTATTTAATCAAACGTCGAACAATTTTTTTGAGACACCCTGTATATATTTTATTATTTTGCATCGCTCTGTCTGTCATATGAAAATTAAATGCTTCATAGACTTCATTTACACTGCCTCCTGTTACATTACACTGATCTTCCGATAATTTGTTTATCCCTTCAGAACTAATTCCGCCATTTGTGGATATGTGTAAAATATAGAATTATCTACCAGGTGACCCAAGAAAAACTTCAAGAGCCAGATCATAACAAGCCTGCGTGCAGACTCAGGCTAAATCATAACCAGCTCTCTACGATCAATAGTTATTGTCAAATGCCTTGCGTCACAGTTTAGTGGGAGACTTAGCTATGTTTGAGATGTTGCATGCTCACTTTAAGCTATGAATACCATCCGAAAAACTAAAATTTCCCATTTGCAGTCAAAATTTTGCGAAAATTCAGCGTAGCGATGGATTTGAAGTCATCTAAGGCAATTTGTTGTTTGCCAAATAATTGACTTTTGTTCCTCATTCAAATGTTGTGCTCCAAAGCAAATTAGGAATTCGGCTTTTTTACACTTCCCAAAACATGGGCTGGTAAAGGAGGGAAAAGTCCAAGAAATGAGCGAATTACTATATCTTTGAAACTGTTTTCTTAGACAGTAGCCTCAACTTAAGCTAACCAAGCGAGATCTCGAAATATAGCTGAACACTTCAGCTAAGTGCTGATACGTTGCTTTTGTTCGTAACACTTGCTTTCAGGAAGCTATGTACGATCCGGCACTTGAAGTTTTCCGGGTCACCCGGTACGATTTTGATGCTTACCAAACTTCTTTCAAAGCAATTTTCAGCAGCATCGCCCTCTTCCAAATTATCGCATCCTATTGAAATTACTTCATTTTCTAAAAAATTTCCATCAACATTGTTTCGAGTTGGGTTTATACTATCTTGAACCTGATTATGGCTTTGCAAATGTATCTAAAAGAAAAAAAATTCAGCTTTCTAATTGATATGGACATGCTTTGTTTGCCCAGGGATCGAGGCACTAAAAATGCAGCCTACCAGTACCATCACTTTTGAATGGAATTGCCAGATATCACAAAAATACAAATTCTTAATACACCAATGGCCTATCTGATCACCACCTTTGATGTAGAGTGTACTGTTCTGGTAAACTACCCTATTTCTAAAGAATTCCTTGCTTACAAACGACGTACTACAGACATATCAAACATTGTCACTCATCGATCTAATTGGATTAAAATCGAAAACATTCGGACAGAACATTTTTCGAGAATTTCCCTGAAATCAGTTTTCAAGGCTGCAAACGTTTGCAAGGCTGCAAACTATGTCTCCTAAACAAGTACCCCCATTGACTCAAGGACGTTGTTCCTCACAACTTCAGTCTGGAAACTCATTTTAGAAGCAGGATCACCAATGACTATATTTCATTTTTTAACAGTGGCATCAAATTTGTCTCTGTTTTAAATAATCTAAAACTTTTGGACAAAAAAACAACTTTGGGACGTCACCAGATTTTGGAGAATTAAACTTTCAGACAGAAAATGTGTCTGAAAGGTTCATCGCCCAAAAAATTTCGATTTTAAGGTTATGGAAAATGATTTCTGGGTGAAAATATCCATTTTTCGATTTCTTCATGTTCTGTTAGCAGAAATTTCAAGGCACACAATAATACCTTGTTTGAAGCTAACAGAAGTTTCGAAAATGGAAGAAATTTCATGCAAACGAAGGTTTCCATAATTTTTCAATCAAAGTTTTTGTTTGCGGTCTTCAAAATCCATACCTAATCGCTTGATCTGTTAAGCTGATAATCCGTAAGTCCTTGTGCAGGCCCGTAGCAGCTATTGGGGCCGGTCGGGCCCGGGACCCCCAATAATTTCCAAAAGTTGCATTTTTTTCATTCTTCATATTTAACGTAAACAACTGATTGAACCAACTTACTGTGCAAAAAGACAGAATTGATCAACTCAACCCCCAGCATCTCAAAAGAATTCGTTGTAGATTCCGATGCAAGAAAATTTAATTTTAGAAAGATCAGCCCTTCTGACATCACAAGCGCTTTGTCAAGTGACACGAAAAGTACCCAAACTTTACAATCTAAATCACAGACATCAAACTACGAGAACTCGTGACGCGTTTGACCAAGTATTCTTGTGTTGCAGTTTAGTTTCATTAGGCCTGTTTGAAATAGGTCTATATTTCGATTCATAAATTTCCTATTTCGCCTGCGGACCTCCGAACATAAAATTATCTTTTAGCATTCACAGAGGGATGTTGCCAAAAGAAAACTGGCCACGGCTCGAAATTTTTTTTCGAGCTTCCTGAAAAAGGCTAAGGAGCTTCCTGCCTTAACTGCGAATTGGTGCCCCTCCAATCTGAAAAACGCTCCTACGGGCCTGCCTTGTGGTTTGTGTGAAATAGCATTGCGCGCTCTTGTATCGTTGTGTTTATTGGGTAATTATTTGAAGATTCTAATTTATTTGTAAGCCTAAATGGCTTGATCCGGATTAGTGTGGTTTATGTGATCCTGATGTGTACTTTGCCAGTGCCAATAAGTAAAATCCCTTTTTGACTCACAAATATACGAGGTACAGGTACGAAAAAGCAATTTTGTACCCTTTGAGCCAATCCAATGACCTGAAAGTTTGCACATAGCCAGGATAGACTTGGAGGTTGGAAATTATGTCCTAAATTCTTTGTATGTGTTTTGGTCCGTCTTTTATAGCCAAATATAACTGTTGGAGGGCAGAAATTTCACTTGCCAATTTTCGACAGCATGTTGTTTCAAAGGGAGAAGGAATATGAAAAATCCCAGTAACACTGTGAAAGCTTGGGATCTGCACTTCCTGCTGATGTAAGTCAGATTCTCTTTCCTAAATAGCAAAGGTACAAAATAGCTTTTGAAGGTGGTACACTCTTTTAAGCAATAAATTTGCCTGGAATATATCATTCTACAATATTTGAACATAATTTTGATATGGTTAGAATTCCAACATTCTTGTGCAACGAATGACGATAGTTTAACTACATCCCATTAATAGTTCGGCTCTTAGGGAGCGAAAACCAAATTTCTTGTCACAAACGTTTACCGTAACCTTAATGTAGTGTTACAGACTTTGTGGAAAATTTTCCAAAACTTAACGTTGCGACTCTCAAATAGTGCATAGGAACACACGTGCTAGCCTGCGCGCAGACGTTACTACTGCGCATGAGAAAGCGGGAGACAAGGAAGCGCAGGCTACACACGTGCAAATTATATTGTAAGTGCCATTGGACACGCGATGACCTTGTGTCTTTTTCCGCTATGAATGGCATAGTTGAATTCAATCATAGTAGTTGTAGTTTTTAAGATTTGATAGAAAAAAAAACGTGCAAGCAAACTGTGTTTATAATAGACCTTGAGCGAAAACTCACTAAAAGAAGAGTAAACATTACCTCATAGACGGTTAGATGTTGAAATGAAACAATATGATCTTCAATATCAGTCTCATTACGTATAAACACTTTACAAAGATGACACTCAAATCCAATCACAGGTATTATGATTTTGCAGCCTAGAATGAAATGAATATTCACAAATAAATACTGCATACTTGGTGCGGAAAAATCATTTATGCACTTTTGGCCCTTTTGGCAGCCCACGATAAATCGTGTACTGGACGGATATGAAAATTTGTGACTTTATTTTTGCAAAAAGCCTGAATGAGATGTAAGAATTTTGTGCAGTTTTATTGCTTTTTGCTTCTAGTGCTAAGTTAGTTCCTTAAAATTTTCGTTTTAAAAATGCTGAAAACAATGAAAAGACGTTTGTTAAAATTCTTTAAAGAATCGGCATGACTAGACGAAGAAAAGCTTTTTCTGGGTGATTGCAGATTTTGAAATTGATTGTGTGCAAACTTCTGCACGCGCATTAATTCGATGACTGGCCTGTTGCCAAATTCAGAAGTAGTAATAAAATGCCGCTGCAAGCCGTTCCGATATCATAAACTCAACAAATTTATGATTTGAATCAAGCAATGAAGGATTGTGGATGTTTGACATAGATATTTCTCGATTTCATTTTCATTTATATTGTTTAGACTGGGTTTCTAATGTCTGGTGCCGTTCTTTGCTCAATACGAATACATCTAATTGTGCCTGGCCAGGTAACTTTTGACATGTACTGATGTCTTGTGCGTTCACCAATCAACCATAAATGCTGATAAAGACTTGTCAGCTAAAAGTATAAACTTGGGTCCAGGGTAGACTTATGACGATGAGTCTCTTGTTTCCCCGTGCCCTTTGACTTGATGATGGCGCTTCGGTCAATAGAGACTCATAGTATTACTATGAAAAACCTGGCCCTATTTAGGCCCAAACTGAGCAATTTCTTCAGTACCAATCAGATTGCGAGATTTGTGAATTACTATTGTTAACGTGTAAATGTGATAGAATTTTCGATTCGATTGAAGAATTGAAAACACTCCCATGAGATAGAGATTCGAAGCCGTGATTCTTTCCTAATTCCATTGATGATTGAAGAAAATAGGGCCTGTTTCATAATGAGTCTCTCTTGAGCAAGGTTTATCGCAGGGATACAAGGGACTCATCGTCATCAGTGTAGGTCCAGGGTTGTATGTAGACTGATGCCTTTTCGTCCCTTATTTCCCTGCGTTCCTTGGTCAAGAGGGAGTAATAACATTACTCTGAAATAGTGGGCCCACTTTAGGCCCGGTTCCGTATTCACCAATCAAATCGCTAGAACTCAGTTTTTAACCAATCAGGGGCCGCTATTCAGAATGATGTTGTTGTTGCTCTTAAAGAACGGTTGAAGAAGCCTGGAGTTCTCGCAGCTTCGATGGATCTATTTTGCTTCTACAGAGGAAGATTACTGCCTGAAAGGTATGCATTTTGCGCTTTGTAGGTCAACACAACATCATTCTTTGTACTAAAAGTTTCTTTTTCAATGTTCGAGCTCTTTAAACCAGATTTTGAAGCGATTTTGTGAGTGTACGAGAACTCCCACCTGTTTAGGCCATTTTGACAAAGTGGGCCCATTATATAAGCGTAACATAATGAGTCCCTATTGACCAAGTGATATCAGCAAATCAAAGAACGCAGGGAAACAAGGGACGAAAAGGCATAAGTCTAGGTTGTATGGTCATATGGTCCGGAGTCGTGGGGTCGTGGTTCCGGTTAAAAGAAGATCCCAACAAATTATATGTTTGCTTGGCTATCGCCTGATTTAGATGAGATTTTTTTATTGGTCTTGCTTATCCACTTCGTACAGACACGCAACCTGCACCAAAGCATAAATTCAATTGAATTACAAGGGGAAAGACGTTTCTTTGTATCACTGAAAGTCATTTCATATTCCCCCAAAATAGAACCAATGTTTGTGCAGCAGATTACAATTAATCAATTCTTAAATCCCAAATCACACCAAAAAGGTATGCCCTTGTCCATTCACGTGAAGTCTTTAGAAGATTCGATCAACGTTTCTTTATGGTTTCCAATGTTTTTGAAAACCAAAGTTTAAAACAATTCACTGTACCTTTAAAACTGACAACAAAAAATTTGCAAAAATACTCTCAGAATCTAAATCGGGTTTTGCTAATCTTAAGTCACAAATCTTCCCAATTGGTCCATTGTACCATTTATTACGGACTGCCAAAAGTGCAAAGTATATTTTGAATCACCTGATATGAAGATCAAAACTAATCTTTGGCAAGACTTTGGGGCATCATATGACTGAGGCATTAACCACACCAGGCATACTTTTGGGACTGTTCTTGATATACTGGAATTTTCTAGGAGTATTTTTACTGCTAATAAATGTACCACCATTGCACAGTGGGCCAGATTACGATTTTTTTGGACATAAATCGTACAAGGCATAAAATGGTAAAGAATGCTATAAAAGTTGGAAACTTACGAAGAAAAACGTCTTTAAGACAAACTTTCTTTGCTTAGCTATGTGCGCAGTTGTCGGAAAATTCTTCTAAGTCCTTATTTGAAACAGCCAAAGTCAATGCATCAAATAACTTCTGATAAGTACGTAACCATAATAAGGAAAGCAGAATTAATGACTATAAATCTATAATCTGAAATGATTCTTAAAATGGACAGACCTTGAAACAGACTTGGCATGAAAAATGAATAGAATTTGACATCGATCTGACAGTTATTCAGCAGTGCCCTGTTCCCTATACACCTCAATTTTTTGCCGTAGCAATAACCATCGTTGTATTTTCTACGGCACCTCTCGGCAGCCACATGTAAATCAAACAGATAGAGGATGCTTCCGTGCTTGTAAATATGCAAAGAAGATGTTTGGCGTTTGCAAGCGAAATTTTGTACTTAGCTTTAAAAAACAGCGTACAAAGGGCAGCAACGTGTTTCTAAAGTACTGTGAACAAAATCACAATTTTGGAATAGGAGTCTGTACTCAATCGAAATGCAGTCAGTTACACTTAGATCACTGCCTGTGAACGTTATGAAGATGCTATGGAAATGTCGCTTGCAGACAAATCGGTGCCCGAAGACGCAGTTGGTAAAATTAAAGTTGAAAACATTAAGCTGCTTGCAGCATTCAATAACAGTCAACATCCTTTCATTTGAAATTGATTAATTGAGAAAAAGGATTTTTCTGGATAACATGAATGTGATTTCCTTACTCTATGAGCTATATGACATCAAATTCCACTGATAAAACTATTATTTAAATTTTTTCATGTTTATATTTTTGTCCACCCTCTGGCCCACTGTGCATTGTAGATTACTTTCCTTCCAAAACCTAGGTCAGTCCATGCACATGCAGATTCTACTCAAGCTTTCGAATTTCGATTCTCTCTGCAATCCAATCAATTTTTGCAGTTGAATGATTGCACTCTGACAAAAGATTTTCGTCTCAACCTTGCCAGGCATAAGTGGTTAGAGTTTTTGAGACATTAGAAATTTCAAATTTCACAAATGGAGACCCAATAGACCATTGTGATTTACAGCCTGCCTGATCCTCACTTTTCAACTCCTCCACAAATCAAAAGCACCAGTGACTCTTTTATGTAGTACTGTGAACTGCCAAACAGACTGAAGCTAAATGGGGAGGGCAAATGTAATATTGGGTCCCTTAACAATATGTTCAGCATGCAACAAGCTTTGCAACAAGCTTGCAACAAGCTTGACAGAATCATCTTTGGTTTGAAGGAGTTTGAATTGAGTATTGTTGTTGGTACAAACCAATTTGCAAAAATTAGCCTGATTAAGCTTGAAAATAACCCTATACTAGAATTAATCTAAAAATACTCACAAGTCAAGATTTATTGAGTTTGCTTTCAGTTCAAGCTTTGAAAAAGACACAACAAAAAACATTTGTTTTTCCAAAAGAAATTTCAGCATCATCTGGTTGAACCAAAATCAAGCTCTGTCTGGATAGGTTTCACTATGATAACATTCTGACATTGGTATCAAAGATTCTCCTTTTAGGGAATGACATTTTTCCAGTCAAAATCATGCCTTTAACACCTTTTTTCATCATCTGACTAATCGGATTAGGGATTATCCCTCCCTAACCACTTTTCCAATGCACTGATTGAAAGCCAATCTTGGGGAGTAAGCCTCCCTATTAATAAGTGACAGGGGGTCAGACATTTTTGTGTTTGGAAAATGTTGTCTGGTATACCTTGGGGTACACCATTTGGGGCATAATCAGCATAGCTTTGGGGTTGCCGTTGCTGAAAATGCTATAAAACCTTTAGTTTTAATGTACCATAAAGCCATGAGTAAATTTTTGAGGTCCAAACATGTCCTAAATTTAGTATATATTTGGGTTGAGTATATTTTTGGGGGTCTTAAATGTCCTATTGTAAATTTAGCAATATATTTTGGGTTTTTCAAAAATGTACTGCATCTGAACCCCCTAGTCACATACCAATAGAAGTCCCCCTGGGGAGGCTGGGTAGCAGACAATAAGTCCTTCCATACCCTGATAACAAGCGAGGGAAGTTTACCAAAATTCACCATGTCAGAGTGCATACCCATAGCCCCAATAAATTGGTCAAAATTGCATGAAAGAAAGCAGATCACTATTCTAATGAAGAAATTTTAATACACAGATACTGTAGTTCTCAATGTGCTTATGAATTTTAAGGAAGCCTTACCACAGTTGCCCTTCATCTTGTTTACTGAAGTAAAACTCCTTTTCATTTGTGTTCCACAATTTCTCTGTTGCTCACATTTGTGAACATCCATATTGTTTCTAAAACTAGAAATAATTACAAAATAGGGGTATCATTTGAAAATTTCCACCTGCAGATGGGGGTCACATGGCCTGAAAGTTTGGAGTTTCTAGCCTTCCTTCGAATGGTTTACAGTTTTGGCCGTAAAAAGTGACAGATTTATCATTCTCTTCTTTCTCTTTGGTTTGCAGATTTCTGGATAAAGAAGTCAAATCATTACAAAAACTGAAGCTAAAGCAACAAAAATGGTGCAATACAATTCAAATTTTGGGGAAATTACACAAATTTTTATTTTGCCAGTGCATCTGAGGCACTAGAATTAGTTGTCAGTTTGGTTGGGTAGCAAAACGATAACGAGGCTGTCATCTGCAACATGTAACCAAAATGAGTGTGCAAAATGTGGAAATATGTTCGTACAACCTTGCAAATTAGCCTAGATTCCTGCACAAAATGGATTCAGCTACAGGGATGTAGAAGGGTGTCAGAAACAATAAAACCGCCAAAATAGTTTAGAAAAATGGTGAAACCGTAAAACCAGTTTAAAAATTGGTTCTAACTTAGAAAAACCGGTTAAACCGTAAAGCATTTAACCGTTTTTAATACCAACTCAGATCCCTTTATGGAGTACCTATCTGTAACACCAAATAGGAATCAAAAGTCACAGGCCAAAAGCCAACAAGACAAGGCAAGAGGAGCATGAACTTTCTGGCTCATTGAAAAATGACTTTTGTCCTGTGCAAATGGACTCTGCCCCTTGGCCCCAATTAACAGATGAAGGTAGTGGGCTTGCAAATAGCTACATTCCTCTCATTTTTAGTTCTTCTTGTTGATCTTAACCACCTGGGGGATTATGTATTGTTTGATAAACAATGATATTTGAAGCATTTCTTGGCTTGCGGGCCTATGGGCATTCCATCTGGGTCTTTGATGGTTGGGTTGGGGGCATCTCTGTGTATGGGCAGTGTAACTGTGGTGCATGGGGACATCATCCAGAGAGCATGATCTAAAAAAATTGGCCACCAGCCCACTGGAGGGCCCTTCATGCTGATCCTATTAGAGGCCTGGGATTGCTTCGACAGTCCTGACTGACTTGGACTCAATGTTGTTTGCTGTTGTCTCCTTTGCAACTCATGTCATCTGGGGATTTTGCTCGTAGGCTCATTGGAACAAAATTCATATTAGGAAGGCTGAAATGAGGGGCAGCCTAGCAAGCAAAAATGGGGGGTCCGGGGGCTCATTCCGGACAAATTTATCATGACCACGCCCTTTAGATAATTGGAAAACGCCGCCATTTTTGAAAAATCTGCCAACAAATGCAGCAAAGGATCATGGCTGATGGGAGTCTTTCCAGGAAAATTTTGAAATTTTTGAGTTGTGTGACATCAGAAGATCTTGCATTAATTTGATAGATTCTGTACTAGCAAGGGGTGGCGCCAGGAGAGGGCTACAGCCCCCCTGTTGGAGGCATCTAGGAAATTTTGGGATCTTGTCGGAGGAACTTTGGCAAAATAACGCATGAAAACACCATTTTTCAGTCATTTTAGCCACCCTGTCGGAAGCTCCAGCCCCTCTGTCGGAAAGTTTCTGGCGCCACCCCTGCCTGGTACTAGCTTCCTCAAAATGAGTGCCAATCTTCAGTTCATCCCACCACCTTGGCTTTCACTGCCCGTTCACTTAAAAAATCAACGAACTTCAGCGAATCATAAGGCCTGGGGGGGGCTGAAGCACCCCAGCCCCCTCCCGCTTCCGACGGGCCTGCCATAAATACTTTGACGGGGTAAGAGCTTGGAACTTCTTGGTCCGTAAATTATTGCCCTGCAGTCTGCAACGCAGACTAACCGATGACTGCTTGCACAGCAAATAAAGAAATAACTTACCGATCAGTCTTCCTGCTTTCACTTTTCTCTCAATCTCGATCTTTATCCCGTAAACCTCTTCTGCCGCCCTGACCCCCGTCTTTGAAATTGTTTGTAAACGAGGCAAAAAGAAAATGTTCCGAGTTCCAGCCAAAATAAGCGGGAAATTTTTCACCTTTTTGTTTCTTGTCTTGCATGCTTGATCTATCGTTCTCGTGCGGACCAAGAGGTATGAGTTGATTCTTGAGCAATTAGGTTTATTTAAGATTATTAGATATTTTTAAGAGCAGACTTGCATTTTGCATTTGCCAGGTTTGCATATATTTGATGTGCACTTGCTAGGCCTAGTAAGTAAGAATGCACGGCGAAGTACCTCCGTCTCGTTGGCCTCTATCCAAATCGCTTGCGCGGCTGAATTTGTGTCACTAAGCAATAGATCTACTTTTTTCTTTTTATTTGCACAAAAATTTTGCGGTTAGTGCCATTGGTGCACCTTGGGTTTTGTGCACATTGTTTATGCAGAGTAGGCCTATATGGACAAATAAGGGGTCATCGACAAAAGATTTTCGTCCCCGTTAACGGATTTTGTCCGTTAACTTCTGAACCCCCTCCCCCCCTCGTTAACGGACAAAAATTTTCTGGCCTCTTTCAAGCAGCCTCGGCCCGGAATACGCCTGGCCTAGGCCCACCATGAATGGCATGGCCTAGCTAGCATGTCTGTCGCATACCAACACATTTTGATACGAGGTAAGTTTCACACCTGAAATCCACACATTTATTGCAAAAATCAGTTAAATTTGTTCGTGATCTAACAAATTCTCTTGAAATATTTAAGCAACATTTCTTATCAAGATTTTCGTCCCTAATATGACAATTTTAACGGATTCAGGTGAGACCCCGCCCTCCCCCCCCCTAACGGACAAAATCCGTTAACGGGGTCGAAAATCTTTTGTCGATGACCCCTAAAGTATGCATGCACACCGGAGATTTCAATAAGGGGGTCATCGACAAACGATTTTCGTCACAGTTTACGGAATTGGGCCTTTAGGGGGGGCGGGTACTGTAATCCACGGGTCACCAGGTCATGTAATCCACGGGTCACCAGGTCATGTAATCCACAGGTCACTAAATTTGCGGTTGCTGGTATAGCGGCTACTGCTTCAAGCATTCCTACACTAGCTGGTCCATAAAATATGCTGCTCTGTAGATGGTATGATACATTTTGTACATGACAAAGTTGCGATGGTCAATCCGCTATGAGGTATTTCGTTGATGTCCATTCATATAACGACATGACTCAGCTTGAAATATGTTCCTTGTTGAGATCTCTGTCAGTTAGAAAGCCATCGAAAAAACCGGTACCCAAATACATCGCAAAACTAATAAAAAAAGTTCAAATAATGTTGCAAAACTTTATTTTCCCTTTTTTTGCATCAACCACTTAAGGGGTACTTGAGGGACAAACACTGGAAAGGCTTTAACAACTATGTTAAAGTTTTCAGGAAGGCAAGGGTAGGAAGTAGGAAATATGATTTATTATTGAGCCTTTATGAAACTCGTATGAAACTCCTTCGTGTACACGTTCTTCAGAAACTTGGATCAGGCCATAGTACTAAAAGTTTCTTAATTCAACTTGAAAAAATTTCTGGATTTCAGTACTAAAAGTTTCTTAATCTATTTCTTATGTTTTGAGCGCACAAATACAAATTCTCATACGGTCTCTAATGCTTCCTGAGGTATATTTGTTGACGTTTACAACATCATATACAAGTTCCCCAAGTTTGAAGCGCTGGTATGCTGCTTCCAAAAAGCACGCAATGATATCGAAAATTCTGATGACGAATTACGTAAAACCATCCATGAACTCTATTTCATTTGCCAATTAAGTCCCTTGACTCGGTTGTCTTTTCATCGATGTTTCAAAGTCAAATTCCATTATTCTTATTAAATCTTCTCAACCAAAAATACGTCATTGTATCAATCATTGGTTACATGATGACTTGGATAAATTCTTTGCATTTTTGAGGTGCATCACAAGGATAGATGGTCATATGAATTTCTATGGTTGATGCATAGAATTCATGGAGCAGCCGGTGTAGGTATGCTCAAAGCAATAGCCGCTCGGCCACCAGCCGCAGATATAGTGACCTGTCGATTACATGACCTGGTGACCCGTGGATTACAGTAGCCGTAGGGGGGGGGGGTCCAGCTCAAATCCCTTAAAATTTTTTGACTTTTATGATGAAAATTGAAATAAGGAATATTTCATTATCAATCCTGAAAGAATAACTCGTAGCAGTAAAGTTTTCCCAGGTTGGAACGTTTGTCAACTGCACACGGAATGCCAAGAGACTGATAACATTTTGCGCACCAAAAATGAAATTAATGTGCGCACCAAAATTAAAATAGAAAAAGCAAGGGATGGCCCAATTCCGATTTTTTATGATAGTGTTTTATAATCTTATCATGTTCAGCGAGTTCTCGTTCAGTTGGACAAATTTTAATTTCTGGCTCATCTCAACTTTAGGTAAAATACCAATTACAACTCAGAGCCCCTCTTGTTCAGACTCATTGTGGCAAGAATCCCCGTAATTTATTCGCTCTGCGCACCAATTTTTTTACATTCGCGCACCAAAGTTTTGAAGTGCGCCCCAAAGTTCTTCGGCGCGCAGTCCAAACTTTCCAACCTGGAAGTTTTCGGCCGCGCGCTACTTAATTTTGATGTTGCAATCTGCACAAAGAAGTTGCAGTAGGCTTAGGCCTCAGGACACAAAATAGGCCTATTACGAGAGTCTGTGGGACGCTTGCAACAAGAGAAAATGTAGCCATGAACTTAGTGGTCCGTTAAGAAGGGGGAGGGAGGGTCAAGCAGTTAACGGCCCGATTCCGTTAACTGTGACAAAAATTGTTTGTCGATGACCCCTAAGGTATTAAGAGACAAAAGAGAACAAAGGAAATTTCTCCTTGCACACCGGAGGTCTCATCAAAAAGTGCCATACTCTGCAGACTGGATTCTTAACACCCTTACACATATTTTTTCATAGAAAACTAAGAATTGTCGCAGGCAGTATTGAAAGTTTCTTAAAGCTTTTATGTCGCTATATAAGAATAATGGCAGACATTTAATCAGTTCTGTGATTTCTGTGTAGAGGACGGTCATGAAGATTAGTGCGGTTTCCCTTTGAAGTCATTGAGGTGTAATTTCGCACAGTGAGGAAAACAAAGGGATTTGATGACTGTCTCTCATGGCGTTGAAGGACAACTGATAAGCGAGGCTAGGATTTGTATTTATAGTGACATAAAAGCTTTAAAATCCTCAGCATATGGTGGCCCACAACTGCCACGGCAAAATCAATTGTTCACGGTAAAATTTAAATTTCCACAGCCAGCCAGCAAATCAATTTTCACGGCATAAAATACAATTTTTCACGAAGCAAAATCACTCTTCCATGGCACAAACACTTTCTCACGGCACAAACACTTTTTCACAGCACAAACACTTCTCACAGCACAATCATTTTCTCATGGCACAAACACTTTCTCACGGCACAAACACTTTTCATGGCAAAATCACACTCGTGTCTTGCTTATCCTCTCATGGCTCAGCCCGCTTGGATATGTTGCTCTCATGAGGGCCAGCACTAACATAACATCCTCATATCATGTTCTCAAACATCAGCATTAAGCATTCCTCGGACCCTTGGTAAAAATACAGTAATATCTTATCAACTCAATCTCGGTTCCTTCAACATCTATCCTTGTAGGCCCATTCCCAATGCAAGAGCATTTTTTCAAGATTAGTGCATTTGAGCTTGACCTGAGAGATTTTGCCATGAAAAAGTGTTTATGCCGTGAGAAAGTGTTTGTGCCATGAGAAAGTGTTTGTGCCATGAGAAAGTGTTTGCTTCATGAAAAGGTGTTTGTACCATGGCAGAGTGAATGACTTTGTTTCATGAAAATTGTATTTATTTTCTGCAGTGAAAATTGATTTAGTGGCAGCTGTGGAAATCGAAATTTTGCCATGAACGATTGATTTTGCTAGGTTTTGAGTACTTGTTTGAGTTTCTTACGGCTGGTGTAATCTGCATAACGCAAGTTGCATACAGGTTGCAGGTCATGTTTTATGGCCAAGGGCTGCATGGCTGTACCAAGACGCTGTCACCCACAAAAAGGCTAACATTTCTGTGTCAGGGGGATTGCAAATAGTTGGTATGTAAGAGCTACTGATTCTGTACAGGCCTGTGGAAAGAACATGAGGATTAGCAAATCAATATCATGAATGAAATTGCTTGGTTGCAAGTGATTAATTGCCTCTGACTCAGACTTTGATGACAACAAAACATTCAACTCAATGGGGAATCAATGAGTGACATCATTCTATTCATATTCAATATCCATAACTAACATGATGCAATTGTAATGGTATCCTCAACAACCCTGTGGATTTTCATGAAAATGTTATGTTTGTTCGGGGGGAATTTCATGGGAATTTCACTCGTTCGTCAAGATTTTTTCAGAGCAAAGGATTTTCAGATATTGATGGATTTTCTCAAAACTAAAAGAATTTTGGCCAGAGGTGCACAAAACTTTTTGGGAATCAATGAAATGCCCTTGTGTTAGTTGCTTCCTCGGCGGAAACTTTCAAACCCTTTTCTGTTGGCCCTACTTCAAGCTCGAAAACTTGGACTTTTGGAGCAAAGTAATCTGAATCTTCTCTTAATTACCAAATTTGTTTCATGCTCCACAAGAAACTTTGACAAAGTATATCATAGATAGAACATAAATTTTTTATATCAATTGTTAAGCTTTGAGACCAAAACCCCTGAAACTAAAAGCTCAGTGTCATCAAGAATGTTGTTGTTGTTGTATCTTTATTTTACATCAATTGATTTTTATCTAGTCTGCTATGTACATATATACACAAAAACTAATCAAAATCGATGATAAAGAAGGTGGCCCCATGGTACAGCCATGCAGCCCTTGGCCATAAAACATGACCTGCAACCTGCATTATGCAACCAGCATTATGCAGATTACATCAGCCAAGTTTCTTATGAGTTTCTTACAAGTTCCATAAACTCTCCATGTTTCCCCGGTGAACATATCAAAACAATGTTATTGAAGCTTTTCCAGTGTTTAGACAGTACTCAAGTCAAGTACCTTCCATAGTAATATGATAACAGGAAGCAAGTGAAAGTAAATCTAAGTTAAGGATTTCATCTGTCAAAATAATAGTCTCTTATTAAGTTACATTTTCCCAGTACTGGAGTTTCTTATGACAGTTTCTTATAGAAAAAGTACATGCATGTGGAAGCATCTGTGGCCAGTGGCGGCGCCAGCTCTGAAAAATCCGAGAGAAATGGGAAGGTATACCTAACTCATTTTATGGCATTTTTCTTTGACAATTTTTGCCTACTTTTGGGATTTGTGGGGGGGGGGGACAGGTCCCCTCCAATCCCCCCGTGGCGCCGCCACTGCCTGTGGCATTCTCGCTTTGGCTAAAATCTCAGGACTTATTTGCATTAGAACTAAAGTTATATATTTTCCTTAGTGAAGGTTGTAGAAATGTTTCCATTTTTATCATCTTTATTATAAAACTTTGGGGTTTGATATCAACATATGGTATATGTTATTTTAGATTGTGATTTTTGACCAAATTTATCTGCAAGATCAACAACTCCAAGACATCATAGAAAGAGCATCTCAAATTACACAATGAAGAGTTACTGTGGTAAGCCACCTCTTAAATTTTTACATCACAAACCAAACTTTATTTGAATGAAAAGAATCTCTTATCTGGCAAAGCAAAGTGCAGCTTTATACTTATTTGCACCAGTTTTTCATAAAATATTGTAGGTAGTAAGGTCTCCCTGAATTCTACAGTTATAAACAAATTGTTTTATTCCACATTCAGTTGAATGGCTGGGCTTTATCTTTTGAAATGTTATTGCCACGCTATACCATCCACAAAGCCAGATTCTAAGAATAGAAGCCTATTACATTTCTTATTTACCAGGGTGCATTCCATGTAAAACCCACGCCGAAGGTACGCCAAGCCCTAAGCTTTTGTACGCCAGGTATTTTCAGGGAGAGAGAAATTGCTAAAACATCTCAAAATCTATTGATTTTAAGAAACTCCAGTACTGGCCCAATTCCTTGGTTTCTTATAAAAGAAATACATTTATTTTATCATCAAAAGAAACTGCTAAAAGATCGAGGTCACATTCACGCCAAGATAGGCTAATTTTCAAACGCCATCATGCCAAGAACTGAATTTATTGAAGAAATGACGTTGCTACGCCGACAACAAGTCAGATATATGCCGAAGATCTTCGGGCCTAAGTGCATGAAATGCACCCTGGCTTATTTAGAGTGGAAGACAGTATGTAATTGCCAATCCCTTTGTAGCAAACAGTTTTGTGGGAAATATTTCCCATGTTTCTTCTTGTGTTGAGATGAGGGTATTAGCAGAAACTATCTTTTGGAACATTCATTTTTGATAAGCTAACCAAAATATTATGTTCGTTTTTGTTTGTTGCAATTTTTGAACAATTTTTTTCAATGGTAGTGGTGAAATAGGTAAGCTACACCAAAATATGTGTTAATGATGCAGAAATGCAGCAGGACATCATTGCCATTGCCAAGTATTAGGGCATGTTCATATGAGGAAAAATGCCTCACCTGTGCTAGACCAAGGGTTGGAAGGTGAGGTAAACAAATCAGCCCTGTATATATTAGATTTTTTACCTCCAATTGAGTGAGGTGGTCCAAAGTCTCCCTTCTGTGAAATCAGAATAAATCAACAAATAAGAATTAGAAAATATTTTCAGTTTTTTTCCATATTCCAATAAAAAGTTACAATGTTACAAGCTACACTACACTACTTACAGAAATACTCTACAATATAAGCTACACTACACTACTTACAGAAATGACTCTACAATATAAGCTACACTACAATACTTACAGAAATGACTCTACAATACTACTACAACGGTGCCCTGAGGAGCAAAAGACAATGTGACAGTGGCGTATCCGACGGTGGTTACCTTTAGGGCCTACCACTAAGGGCCCCCACTGATTAGGGGCTCCGGAGGGGCCCCCAACCTTCAAATTACGTCATAGACATAGGTCCAAGAGGCCCCAGTCCCCCTTCTTCACTAAGGGCCCCATGCACCTCCGCTACGCCACTGCAATGTGAGCCCCGAGGCCATTAAACATATATATTTATATATATATAAACTCATAAAAAACACATTCTTTAAATGTTTCGGCGAAAGCCTTCATCAGTGATGATTCACATGTTAAGGCTATTGGATCCCGCTTAAGCTATTGTTTTTGTATTGTTTTTGGATTTTCTGAATTGATATGTATGCTCTGTCTAATTAGAAGAACAGTCATTACTGATGAAGGCTTTCGCTGAAAAGTTTAAAGAATGTGTCTTGTATGAGTTTTTTTAATAATATATATATATACATATAAAGAATTAGAATACAAGACAACAGAATTACATGAACAAAGAGAACATACAATCTACTCATGAATTTTTTGATATATGGGGGAAGGTGGTAGAATGTAACGAGGTTTGCAATTATCTCGATCAAATCGACCAGTTTTATGGATATACTGCAAGGTTAATTAAGCTTGGTAAGAAACTTGTTTGAAGAATCGATATATCCATATGGTCGCAATAGTGAAAAAACTCCAGAGAGAAGATCTCGTCGTTCTTCGTCAAAAGAAGGGCAATGCAGCAAAAAGTGTTCAGTATCCTCAACACCATCATTTGTGGGACACATTGGATTTATTGTATCCTTAAAATTGTGCTTGAATTTGTGAAAGTTCAGTGCGCTAAGACCAACCCTTTGTTGAGTAATATAGGATAGTCCTTTAGGGTCATGAATACCAAAAACGGATTTTGTAGGAGAGCGTATTTTGGATAGCAGCGTTGACTTAAAAACAGCAACAGATGGTGCAGTTCTAACTTCTGGATCAAGTTTATTCCATTCGGATAAGCAGTGAGGATAGAAGGCAGACTGAAATTTTTCTGTCCTTGCCCCAATTCGCCCAACGACATCCTTATTGCGAAGAGAGTACTGCGACTGTTGAAACGGCGAAATTGGATTCATTGTATATGCAGGTGTTAAATCGTTCATAAACTTGTACAACAAGGTGAGACGTCTACTCCACCTTCGAAGATTTAGTGATTCCCAGCCCAACTCCGTCTATAGTTTCTCTCGTGAGATTCCTCTTCATGTTCTTGTCACAGCTAGTGCAGCAGAATACTGGACAGATTCTAATTTTTCCATCATATTTGACAAGGTGATATTCTGACTGAAAGCGCACATTTTTGCAGGAACGTAGTATATCACATCCCCATAGTCTAGATGGGGTCGCACATAGAGTTTGTATCGTTCATTTAGGGTATGCCTGGGCAGATAACTGGAGAGATATTTCAGCATACTACCCTTTCTTGTTTTAGAAATAGCTTCTTTAGTATGAGCTGAAAAGGCAACTTTTTGTCAAGGATAATTCCTAAATGCCTATGTTCATCTACTTTCTTCACGGGTATGTTATTGAAGAAAATATTTGGATGATCAATTTCGATCTTTTTCCTTGAAAACGTCGATTCAACAGCTTGCTTTTGAGGATCAGGATTAAATGACATTTTCCAGTCGCGAGCCCTCTGACTTATCAACTCCAAAGCGTGGTTCATGTCATTGGCAGCTGTATTGGGATCTTCATCTACGATAAGCCATCTTCAACTACTGTGAACAACGAGATATCGTCAGCAAATAGCTTTACACTGCACTTTACATCTCTAGTTAGATCATTTATGTACACAAGAAAAATAAAGGACCCAAGGTAGAGCCCTGGAGAACGCCAGCAGAAATATCTCCCCGGGTAGAGCACTGCCCATTCAGAACGGTACGCTGTTTTTGATCTTTTAGAAAACTTTGAACGAGAGAGAGAAGTGTCCTGATACACCACAGCGTTTTAATTTATAGACTAAACCATCATGCCACACCCTGTCGAATGCTTTGGAGATATCAAGATATACAGAACGAACATCTAGTGGAGGATTGCAGTCGAAGGCCTTAAAGATCGTATGTGTTATGGAGATTAACTGATTGATTGTTGAGTCACCGGGACGAAAACCTGATTGATTCGGGTTTAGTAGCTCACATGACACAAGATGCGAGTATAGGGAGTAAATTTTCACAATATATTACAAGATGTGAGTATATTTTCAGTTCACCAAGTGGTGTCTCATCTCTTTGGATAGATTTCACTTCACCGAGGTCAGACTCCTCCTTTGTTGAGGCAAGATGCTCACTGTACTAATGGTAATGTGTTTTGTGGGCAGGCGGAATCTTGCTAGTCAGCCCTCGGCAGGTGAGGTGTCTCTCCTCATATGAACAAGCCCATGTATTTAACGTTCTTATTTATTTTTGCATGATAGTTTGAAGTTGCTTGCAACCAGGTAAGAAATTTTATTCCTAATCTACATCTTTGGATTTGAAGTTTCAGACTTGTTTAATCTGCAGTTACTTGGTTACAAGCTACCTCAACTCGTAGCTTAACGTCATATTTACTTGTAGTATGTTGTGTGTCTATGTTTTTCGTCCCCTCGTTGTTTCTTTGCGTACAGTTGCTTGTATTGTTTTTGTCCTCGTTTTTGTTGCATGTAACTATGGGGTAGTCGTGTAATTTCGCTCCTCTTGGTATTGTCTCTGTAGTGTCGTATAGTTAAAATTAGACAGTATAGTAGAATGTAACTAATATTGTAAATTTTTATCTGAATGTAAAAAAAAAACAAGCCCATTGCATGCAAGAGCATAATAGAAAATGAAATATTTCCATTGCAGGTAGTGAATTCATAGTGAGCATCTCTGTTTTTGAATGTCAGCTTTGTGAAGTGTTTATTCGTCATCAGAAAGACATTGAAGAACATATTGATACAATTAAGCATCTGGCAAGTTATAAGGTAAAGAAATTGGTTCTACAATTAACGGGAAATAAACCAGGTATTAGCTTTGTCGCTCCTATAGTAGATATTTACCAAATAAATGATTGACATGCTTTACAGTTATTGTTAAAAATAATTTTGTGGAATTATCTTTTTCGTTTCATCATTGTGAACTCTTATTTACTTGGTAGTAAGTCGTCTTATTGGTGTTTCATGATGTTAAGGTTTTCAGTACTCAGCCAGCTTACAATAGGTTTCAGTACTTAGCCAGCTAAAAATCTTTGTTCTTGGATGTTGACACCTTTTGAAAATAATTAAACAACGATAAAATGCTTACAACCAAGTATAAAATCAGCACACAACATCTATTGGTTAAGATGGCTTGCTACTGATCAAATTTCACACTGATACACACTTGGTGTCCTATCGCTTATCCTATCTGCCACACCTCTTAAGTCTGCAGCAAAGTCCTTTTTGTTGGGTGATAAACTGTATTAATCTAAATTTGAACATTTAGAAAACATTTTAGCTTCCAATTCCTGCACTTCTGCAAATCTAGAAATCTGTCACAAGCTTCCTGAAGTGCAGTTTGTAAGTATTTGAAGGTCTAAGGAAATTTAAGGCCCACCTTTCGTTTAATGGTAGATGGCAAATACGTTGATGGTGAGAGTTACAGTAGGGTTTCTATTGCTCGGCATCCGGCGCCTCCGTCGATGACCTTGCAGGCAATGTGAAACAGATTCCAATATCTATCAGTATCGTATCGTATGTGTACCATTTTGTAGGTGTTTATTTAGTTGTTGATTTAGTTGTATATTTTTATGTGTTGGCCATGAGGTAGACATTGTCTTCTGCTCCTCATGGTATCGTCCTTGTAGTGTTGCATAGTAGTTACAGTATAGTAGAATGTAGCATATTTTGTAATATTTTATATTGATATATGAAAAAGAGTTACAGTATCTATCAGATGTTCCAAAGAAGTTCTCCTCTTTCAAAAATCATGGAAATTTGATCACAAGGTTGATCGTCAATTTCCGTTTTCTTTTTGGTAGGTTGATCCTAGACGAAATCATTTTCCCCATCATAGTTGACCTTGTTATTGCTTTAAAAATTAACAAATTCAGCTCCTTTCAGGGTCAACTGGTTTTGAATCATGGTGCAAAAAGGACTGCTTATTACTGGATCAATTTGTTCATCCAAATTAAATGCATACAATCATTATAGACTTCAAGAGCAATGAAAGATATTCTGAAAATTTTCTCTTTGAAGAAGATCATAGCTATGTTCTACCAAGGGGTATTACTTAAAAATTGTTTCAAGGTTTCAGTTTATGACTTGGATGTATTTTGGGTCATTGAAAAATAATGAAGACGAAATTTCATCGTAAGTCTTATGGACAGTATGTGCCAAATGAAAACTAGTCAGTTTTGAGAAGCTACGATCTTGTTCTGTACGCATTGGACTGAATTCGAAGATTTCTGACCTAGTGTTCGGCAAAAAGCCTGAATTTTAAATATCTGTGTAGGATATTTTATATCGATGTTCAAATATACATATTTTGATGAAGGCACCTAATCCTACATTATGAGCATAATGCACCTGAAAGGCCTGGCATCTAACATGAAACAGGCGTCAGTATCTATCTGTACTTTGTAGTGATTGTTTATGCGTATTCATCTGTAACTGTATATTTAGTAGTAATTACGATGAATATCTCTTTATGTTAAGACCATTTTTCTATGGTTAAGACCACAGGGTAGTCATTGTCTATTGCTCCTTGTGGTATCGTCCCTGTAGTGTGGTATAGTCGTATAGTAATTAGAACGTATACCGGGTGAGCCAGAAAAAAGTTCCCACTTTTGAAAATTCATAACACCAAGATAACTAAACGGATTTGAATCATTCAAATTCAAGTTAAAAGTCGAAAGATCAAAGTATTTTTGTAATTTTTCTCGCTGTCCTACCAGCAAAAGAAGTATTGGTAAATTCAACTTTACAAAAATTTCATGGTTGCAAAATCACAGAAAAGGGCCTAAATCATGGATCAAATCGTAAGGATTCTATTCAAATCGAACAATAGGCCATGGGCGTTTCAACTCCCTCAAGAGTTATAAGACATCGATTTTCAAACAAATACGAAAGATTTTCAATTCCAAGGAAATTAATGCCTAGAGGATATCTCTCACCCATGGGAAGTTGCATTTCCTTCACTATTCTGTGCGAGAAGTCATTTATGCATTGATCGATGTTTTGGGCCATTTTTCAGTAATCAATCAACCATGAAATTTTTGTGAAGTTGAATTTACCTATATTTGTAGTGCTGGTAGGACAGCGAGAAAAATCATAAAAGTACTCTGATCTTTCGGCTTTTAACTAGAATTTGAATGATTCAAATCCGTGCAGTAGTCTTAGTGTTATGAATTTTCGAAAGTGGGAACTTTTTTCTGGCTCACCCGGTAGTAGTATGTAACCTTGTACTGTAACATTTTAGATGGATATAAAAGAAAGCCTGAATTAAATTCTAGGATTTATTGCTAGTATTTCTTTTTAACTGTAGGCTACTAGGTCCCCAAATTACCGCTAACAGGTTTTCAATTTGGCCATTCATGTCGACAACAGAAGATTCTTGATGATTTTGTAAATAGGAGTTCTTTCTTAGGGTGCCCTGTATCTTTATGCTGATTACGTTAACATTAATTTTACTCATGTTTAGAAACATTTAAAAGACTGCTTTAACGAGCATGCGTACGCCAAACAAAACAACGTTGATGGACAAGATTCATTATCAAAAGACCAGGATTCATTTCGAAACGTATGTATGTACTGGTTAGATTTGTAGCGATGAGTCTCGTGATTCCCTGTGCTCTGAAAAACCTGGCCCGATTTAGGCCCAAACTTCGCAATTCCTCCAGTACCAATCAAATTGCGAGATTTGTGAATTACTATTGTTACGGTGTAAATGTGATAGAATTTTCGATTTGATTGAAGAATTGAAAACACTCCCACCAAGGACCGCGGAACGATCCAAAAAGTGGGTGGGCTGGGAAGCAAGCGCTGAGCGAGCGTAATTTGGGGGCATCAAGCTCATTGGATTGCTGGAAAACGCCTTTTTCGTAATAACAAGAAACTATCAGCATCATCGTGAGTACTTTCCAGTATTCAATTTCATCTGCAAAATCATTGGATGCCAATGCCGCGAGGAGTAGCAATTCGATCTGTTCGTATGCTTTACAATTTGGCTGATTGAATCGTAGATCCATAAAGTGTTCTACAAAATCAAGAGCTTCAATATATATCGTTCTGAATTCGTCTTTAACGGTTCCAATTTCAGCTTCTCTTTCAGCCGACTAAGTGCTGGTTGTTTTCAACATTTTGCCAACAAAAATAAAGCCATTTGTTGCCGAAAAGTGTGTGGGCTATAGCCTACCCAGCCTACCCTGCTCCGCAGTCCCTGCCCACGGGACTGAGAATTGAAGCCGTGATTCCATCACAATTCCATTAATGATTGAAGAGAATAGGGCCAAGTTTCTCACTGTTTCGTTATGAGTCCCTCTTGAGCCAGGATTGCTCCAGGGATACAAGGGACTCATCGTTATCAGTCTATGTACTGGTTAGGAAAGAGAGTCTATGGCAAGAAAAAGTCCCAGTGTGAAAGACTACTTGTTATGTGCCCTTGATATAAGAGCGATGGAATTTGCAGTTAATGCCATCCTGTTTCATAGCGTATTTGTTTATTTCTTTTTACTGTACCTGCCATAATAAGCTACCCTCTTTTGAACTTATAAACGATTTCCTGGAAAAAGTTGTCTTCAAAAACCTTTCATAAGTAGCTGAAAGTTTTGACCTAGCTTCGTTGTGTTCCCAGAATGCACAAATATCACTGTCACATGGTCATTGAATATGAAACACGTCTCCTGGTCTAAACATATTCATTTTTGTTAACAAAGGATAAATAAAGGTTACATCCAATACAGACTTTTGCCGGAGTAAGACCAGTTCTTGGACGCGTCTTGAATTATTGTCTTTATTAGGAGCATAGGTTCCAAACCTTTAAATCTACAAAAAAAGGCGGGTGTAAAATTCAGTGACCTATTTCTTTAAACTGAATGACTTGAAAGAAACTTTGGCCACTTTTTTATGATTCTACCGTTGGATTTTTCAGAAATCTTGAATATTTGTCGAAATTACAGCCTATTTTATATTTCAGCTCATTTTATGATGTGACGTCATCAAATTTCTAAATCACAAACCAGAAGAGTGAAAGAGTTTTGCTTGATACCTTATTGTAGGCATCCATAAACTTTGGTTTTATTGAAAATTATTCGATCTTTCGTCAACATGTTTAGAAATTACGATAGTTTTCAGTTTTTTTTCGAAAATTTCCCAAAGAAGAAAAACACTGTAATTCTGAAAACATCGAAGATTTCAGAAAAGTCCAACGACAGATTTATTGTAAAATAGTTCAAGTTTCTTTGAGGCCGTTCAGTTCAAAGAAATAGGTCATAGAATTTTACACCCAGCTTTTTAAAGATTTGAAACCTCTGCTTTTATTAGGTGTTTGCTGATGGTAGTCATGGAATAGAGAGTAGTCCTGATGTCAGGAATACAGGTGAATTGATAGAGGACCACATTGGCGAATCATATGCAGATCAAAGAGTAGATGATCCAAGTGAAACATGCAATACTTTGAAAAAAGGTGGAGAAGAAAGATTTCAAGGAACACTGATTGAAACTAAAGATACCACTTTCGACAATAACATCGACAATAACGTCGACAGTAACAACGGCAATAACATCGAATTGGATAACACACACGTACAGACAAGGGAAACTTATCCGTATGATGTTTCAGGGACTTGTTTTCAAGAACGGCAAGAAGGAGCTTGTAAAACTATAAAAATCATGCAAGGAGAAGACGATGATGTTCATGATGATTATGATGATGAGGCTGGTATCATTGGAGGATTTTTAGAGGACAGTGATGATGACATATTGAATGATAGTGAACATTACGGAGAACTGTTGCGAGGCTATACCATCGAGAACAATTTAAAGGTTTGGGAATCTTATTTACCAACTCTGCCACTGAAATATTTCATGTAAAATGTAGCCTGCGTGCACACTCAAATGATTTCTTGTCAGAGAGGTTTCTCCTCCAGTAGACTCTGCGAATCAGTGACACAAAGCTGGTCTGCTGATATCAGCATAGGCATATTTTGATTGAATTGGCGTGTGCATAAACAAACCTAGAAAAAGAAATCCTATGATATGAGGATGTTTTGGTTATGGCCACCCCATTGAATCTACTTCAATAAGAATAATGACAAGAATTCCTTGAAAGATGTTTTTCGATCAATGAAATTAAAAAGAGAACATTAGAGATTATTTTCCACCAATGAAGTTTGGTTCCTTAAGCCTGGGAACCACATGTGACTTTGGACAATCATTGTGTCGCTGGTGCACAGACTTCACTTCACTTCAGGGAATCAGTGGAGTTTGCACGCAGGCTATCTAAAACTAGAAATAGCTCTCGCTAGGTTTGCCCACAAAATGTAGGTAGGATCGTAAAAGGTGGTTTCAGAGTCAAGAACTTTTCCCTGATAATAACCTGGTTGCTTCAGTAAAGACAAAAGAGAAGCAAGTAATGTGCTAGTATGTGATATCACTGACCAACTGTAATCGAAGCTGTTCTTCAGCTCAAATTTTCTACCATTACCGAAACCTGACCTACGAGCTTTCAACGGCAATGATTTCCCAAGTGGCAGATCTGCTGTCCTCTGCTGTGTACGAATTTTCTTCTTGATGAAATGAACGTTTGTGAAATTGATGTCAGCTGCAACAGAGAAGAATGCAACATCTTGAATTTGTTAGGCTGCCTTTATCATTTTCCTGTCTGATTAGGCCTAATATTGATGCTAGTGAAAGTCAAAACATAATCGAATTTAAACAGCGTTAAAAACGGGCCAAATAAAGAATTCGGATGAAATGTCGGTGCTTTGTTTTCCTCATCCTTGTATTGCAAGGATTTTTCACGGCTGCTTCAATCCTTTGTTGGGAAAACAAAGAAAATAGTAGCACTAAGGCCTCGTTTTGATTTCCTCGTTCGCATGCCAGCTGAAATCTGCTGACGAATTGCTGACAACTTCGCCTGGTGAGATTTGTTCTGGTTCTGAGAACCATGGCGCCATGCAACACCCCCCAGTAACGACCCCGCTGAAACATTGCCCCGCCAAGGTTGAAGGATGACCCGTCAAAATTATGCAAGTTCAGTCATAGATGATAGCCTAAAATTTCATTTCCCCATCATGATATTTCTAATTCCCGCTGAAAATGTATGTTTTCGCAATTTCCCCGCTGTATTTTCAAGGTCCGGTGGGGTCGTTACTGGGGGGGGGGGCTGTCATGCACGTCCGCGGCAAACTATAAGCCCTTCAGGAGCGCACCATCGCGCGCTCCTTGAGGGCAATGAGGAAGATTCCATCAAAAATAGATCTTTGCTAGAAAGGAAGAATTTTGTAAACCAGAGTATAAAGTTCTGTTTAAGGCCCCGTCCACGCGTATCCCCGGATCTCTTTGAAGACGCATCTTTTTTGTTCGTATAAAAGAGATCCTCGTCCTCACGAGGACCGTTTTGAAAAGTATTCCCGGCCACACGAAAACGCTGTGACATTTGAAATTTGCTATTCGAAAGTGAAATTCGATATTCGATAGCGATATTCGACATTCGGATATTTTTCCTGACATTTTGAAAAAAGCAAGGGTGACCTCTGTTTTCAAGTCTGGCTCGACGACATGGGCAATTACAGGCCTATGTCCGTATTATCTGTTTTCTCGAGATTGTTAGAAAAACTAGGACATGATCTTGTTTCAAATTACTTGATGGTGCATAAGAAATTTTCAAAATGTCAACACCCATTTCTAAAGATGCATAGCACTTTAACATCACTAGTTAACGTAACGGATGCGTGGTTTTCTAACATTGACAAACGCAAAATTAACATTTGTTATCCTTTTGACTCCTCTGCACAGTCTGCACAAGCTTTCTTCTCCTTTTCGCTCCTCCGCACTGACTGAAGAGTCTGCACGCAGGCTATCTGTCATAGGCTGCCTCATCACATCCCAACCTCGTTCCCAGGCCCCAACTGGTCTTCTCGCAATCTCAACCGTCGACCGATTTGGGCCCTGGTACCAACCTCGTTCCCAGGCCCCAAACGGTCTTCTCGCAATCTCAACCGTCGACCGATTTGGGCCCTGGTACGGATTCCCGATTCGTGGCAATATTTGCAACCATTATGGATTTTTAATTTATGCAGCCGGCTGTGATTACCATGGAGATAACCACTTTCCCCAACTGAAACTCAATGAAACACATCCAGCCAGACAACATGTCACGTGATTTTACTAAGGCATTTTCAGTAATGAGAGTTGCGAGAAATTCAAAATAAATCAATGCCCAGAGCTGCGAAGCTACAGAGAAAACATTTACAAATCTTGGTAAAAAGACACGCGAAATGTCGAAAAGGAAGAGGGAGATTGGCTGCAAGCAAGCCATTTACAACTGTTGGACTTTCGTACAGCTTTCTTACAAGCCAGGAAGCCAGGTAAAATTCTCTTTTGCAAATCACTTGCTTTGACCGCCTTCTTCCACAATATTTCTGAAGGGAAGCGAAGGTACGAACTTTTACTTTGATGTGGAAGTTTCATAGTTCCATTGCGAGGGCTCACGTGCAGAAACTAGTCTCGTCTAATCGTGCTTGGCCTTTGGCCTTGAATCTACTTACTGTTCTTGTGGCTTTTTTTAACATTTTGGGCATAAAGTTGCAATGTCTTCAGTCTTTCTTTTAGCTGTGTTTGCCTGCCGTAGCCGCACATTTTGGAGTCAGAAAATATTGATTTTTGTTACTTTTAATTGGCTTTGTGACAACTTGGTGACAACTCGGTTGCGGCTTTGGTGTTGGGTATAGATTGCAGAAGCTGGATGATTTTTTCATGAATTGTTGCAGTACAGTAGGCAGTTACAGAGTTTAATTTCTAGGAATGTTTATCGTCATTAAAGTTCATCGTTTTACAATATTTGCCTTGTGGTCTTACGAAGACCGGGAAAGATTTTCTGTAGCCTCCTCGCACTGGTTTCATTTTTAACAAAATGCACGATAACTTAAAGCAAATTTTCTTTCAATACTACACATATGTTCAAGAAGAAAATGCTTAGTCTATTAGAAATTCAACTCTCAGATCGACAAAAAAATATCAAACTGAACTCAGTACTGGGAAAATATAACTTTTAAGAAACTATTTATTTTTAACAAAGGAAACCCTTGACATATTTTACTTTATTTTTCACTTTTTGCCTGTGTTTTATTGCTCGGAATGTACTTGAGTGATGCCAAGCATCGGAAAGTTCTCACTACATTGTTTTGAAGAAGATCGTCGTGTCGTGAAACATTAAGAAACTATGAGTACTCAAAATCCGATAGCTTTAAGAAACTTTCAGTTCTAGTCCAAATTCTTAGTTTCTTATAGAAAAAATACGTGCAGTTTACTAACGACTCAAAGGTTGCTCTACATTTTTTGCATCTTCAAGAAGTGAGAAAAACCAGGATTCTTGTTGTCTTCAACTTTTAGCTTTGACCACTTTCCCAACTAAGGTGCTCTAAAATCTTTTATGTATTCCTCAAAATTCTGCTGCACCACACTCAATTTCTAGCATCATTTTAACACTCCTTTACTGCAAATTTCCTGCCACATTTTCTTTTCCTAATGTTATTTTTCAGACATTTGTTTGAAAACAGTTTCTCTCGTGGTCTCGCTGCTCTAGAAGCAACACTTATTGAAGAAGTTAATTTATGCGAATTGTGACGTAATTTTACTAATAAGCCTCGTTTTGAACAGCCAATCAGATCTCGAATTAGCCTAATCCGTACAAGGGTCATTATCGACGCAGGAGTAATGGCCGTTGTATCAAGGTTGATCACATCCATAACATAAACTGAAAATAGAAATTTTTGAAACCAATGCTTCTTCCCCGGTACTGCTTAAACGCTTGAAGTTTTTTGTGCTTAAACTTTTTTATGTTACATCAAATAGATACCAAAGGCACTAATATTTTGAGGGTAGAAACCGGATACTACCACATATTCTGCCGGAGCATCTGAAATTTTATGCCAACCAGCTATGTTTTAAAGGCACGCTGTCGTGGCTGTGATTGGCTAGTGATGATGTGGAATTCAATAACAAAGAAGCTCTGGCCTTTGAGTAATTACCAAGCCTTTATGCTCTCAGATCATACTTGTTTCGAGAATAAAGGGAATCAGATCATTATCATCCTTGTGAATTTCACTGTACAGTTAAATTACTGGACGTTGGCTAACTCTTTTCTTCAGTGCGCCACGACAGTGCGCCTTTAAAGCCTGGCTTTTTGTTGGATCTCTACCACAATTCTCGGAAAGACCTGGCTGGTTTATTTTTTGTTCCCAACGCAAAGACAGCATAAAAAACTTCCAAAAGTACTTGACAAATTTCAGGAAAGGTCTTCCATTTCAAAATATAATACAAGAAACAAAAGAGACCTGCATTTTCAAAGGCTCAACTTGGAATGCGCAAAGAAGAGCTTCTTTTATACCGGGGCACGAGCATGGAGCAGTATTCCACAATCCATCAAAGATGCTAGGTCAGTAGTCACATTCAAAAAAAGACTGAAAATTCATTTTATGAGCTGAAAAAGAAAAATACTCTTACACACGGATTCATGGAAGAGCAGTATCTAGGGTTAGTTAAATTAGATTCATATTGTCATTTGGTAACCAATTCCTGTATGTAGGCCTATTACTTTTGTTATATTTTTGTTTACTGAATGAATCTTCCGTGTATGAATATGTTAAAATGAAAATGAAATGAAAAAAACCTGCCCTTGTATGCTTTGTTTTTGTAAAGATTAATTATAGATTTAACAATACTTCACTTTTAACAGGAGCGTGACATTCATTCGCAGAATCAGACATTGAGAAGCAGCGCAGAAGAATCTGTCCCAATATTACCTCCAGTTGCCGGCCTATCTTTAGATGACAACAAGTCGTATCCTGCGCCAGAGTCGGCAAGTGAAAACCAGTTGCTATCAACCGCATGCTTTGAAGTTCTACAATCGCAAAGAGGCTGCGGCGAAATGGCATCAAAGATATCAACAAGTGATCTTGAATTGAACGTACACAATGATGTAGATTTCAGTTCGAATGTTATCACAAACAGTGATACAGATGATCCAAAAAAAGGTAATTTCTGCGTTTAGCTCAGCATAGGTTCCAAATCTATAAAATGGTCGGTGTGAAATTCAATGACCCATTTCTTTGAAGTAAATAGCTTCTGCTATAATTCTGCCGTTGGAATTTTCTGAAATCTTCACAATTTTCAGAATTAGATTGCTTTGTTTCTTTTTTGACAATTCAAGCAAAGGTATCAGGACACGGATGTTTTGATTGATTATTTATTTACCTTGTTTTGATCACGGTGTCTTGTTTTGTTGTCTTCTTTTCCGTTCTGTTTCGTCTTCAACTGAGCGTGTTTGGGCCCAACCGCTCTCAAGTTGTTCGAATAGAGCTCCCTTGTATTTCTGTGTCTTAGTGCGCCTTCGCACAGGATAGGTTTTAAAACTGCTTATGCAAAGGCGCACTAAGACACATAAATACAAGGGAGCTCTACTCTAACAACTTGAGAGTGGCTGGGCCTAATCACGCTCAGTGGAAGACGAAACAGAACAGAAAACAAGACAACGAAAACAAGGTAAACAAATAATCAATCAAAACATCCGTGTCCTAGCACCCTTGATTCAAGTGAAATTTTCAAAAAAAAGTCAGAACTATCGTAATTTCTAACAGGTTGACGCAAGGTGAAATATTTTCGAGGAAAACCATAGTTTATGGAGGTCTACCATATGTTATCAAGCAAAAGTCTATCACTTTTATGGTTTATGATTTAGAAATTTGATGACGTCACATCCCCAAATGAGCTGAAAACGCTGTAGCTTCGAAAAATAGTCAATATTTCTGAAAAGTCCAACGGTAGAATCAAAGATGGGGATAGCTAAAGATTCTTAAACCATTCAGTTAGAAGAAATAGATCATATTTTACACCCACCCTTTTACGCAAATCTAAAGATTTGAAACTTATGCTGTTTAGCTCTATAAAACCACGGTAAATTTTGTTACGCAATAACGTCAGTAGCTTTTGGTTGACACCGGAAGTCAAAGCAATTAGGGAAAGCAAGGATATTCTCGCAATTAGTAATTCAAAGCAAACAAAGCTTTAAAAGTTGCTCTGAATTACAGGTAGCTAGATGATGATGATGATGATGATGATGATGATGGTGATGGTGATGGTGATGGTGATGGTGATTGTGATGATGATGATGATGGTGATGATGGTGATGATGGTGATGATGATGATGATGATAATAATAATAATGATAATGATAGTGATGATGATGATGATGATGATGATGATAATAATAATAATGATAATGATAGTGATGATGATGATGATGATGATGATGATGATGATGATGATGATGATGATGATGATGATGATGATGATGATGATGATGATGATGATGATGATGATGATGATGATGATGATGATGATGATGATGATGATGATGATGATAATGTGAGTTGGTTCTAAGCTAGACTTATGACGATTAGTCTCTTGTTTCTCTGTGCTCTTTGACTTGATGATGACGCTTCGGTCAAGAGAGACTCATAATAGTATTGCTCTGAAAAATGTAGGCCTATTTAGGCCCAAACTAGACTTATTACGTTGGCCCAAACTGAGCAATTTCTCCAGTACCAATCAAATTGCGAGATTTGACCAAGAACAACGCTGTCGAATTTTCAATTCGAATGATGCAGTTGACTAGATTTTGAAGGAAGTTGCTGCGGCAGATTGTTGTAAATTGCTCTGGTTTGTTTTGGTCTTAAAGCATGGAAAATGTAGCGTTGAAAGACTTATTTTGCACTCACCAGGTAAAGTGAACTTTCTTCTTCAGATTTGTACAAAATTTCCTTTATTAAACGTCTGCTTAAAGGGGTTTTTATCGCATTTTCTTTCCGATGAGTGACCGTCGAACAGAGCTATGGCAGTCGTTCGATCATGATTCGATCGATCGAATGCCTAAGATAGGGCCAAGTTTGTTACTGTTTCATTATGAGTCCCTCTTGAGCAAGGTTTACCGCAGGGATACAAGGGACTCATCGTCATCAGTCTAGTTCAAAGCATCTTCTATAGTGTCAGAGAAAAGCACTTACTGGCTATTAGCGGGCTTCATTCTGAATAAAAAGTATTTATTTGACAGAATACGTTTTGATTTTTCAGGTAGTTGCAAAAGACATGACAGTGTAGTTAATGGAGATCGACGATTTGTTTGCAATGTGTGTGGAAAATCCTTAAAGAATAATGCAACTCTTAAAAAACACGAATGGATACACACTGGTATCAAACCATTTTTGTGTAATATTTGCGGAAAAGCGTTCAGGGATAAATGGTCTGTTAAGTCGCACTATATGATGCATTTTGAGGTAAGGCCGTTTTCGTGTAATTATTGTGGCAAATCGTTCAAAAAGAGTGGGCATCTTGTGGTTCATAAAAGAATACATACCGGAGAAAGACCGTTTCTGTGTAATGTTTGTGGGAAATCATTCAGGGGAAGTGGTGACCTGAAAATCCATAACAGAATACATACTGGAGAAAGACCGTTTTCTTGTAGTGTTTGTGGGAAATTATTCAAATCAAGGGCAAATCTTGACGTTCATAAAAGGATGCATACTGGAGAAGAACCATTTTCATGTAATGTATGTCAAAAATCCTTCAGACAAAGGTCAAGTCTTGACATCCATAAAAGGATACATACTGGAGAAAGGCCTTTTTCATGTAATGTATGTCAAAAATCCTTCCAACAGAGAGAGCATTTGGTAACACATCAAAGGTTACATACCGGAGAAAAGCCGTTTTCGTGTAGTGTTTGTGGAAAATCCTTCAAACATAGTGGAAGTCTTCCAGGACACAAAAGGACACATACTGGAGAAAGGCCGTTTTCGTGTAATGTTTGTGGAAAATCTTTCAGGGAGCGCGGGACTCTTAGAGTGCACAAGAGGATACATACCAAAGAAAGACCTTTTTCATGTAGTGTTTGTGGAAAATCCTTCAAACAGAGCGGAAGTCTTGGAGTTCACAAAAGGGTACATACCGGAGAAAGGCCGTATTCGTGTAATGTTTGTGGAAAATCTTTCAAGGAGAGCGGAACTCTTGGAGTGCACAAGAGGATACATACCGAAGAAAGGCCTCTTTCGTGTAGTGTCTGTGGGAAATCCTTCAAACAGAGAAGAAGTCTTGGAGTACACAAAAGGATACACAACCAATAAAGGCAGCTTTCATATAATGCTTGTGGAAGATCTTTCAAGGAGAGCAGAACTTTTGGAGTACGCAAGAGGATACATGCCAAAGAAAGGCTTTCTTCGTTTAGAGTTTGTGTAAAATCCTTCAGACAGAGAGGAAATCTTGGTGTACACGAAAGAATGCACGAAGGATAAAGACCGTTTTCATGTAATTTTTGTGAAAAATCTTTCAAGGAGAGTGGAAGTCTTGTAGTACTGAAAAGGATACAACCATGGCATCTTTCCAGATAGTTTCCAATTATCTGGAAAGATGCCATTCATAAGTGATGCGTTATAAATTAGCATGAGCAGGATGGGATGAGCGATAGAAAGGTTAAGGGATAAGCGCATCTTTTACCAGCGCCATCGTTGCTTTATCAGGACCGGATGCTTTCCCTTTCTCTAGCCGATTTATTGTACAGGGTGTCTCAAAAAAATTGTTCGACGTTTGATTAAATATCAAAAAATAAGGACAACAATAACATGCTCATGGGAAGATAACCTTGTTCCTAAGATTATGAAAAAATTTTAGAGATTAAAATTGTGTAAATCGGTTGAAAATTTACTGAGTTACGAGCTCTCGAAGGTCGAAAATATGCGATAGCTGAAACCAGAGACCCCCCAGATTACTTTTATTGCAAAAAGCTCGAATACGGGGGTAACAGAAGCTTATCCAATGTCATAGCTCTCGTTAGTATCAGAGCAAACCAAATAGGACTTCTAAAATAAATTATTTCTTGTGATCATTCTGAAAATTTCCTAACATTGCGTAACTCCAAAAACAATGGTTCAAAACATAATCAGCGAGAGACTGAATTTGTTTCCTCAAAGCATCCATATGCTTGACAGTTAGGTTATCAAAAACCTGTTTGAATCCCATTTGATTCGCCCTGAAACGATTGAGAAATAACAGAAACGACGGCCTATGGGACTTTTACCAAAAATGCCATTTTAAGGCCTCTGGTTTCAGCTTTCGTACAAACTTGAACTTCAAAAGCTTGTAACCCCATGAATTTTTATCGGATTTGCAAGATTCTTGTGTCAAAAATTAATTTAAAATCTCAGGAAAAGGGTGACTTGACCAAGGGTCCATTCAGCCTATCGTTATTTTTTAGTATTTAATCAAACGTCGAACAATTTTTTTGAAACACCCTGTGTTTAAGGCATATTCCTCCCCTACCGTTTCAAAAAGCATTTCTCTATTTTCTGGAATGACATATTTCAGGCAGGCACCATCAGATTTGGATCTAATCTGTTTCGCAATATGGCGACGTGAAGTAGCCTGTTAACCAGACCCAATTTCAAACCCAGACCCAATTTCAAAGGAAATAGTTGTCTGTTCAATACCGCCATAAAGCTTGTTCAAGCCTCGTTTGAGAATTGCTCAGAATAATTTGCTGATATTTGTAAAGAAACCATTTATCCACGAAGCTCTTTGAAATTTTTCTGTAAAAGAATACTACAGTCTGAATACAATTTGATTACGCTTTGTTCTGCCTTGCAAAGAAAGTTAATCTTTGACCCGTGGCTCCAATTATGGAATTGATTACTCTGTCTCCCTTGCTGCCCTAAATCATTTGGCTGTTTGTTTTCAAGATAATATTTTGAAATGTGAGATAATTATGTGCATACATTTTCCGCAAAACTTGGAAAACAGCCCTGGTGAAAATGAGGCTCTGAACACGATTTGATTCAATATTTATTAACAGGCTAGACGTGAAGGTGAAGTTGCGTTTTTCAGCGCCAAGCGCTGGGATCGCAGAAATAGAGCAGACCTAATCGAGTCTGCGACACCTGGTCATGACGCTCAAGTGGTGGGGCCCTACCGGGATTGGAACCCACTCTGCCTGACTGTTCTTGCTGCAGTGCCAGAGGATTACACCACGGTGCCACAACATTTTCGCTATGAAGAAACTATGAAGATGTGAGTTAGTTTTAATAAAAAATTCAGATTTCAAGTTAAATTAACAGGGGCCGCCAAGGAGACTTTCGTTGAAAAGGAGTATTTATTTGTCTTTATTCTGAAAATATTAAAAACAGCAGTGGTCAAAAATATTTCTAAGTAAAATATGGAAAAATCATCACTGCACAAAATTCAATTCATCACTGCACAAAATTCGATTCATCCCTGCACAAATTGGTCATCACTGGACCTTGAATTAACCCTTGAGCTCTTTATGGGTGTTTGATTGGTAATTCCCAAACCTACCCAATTCTGAAAACGGTAGACTTCGCAGAGATTGAAACCCCATGGAAACACATTTCTCAATTAAACACAAATTCTTCAAAGCGGCAGGTTTCAGATTCATCCTGAGGAAAGCGAGGTTTCCAGTTGAAAAACACGAAATTAAAGTTACCAATTACCATAGCAATGCAGCAATGCAAGCACATTCGCCTCGTTTTCAAAGTTTTGCAAATGAGAACGGGAATCTCTCCGAGGTCTGCCAAATCTTCTGCCTATGCCTATCGGAGCAGAATGCTCGCTCAGCAGGTCTTCCAAACCTGCCAAACCTGCCGTTTTCGGAATCTGGAAGTCAATCATACATGAATTTTTTAGTCTGCCAAGTCTACCGTTTTCAGAATGGGTACCAATCAAACACACCCTATTAACTGTTCCACTCGATATTCAGAATAGAATAGATATCCATTATATCACGGTTTGTGTCGCCAACTAAAATTATCTTATTTTCTTCCTTATCCAATTTGCCTAGAATTTCTCTCAGATTTTCTAATGCAGGACCATCCACCACAGACGTTAGTGCTCGATAAGAACAAACGAAAATGAAAGTTCCCGCATTATTTGGCTTCATCCTTAACGAGAAAAGTTGTAGCCTGTCACTTTTCAGCTCAATTATTGGCTCGGGTAGGGAATATTGAGGAAGAACATCTTGAAATACACAACATGACACAAATTGGAAAGTAAGGCCATTTTGGAAAATGTTTGATTGCTTGAAAAATCTTTGAAGAGTTCAACTTCGTTTCCAGCGCTGTCATTAGGCTCTTTTTGCAGCAAGACGCAGTTGTCTTTGAAAACGCAGCTACTTTTTTTATGATTTTAGAGCATTATCATTTTCCAGGCTATTCCCTCCAAGAAAGCTGCTCACAGGCGACAAATTCCCTAAGAACAGTTTGCATTCTAGCTATTCCATCATTTGTGAATGTGCTCATATTGCATTTTTCTTCCCTTCTCGGCGTCCTATTTTTGCAGTGCGCCCTTCCAAAGTACATTTTTCAAGTTGTCAGTTTCAGAAGAGAACGTACAGGAAGGCCCCGTTCACACGAGAACGGAACGGAACGGAACGGAACGGAACGGAACGGAACGGAACGATACAGTAAAAACCCGCGTGTAAGAACCTAGTGATTAAGAACCTACAGGCTGAAAATTCTGAAATTAGACCCCCAATATATAAGAACCCATTCAGCCTGAAATTTGAAATAGGTTCTTATTCGTGGAGATCATCAAACTAAATCAAAACTCTAGTTGCTTTGTCATTGAGCTTATACCGGGTGAGTCAGAAAAAACGTGGGCCGTTTGGCGGACTGTGACGCCGCACTTAGCCATCCGATTATCGTGAACTAAATTTTTGCGTGCAACCGAGAGTCTAACCATATCAACTATGGTCTAACTTAGATCATAAACCTTTCCCCATTGAAATCGGTCATTTGAGGCATTTGTTACAAAAGATTTTCTTCGTAAGACCTTTTATGTAAGTCTTGCAAACTGATGAAATCTTTAGCCAAGCCCCTTCAGCATTTTAGCCTTGCCAGAGTAGCAGGTACATGTGGTATTATCAAGGTATACTGATTTAGGCCCTGTTTATATGAGGAAAAGCACCTCACTTGCCAGACCCGGGGCTGAGAGGCGAGATTCCACCTTCCAATAGAATCCTTTGTATTTTCATTTCGCGTTTACATGATGAACGCAACACCACCGGTATAGTGAAATCCCACCTCACAAGAGGTGGAATCTCACCTGTGTGAGGTGAAATTTTTCCATATAAACGAAATACCACCGGTATGGTGAGGTGAAATGAAATTTTTCGTTGATTCTCATTGGTCAGTTCTTTCTGATTTCACGGAAGAGAGACCTTAATCCACCTCGCCTCTCAGGCCCGGAGCTGACAGGTAAGGTGAAAACTCTCATGTAAACAGTGACTGAAATTTACCTCGCCTGTCAGCCCCGGGTCTGGCAGGTGAGGTGTTTTTCCCCATATAAACAGGGCCTTAGTTAGACCTGGTTCACATTACTAGGTTGTTTGGGTCATTGCGGTCGTGCTGAGAGACCCAAAAGACAAAGACTCGGAGTTTGATGCACGACTCTAAGAGCTCAAAAGACCTAGTGTGCACCAGGCTTTGGGGAAAAGTATTATCTGCAAGGAGTCCCATTGCGATTCACAGAGCGTTGATCTGCTTGAAGAAACCTCTTTGCAAGACAAAAATGTGTGCATTATTAATGTCTTTCAAAGATATTCTTCACTCAGGGCAAGTTATAAGACACCCCAGGGGAGAAAATAGTATCTCGTGGCAATCTTATTTTCCCCTGATAATACCACGTGTACCTGTAACTTTTGCCAAGATAAAATGCGGAAGGGGATTGGCAAAAGATTGCACCATTTTGCAAGACTCCCATACAAAGTCTTACGAAAGAAACCTTTTTTAACAAATCCACCAAATGACCGATTTCGATGGGAAAAGGTTTAGGTCTAAGTTAGACCTTTGGCTTCATGGCAAAATTTTTTTCACGGCAATCGGATGGCTAACTTTGATGTCACAATTCGCCAAACGTCCCACGTTTTTTCTGACTCACCCGGTACATACTGATTCTGTGATGTGTGTAAATTGCAAAGAGCTCTAAAGATGCTTTGAAAGCTTTTCCTTGCATTCTGTAAAATTTCTGATTCTTCACAAACTGATGTTTTGAATGAGGCCTCATTAACTCAGGTGTCTCTCAACTGACAGTAAATAATGGGCTTGAAGTTTCAATCTGAACAAAAGAGCTACCTGGAAGCCTTGAATGAAATAACAACCAATTTAAGAACCTGAACAGCCTTATTTGCTACTAAATACTAAATACATAACCTAATCAGGCTGACTTGCAAAATTGTAGGTTCTTATACGCGGGTTTTTACTGTATGGAACTGTTCCAGAAAACAAAGGAAGTTTTGCAGGTGTTCACACGAGAACGACTAGAAACGTTCCGTTCCGTTCCGAAAAGTGGACGGCTCTGAAAAGTGAGCCGTAAAATGGAACAGAACGGAACGATTTAGCCCTCGTGTGAACACTTTTTTGGAGCGTTCCGTCCCACTTTGCGGACTTTTTTCATGCAATTTATACATGAGGTAATTCTTAAACTCCAAACAATAGGATTGTTTACTTATAAAAATGGAAAAACTTAATGGCGAGCATAGAAGATTGTCATCTCTAGGGAGGAAGAAATTAACACTGCAAATCGATCCAATGCCGTGTGAACACCCTTTAAAAAGTTTCGTTCCGTTCTGGTCCGTTCCGTTCTGGTCCGTTCCGTTCCATTCCGTTCCGTTCCGTTCCGTTCCGTTCCGTTCTCGTGTGAACGGGGCCTAAGTCTCCGGAGACCATCGGAGACACGCAACAATTTCGTAGTTGATTTCGCTTTGTAATTTACATCCTCTCCTCAAACAAAAGAATTATGCTAGCTTCTTGATTTGCGTAGTCTTGCCGAAACAGTATATTGTCTTTCCAGGCTGTTCCTAAGGTGGCTCACTACCGAAAGAATTCAAAATTACGGAACAATGAAAGGTGGTTGCATACCAGGTAAAGATAAGTTCAAAATACAAAAAAAAACAATGAGTTAAGGTGGCTCACCTCTGATGTAAATTTCAAACTGCTACACATTGGGTGTCCTATCGCATCGCTCATGGATCCACCATTGATATCGACCCAGGTTAATTTAAGGTGCAATGATGACTAATCTGTGCAGTGATGAATCGAAAATGTGTAGTGATGAAATGAATCTTGTGCAGTGATGATATTTTCACATTTTAGCTTTGTGAATACTGCTGTTCTTGATATTTTCACAATAAAGACAAATGAGTACATCTTTGCAATAATAAAAGTCTGCTTGGCAACCCCTTTAATTAGCAGAAATTCTGCCTCTCTTACTCTTAGTAAACCTAATTCACATCTTCATAGTTTCTTCAGACAGAATCTTGGAAGAATTATACAATTCAGGCATTATTTGGTAAAAAAGTAAGAAAATTGTCAAAACCAGCTTGTAAGAGAGTTGAACTTGAAAAAGGTAGTCAGAGGTTGAAATCAAAAGGCACGACCAAACTTTAGGAAGTCAACTGCGTGCCAATTTCCATGGAATAAGAAGAACAAAGTGCATTTTAGTCATCCCAGAGGTCACATTTACAAAAATTTTCCAAGGGACCATTCCCCTAGACTCCCAAGATTTATATATGACTGATCTCTGGCATCTTGCTACGCAACCTCGACGAAGCCAAATAATGGTGTTCGGCAATCAGTGAATGATTGTGCTGTTCTGTGCATGGAAAATCTTACATTACATGCTGCCTCTGTTCTCAAGGAACTTGGCAAAGCCAACTGCCACACCCTTTTGCCACACCTTTTTTTACACGAAAATTGATGAAAATGCCTTAAATTAGTGCCCGTCGACCCGCGTACCCCCGTCTTTATTATGCATTGCAAGTACATTTCATATTTGACTGTATGCACATACCCTCCAGGGTAGTATGCACAATGAACTAGAAAGATACACTTTCTATGATGAATTAGGATTAGAAAGGTATGAGATGGACACAAAAACTTATGATGACAAAATTGAGATACTTAAAGGGAATCGACATGGTTAAAAGCTGGCCCGGGCCAGGTCAAAAATATAATCTATTGTACTCGACAGTTTAGACGCATCCGGTTTCATTGTTTAGCTAAAGAAACAATGGATTTGTGGGCGTTTCTCTGGCCTATTTATGGCGACTATGGGATATACCTATGTCTATTCCCTTTAAAAACATCTTAAATGAGCCCAAAAAAGAATAAAATTTAAGGGATCTAGCAAAATTTATATACAAATCAGAAATAAAAAGAAATAGCGTTATCAGTTAGAAACAAATTTAGAATAGATGAGATTGATAAATATGACTTTCGTTCTATTGACCGTGATATGATTAAATAACTATCACTTATGTATCTTGTATTCTATAGTTTATTTTTTCTAGTTTATATTTTATAGTTCATTTATTTTTCTTTTATTCACCGTAGCCTAAATGTATAACTAATACTCTGTATAAGTTATATATTTTAGCTTACTAGAACCAATAGTATTTGGTTGATGAATATTTGAATTGAATTGAATTGAATTGTAAAAGAGGCTAAAAGAAAATGTTCCAAACTTTCCAAACTTTGGAAGGAAGAGCGGGAAACAGTTCGTGGTCTTCGCGGTGTAGAAGTGTAAAAGTGAAGAGGTGAGAGGTGAGTTGTTGCGTTTTTACAAACAAGTGAAACAAAAACAAAATTCACTGCAAGAAATGTTCAAATTTCTCCATAGTGTTTAAGTTGGGAAACTTCACAGTTTCCAACTAGTTTCCCGATTGGAAATTAACACTCTAAATTTCGCTGCAGTTTTCGAAATGGTAAATTTACACCTCTGATTTACCATACATTTCCAATTATTGAAATTAACACCTCTGATTTCCCAATAGTGTTCGTCCTTGTAGAAACTACTAGTTTCCAACGAATTTCCAACATCAAAATTGAAATTAGGATTTCCACGCAATCACATTTTTTACAAATCGAATCATTTGACATTTTGGTTTTCCAAAGTTGCGATTACATTATCATATCGCTTCATTTGATGCATTGCCATAAATCATAAAAAGGGGAAGTTTTTGATCAATTTCAAGGCATCTATTTCAGGCTTATCACATCCATGAAGGTAGGTGCCCAGTGTCCCTCGCCCAGTCCCAGCCAGGGCAAAATTCAGTACAATTACGAATTTTGAATGTACGAACGTAGAAATTTCTCCAGTGTTTAAATTGGGAAACTTAACCGTTTCCAACTAATTTCCCGATTGGAGATTAACACTCTAATTTTCGCTGCAGTTCTCGATATAGTAAATGTACACCTCTGATTTACCATAAATTTCCAGTTATTGAAATTAACAACTCTGATTTCCAATAGTGTTCGTCATTGTAGAAACTAATAGTTTCCAACGGATTTCCAAAATCAAAACTGAAATTTAGGATTTCCACGCATAGATGGTAAAGTGCGAGTTGCGAGTTGCGAGTTGGTTCTTTCTGCGAACTGCGAGTTGCGAGAAAGTGCAAAGTGCGAGTTCGTACATTTAAAGTGCGAGTTGCGAGCTCGGAAAAAAACTTCAAATGTTCACCTTTTTAGCCAAAAAACTGGGATGTTTTGGATGGGTCTTGTAAATCAAGGGATTTCAAGAAGAGTGAAGAATCTATTAATGTTCATCAAATCGAAATTCAAAGTTTAGCATAATTCGTAGAGGGGCACTAACATACGGTTTTTCTTTGCAGGGAGAACAATCTCATACTCATAAGTATAGCAATATAGGTATAGGTGCTATTTGAGTTGGTAATTCGCTATTTGTCCAAGACAATTTGGAAATCATAGCCAAAACTGACAAAGTTTCTTAGTTCAAAATTGAACTGTGATCGCTTCTTGGAGTTTCTTAATTTTGTGGAGAAATTTCAGGCTGATCATCACATCCATACGTCCATGAAGGTAGGTACCCAGGGTCCCTCATCCAGTCCCAGCCAGGGCCAAATTCAGTAAAATACGCCTAATAAAGGAGTTACCACCAATCCCAGGCCACCGATTTACGAAACTTATATTTGTTACAAGTTTTATTTGCTTGCTGAATCGTTAGCCATTTTTGTGTGAGACATTACTCTGATTGTGCTCTGGAATCATTCGAGACTCTTCCCACAATTACAGTTCACAGCTTCTTTGGTGTCTCTCAAATCCCATTCTAATAATGCACAAGAAAAGACTCATTTACCGCAGAGACAGCCACTATTGAACTTCAAAGGGAAGGCGATGACGTATCAACTTCGAGCTTTGCACCCAATTCCCAAATGCACGATAAAGGTTTTGAGCGCGCAAAACAGTCAGTCGTTTCAACTCATCTTTGATCTTGTTTACTTTCAGTTTTTGCGATCGCGCTGCTGCATGATTTGAATCGTAGCTGTCTCGCTGAATTCCACAAAGCTCGAGATCTACAAACCAAGTGACCCAGCAACAACAGACGTGATTCAGACAGGTTTGTGTAATTTCATACTTCAACTTTACTCTTTGTCGATCCTGGGGATAGGAGTGATTTACCTCGTTATGTTGTTATCCAGTCCTGCATAAGTCTCAACGCAAGTTTTTACTTATGCGCTGCAGTTTTTCATTTATATGAAGATGGCTGCACTAAGAGGACGGACTTACTCCATACCGAGTCCCAAATGCACAAATGAATAAAATCCAGTGAGGGTGTAGCTGCTCGACCAGCATTCTTCCATAAGTTTGTGCTTTAGTTTAGTGCTTAGACATTTGAACTAAACAAGTGGTCGCCTACAATTCCCTCCGATATAGCACAGAAACTTTTTGTGGTTGGGTAATTCATTAAATGTTTCTGCCTTTGACGTGACATTTTTCTTATCTCTGTTTCAAAGCCCAAATCAAAGCGGAAGCTCATCACCTGCGAATGTTCTTTCAAGGTTCAAGAAATGGTTAGTTGAAATTTTTTCTTCTTCTTGCATTGCTTGCTTGATAGAGATCGTGTAACATTTATGAATCTCCTTAGTTTTTTCTGCGAGGTTTTAGTAAGCAGCGTGACCATGACAGAAATTGACGGGTGTCTCCAGAGAATCAGTAACCGCCATTTGGATGAGCACTCCTTTCAGGGCCAATTTGCCTAAATTGGCGCCATAGTATAAGCATCTCACTGCGCCTGCGCACTCTGGATGTGGCCATATGGGAACATTTGGGCAGTCCTGCCTTTCATGTACATATTCAAGTTTCTTTGTTTGTTTCTGTCTATGCTTATGCCCCTGCTTATGATGTCTCGTTACGATATAAACTGATAATTTTTAATGAAATTATCAAGTGGACTTTCCAAATATTGCATTTGGTTGCTGACGTAAGTGTGAAAACGGTCATCTATCTTTTCATAATCCCAGTCAAGCGTGCATAGACTAGGGGCGCTGCGCTGATGCAGTTCCCCTGCAGATGCAGATGCAGATGCAGATGCAGATGCTGTTTCTGTTCTGTTCTGGACAATTAGAGCCCTGCAATTTCGCATGTGTCTTCATCAGAATTAAATCTATTTTCAGTTCATTGATGTGTCACGCGACCTTCTCATGACCTCACAATGTTGCATTTTCAGATCAGGCCGGGGATGGTTCAGTTCTGTTCTGAAAATCTTCAATCATTGATTTCGAGAAACAAGCAAGCGGAAAAAAACATCAGTCCAGTTTTTTACGGAATTTGTGTGGTTAAATTGCATCTGTTTTGCGAAGAAAATTGGAAAACGAATGATGATGTCATCGCAAAAAATTCATGTCCTTTGCACATCTTTATTGCCAAAATACGCACAATCTTGTGTCAAATTGCAAAGAAATTAGTGGATAGAAGATCAATCTTAGTACAAATTGCTTTGTCCCTTCCTTCTCCGTTGCAACTGCATCTTTTTTCTTTATATGAGAAACTTGGATCAGGCCATGATACTAAAAGTTTCTTAATTTAACATGAAATTTTGTCCATTTTAGTACTAAAAGTTTCTTAATCGGTTTCTTATTTTTTGAATGCATGAATTGTCAATGTGGTCGCTAACACTGCTGCAGATATGTTTCTTGATATTTAAAACATCATATTGAATAACAGTGTTCTATCATGTTGAAAACACAAATGGGTAGATAATATTGCCCAATAATAAAGGTTCAACGATCTATTTGCTATAAAATTCATGCTTTTAAGTTTGAAAAGTTTTTTAGTACTTCCCAGTATAGTACTAGAGTTTCTTAAAATTTTGGCCATCTTAGTAGTAGTTTCTTACAAGCCAGTTTCTTATAAAAAAACGAGCATTGCAAAAGGTTCAAACATCTTCAAGCTGTCCTCAAGCTTTATATTTTGACCACTATTGAAGGAAAGTGACTATGGTGTATCGCCCCAAAATATACTCTTACACCTTGTCAAGAATCTGCAAAGATCAGCAATTAAATCTATTCGAAAATCGACAAATCCACATACCGATAAACATCAGAAAAACAACAAATCCAGTCAACCCCAGAAAAGGTCAATAAACCGTAAATAAATCCAAGAAGAGCGTCAATCTCTGGAAGATAAGGTAAAATACTAAGCTTTTGAACGAAAATAAATGAAATCAATACAGTAAATCATCAGAAATGGGAGGATCTGATGAATGAATGAGGACGAGACATTTTGTTGCTGTTGTTGTTGTTGTTGTTAATGTTGGACTAACTCATGTTTTTGCGACCACCTATCTCGGTTCAATGAAATATTTTACCGTCTGAACCGTCTGGTGACTTGCGAACTTTCAAAGAAGAGTACAACAACACCTTTAAATATCTGGTAAGGAGAGAAGTGCAACTTCCTTGTTCAAAAGAGAGCAAGATAGATCGGGAATTTTCGTCCGATTATTTGGACCTGAGAAAGCAGTCTCAAAAGATGGTTTCGTTGTGTTTTTTCAAATTAGTCTCAAGGAACGATGCAAGGAACACAGCTGCAAACTGTTGACAGAAAAAGCAACGTGAATTTCAAGCCGCTTGATCTAGTATTTACTCCACTCCAGGCCATCTTCAATGGAAACCAAAGTATCAAATCAGAGTTAACTCTGATCAAATACTCGTTTTTAAGTCGTCTTAAGTTAGATCTTCCCACTACTGGAAGTTTTCGAGCTTTACTGAGCTTTTATAATTGTCATTCCATAAAATTTGATAGCAGAAAAGTTCGAAAAAATCGAAAATTCCGCTAAGGATTGGAAAAATTTACAAACCTGCTTTCCAAAATCGAAGTGTTTCTAGGTCTAAAAAAATTATTCCAAAGACGCCTTCGAATGAAAACTTGCAAGCAAAGAGGTAAGATTCCTTTCTAGACGTTTGATGGACATCTAAACATAGCACGAAAGAATGACATGCTCCACTTAGTTTGCTTTTGTTTCCTTTATTGAGAACATCGAATACAATAGATTATATTTGACAGACTCAGTCTCTCAAGCAAAGTCATTTCAACTCCGTTGATTCACAGTTTCTTACGAGTTTCTTCTAGGCTTCGTAACAATCTTCATGTCTACCACCGTTCCCTGGGGGGGGGGGGCTGACGCCCCAAGCCTCCTACGCCTATGCTCAAGTACTTTCCAACTAATATTATGCATGCAAAAAATAAGTGAAAATAACAATGCTGGAAGGGCATCTTTGACTAAGGGAATTCATCCATAACCATTTTTGTTGCAGTGCGCGACGAACCCTTCATAAGAAAGTCAACCCTTGGATCTCTAACGAAATCTCTTGTTCTTGTAACCATATAAATGCATTGATAACAATAAGCATTAATATCCTTGTAGCAGACTTTTTATTGCCCTAATACTTGGGGCTTTTGAGCAATTTCACCCCAATTTCACCCGTTCGCGGAAAAATTCACCAGTAGTCTTTTTTTTTCGTCTTAGCACTGCCTCGACTGCTGCTGCTGTCGGCACTCCAATCCAGTCGAAGAAAACAAAGAAGTAAGTAACTTATTCAAGCTGCTCATACTTTTGTGCAGCAAAAGCTATTAAAAAACTTAGGTTGAGTTGATGGGACTTCTTTTCCATTCCATAACAGGTAAAATGCAAGTTACATATATCTAAGATCACTTTTTCCATGCTTTTGTACTCACTTTCATATTTCTTGATAGCGACTTGGCTCGAGAAGTTGTAGGAGATAAATCGTAGTGCATTTTAATAAACGTATTTAGCCGTTTCTTTTCTTATTAAGCATTCATTTTTGTATTGTATTCATCGTAATTCCAAATGGAAGGCTCTTTGAACAACAACCTTTTGTTGAGGGGTTTGAAAAATTATTGAAATAAAATGAAAATTAACTGTTCATAAGAAGGCAATCAGTCTGGACTCTGGTTTGTAGAAAAGTATGTTCTTATTCACGGGGTCTTCCTGTATAGTATTACTATGACAGCTGTACCTTCCGCAGGGAAGTATCAGTGTGGAGAAGCCATGTGACAACTTCCCACTCTAAATCATTGGCTCTATCCCAAATACAAACTCTCGCAATTCATCCATTAAACAGTCGATATTAACATCTTTCTTTCAATTTCTGCTACAGTTCTTCGAGTGCCGCAGTAAATTTGTGGAAGAAAGGGGGTGGAAATGATGGCAGAACGTCAAACCCAAGAATTTATGTCTGATGAGAAAGATCAGGGTAACATCCTGAAAGTCAGTTCCCCCAACTGGCAACGTCCAGTAATTAGACGAGCTAATTGAAGACTTGATAGAAGAAACGAAGAAGAGGCTTGGACGAGTCCAATTAAATTTTGATGAAGTGAAGAGTCGTTGCTGAGTCTTCTATGAAGAAGGAGACCATCTAAGTAGTTGAAGTCAGCTTTAATTGACAACTACCGGATGTCCTAAAAAATTTATGCGTTTAAACAGTTCCTGCAGAGAAGCTTTCCTTCAAAAAGATTTCCGTTAAATTTATGACGTAGATGTGTTCTGAACTTACTATTTGTGTCCTCATAGAGCAATTCACTTAAACATGCAATATTTCTGAAGAAACCTAAACAGATGGTTTTTGAATTTTGCTGCTACTATCCGAGCCACTGTCTATTCGTATTTGGGAGTAAATTTTGAGTCAGATCAGCGATTTAAAGCGTCAGTTTTTAAAAGTTTGTTGCTCAATCAATAGGAACGGTGTCAAGCAGGGTACACTACTAAAAGAAACTTTCTCACCCAAGTTTTGTTTCAGTTGTAGTTGCTCAGTCATTATAATGAAACATTAAGGCATTTGACTTCAAAGCACAACGAATTTCCAAGGAAGGATATATTTAGAAGAAATCTGAGCTGCCCCAAGAAATCTTTGTAAGTCACCCAAATACCCAATTTCACTACGTGGTTTGATAACCATTTGTCGTAGGGTGCGTTATAATTTTGGGTATGTAGATGAATCACTCCGAGAAGGCGATTTTGAATTGGAGATGGAAGATAGCAAAATCTACGAAACAAAAAAATTGTTTTAAATCCAGGCTCCTTGGCAAAACTGTTCAAACGCTTAGCCTTTTCTGGGACACTCAGTAGTAAAGTAGCCATTAAGGACGTATCTTTTGTCATGTAGTAAAATTGTGAAAGATAAACAAGTAAATAAAGTAAAATATAAAACGCTTTGGTATGATACGTTTTAAGGATAGAACATTGTCAAGTCCTCTCTTGATAATGGGCTATGCTAGAAACGTCATTCTTGATTCAGTGCATGTCAAACTGCTTCCATTTTACTTTATTTACTTGTATAACCATCAAATATACTCTTTTAATCTTTGATAACTGGCTTTGGACTCGCACAATCAAGCTCCTTCATAGAAGCGAACTCGAAACCCTTAAAGGGAATCTAAACACACATACAAGTATTTCTACAAAAATGCAAGTGGCTTGACGCTTGACCCACGTTTTTATGCTTAGATTCTCTCTAATAGTCAGATCATGTTTAGCGTCAACAATAACGAACAGAAACAAGACACAGGCCGAAGAGCTGTGTTGTCTTACTTCCTTCATATGGGTGAGATTAAAGTGCTTCTATTCCAACCTATCATAAATATGGTGTTTGGTAACCTTGAGTGGCAGTTTTGGGATTATGATAACAAATGCAACTATGCTGTCATTGCAACAAACAAACTCATAGATCCAATGAATGAAAGTGGAACCTTACAAAAGTATATTACTGAGTTATGCATACGGCAAGAAAAAATACGTATTATTCGCTGAAAGGCAACTTTTATTTAGTGCTTACATGGGAATTTAATCCCTTTCTGCCTTGCCAGGGTATGGAGGGTGATTTTGTCCATGTCTATATAGACAGAAACTGGCGGGATGAAGAGTCTGCCCGAAGGCAAGGATGAAGCTGACATAAATGCGCATGCGAGAATGATCAGTTTTTGTTACTGCAATCAATTCGATTGTAGGAAGTTTTTATCCCGTCCTTGTCCTAATCGAAACATATTTTTGCTTTTGCAGTAGTCATGCTTGACCTCAGTTATAAAAGCTCGTTATAAGCATCATTATTATTATGGAAGTTATGAAAGGCAATGTTTCCATCATTACATGCCTATCTTGTTCCTTACAATGCAATGTCATTTGTCGAGCTTTATGTGGGAATATGTTAGCAAGATGAAGTACAGTAGGTTCCAGCGTATAAGAAAGCCCCCTTCAGAAGAGAGAAGTCTCATTTTCTTCACAAGAAAAAATTCTACGTCTGAAATTAAGATGTTTCTTATTTTTAGGTTTGCCATAGTATATTCCTAAATGCCAAAAAACTATTCCCATTAATGACTTTAATGGAAGGTAGTGTCCTCAAAACAGGATGAGCATTTTCAAAATTAAAGATCCACACAACAAAAAAGTAAAAGAGGCTAATTGCAGTACAAAATATCCGGTTTTCACGAAGTCAGCCTGTACTGCATCGAAAAAGTGGTACAATATCATCGTACAATACTACCAGTAGTGTTCAATATGCATGCATGCACGGTGCTATCACGTACATTGACTTGGTTTGATTTGATGGTACCTATGTGTAAGAAACTTTGACCCTGATCATGAAAATGTCCCTTTAAATAAGAAACTTTATGAGGCCTCACATTTAAAAATGGTTTCTTATACGCGGCAACCTACTGTATTTTAAAAGTTGAAAACTATTGCAGACATTTGTCTATATTTTATAGCCAATGAGTGTTTAATTTAACTGAAGTAGTCTGCAGAAATGATAAAGGTCAAAGGAAGATAATGTCTGTTTTGTGATGTCTCCTGTCAACATCAATGACGTTTGTAGTTAAGGTAGACATTCGACGGGTCTGTTGGTACATACATTCAAAAGTGAATTGGGCTCCAAGCTCCAAGACTGTGTTCTAACAGCACTAATTATCAATTATGTAAAATGAAACATAGATATAGAGAAGTTATCATGCTAGCTTTCTCAACTGCAACATCTTTTGTTACAGTTTCTCTACCAAGAAGGCGAAGAAAGGGGAGAATCATAAAATGCTTGAATTTCACTTGATACCCTAGTTTGGAAAACAAGTCAACATGTAACATTTCGCCAGTAATAGATTTATGCGAAACTCCAAATTTACCTATGTTTTCCAACCGCGAAAACTAATGAAACATGTAACTTTTCGTCCTAATAAATCTATGGGAAACTCCAAATTTACCCATGTTTTCCAACTGTGAAAACTCATGTGTAAATTTCCCTGCCGTTTCCTTCAAGAAAAACAGACGTTTATCCGTAATTTCCAACTTGGGAAATCAGGCGTTTATTTTAGAAAATTCATGGGAAAACGAAATGTGCTTTTAGCCGCAATTTAACACGTTGGAAAACAATAGTGAAACTCGTAGTGTACACATGATATTTTTTTGGATTATGCTTGGAAACTAGACTTTTAACCATAGTTTCCTACGAAAAAATTATGTGTAAACCAGATCACTTCTTGCCGTGATTACGAGTGAGTGCGCTCATTGTTTTTAACCCGTAGCACACGGAGAGAAAGACACACAGCAAAGTTGTCTTGTTGGAAATTTTGCTCAGGGACAGGGGAAAACTGATGAAACTTGCCTTCAAAGACAAAGTTGAAAAAAAAGTTATCACGTTCAATTTGCATCATTTTGTGTTTCTTTTCTTAACTGTATAGAATTTTTTGCTCGTTCCTGTGATTTTTGTAGCTCTTATTTTCCGTTGGGTTGTTTGGGCAAGAATTGTCATGTGGCAATACAATATTTTCTGGATGCACAATTGTTTATTGATTTGATGTGCAAAGCCCTACAGTTCGGTACAAGTTCCCGATCGGAGATTTACTCCCGATCGGGCATATTCCTGATTGGGATAGTATTCCTGATCGGGAGTCAGTGAAAGACTCCTGATCAGGAATAAATGCCTGATCAAGAATGATAGAACGCCTGAAAAACTTGTTGCAATAGTTTGCAGGAAAATACAAAATATGAAATCTAGCAATAAAGGTCTCAAGCTCTCATTCTTCTATTTTAAAATTCTAAGCTAAATACTAGACAATATTATCACTAGAAAGTATGAATGGCTTCTCTTCAATGATCCTTATTTAGACAATGGTCCCTCCCACCCCCTACCCCCACCATCATTTTGGATCCATTAGTCCCTTATTGGAAAATTTATTTTTAACTACTTTCAGCCACAGTAGTATCTCTGAAAACTGAAAATCTCCTGTTTCCTAGCCTGAGTTGCCTAGTTTTGCTCCCTTGCTGCCCACAGCTAAAAATGTTGCTGATCGGGAACTCTGATTTCCATGCGGTCAAAATAGGTTTTTCCAGACACCGGATTGATTTGTGAGGAAAACAAAGAGGTCCGCCAATTATTTCAATGCGCATAACAACATTTCTGAATTTGTTGTTCCTGATCAGGATTTTACTCCCGATCAGGCTGCGATTTGGCTCCCGATCAGGAATTTTCCTGATCGGGAGCAAATCTCTGATCGAGAACTTGTACCAAACTGCCCTATGTATGTGACTGGGAGGGGCTGCTGTGCTGGTGTGCTTGTGGCATTTCAGGGTGGGCAAGGGTCTGATGCGGTCTGCTTTGGCTTGGGAGTGTCCTAACACTCATGGTAATTTGTCACCGATCAATTTAGCAATATAGGTTTTAAAATAGGGAGTTACGATTAGTTTATCTACTGAGAGTGAGCTCCTCCTTAAAAAAAATGCCACTTCATACATACCCTAATTGTTTCTGTTTCTACCTAGTGTAATTTGCATTTGTCATTATTTGTATTTGATGTATCCTTAGTTAATTAAAGGGTGTCTCAAAAAAAATTGTTTGACATTTGATTAAATATTGCAAAATAAGGACAACATGAACAGGCACGTGGAAAGATAACCCTGCTCCTAAGATTATGAAATGACTTTAGAGACTAAACTTGTGCAAATCAGTTGAAAATTCGCTGAGTTAAGAGCTCTCGAAGATAAAAAATATGCGATAGCTGAAACCAGAGCTGTAATTGTATTATCAGAGCTGTAATACTATTACAGCCCCCAGATTACTTGTATTACAAAAAGCTCAAAGACAGAGGTAAAGGAAGCTTATCCAATGTCACACCTCTTGATGATATCAGAGCAAACCAAATATGACTTCTAAAGTAAATTATTTCTTGTGATCATTTGCAAAATTTCCTTAACATGCAACAGTGGTTCAAAACATAATCGGCGAGAGACTGAATCTGTTCCCTCAAAATATCCATATGCTTGATGGTTAGGTTATCAAATACCTGTTTGAATCCCACTTGGTTCACCCTGAAACAACTGAGAAATAACAGAGGCGACGGCCCCATGATTTTTTATTGGATTTGCAAGATTCTTGTGTCAAAAATTAATTCAAAATCTCAGGAAAAGGGTGACTTGACCAAAGGTCCATTCAGCGTATCAGTGTATCCATATGTTTTAGTATTTAATCAAACATCAAACAATTTTTTTGAGACACCCTGTAGTGGAATTTTAAAATGAACAGAACTGAAATGATACTTTGGAGAAGAGATTCTTTTAAATTTTATTTGGTTGGCTTTGAATGTTAACTTTCACAGTTTTCATCTGCATTACTCTGCTCTCATTGCAAATCTGACAAGTTAAATACTGTTAGCTATGTTAGTACCAGAAGTGAAATTGATAACATTATTTTGAATGTAGGGAGCTCTGTTTGTTTGTCTTGGATTTACAGTTAGCAAGCAGGATGAGTATGTTTTAAAAACTTCAGACATGTGAAAAGATCAAGTAAGAGATGCATGATGACATTGGCAAATACCGCCATCTAGACTTTACCACCGATACCCTAGACTGTGTTCCCTTGCCAACCATGATTTCTATGCAAAAAATTTTTGACTCATGCAAATAACTAACTCGTATCTAATATAGTAGCTTCCCTAAGCCTTTTAGCTATTCTACAAAAGAGCCTGAATAGAGCAATATTTTTTACAATTTTATGCGATTTGATTGAGTGGCGTTAGAGCTTCAATCGCAATTGTGCACTTTCAGAAATTCTACAAAATTTAATGAAATATTGTTTGACCCGGAAGGTCTATTTTCACCTAGAATGAAGTTAGATGTTGTTTAGGCCTCAGCAGCATGGTTGCTTTCCAAGGCCCTCCTGCCAGAGAAGCCTAGTGGAAAACTTTTTTTCAGATTTTCTTCATGCCAGTGTTTTTGGCATAACAATTTGCTTTGTTTTGGTCTGATGTGATGAGTAGTCAGGGGTGAATGCGCAACTCAGTATACATAATATGGCATGGTGGCAATAATTTGGAAACATGCACAGTCTGTCAGTTGTTTTCTTCACTTTTTGCCTAATGACAAGAACTTAAGACTTCTTTATAATCATAGTGACTGATACAGTTACAGTATCATATTGCCATTTTGTCATTTCTATGTGTAAAAGGGTGATTTTGGACAAGACACATCTGCAAGACCAAAGACTTCAGGAAGTTGAAGAAAGTGCATCCGAAATTGCAACAATGAGCAGTAACTATGGTAAGCAAATTTTGCTGTAAAATTGTTTAGCCCAATGCAAGAAACAAAATCTGTTTACATAGCCCCCAAGGATCTACAAAAATATCAATAACCTGGGGCTTCAAAGTGAACTATCGGTCTTCGGTCTTCATTTTATAAACACCCTCTGATAAACAGGGCCAAGAAGCTCATGTTCATGAAGCTCATGAAGTCATGTTCGAAAGACTTTATCCCGCTGTTTGAACAAATTGCTCTCGATACGCAAAGAAGGAAACTTACGTTTTACCATCTGTAAAAACTAAAAAAGGGCGGACTTCCGTGAGATATCGTGGACGATAATGTGGAATCAGATTCCTGAAACGTTAAGGATAGAGCAAAACAAAAATACTTTCAAAAGGAAACTCAAAACAATAAAGGATTTAATTTTGCAAGCTACCTTTAACAAAGAGAGTGCTTTGATAACAAATAAGGACAATGCTTTTATTTATTATTGACACGTTTTAACCCTGTCAGGCCTAGGGTATTTGATGCTCTAGGAAGACTAGGGGGGCTGATTCAGCCCCCCTAATTTATTTCCGTTCTGGACAACCTAGAGCCATGAATCTTTGCATGTGTATAGAACAGCATATGATGAACCTAAAAATGAAATCTATTTTTAGATATGTCACGTGACCTTTCCATGATGTCACATTATTCAATTTACAAAGTCAATAGGGCTCAGTACTAAAAATTTCAATCGTTGATTGTTAGAAAACGAAAAGCGCTAAAGACATCAGTCAAACTTCATTGTATTCTATGTCTAAATAGAATTTGCTTTGTGAAGAAAAATTAATAAAAAGTGATGACGTCATCACACAGGAATGCAAAGAATGTGCGCATGCGTAATGCGAAAATCCGCAAAACCACACGTGCAAATTAAAAAATAGCTATTTGGTTGGATAGAGCATCAAGAGTAGTATGTATCCCTCTCCTTTCATCATTTTATCACATCAGCTGTAGATTTTATCAGCAATTATCCAAAATTTTGCACAGACATCTTTCGAAAATTGATTGTGCTTACCCCCTGGAACGAAATTAATTTTTGTGTAAAATCAATTTTTGATTGTGAGAAGGATAAAAACTAAGAGTCAGAAAGTTTCAGCATTTTAAGTGCACTTGAAAAAAGCTACAGCCCAAATACCACTAGGGGGGCTGATGGAGCCCCCCTAGGCTTGATAGGGTTAACTGTAACCTTTTACTTTGGGATTTTTTTGTAGGCGTATTTAACAGATTAATTTTTAACTAAGATTAGAGTATTGCAGGTCCATATCAGCATCTGCTGCCTTAAGTTAACCTGCGTAACCAAATATAATATGTATGTAATATGTATGTATGTATGTAAGCTACATTTTGTTTTACAATATTCAATCATTGTTTTCAACCTCAGTCTCTAAAAGTGGTATTGGAAAATTCTTACCAGATGTCCCACAAATTTCTTGTTGACAACATGATGCACAAGTGAAGAAACTGGACTTTACAGTGTGGAAATATTTTCTGAAAGAAGTTTCTGAACCACATTGTCGCCAATCCCCTTACAATTTAATGGAACCAGGCTTCATTTTTTTTCATTAATTCTTATTTAGATACAATACCTCATCAGCATAACAAAGTAAATATTGATATTAATATCAAGAAAAAACAAAGCTGCTCTTCCATGGGGTTGTGTTTGTGTCGCTCTTTGGGATCTCGTTCCAGGCACTTGCTCCCTGGTATACGAAAGACTTTTTGCAGTATTCAAGATGAAGCCGAGGAATTTCGAAATCATCAATTTTTATTGTGTTATATCTCGAAATATTCGACCTAGGAGTGAATTTATTTTTGAGGTTCTCTGGGCACAGTCCATTGTTTTTAGTCTGTCATATTTCATTAGATTGCGTACATCGAGCCAATCACATACCCAACCATCTTTGTGCCTTGCGCATTCAATTAGTCTGCGTGCCCTGCTTTGCAACGGCTGAAGGGATTCCAATTTCGTGTTTGACAGACATCCCCAAATGACACTGCAATATCTCAGTTGGCTTTCAATTAATGCTCGATAAACAGTTGCCATATGATTCTGGGAAAGAATGCTTTTGAGTTTAAACATCGCCCCTAAACCATTTGTTATCTTTCGCTTTGCTGTTTTGAGTTGTTCTTCCCAATTCATGCTTTTGTCTATTATGACAACACCAAGATGTTTTGTTTTTTGAGCTCTGCATAATTTTTTATCTTCTACTTCAAGGTCAGGAAAATCTTGGCTTTGTTCAGTTATTTTGGATGCCCTATCAACATAAATTCGCTTTTTAGTGCTGATAGATCAAGCAAAATGTGTCAGCATTGTGGAACAACATCATTGCCATTACCTATTATTTGCATTCAGGACCATACTCATGAAAAAATCTGTTTTCCATTGCAGGTAGTGAATTCATTGTGCGCATCTCTATTTTTGAATGTCAGCTTTGTGACGTGTTTCTACGTCATCAAAATGACATCAAAGAGCATATTGATACAATTAAGCATCTGGCAAGCTACAAGGTAGCAATCTTTTTTTCAATCCAGCTTGACACCCCTTTTTGGTGAAGAGCATTCCCTCATCTTGACCCAGATGCACTCTTTTTTCAAGTGTTTTGCTAAGAATGTTTGGAAACATATTAATAGGTATTATTTAGTATTTCTTTGAGGGGAACCAACAATTCTTGCGCACCTTTGGCACTTTTACCTTCTATTGTGCTTTCAGCTCTTTCTTTTTGTAGGCTGCCTCCCATCAACCTTAGGCTGGGTTAGAAAAGAAATTTGTGCGTCAACGTGGCAAGGATCATGATTTCAGCGGCATTTAACACAATTCTTCTTTCATCAACATCAAAATAATTAAAACACAAAAAATTGTTGCCTCTATCCTGTAGTTTGATTGTTTTACCTGGCAAACTTTCAGTGGCACTAAATAAGGTATAAAAAGAATTATGAAAGATCACTGAGCAGTGCATATGTGTTCTTGGAGGAAATGTGGAAAAGCATAGACATATCTATCCTGCAAGGGCATATAAGCACATCAGGGCTGTCTGACTTACGTATCCTTCTAAGTGCAAAATATGCCATTTTACCTACATACTTTAAATGAGGAATGTTTGTGGAAAACCTATACTTCTATGTTGCTGTTTATCATTTTCAGCCAAAAATGGGGTAATACCTGTGCATTTTGGCAGTGAAACTCACTCATTTAGACCCATTAAGGACCTCTTTGAGCAGTGCCAAGGATGCCTTGATAAAACTTTGCAATTCCTTTCGAAATTTGCTTCTAAATCAATAAATTTTAAGTCCATTATGATCACTAATAGCCGCTACTCTTCAAAGAAGGGTCCCCTGCTTGGTTGCATAATTTGTGTATATCAAATAACAGAAGACTTAAATCAAAGAACCCTTGGGGGGGCGGACTCTTAGAGCCAAGCCACATTTGAAAGTGACATTCATCTTCCGCTTAAAACTTGACAAACTGCAAAGAATGCGTAATAGAAACTCTCGCCAAGTTTTCTTTAGCTCGTGCCTTATTATTTGTGATATCTGTCTCAGTAAAATGGAAAGGAAAATTGTCGGTTTCGGAAATCAAAATATAAACTCAAAATGAAAGGTATCCTACTTCCTAGCCTGATAAATGGATCAAAAACGCATGGTCCAAAACCCTGATATCACAATTGAAATTAATCCTTTTATCGTAAAATTGTTTATTAACTTAATTAGTCGATGGCGAGTCCAACCGCCCTCGTAAATATTGGAAAGGGTGTGTTTCCTTTGTTTTCCTATTGCCTATTGCGGCAATTGACATCATTGTTCCAAAAGAAGCAGGCGCCGAAGGAGAGAGCTGCAGGGAGCGTTCCTAGCTGCTTAAATGTCATCAGTCTGTATGTTGACTCCATCAATGCCCTATTTGTGGCCTCATTGCTCCCAAAATGACTCTTTGAGCCATGACAAAACAACGAAACCACGGACGACAGACGACAGACATGGGACAGATATCGCTCCTATACCATAGACTCCATGAGTCAAAAAGGAGAAATGGAGCAGCACTCATATAACGACGTTAACAGGTAGTTTGATATGTAATGATATGTAACCTTGGAAAAATTTATCATTTTAAAATGTTTTTGGGTCTTTGAAAATAACTAAGATTAGTAGGTTTGGCAATCAAATTTTGAAGACTTTAAGATTACTATTCTGGGATACCCTGTATCCATACCTGCTGACTACTCTAACCTTAGATTTTACTTCTGTTTAGAAACGTTTAAAAGGCAGCCTCGATGAACATGGATACTCAAAACAAAACAACGTCGATGAACAAGACTCATCAAAAGACCAGGATTCGTGTCAAAACGTAAGTTTATATGGAGTGAAGGCATGCTCCAGCAGCTATGGGCTTTGTGAGGCTTGGTGAAGGTGAAGTTGCGGTTTTCTGCGCCAAGCGCTGGAATCGCAGAAAGAGCTAAGCGCTAATCGAGTCCGCGACCCCTTGTCATGACGCTCAAAGGTGCTGGTGGTATTTGAACCCCGTCCACCTGACTGTTCTGGCTGCAAAGTCAGTGGAATACAACACGGCACCACAACACCTTTACGGAGCACAGGAAGCTTGTGCCCATACTTCCTGTGCTCATCCTCAAAGGCTTGTTTTCATCCTACCATGGCACAGGCCAGGTATGTTTACTTTAGGGAGTGACTTTATCAATAGCATCATTGCTACTACATCATTGAGGGACTCATTCAATATCAGATAAGGTACAAGGTAAGAAAAATAATGTATCAAAATTAAAGAAAGGTTAAGTAAGTTTTAGCCTGTTTAAAACTTAGAAAATTTTCTTGTAGAATTGATAACTTCTATTTTATACAATGGTCTCTGAAGTGTTTGGACATCCTTTATCTACTGTATATGCTGACTACTCTATATCACCTTCGTTCTGATTTCTGCACAGAAACTTTTAAAGGACACCTTTGATGAACATGCTTACTCTAAGCCAAGGAATATTGATGAACAAGACTCAACAAGAGACCAGGATTCAGTTCGGAACGTAAGTGTGCTATAAATCCAAAGGTTTTTCTCCACTATGTATTCGTTGATGTCTGTCAATGTTTCTTTTTTCAGTAAATATCTTCCTACATGTATCACATGAAATGGTTTCTCTCCAGCCTGCATTCGCCTATGTCATTCAAGGCTCCATTTTTTCAGTAAATGCCTTCCTACAAATATCACATTGAAAGTTTTGGCTCCAATATGCAATCGCTTTTTAACAGTTCTACGTGGTGTACATGAGTCTACAGGTCACAGGTTGATAGCTTGTCTTAATACTTTATATACAGGGTGTCTCAAAAAAATTGTTCGACGTTTTATTTAAATATTGAAAAATAACGACAACATGAACAGACTCATGGGAAGATAAACCTGTTCCTAAAATTATGAAATAATTTAGAGACCAGAATCTTGCAAATCGGTTGAGAATTCACTGAGTTGCAAGCTTTCAAAGATCAAAAATATACGATAGCTGAAACCAGAGACCCCCAGATTGCCTGTAATGCAAAAAACCTCAACGACCGAGGTAAATGAAGCTTGTCTAATGTCATACCTGTCTTTGATATCAGAGCAAACCAAACATACTTCCAAAGTAATTAGATCCTTGCGGTCATTGTCAAAGTTTGCTTAACATTGCTTATGTCCAAAACCAGTGGTTCAAAACATAATCAATGAGAGACTGAATCTGTTTCCTCAAAGCATCCATATGCTTGAAAGTTAAGTTATCGAAAACCTGTTGAAATCCCATTTGGTTCGCCCTGAAACATTTGAGAAATTACAGAATCGATGGGCTATGAGATGTTTACAAAAACTGCCATCTCGAGGCTTCTGGTTTCAGTTTTCGCACAAATTTGAACTTCAAAGGCTCGTAACTCCATGAATTTATAGCGGATCTGCAAGATTCTGGTGTCAAAAATTAATCTAAAATCTCGGGAAAACGGTCACTTGACCTATTGTTCATTCAGCGTATCGTTATTTTTAAGTATTTAATCAAACGTCGAACAATTTTTTGAGACACCCTATATGGTAGTTATTTTCGATGGAATGGCATGTGTAACAAGGCAACAAAGCCTAGCACTAAACACAACAATTTTCAATTAAAAAATAAGGAGGGTGTCATCAAAACCACACTCTTGCGGAGGAAGACTCTTCATTTTTTGTACTCTGTCTCTTTATTAGGTGCCCAACTGCTTGGAATTCAGGAATATTGAGGTTCGGTATCAGTCCCCCGCAAAAGTCTCTAACTCAAATTTTTTACACAGTTGAATCGGGCATGCAATTGCGCATCTAATGAGCCCTCTGCCAAAACTGTATGACGATTTTTAAAAGAGTTATTAATTGTTTCTCGTGGTGTACATGAGTCCACAAGCCACAGGTTGATAGCTTGGCTTCAGTAAATACTTTATAATTGGTAGTTATTTTCAGTGGAATGGCATGAATAACAAGGCAGCAAAACCTCGAGGAAGACTGAGCATTTTGTGTACTCTTTTTCCATTCTTCTCTTGATCAGGTTCATGATGATAGTCATAGAAGAAAGAGTTGTCCTGGAGCCAGGAATACAGATGAGGTGACAGAGAACCATATTGGTGAATCAGACTCGGATCAAAGAGTAAGTGATCCAAGTGAAAGATGCAATACTTCAAACGAATTCGGAGAAGGAAGATTTCAAGGAAGGCTAACGAAAATTGGAGATACCAATGTTGACAACACCAACTTGGATGAGAGGATGTCTATCACAGAGTTAAATACCAAGCAAACTTATCCATGCGATATTTCAGGAACCTATTTTCAAGGAACACAAGAAGGGGCTTACACTGCTACAAAGATCAAGCAAGAAGAAAAAGACAATGATGTTACTGATAATGATTTTGATGACTTAGCTTCTCTTATTGGAAGATTTTTAGAGGACAGTGATGATTACTCACAAATTGTTGGAGAACATTGCAATGTGGAATTAATGTCAGGATATACGAAGGACAACAGTTCAAAGGTTTGAGATATCTATTTGATGTCTATATCTTTCAGCTAAAACAAGAAGGTTCTGTCACAGCATATCTTTATTTGTATTGGTTTTCTTGAAAATTTGCAGGACAACGTTACATAGAAGAGGTTTCAAAAGCCTCAAAGTTTTGTGAAATGTAACCAAATAACACCAGAAATTATGCTAGCTTGATGCTGACCAGCTATGTGCTGACAAGGTATTTTTTGGGGGGACTTCTTCCACTAAACTGGGCAAAAAAGGGTTGGCTATTTATTTGTTTCCAGATCAAATGTAAGTTGAAAAAAGTACTATATTACCCCAGGTATTACTTTACCTTTGTAAAGCTAAGATGCGAATTGACCGATTAAGCCATACTGCAGATTAAGAAGAGCGTATCATTCACTTTCAGAATCAAAGATTGCCAAGAAGCAACGGAGAAAAATCTTTCCCAGTTTTGCCGCCAGATGCAAGCCCATCCTTAGTTGACAATGGATCATATCCTGCATTTGTGTCGAGAAGTGAAAGTCAATCGCAGTCAGACGTAAGCTTTGAAATCCTTCAATCACAAAGGGACAGCAGAGACACAGCATCAACAATTTCTGAAAATATATCAACAACCGTTACTGAGATGAACAAAGATAACGATAAAGATGTGAATGTTAACACTGGTGTTGACGCAGATGATACAAAAAACGGTAATATACTTTTACTTCTTGGGTCCATAAAACAGAAGCTACCGGTCGAAGAGTTTAATTTCGTCTGGAACGCAGATTCTAACATGACATGAATGACAAACAATAAAGTCACGCCTTAAAGAAATCCACTTTTTTACCTCAACCTTAATGTTCTCTCTTATGTCTACTTTATTGTTTTCCTATTGTTCTTGAAAAAAATTCAAAGGCCGCGGCTCTACATTAGGCTCTTAAAGGTGGGACTTAAATGCAGTGGTTTTGCGAAACCCCTGGCTCGTACACTTTCATTTCATTTACAAAGATTTTGCAAATTTCAGTCAAACCAAAAAAGTCCATCATCTTGTCTTCGATATTGAAACTAGAATCGTATCCACTTAAAGTTTGTTTTTCTTTGCATGACAAAATCCTTGAATATTCGTGATCATTGTGGTTTCCAGAGGAAATAGTTACTATTTTAAAGGCCGATTTCCAATCAGTGGAGCTTTTGAAGCGGACGGAAATTCTATTTTATGCGAGGGAAAATGTCGCTCTGAAATGGAATAGATAGTTACGGATGAGCAACCTTTTATTGTCTAGAATTCCAACTGCTCGGAAAATTAGGCTGACTGGAAATTGGCCTTAATCCACTTTGCTCCACCCAACGGATGCAATATTCGCGTTAGACGGAAGCAAATAATAAAAGCAATACTTGAATGTCGAATCGAATGGTAATTCAATTATTAACTCGATTTCCAAATAACAAGGGCAGATTTTGTAATACAATAGCATCAGTCGCTTTGGTTCACACCTCAATTCAAAGCGATTAGCGAATGCAGACAAAAGAAATCCTCTCAAGCAGAATTTCAAAACAAACGAAGCCGCAAAGCTGCCCTGAAACCTGTGCGGCAAACTCTCGTTTGTTGTGGGCGAAGGGAGGTTTCTAAGAGAAGGTATGCGCTTATAACGAAAGAAGATGGGTAAATCTAAAGTTCTGTCTCGCGGATTTTGTTTATTTGATTAAGGAGCTGAGAAGTGACTGCGTACAGCTGAGCAATAAATGTGCAAAGTTGTAATGTCCTCTGCTCGGTTTCTGAATTCGGGTTTGCCGTACTGGTTTCAGGGCAACTTTGCGGCTTCGTTTGCTTTTAATTTCTGTTTGAGAGGATTTCTTTTGTTTGCAGTCGCCAATCGCTTTGAATTGAGGTGTGAACCAAAGCGACTGATGTTATTGTATTACAAAATCTGCCCTTGTTTTTCCAAATAATCTTCGAATATACATGGTACGCTTCTTCCGCTTTGACTGTGTCATGTAAATTTTCGTCACAGATCAGCTGAATTGCAATTTTATTTTCAGAGATTGCTGTTATTGATTTGATCGAGTCTTATAAGAATAGATTTCATTGAAAAATTGGGCAACGCATATACATTTTTGTTTCTTTCAATGTAATTAGAGGAAAATATTTAGTGAAAATCTCCCCATCATTTCATGTTTAGGACCAAATCAAAGATTGAGGACAAAGTCTCTTCGAATGCCGATAACGCTGCGAAACAGGGGCAAAGATGAATCAAACGTAGTTGGTACAACGCAGAATATTAATAAGTGTGTCGCATACGAAAGTAAATGTTTGACATCCCATGTATTTACTGCATACGACAAAGATTTCACAACAGAGATGAAATCAGAAATACAAAGCAGTGTTGATGCTAACGAAAAACTATATTCATGCGTTGTTTGTGGCAAAGTATTCAGTACTGATATGGACCTTGAATTACACTTAAGCATTCATGCTGGAAAGAAAGTATATTCATGTAATGTTTGTTGCAAGTCCTTTGATCAGCAAGGAGATCTTAAGGTCCACGAAATGACACATACTGGAAAGAAGCCTTTTTCGTGTGAAGTATGTAAGAGAGCATTTACTATAAGTAGCAGACTCCACAGGCATATGCGAATTCATACTGGAGAGAAACCTTTCATGTGTGATATATGTGGGAAAGCTTTTGCTTTAAATTGGAACCTTAAATCACACAAGCGAATACATACTGGGGAGAGACCATTTTCATGTGGCATATGCAACAAAGCATTTAATGATAGTTGCACACGTAACAGACACAGGCGAACACATACTGGGGAGAAGCCATTTGCATGCGATGTTTGCGGGAAAGAATTTTCACATTCAGGGAGCCTTAAAACACACAAGCGAATACATACAGGAGAGAAACCTTGTTCATGCAAGATTTGTGGCAAAGCGTTTGCTGCTTTATCGACCCTCCTACAACACAAGCGAATACACAGTGGAGAAAAGCCTTTCACATGTGATATATGTGGGAAGGCTTTCACTATCAGTAAGTCCCTTAAAAAGCATAAGCGAATACATACAGGAGAGAAACCCTTTGCGTGTGACGTTTGTGGGAAAGCATTTACTGCCAGTTACTCAGTTAAAATTCACATGCGAGTACATACTGGAGAGAGACCATTTGATTGCGATGCGTGTGGAAAAGCTTTTACTGATTCAGGAAGCCTTAAAACGCACACGCGAATACATACAGGAGAAAAACCGTTTTCCTGCAATATTTGTGGGAAATCTTTTACTGCTAATGAGACTCTTAAACAACATAGGCGAATTCACATAGGAGTAAAACCTTATTTTTGCAATATTTGTATGAAAGCCTTTGCTCTTAAGGGGAACCTTAAACAACACAAACGAATACACACTGGGGAGAAACCTTTCACGTGCGACGTATGCGAGAAAGTATTTGCTGCCAGTAGCAATCTTAGAATACACAAGAAGCGAGTGCACATTGGAGCCAAAACTTTTTAATGTGATATTTGTAGGAAGGCATTTGCTCAAAAATGGAACTTTGAAAGACAGAGGCGAAAGCAGGCTGGAGAGAAACCATTTTTATGTGATGCACGTGGGAAGGCATTGACTGAAAAAAGAATCGTTAACAGACATCAACGAATACATAGTGAAGAAAAACTCTTTTGGTTCAATGTGTGTGGTAAAGCTTTTGCTGTGAGTGTGACTCTTAAGCAACAGAAGCAAATGCATACAGGAGAGAAACTATTTGCATGTGATGTTTGTTGGAATGCATTTGCTGAAAGTTACAAACTTAAAAGTCATCAGCGAATACTTGCCAAATAAAACTTTTTTCGTGCTTTATTTATGGGAAAAATTTTGCTGTCAGTAACTCTCTTGAAAAACACAGTCTATTAATTGTTGGAGAAGGGCCTTTTCGTGCTTCATCTATAGAAAAACATTCACCTGAAGTGCGATCATTGAAGCAGATATGCTGACACATGCTGCAGAGCTATTACCATGTTGTGGTTATTGTGGAATGCATTTACTGGTAAAAGCCCAGCTCACGTAAAAGACAAGCTAGTACTGCCTGGTGAGCCGAAAACAGTTCCCACCTTTAAAAATTCGTAGCACCTAGAGTACTTCGCGGGTTTGAATGATTGAAATTCCGGTTAGAAACCGAAAGATCGAAGTATTTTTGTGATTTTTCTCGCTGGCTTACCAGCACTAGAAGTATCGGTAAATTTAACTTTAAAAAGGTTTCTTGGCTGCAAAATAACTGAAAAAGGATCTAAAACATTGACCAAATGGTATGGACTCTCCTTATACAGAACAGCACCCAATTGGCGTTTCACCTCTCTCAAGAGTGATGCCACAACAATTTTCAAACAGATACTAAAGATTTTCAGTCCCATGGCAATAAATGTGCAGTGGATATCTTTCAACCATGAACAATCGCATTTTCTTTATTGATCAGTGCGAGAAGTCCTTTGTGATTTGATCAATTTTTCATTCAATTTTTTCGATCATTTTGTAACCATGAAATTTTTGTAAAATTCAGTTTATCTATATTTCTAATGCTTGCGAGACAAGGAGAAAAATGAAAAAGTTCTTTGATCTTTCGGCTCTTGACTAAAATTTGAATCCCTCAAATCTGTGAAGTACTCTTGGTGCCATGAATTCTTAACAGTGGGAACTTTTATCTGGCTCACCCGATATATGCCGGAGAAGGGCCTTGTTCGTGTGTCACATATAGAAAGCATTTACTTGAAGTACGACCCATCAAACGCGAATACATGTTGGAAAGTAACCAAAGCGATTTGTTTATCGTTGAAAAACGTTACTGGCAGTGGTTTAGGTAACTTAAAATGCAGAAGTTACTACGGTATATGCCGGAGCTAGAATTTATTCACGAGTCATGTATGGAAAAAATTCACTTAATGTTTTACCCTTGAAACACATAAGACTATCGATCGTGAATTGTGATGTGATTATTGTGGAAGAGCATTTATTGGTAATGGCTCAGCTCGCATAAGGACAGAAGCTACTCCGTGCTGGAGAAAGGCCTTTTTCATATATCATATATGGAAAAAGATTTACTTGAATTTCGACCCTTGAAAAGAAACACAAACGGATACATGTTGGAGAGTAGCTGCTGTGATACGGTTATTTTGGAAAAGCATTTACTGGTATAGCTCAGCTGACACAAAAGACAGAGGCCAGTACTGCATGCTGGAGAAAGGCTTATTCTTGTGCCATATGTGGAAATTATTTACTTGAAGTACAACCCTTCAAATGCGGATACATGTTGGAGGGTAACCAATGTGATTTGATAATTGTTGAAAGAATTTACTGGCAGTAGTCCAGTTGACTTAAATACAGAAGCAACTACGATCTTTGCTGGATAAAGGTCTTACTCGTGTGTCATTTATGGTTGAAGTATTTACTTGAAGTTATGCCATTGAAACGCATCAGCGGATACGCGTTGTTGGAGAGTGACCACTGTGATGTGATTGTTGTGGGAAAGCATTTACTTAGGTCACGTAAAAAGACAGAAGCTATAACTACATGCTGAAGAAAAATATTTTCTTGTGTTACTTGTTAGAAAGTATTTATCTTGGATTTGCACCCTAGAAACAAGCCAAAAAATATTTGAGAGAAAAATTTAAGTGAACACATTCATCATTCATGTGAAGTTTGTACGAAAGCGTTTAGCGCATGAGGTACCCTTTGACTACGCTAGCATTTGTATACCGAAGATTTGTGGAAAGTGGTTAACCGCGAAAGGGTATGTAACCCTCTTTTCGACTTGTAATTTGAAATATCTGTTTTGTTATGTTAATATGATATTTGATTCACAGCGATCTAGGGTGTGTTTCTGTAACACCTCGTTTTATGTTTTACACAAGAGAAACTAGACTTATGACTTGGAGTCCCTTGTTTCCCTGTGCTCCTCTGACTTGATGATGGTGCTTCGGTCAACAGAGACTCGTAACATTACTCTGAAAAACCTGACCCTATTTAGGCCAGAACTCTGACATTCCTAGACTACCAATCAGATTGCAAGATTTGTGAATTACTATTGGTGATGAGTCAAATGTGATAGAATTCTCGATTCGGTTAAACAATTGATAACATTCCCAAGGGATTTCGAATAGACCAGACGGAAATGGCGGGTAGTACCACTTTGGGGCGGGGAAATTTTGATTACCATTTTCGACTTCTTCAATAACTGGGCATTCAGGAATGTGATGGCAAACGGGGAGTTGCCGCTGTTTTTTGGGGGTATAATAGGGATTAAACGAGGAGTAGTTTCTGCTTGTCCTCCGCGGAGGAGAGACGTTGGTAAAACAGCGTTTTTACGAAATGAATAGTTCTACAATGAAATATAAAAGATAATGTTTCTTTTTTGGTCAATCTACATTGATAGTAGAACATAGGGTTTCAATTGGTCACGTGACGTTCAATTACCCCATGTCCATATATGGATATCTGATCAAAATGTGCCAAAATCATTGTTAACATCGGAAATTCACGCAAGCTTGCAATTCGCTATCCTGGAATGCACTTTCTTGATATTCTGAGTATGGATATGGATTTCCAGTGAGTTATTGGTCCTGAGGCTTCTTCTTGAACACTATTTACGTGATACGGTGTTACTTCAAAAAAGCCCTGACGTATCCTTTGAGCTCAGTGCCTTTAAGTTTGGCACATCCAGATGGTATACGAAGATAAACTACCAAAAGTAAGCTGCAAAGCATCATCTTGGATCAATCTAGTGTCCACATTTCTCACCCAAGAGGGTACTCGCCAGATAAAAGTACTGTTTCAGCATTCTTGATCGACATGATGGCAAGCTTCGGTACACTGAAAGAAATTCCAGAAACATACGAACTCCCGACTTGGAAATTCATTAAATCTATACCATCTGGATACGATCGAATTGACATCATCGTGGATACATACTGAGAAGTATCAATAAAAACAGCGGAGAGAAACAAGAGAGGTGAATCCCAGAGAACCATAATTCAGTCGGAGCAGTCAAAAATCCCAAGAAATTTTAAAGGTTTTGTAAAGAATGGAGAGAATAAAGGACGTATGATTGCACTTATATTCAACGTAATCGTTAAAGATCGCATCAAAGCACTTGATTTGCTAAACTGCAATGAAATTCTACTGTCAGCCGACAATGTTTGCACAAGAGTAACCTATCTCACAGCGACAGAAGAAGAAACTTTGACAAGTGATCAAGAAGAAGCAAACACAGAATTAATATTGCATTGCCTCCACGCCCTTTCAAAGGATGAAAACAAAAAAGTCATCGTTCTATCTCCATCTGCTAACATTGATATCTTGGTTATACTGCTGGCAAAGATCTAGTCTCAACATAGAGTATTCCTTGATTTTGGAGTAGGCATGCACGGAAAAGGGATGTACTTGCACGATATTGAAATGGACACTGATCAAAAAATGTCTTGTTGGATTTCATGCGTTCACTGGAAACGACCACATTTCGTATTTTTTCGAAAGGGAAAAGGACAATGTTGGCGAATTGTTGAAAAGAATCAAAATTTATCACTACTTTCATGCAGTTATGATTAACGTGGGATCTTAATGATCAGATTTTTCATGAACTAGAAGAATATATCTGTCGTTTATACGGTTGCAGACTGACAAAGGTAGATTATGCCATACAAAACATTTTCGAGAACAAGATCAACACAGATAAAGGTAATCGAAATGGCTCTGTTATCTCCTTGCCACTCTTCTCTAAAACTTCATTCGCAACGTGCAAATGTCATCACAAAGATTTGGAATTCTGCTGACCAAAGGACATGCAAATTGCCTGATCTTAGTAACCTTGGATGGACCGAAGATCTACAAATTAAATGGATCAATTTTCAATTTCCTGCTGAGGAAGAAGAAATATTGTTTGATGCCGAAGATGACGCTTTTTATGGAGAAGAAGAGGAGAGTGACGAGGAGGATGAAACTGACTAGCAAATTGACATGTTAAACAAATTCGAGTAAGTACATAGTGCGTTATCTTAATGCAGCTGACCTGTGAATTGTCTGTGCGAAAGGAAAGCACATATTACAACGGTATCCCTTTTACACATTAAAAACAAGTTTTGAACAAAATTTTACGATATAGGAGCCAAAATAGTACATTTCAGGCTTTTTGATAGCGTAATTTTAGGATTTCGGACCTTTTCGATGTTAACCGAGATTTTCGCTAATTTTGATCAGATGTCCATATATGGACATGGGGTAATTGGACGTCACGTGACCAATTAAAACCCTATGTTCTACAATGAATGTAGATTGACCAAAAAGAAACATGATCTCTCATATTTCATTGTTTAAGAACTATTCATCTCGTGAAAACGCTGTTTTACCGACGTTTCTCCTCCGCAGAGGACAAGCAGACACTACTCTTCGTTTAACCCCCATTTTACCCCCCCCCCCCAAAACAGCAGAAACTCCCCGTTTACCATCACATTCCTAAATGCCCAGTTGATGAAGAACTTGAAGATGGTAATCAAAATTTCCCCGCCCCAAAGTGGTACTACCCGCCATTTCCGTCTGGTCTAGAAGCCGTGATTCCGTCATAATTCCATTGATGATTGAAGAAAATTGGGTCAGCTTTTTCAGTGTTTCATTATGAGTACCTGTTGAGCAAGGTTTACTGCAGGGATACAAGGGACTTATCGTCATAAGTCTAGAGAGAAACTGGAACGGCTTCGATCCCATTTGGAACAGCCCCACAGCATAGACTCCAAATCTTTAGAAAGGCTGGTGTAAAATTCTATAACTTCTTTCTTTCGACTTAGGCTGCGTTCACACGATGCCCGCAAATTTTGAAAACGGTGAAAAATGTTACGGTAGCAAAATCTGAGCTAGCGTTCACACGATTTGAAAACGGTAGGAATTTTGACAGTAAAAATATCGTGGCAGATTTTGATGCCTAAGAAATGTACCTAAACCCTAAGAATCGACCATTCTCGTTCCAAAAGCGTCAAAAAATGTTCTCTTTACATCATTCTCGAGTGTTCACACGATGTCGTTTCCAAAAGTGCCGGTTAGGGTTCCGTTTCAAAATCTACCGTTTTCAAAATCTCCCGGCAAAAAACTGTGCCGTTTTCGTGTGAACGGGAGGCCTTTCCGTCAAATTTGTCACCGTTTTCAAAATGTGCCGGCATCGTGTGAACGCAGTCTCAACGACCTCAAGGAAACTTTGGCTATTTTACTGTAATTCTTTCGTTATACTTTTCTGATTCCTCAAATTTTCAAGATTAGAGTGTTGTTTTTCAAGGAAAATTTTGAAAAAAACTTAAAACCGTCGTAATTTCAATGCCAATGTTCGTCATGTCTCTCGTCTTGTTTACGATTTAGAAATTTGATGACGATACGTTGGAATTAGGTTTGAAGATGATGCATGGGTATGAAATATGCTGCTATTTCCGATATTCAATATTTCTGAAAGATCCAACCGTATGATTATAGGTAAGTTGTAGCTACAGTTTTTTCAAGTAGCGTGTCACAGGCCAAAAAATGTTTTTTTACTATTATGTCCAAAAATTACAGTCTAGCATCTTAACAAAACTTAATTTTTGTTGCGCTGAAAGTTTACCGCTTTGCTCTTTTGTTTGATCGTGTTGACTTATGAATAGATTTGACGCAAATTTTTTGTTGCTTTGTTGTTTTGTGTAAGATTTGTTCATTGGTGAACCAAACAGCCAAAAAAATGTTTTATCCCTTTTGTTTTTCATTTGAATGCATTGAGTAAAATCAGGCATGCCATATCTATTCACGAGTGTATGAACTGCATCGAATCGCATTATCTGTAGCACAAAGCCTATCGATGCGATGTTTTTGAGGAGATTGCTGGTGCTTGCAGACAAAATATGGAACGAGACAAATTTGCAGGAAGTTGCTCAAGACTTGATGATTTAAACGAAATTTGGAGACACTTAAATGCAAAATAAGTCAAATTAGTCCTTGAGTCGTTGGTAAGTGTATCACTTAGCTTCAGAATACAAACTAAGCCCCTTTGGGGGCAACGAATGAGCTTTAATCGGTAAGAAGTTTAGGCTCAGATCGCATTTCTGGGGATTTCTGGCAGAATTTGCTAAAAATCACTCGCGATTTTCAGATGTAACTGAAGGGACAGTGTTTGGGTTTCGCAGAGATTTGTATATCCTTATATCTCATTTGCAGATCGATGTTTGAATGAATGCCGGGGGGGGGGGGGGTACTTGACCTAAATTTGTACGGGGATGTGCCCACGAAAAAAAATTTTTTCACCCTGCTCCAGAATTTTTGCCTTCAAATGATACTCTGTTCTAGAAAAAATCGGTGAAAAGTATACTCAAAAACACAAATTTGACTAAATAATAAAATTTCCTCTTCTGACATGTTTTGACAACCTGCTCCAGAAAAATTTTGCCTTCTTTTGATACCATGTTCCAGAAAAAATTGGCGAAACCGTGATTTGCCGGGGTCGAACAAATATACTAAGTACCCCCCCCCCCCGGGAAAGAATGCCAATATTCTTCGACCGGAAATCAAATTTAGGTTCCAAGTGAGATATTTTTCCAAGCACACTAGAAAGTGTAGAGGCGCATCCCTTCTACTGATTTATCAAAGAAGATTGCATGCAATTATCGTAACTTAGTAGCCATTTCAATTTTCGTGAGGGCACTCCTATGGCAAGCGAAAGTCACCAAAATCAGATAAACCCGGTTTTTCTCAGAAAAACCGGGTTTTTCTGTAGATAAACTCGGTTTTTCTGAGAAAAACTTGGTTTTTCTGTAGAAAAACTTGGTTTTTCTGAAAAACCCGGTTTCTCTGTTAGAAAAACTTAGTTTTTCTGAAAAACCGACTTTTTCTACAGAAAAACCGGGTTTTTCAGAAAAACTCGGTTTTTCTGACGAAATTGTCACCATTTCAGAAAAACCCGGTTTTTCTGCAAGATCTTTCAACTAGACCGAGCTACTCCGAGAATTTTCGAGAAAGCCGAGTCTCGAAGATTCGGAAGACCGAGTTTCCCCGAAAAACGAGTTCGTCAGAGGTACCGAATTGTTCAGAAAGTGCACGTTTATCGGAAAAACTCGGTTTTTCAGAAGAACCCGATTTTTCTGAAAAACCCGGTTTTTCTGAAAAACCGAGTTTTTCTGAAAAACCCGGTTTTTCTGAAAAACCGAGTTTTTCTGAAATTTGTTATATGATTGGTGACAACTTCCTGGATTTCTTCATTACCACGTGCTATCGATATCATGAGAGCAGTAAAAACGTAGCTATGGATTCAACTTCGAGGAGTGAAATGGATTTTAATAGCCTTTTATCTGATGCCATTTCTAACGTCGACACGCTCAGACATCTGCAATTTCAGCGCAAAAACGATGGTGGTCGTAAGAAAGGTTCCCGCGGTCCTCAAGCCAAAGTTGTGAAACTGAAGCTTTATCATCTCCCTGAAGCATCTCCTGTTCCCACTTTTGGCATAACAAGACAAGGTCTTGTGAAACAACATATGGACCAAGGCTATGGTATGTATTTGACTCTTTATTACTTGAATTCTTCACATTGAAGTCTGTTTGAATGCCTTGTCTGTCTGAGCCTTTGACACCTGGAGTAAATTCAGCAGGCCTCGAATTCACTACATCAATTAGAAAATTGCAGAAAAAATCAAAATATAAGGTGGGGGGGGGGGCAAATTTGGGTCTACAGGGTAACGCAAGTCTTCTTCCTCCTGTCGCTATCAAAGAGATCGGGACTTCAAAATGCGATGCATGGCTAAATGGTAGTCAAATCTAAACTTAGTTGTGGCAGTGCTGTCCAAGAACAACTGGATATTCTTTGGCGTTTGGTTTAATTTCTCCGGACTCTAATCATCTAATTCACCTAAGTTGCCCCTGCCTCACCCTTATCAATAAAATTGGCCATTTCTCTCCTCAGCAGTCAGCTGCAAAATGCGCACATTCATTTTCGATTCAAGATGCGACTCTCCGGCGGAGAGAGTAACGAAATTAATCCCTCTGGTTCCGCGGCCATTTTTATGCCGTAAAATTAGAACCACAAAATTGAAACCACTTTTTAAAGATACCTTATGATGACTTTTTTGAGAAATATTATCCTCATTTAAGGAAATTCTTTAAGTTTTGAAAGAAACTTTCATACTCTAAAAAATTGCTTCTTTTTTGCGACTTCGTACAGTAGCTCAGCCGTGACTTTCTTCTCAATTTAAGCATTATGCTTGCGAACACTATCCGCCCCGCAATTTTAGGCAATAAAAGGTTGCTCAGAAGTAACTATCTATTCAATTTCAGAGCGATAGTTTCTCTCGTAAACAGTAGGAAACTATCAATAGGAGTCTCGCAAACTATCATGTTGTAGTAGGACATAACCAAAGGCTGTTAGTATTGTTGGAGTCTGCGCATATACATTTTTCGTGATAACTGCGGTCCAAAAATTTTACGAGGTGTCATTATCCGGTCGGTATTCGCTTAAGTTAACCTTTTTCGTATCATTGATCTCACGCTAATCTTTATTTCTCCCACGCGAAGCTTAACTTTTCTAAGTTGTGACCTTTGAACCATTATTCGGTACTCGAGAGTAACGGAAATTATTAGACTTATTACAATGACTCCCAAATCTCAATGATGGAAACAAGACAACTTGCAGTGACAGATACAACATCTGTAGTGAAGCTACAAATTCATCAGAAATTCCAAACTTTCGGTCATGTCGTCTTCTATCTTCATTCGATCGTCACTGTGGCAAAATAGAAGCTTCAAACAATAGAGCCATACCCAAATTCTAGTGTGCCACGCCCTTTCTTTTGTGTGGAGTAATATTTCAGGAAAAAATTTCGGGAGTGCACTTGCCATACTCCGTAGCCTTGCTCCAAGTCTTTTTGGGGGAGATGAAGTGCTGAACCTATCGTTTTGAACGATTGTGATTCAGCTTTGTTGACAGCGAATCAACGGTGGGGCTCACACTGTCATGCGCAACTTTGCTATTGTTTTCTTCTCCTGTTCTCAACCGTCAAGCCATGTCAAGCTAATTTGCATATTACGTCATTGACGTAAATCGCTACCAAGCATGCGATCTGGAGCCCTTTTTGGGGGATTCCTCGAGGCTCACAACCTAGCCTATTCGTATCCCCAACAAAGTCTATTTCTTTTCTTCATCAGCATATTCAGAGGAAATAATTTTACCAAAGGAAATGCGAAGGAGCAAAAATTGAAAACGAGGCGAGACGGGGGAAGGAAAGAAAGGAAGAAGCAAGTCGACATCCTCCGCAGGACAAGAATTTCTTCCCAGGAGTGTTTCTACTCCCGAGTAAAAACAGTCCCCCCGCTTATTAGTTTTTGAAAAATTTTCCAACTCCCCGCTCCTATTCCAACCCCCTTTTTATCAATTTTTGGAAAAATGAAATGGTAGTAAACATAGTTTCTGAATAAACGCAAGAAAAAGTCTCAAGAAGTGCATTCAGCAGAACCAGAGTTCAAAAGTAAATGCATCAGTGAGATCACTGTTCACATAAATATGTAAAAGTTACGTGTTCACTAAGAAAACGATTATTTTCTTTTTTCCAAGCATCCCCCGATTATTGTTATGTGGAACCATTTCCAACCCCCCCCCCCCCGATTATTCTCACCCCCGTTTATTCGGTATTCGAGAGTACCCTTCAAGTGTTCCTTGAAGTGTTAAGGCTGTAGGGAGATCAGATGTGCTGTCTATCGGCCCTTTATCGTGCAAGACAACAGGAAATCAACACAGGGAAACAAAATTTTCTGCTATCAATACTATGTTTGTCATTTTCTGCAGCACTGTACGGTATATCAAAAATTATCAAGCTTTACCTTCTTTACATGTTCTGTTTCATGTTTTTATTTCCTTCAAATCCCCCCCCCTTTAGTTCAAAATTCAACTGTCACACATCTATGTGGCACCTGAAAAGAATGGTGCACCAAAATAAATGTGCACCAAAAATAAAGGTGCATCAAAGATAAAGAGCATGAAGCAGAAGTAGAGAAACTAGTTTCTCTGTCAAACTGTGCAAAAAATAAAATTTAAAACAAAATGCAAGTAAACTTAACAGTATGCCTGTTTTCCCTGTAAGCCAGAGAACTTGTTGTAATGATGGTGCAAAATGGGTCACTTGACCCACTCTGAAACCATTTACTTTCACACAATTTCATAGCAAAGTGGTAATAATGAAGCACTATTCAGATGAAACAGTACAACTTTCCTCAACAGCCTCAATAAAATAAGCAAATAAAAATTTTTGGGAAAATGATATATCTTAAAAATATTCTCCTTTCAGTTCTGTGAAAAATTTCTCAACCACTACATGAAGCAATTTAATGAAGCAATTTAATTCAAGTACAAAGTAGTTTTGATTCATTTTCAAGTAGAAATAGAAGTTTTCGTTGTGAATATTGTTTCTTGCAATTCCATATACATTTTTTGTAGGTTACCCAAGGCAATGTTTCAATGCAGAGTCAGGTCGACCAAAGGCAATGAGTCTATCCATTCATCTGAGTGAGGATCAAATAACCCAGAGACTTCATGAGATCTTCCCCAAGTTAGGTGGTCGCCCATTCCATATGTTCAAGCAAGATAAGCGAAAAACTTTGGAGCTTATTGAAGCCAGAGATGCCAGAAGCTTGTGAGAACTTAACTATGGTGGAGTCATAATTGTTCAGCAGGAAATTACTACAGTTAATAATAGTCATCCCCAAGCTCAACAGCATTCACAGTCTTCTGCCAATGAATCTTTTGTCAACAGTGATGATGACTTCAACCCAGATTTGTTGATATTTTCAAGTTCATCACATTCATCAACATTCTCTGATCCATCATCAGTACAATCTACAGATAGACAACAGCCTCTACCAACACTACAGCTACCAAGTACTATGACAGCCACAGTGCAAACAGCAGCATCTTCATACTCAGCACCATCACCACTGGCACAAACATCACAAGCAGAAATCCCAGCACAATCAGTTGACTCTGAAAGCAGTGCTGGCAACAGCACACATCAAATTTCTCTGCCAAGACAGCTGATTGAGTTAATTATTATTTGCAGAGGTGTAACTGAGCGATACACATTTAGTGGTGATTGCAAACCAAATGATGTGTACTGTTCTGTTGCTACCAGAGCAAAGATTGATGATGACTTTCTGTTGGTTGATGCCGCAAACAGAAATCAAATACTGCCCAAGAACAGTAACTGCACTCTCACACAGTGGAACATAAGATCCGGCAGGTCTTATGTAGTAGAAGAGAACATTGATGAATTTCTTGGACTCCCTACCATGGTGCCAGTTGAAGAAGAAAATGATCCGGAGGTTTCGATCAGGTCAAATATGACAGAGCGAGAGTTGGACATACGCAGGGTTCAACTGTACACTGCTTTGAATGGTACACAACAGGTTCTTGTTCGACGATCACATCTCGTCAGTGATGCTATTGAGCAATACCAAGATTCTGCTATCCTAAAGCAGAAAATTTTCGTTAAATTTCAAGGGGAGGATGGAGATGACCTTGATGGTTTGACACGAGAATTTTTCTCACAATTCTGGCATGAGTGGACAAAATCTCTTGCTGGTAGCAACAAAATATACATAACAATTGAGGCCTGCAACATACTGCCAGATCATCATTGCAATGCAGTTGGAAGAATACTGCTCCATGGCTATCTGTTGTGTGGGTATCTTCCATACTACTTGAATGCAAGTGTGCTCTTCTGGCTTCTTGCTGGGATTGAGCCTTCCAACATGTTCATATTGGAACAATTTTGTGAGAGCCTTGCAGAAGGAGACAGGAAGATTGTGAAAGAGGCAATTAAAATTGAAACTTTGACGAATGAGATGAAACTTCACTTGGCAGGAATTCTCGGGCAATACGGCTTGGGTGTGCTGCCAAGTAAGGATAACTTGAAAAATGTGCTTGAGTCTTTGGCCAGGTACACTGTTCTTGTCAAGCCATTCCGCTATCTTTACAACATGCGCCATCCAATTGCGGACATGGCTTTTCAGCTGTTTGGCCATATCACAGAGCTGGAGTTTCGAGCCATGCTTCAAAAGATGGTACCAACTGGAATGCAAGTTGTGGCTAACTTGCATATCAACTACTCCAGAGATGAGGATGGCACTCTGCAAGCACTTGAGGAAAGAGTAGCTGATTATCTCCAAACGTTCTTGGTTTCACTTGGCACGGATCAACTTATAGCATTCATTCGCTACGTATCAGGCTGTGAGATACTTCCAGAGAGAATACTTGTTGAATTCAACAGTCAGATGGAGGAAGAATTGATGATCCCAACTGCACATACTTGTTCCGTCAGCCTTCATCTATCACGGTACTTTTTGACGTATCAAAGTTTCTCCAGTGTGATGCAAAATCTTTTAACCAATCCTGAATTGTGGGCAAGGTTTGATTTAATTTAAGTTTATCACGTAGACTCTATCCCAATCCAAGTGTCAACTTTGGTGTGGTTTTCGCCTACCTAGGCCAGTCGTGCGACTTAACTTACTACATGAGTCCTTGCTTTCCTTCATTCTTTACCCTGGGTACCAGACTCTCTCCGTTAGTGAGAGTCTGGACTTATGACGATGAGTCCCTTGTTGCCCTGTCTGCCAGTGTACTTCATTCTCAGATTGATGCCATCAGTATCTCATCGTTTTCGTTCGTTTCTCGCTCACTCCCCCAATAAAAAAATTTTACAATGATTCTTGGCGAATGAAATTTCAGACAATAGACTTCGACGAAAATGTTTTCGAACTTTTTTGGAAGAATGGAGAGCCAAAGAACTGATATGCCTTTTTCGCAATATTGGTATACAAAGTCGAAGTCGCGTATTTTTCCCAGAATTAGTATAAGGTCGGGTATACATTTTCGAAAAATTGGTATAAGTAACCACAGGGGCATCAGTTTAAATATTTTTAGTTATCATTTAGCATTTCTCGATATTTTTATTTTGAATATTTTCACTATCTCTCTGTACTGTTGTCTTTATTGTTTCTGAAGAGCAGCGAATACTTTGACCAGTGCGAACAGAAACAATAAGTACAGAGAGTCCCCCCCTCTGGAAGGTCCAAAATTAAGTAAGCCCCCCGGGGGCTTAATAGAGCTTTTACGGTATACATACTTTTTTATAAGAAACTGCTTATGAAAAACTAAACTGTCACACCTGTCAGATAGCCAAAAAATTAGGAAATTCCACTATTGGGATAATGAAACTTAAGAAACCATTTGTTGTGATAAAGGAAATCCTTGACATCTGTGTATTCTATTTTCACTTGTTTCTTATATCACATTACTCAACAAAGATACTTGAGTGATATCTAAACATTTGGAAGGTTTCAATGTACATTGTTGAACATTGAACAATCAATCGTTTTTACTGATTGATGTCGTATTTCAATGATTTTGCTAGTCGTCTTGTAAATATTGTAAGATTTAACGAACTGGTTGTTATAGAATATATAGAGTTTTGTTTATGATGCTCAAGATGAAATATCAGAAAAATATAACTATGGTCTCTTTCATGTGAAATATCTTTGACTACGTTTAACAGCAATCTTACGAATCGCTTACAGTTAATTCGGTCATATCTAGAAAAAATAATACTTATGCTCAATCATTGTTTCCACAAAACCCACATGTTTTGAGCTTGGCCTATTGTTCTCCCATAATTGCTCCAATGTACTCCTATTGTTGTTGCAAAAATTCAGCATCTGAGTTTCATTCAAAATAATTTCTTAACGGCGCGACCTTACTATATCCACATGTGCATACATTCAAGAAACTGATTACTGGATAATGCGTTTTTGAGTAAAATGATGGTTCACTGAATACATTCTGTTACATAGCGCACAACTCTTCCGTAAATGTCGATGCCGCTGCTCCTTGACGGGCCAAGAACATCAACATTTTGCAGTAAGTTATCATATTGTACATTTGTCATCGGTCTAGCTACCCGAGGCAATACAACAACAATATCATCTGGCTCAGATAATTCTGTTGTATCCATGAACGTTGCGATTGTCCGATTTATTTCATCAAGATTACGCCTGAAAAGATTATTCATAGCTGTACTGTTCTGCTCGGCACTTTGAAGGTTCCTTGTAAACCATAGCTGTATAGGTGTTTGGTGCCGCTCAGTGCGAAGAGCGTGGTTATTGTGCGCGGATGTCCACTGAGTTAAATTTCTCTGTAAACGAGGAACGAAGACATGATGGAGGCAATACATGTGTATGTCATTTTCTAAGACAAGAATGTGGTGATCTTCCATGTGATAAAATAGTTTATAATATTTGTCAAGAACTTTGGCAAACACGTCTCGCCATAGTCTCTCGATCCGTTGATTGTGCACTGATGGGCCTACAATGGCACTATGTCTTCCTTCCCCATTTATAAAATTCATAAGATCACGGACAAAGTTGAATTCTGAACCTCCGTCTACTCGTACTCTACTGGGAACGCCATATTCTCGCAATCCTGATATAAAGACTCGCAAGGCTGAAGCGGCCAGATTGTCTGTTGTTGCAGTTAAATGTGGGACAAGTCTCGATGAACCGTCAATTCCACCATGTACAACAATGTTCCATCTGAAAAAGAGGAAAGCGTGAGAATCGGATGAGAAGAGAAATGTTTCTATGTCGATATAGACTTGGTACGTGAAAGTGAAAGAGTCTGGAAATATTTCTGGTTCTATTTGTTTCATCATCAGATTGTTGGCCCTATTAGTCAATTCCACTCTTCACCAGTTGAGGTACGGAGTCGAGTTGATGATTAAATGCTGCTTAAAAATCAAACGTGGCAAAGCATAGGAGTCATAGACGTAGGAACCGGGGGACACTGGGGGCACGTGCCCCCCCCCCAAGATTTTGAAATAGACAAAGAAGTGCCCTTTTTATTTCTAGAAAATTCCCTCTTTTTCTTAAGGAAAAAGTGCCCTTGAAGTGTTGTGCCCCCCCCCCAAGTTTGAGATGCTTCCTACTGTACGTCCCTGATAGGAGTATGGAGGGAGGATGAAGGGATGGTTTGATCTAGATCATCCATTCTTCAAAAGGAGGTCCCGAGATTCGTACTGTGCCATCAGTTCAACCTCGTTCCCAGGGCGTTCTTACGTCATACGCTGATCACGAAGCCGAATTGAACACCCTAGTACACTTTCGGTGCTCCCTGGTACACTTCGATCAAATGCGCCCAGAATCTGGGTGCGTTTGGAAGCCATTATGGATTTAACCGTTGGCTAGGCAACGCCAAGCGACGGAAAATGGCCGTTGCTCTGGCGCTAATTCTGCAAAAGATGAATGGAGAAATTGAAAACAAACATTTTGAGGACTTTATTTGAACCTTTCTGCAGGTAATTAAACAATAATCTTAGGTTGGCAAGTGTGTTTAATTTGAAAATAAGCTCGGTTTGTTTGGAGCGAAAATGGGCCTAAGTTGCAAATTCGGGAAACTTTCACCGCAGCTTCAAAAATAAAATGGCTCGTTTTTCTTCGAATTTCAGAAATACACGGTTTTTTTATAAGAAACTAGGATCAGGCCATAGTACTAATAGTTTCTTAATTCAACATGAAGTGTTGTCCATTTCAGTACTAAAAGTTTCTTAATTGGTTTCTTATTGTTTGGATGCATGAATTGTCAATGTGGTTGCTAACATTGCTGCAGATATGTTTCTTGACATCTAAAACATGATATAGGAATAAACAATGCTCTACTATGTTGAAAACACAATTGGTTAGATATATATTGCCCAATAATAAAGGTTCAATGATCTATTTGCTATAAAATTCATGCTTTTAAGTTTGAAAAGTTTATTAGTATACTAGAGTTTCTTAACATTTTGGTCATCTTAGTGCTAGTTTCTTATAAACCAGTTTCTTACAATAAAAAAACGTGTAAGTTGCAAATGATGGTCGTAGTAGGTAAAAAATGTGGTTTTACACCGAATTTTGACATGTCGAGGTCGTTTACCCCGCGCACAACGGAGTTACGGCACAAAATGGTGAAAAGCCAATCAGATTTCCGGACGTCCTCTTGTATCCCAGAGTAGAGGTAGAGCAACGAACTCACTCTGGGGACGAGATTGCCATCAGTTGGCATCTCATAAAAGGGTAAGCGAGATAAAACGTTCGCTCTATGTAATAAAAATATCTCATAGTAAGCTAGTGTTACTACAAAATGGCGTTGCCTACTTTAACCTAGAGTTTCAAAGGTATGATTAAAAATTTCTTCCTAGGACTACTCCCAATAGACGATTGCGCTAAAGATGGCGGCAAGGAATTCTTTACCAAGATGCATTGCGTTCTACTTACAAATCCATTACGATTCTACAGCAATTTGATTGAAGATCGCAATGCATCTTGATAAAAGATTCCTTTCCGCCATCTTTAGCCCTCTTCTCTATTCCCCTGCTGCTGAAACTATTAAAGACAAATGACAGATATACAGCGTCTAGTTGAAAAATAGGACGAAAGATGGACGCCTGCCATCATCTCTCTAGATCATCAAATATGATACCCTGGGTACCAGAGCCTCAAAATTTAAATGAAAGGAAATTGGTAAGAGGAAAAGAGAGAAGGAAGAAAGGAGGCTCCAACTTTCTATCCTTCCTTATTTTTTTCTTTTTATTATTTTTTGGCTATGGTACCCAGGGTACAAATATGGTGGAATACAACAGACTATATTTAGATTGCTTATGCCCCTGATTTAAATCACCTTATATGTCAAAGAACGAAAATATGCATACCTTATAAGGGCATGATTGGTATCAAGGTGCCAGATCCAATTTGGAGTTGGTACATTGTACTGTCTGCGTCTCACTGCTTGTGCCCAACGTCTGGCAGTCCCTTCAGGGTCTACTGCAGCCAGGATACGACGACATCGATCACGTTGGATAATTACTGGTGGATCCTGAGTTCTGAGCAAACTCAGCATCTCACCTGCACCTGAATTGGGATACTGCTCGTTCAGCCTTCGAATAACAATTTCCAAAGTTGCGTTGCTAATTTGAGTAAATCGATGCCTTGGAGCAACCATATTGTGACGCTGAATGAATCTATGCAATGTGTTATAGTGTACCTTGCCCCCTAAAAGACGTTCTGAATTCCTTGCAATGTAACGAACGTTTAAGCCTATATTCATAAAGTGTTCTAATCTTCCTTGGTCAATGTTTACTCGTGATACAGTTCTTTGGTCATTTCCTGTATCATTCCTCGTTCTTCGTTGTCTTTCACTAACTGTTTGAGCCGGAGGGTCATCCTGAAAGTTAGTTCTTGCTGCAGTTCTCTGCAAGTTCAGCCGATTTTCTATCACACGCAAAGAAGTCTCCAAGTCGTCAAAGCGCCCTCGATCTACCAGTGATCTAATCCGCAAAAGATTAACGCGAAGCTCTGCGACGGTTCGCAGTGCTATGTCTGGAGATGTCCTGTTCATGGCGAATGAACGCTGAATGTTACGTAAGCCACTGCTTATTCTATCGAGAACTGAATCAACGGTAGCTACACCGGCTCTTTCCGAGCGATTAGGTAAAGGTGCAATAACAAAACTGCACATTGAGAGCAAAATCAAAGCTGTAAATCTAAAATCCATGCTGTCTTGGACAAGACTACAGCCAAACAGCAAACAGAAGCTGGAAAAACTCGGTTTTTCTGAAAAACTCGGATTTTCTGAAAAACTCGGATTTTCTGAAAAACTTGGTTTTTCTGAAAAACTCGGTTTTTCTGAAAAACTCGGTTTTTCTGAAAAACTCGGTTTTTCTGAAAAACTCGGTTTTCGGTTCTTGATAGGATTCGGTCTTCGGTTCTCAGTTTTCGATAAAATTCGTTTTTCGGAGATATCAGACGAAAACAAATTCATTTGACGCGAAAGTCACCAAAAGAGAAAAACCCGGTTTTTCTCAGAAAAACTCGGTGTTTCTGCAGAAAAGCCGGGTTTTTCAGAAAAACCGGGTTTTTCTCTCAGAAAAACCGACTTTTTCAGAAAAACCGGGTTTTTCTGCAGAAAAACCGAGTTTTTCTGTGAAACTGGGTTTTTCTGATAGAAAAACCCGGTTTTTCTGAGAAAAACCGGGTTTATCTGATTTTGGTGACTTTCGCTTGCCATACACTCCAGAATTCACTTCGGACGGTGAATTTGGTATCACATGGTTGGAAAGCGGCTATTTGATTGGCTGATTACCGTGAAATTGGATGATTTCCACGTGCTTCAGGAACCAGTAAGGATTTGAGCTGTATGCTTATCAACCCAAGGTAGGAATTAAATGTTTTAGCCGATTTCGCTCGTGGCCCATGGCCGGAAACCTACAAAGCCTCTTTTTTTACCGACCTATCAGACGGCGAGTACGCGAAGTGAAGAAACCTGTGAAGATTCTTTTTGAAGAGATCTACTCGCCAGATGTTTTGGTGGTTTTGGTATACAGGTTGGGATGCCTCACGATTTCGTGTGGAGATATAGCGTTTCCAACTAAATTAATTGGCTGAAACTGGTCGAGGAGAGAGCAGCAGAGCATTGTTTTTATCCCTGACCCTACTCGACCCCCGTCCCCGTCCCGTGTCCCGTTTCTGTCCTCCGTGGTTGCAAACGAGGCAAATAGAAGGTCAAAAAAATCACTTCATTCACTTTCACTCCATATCATCGTTTCTGAACATTGGGGCCGATGCGAGAGACGAAACCAGAGGTAAGTTGTGCCGTTAAGAGCATTTGGGCCTGCATCTTTGAAAAACAAAGATTTTGCTTTAGGGTAGCCTAGGTACCCAATATATGGAACGAACCCAACAGCAGACAAATGCACCTTGACCATTGACCGCCTCATACACTCAAGGAAAACAAGGCTGAAATGGACTTGCTACAAAGTCTCTCTCATAGTCATATCATTACAGGAGATAGAGCAGAAAGAGAAGAGGAACATTCTACATCATACAATGAGACCAAATGATCTTGGTCAATTTTGGGGCATAGAATTCGAATTTCGATGTTCTTTTTCTGGGAGAGGGGCTGTTTAGGAGATATGGGGGTAAATGCCCCCAAATTGAGCCAAAATGTGTTACTGCTCACTGTCACTATGCTTCTTGAAAATTAGATTTCCAGCTTATTTAGCATTGATCATAGCCCAATCAAGCCTATTAAGGGTATTGTTCAGACTTCAGGTCATTGCATTGCAGTCTGGGATACCCGTGCCCCCCAAAATGGGGGCAACAAAGCCAGTTGGTGCAAAACTCACTAAGATCACCTTTTCTCATGTATTCTGGGGTGTAGGATCTGAATTTTGGTGTTATTTTGACAAGAAAGGAGTCGTTCTTGGCATATGGGGGCATATGCCCCTTAAACAGGGGGTAATGTGTCCTGTTCTCAAACTCTTCAATGTCGCTCACCTACAAATCTTGTTCTTTAACAACAAGAAATCGCTTGTGATCAAATTCATCATGAACTTTGTTTGTGCTTCAGGTTGTAACCTCCTTTCCAGGGATAACCTTGCCCCCACCCCAGTTGGGGGTACCGAGAAAGATCATATTGAGTCACTGTAAGTATTTTGCAAATGCTGGCTGTTATCATTGCACTATATTGAATCAATCGAAATACGATATAATTCAGTTATTGCCTGAATGTTCATGCAAGAATATTGTTTAGTTACCATGGCCATCGCTCCGTCACTGGTCTCTTCTTTTCAAGAATCACTCAACATATCGTTAGTCTTAACAATCTCTTCCGCATCATCACCATTGCTATCTTCATCAGTCAGGAGCTCAGTTATCTGTTCTGGATACGCTTCTCCTGTCCAAGTTATTGTCATATTTGGGAGCCAACTGTGATTTTTAAGCAGGAGTTGAAGTATTTCGCCACATTGTTGCCACAAAGTTTGCTCGCTTGCTGTTTCAAGACTCAACCTTAGTTTGGCAGTGTTGAAGGAGAGACAAATCAATGACCTTTCCATCATCTACCAATTTCTACAAAAATCTATGTTTCCTTGCTTCGTTTACAGCATCCTTCCGCAAAATATGGCACACACAGAAGATCGCAATTGAGACAGCTGGTCAAAAATTATACTTATGCTGTTTTTTTCAACAAAGAGCATGTCAAGAAATGCTGAATACTTTCTGACGTGCATCTACTGAATCCTTTGCGAAGAATACAGGGAAGAAAGTAGTTGCCAATAACAGAGTGCTGGTGGTAAAGAGCTTTCTTCCTATTTCTAACAGTTTGCATGCGTTCACGCCGAAAATATTGCGGCTTTCCTTGTGCTGTTCCATTGTCCATCAGTACACGCGTGTCCATTTTGGACAACTAACATCACAGGTGTATGTATATGTATGCCTATTAGAACCTGAGCTGAAAGGACATAGAAAACTATACTTTCACTCTCCCCCTCGTGTTTTTGATTATGAAAGCTGTTTTGGTTTCTCCTTCTTCGTGATCATTTTAAAGACTGGTAAGGTAAATTGATATTCCGTTCTAGATCTTTATGAATGAGTTAGCCCTTGCTACACAAAGTTAGCGTACACTGAGTTGATCGTTGCCTTCAAGGCAGACCTGTTCCATCAGCTCAACCATTCTTTCTCTATTTCAATTGTTTCTGAGAAATCTTCAAAGTTAGCAGGGATTCGAACATCAGGAGTTTGGATGACGAATTTTTCTTTGTGGCAAAGGAAGATCCCTCTCTGCTTTCTTAATTACTAAAGTTGACTTTCGTATTATCTGACAGTCATTTCTGGTCTGAATTCTCTTTTCTTGCTTTTCACTCAGCGGACAAAGGGTTACGATTGACAACGGGCCTTCAAGTAAGCGCCAGCAAACAATCAAGATGCATGGACTGCACTCCTGTAATGGCAAAGACTGTTTTTCAAGCTTTCTTCGCAAAGGAAAGCAATTTTGTTGTGCACCTAATGATGGATTCAGCATTTCTTGACACGTTCTCTGTTTAAAAAAACCAGTCAAAGTGTAACGTTTGTACAGTTGTCTCGATTGAGATGGTACAGTTTTCGTGGAAACATATTTTGAGAGAAAGTAGAAAAGGATGGAAAGATAATTGATTTGTCTCTCCTTCCAAACTGCCAGACTAAGGTGGAGCTTTTACACAGTAAGAGAGCAAACTTTGTGGCAACTGCTGCGAAATACTTCAATTCCTGCTTAAAAATCACAGTTGGCTCCCAAATATGACAATAACTTGGACAGATTATGTGATTCTTCAAAAGAAGAGACCAGTGACGGTGACAGCGATGGCCATGGTAACTAAACAATATTTTTGCATGAAAATTCAGGCAATAACTGAATTATAACGTATTTTGATTGATTCAAAGCATAGAGCTCAAATCTTTCAAATCTTCAAAAAGGTTGGTGTGAAATTGTATTAAATTTTTCCATGAATTGAATGACTTCAAAGAAACTTTAGGTAATTTGCCGTAAATCTGCCGTGGCAATTCTTTAATATCTTGATTATTTTCAAAATGGCGGCATTTTAATTATTTTTGTAAAAATTCATCAAAAATTTTGCAGAAATTAAAATCATCGTAACTTCTAAATTACTTGAGGAAAATTGACACAATCTTCAAGAAAACCATAGTTTATGAAGATCTACAACATGAATGCAAGCAGAAATTTTTAGCTCTTCTGGCTAGGGATTTAGAAATTTGATGACGTCACAACCTCAAAATCAATAAATGCCGCCATTTTAAAGCTAATCACGATATCAAAAAATTGCCACGGCAGATTTACAGCAAATTGCTCAAAGTTCCTTTCAAGCACTTTGATTCAAAGAAAAATGTGAAAGAATTTTACACCTGTCTTTTTAAAGATTTGAGCTCTATGCTTTGATTCAACATAGTGCAATGATAACAGCCAGCGTTTGCAAAATACTTACAGTGACTCAATATGATCTTTCTCGGTACCCCCAACTGGGGTTGGGGGCAAGGTTATACTGGAAAGGAGGTTACAACCTGAAGCACAAACAAAGGTCATGATGAATTTGATTACAAGCGATTTCTTGCTGTTAAAGAACAAGATTTGTAGGTAAGTGACATTGAAGAGTTGGAGAACAGGACACATTACCCCCTGTTTAGGGGTCATATGCCCCCATATGCCAAGAATGACTCCTTTATTGTCAAAATAACACCAAAATTCAGATTCTACGCCCCAGAATACATAAGGAAAGGTGATCTTAGTGAGTTTTGCACCAATTGGCTCTGTTTCCCCCATTTTGGGGGCACAGGTATCCCAGAATGCCATGCAATGACCTGAAGTCTGAACAATACCCTTAATAGGCTTGATTGGGCTATAATCAATGCTAAATAAGCAGGAAATCTAATATTCAAGAGGTATAGTGACAGCGTTAGCAGTAACACATTTTGGCTCAATTTGGGGGCATTTACCCCCATATCTCCTAAACGGCCCCTCTCCCAGAAAAAGAACATCAAAATTCAAATTCTACACCCCAAAATTGACCAAGATGACTTAGTCTCGTAAATTACCTCGTCTGGTGGTACTACCCCCCCCCCACCCTTCTGCTACCGGACTATTTGTCATTTCGTCTTCTGCCTATCAAACTAACAAGAACAAATTTCTGGGAAACTGTTTATGAATTTGAGAGAAAAGTTCAAAGTACAGTAGTGTTGTTGTTTTGAGCTGTTGAAAAGTTGTCAACACATTGGTTTGCTTCAATGAAGAGTTGGTTGAATGGCTTCATTTCATATGCTGTTTATAGTGGTCATTTTAATTTTGAGACCTCGTCTACACGTGTGCCGGATAAAGTTTATCCGCGGCAAGGTGAATAACGTGGACCCTGCGGACCCCGCGGACCCCGCGGACCTCGCCATTTTGGTCCGCGATATCAAGGTCCGCGTTATTCAATTCGACCTAGGAGAAATTGAATAACGCGGACCTCATGATTTCGCGGACCCTAATAATGAACTGCCGTCTTTCTTTCCTATCAGATCTGTGCTTAACTTTATTGCAAAGCATTTCGAACGTCTTTTGATAAGTTTTACTTTACCTCTTAATCAAAATTCGAAGAAAACAAGTTGCAACAAACTTAGGCCCGCTAGTGCAAATAAGTTTTCCCGCAGAAGAAATGATTCGGAAAGGATTTATACCCTCTTAGACGACCAGCAACTGATCATTTTTCTTATGCTGTAGTGAAATTAATCTTCCTTTTGAGCAGAGTAAGTACTCTGGAATAATTTAAGCAGGGTACGCGATATCAAGGTCCGCGTTGTTCAGTTACAGTGAGCAGAAACTGAATAACGCGGACCTCGTGATTTCGCGGACCCTAATAGCGAAAATAGAATTTCTCCTTTTGACTAGCAATTGCTTAATATTGCCCTCTTATTTCCTATCAAATTATTATTCCCTTCCAGTTTTCTGCTTTCGCCGGTGTTTCTCTTTGGGAAACTTGAGAAAACACAACGAGAAAACTCTCGAGAAAGAGTTCCATTATACATTTAAACATTGCTAATCAAAACGGCAGATCCTATACTTGTTTAAGTCTGATTACACGTTTTTGAGTCCATTTGAGCATTCCCCTTATCCTCATTCTAATCGTGCCATGGGGGCTTTTACGTCTGTTTGATATCTCCCCACTTCGGTACTTTCTATGCCATTAGTACACAATAAGAAACCTCATGGGAAAGGCGTTTCAGGAGTTTTAAACGTTGATATAGAAGCAAACGAAAATTCTCTTGGAGGAACATCGGCAAGAACAGAAAGCTGGGAAGGAACAATAATTCGATGGGAAAGAAAGAGGGCAGTATTAAGCATTTGCTAGCTAAAAAGAGAAATTCTATTTTCGCTATTTTCCCACAGTAATGAAATTCAACTAAAGTCCGCGAAGTCGCGAGGTCCGCGTTATTCAGTTCTGCTGGGCGTGATTGAACAACACGGACCTTGATATCGCGGACCCTGCTTAAATCATTCCAGAGTACTTATTCTGCTCAAAAGAAAGATCAATTTTACTATAGTACAAGAAATATGAACAGTTGCTGGTCGTCTAAGAGGATATAATTCCTTTCCGAATCATTTCTTCTGCGGGTAAACTTATTTTTTGCACTAGCGGGCCTAAGTTTGTTGCAACTTGTTTTCTTCGAATTTTGATTGAGAGGTAAAGTAAAACTTATCAAAAGACGTTCGAAATGCTTTGCGATAAATTTAAACACAGATTTGATAGGAAAGAAAGACGGCAGTATTAAGCATTTGCTTCTCAAAAAGAGGAATTCAATTTTCGCTTTTAGGGTCCGCGAAATCATGAGGTCTGCGTTATTCAGTTTCTCCTAGGTCGAATTGAATAATGCGGACCTTGATATCGCGGACCAAAATGGCGAGGTCCGCGGGGTCCGCAGGGTCCGCGTTATTCACCTGGCCGTTTATCCGCATAAAATTTGTTCGGATTGATTTGCGTTTACACTGTGCCACACTAATTTTATTCACTTTGTGCTCCCGTTTACACTGTGCCAGATAACTGCAGTCTCACGACCAAAATCATGCACCAAACAATGTAAACTCCCACGACAGGTACAGTCATCAAAGAATCAACATCAACTGCTTCTCGCTCAAATTCAAAGAAAATTGTAAACGTACATTAGCTCGGTTACAATTCGTTGTTAAAACTACTAAGTAGCTGGCGTGGAAAGGAAGAGGGAACCTACTAATTAGGAAGCTAATGTGACTTGTATTTAGGAAGAATGATCAGTGGATTGTTGAAAGTGATTTAATTTGTGAATGCAGTCATTCTTCACTAAGAATGGGATTGGCGCTACTTTCTTCACTCAAGAGTTTGACTGCCCCCCATTGAAGAAGCCTTGTTGAGGATCAAAATTAACCTCACAGTGAATGTGGATAGAATTTATCCGGATAAAACCGTTTACACTGTACCAGATAGCTATGTGAACTAATTTAATCCACTTTCTTAAGTGAACTAATTTTGTTCCAATGCCGCTCTCAAATTTGTGTGGATATAGCTTAGGTCTAGTGTAAACGCGACACCCATCTCAACGAACTTTGATGCGGATAAAATTTATGCTAGGGTCTGTATCAAACTTTTGGGAATAGTCAAGAAATTTTGAGAATTTTGGCTGTAAACTCAAGGAAAACTGTACGAGCAGGTACTGTCAGTGACACTATTTTCTTTGCATGATGCTTTCATTTTTGAGCAAGACAAGTCTTTATAAAAGTACCTCAAAAAGTTGTAATTTGAAAAAAAGTTATTGTGCTGACTGAGCCATCAAAGGGTTTGATGTGAAGCCCTTTCACAGCAATACTTGAAACAGGCTCGAGAGAAATCAAAGTTTATACATTACTCAAGTACTGTATGGTTCATTTAATACAATACAACAAACAAGTGAAAATGCATGAACTATAATAATGTTAATGCTTTTCTTTATCAAAAGTAAATAGTTTTTTTAAGTTATATTTTCCTAGTACCAAGGATTCCTAACTTTTTGATGATCTGAAAGTTGAGTGTCTTATAGGCAGTTTCTTATAAAACGTATGTAATAAGTAATAACTCTTTACCAAGCATGCTATTTTGAATCTGAAAATGTAAAATCAGCTTCAGGAAGTTATTGTTTTTGCAATTTGAGAATAATTCACAATGTGTGTGTTGTTTCAGATGACAAAAGGTGATTTTTGACTATATACATCTGCTGGGTCACAAATTTGACGAAGTTTCAGAAGAAAAGTTGCACATCAAAATGCAAAATGAAGAGCAACTGTGGTAAGTCAGGCTCTTTAATTTTACACATTATTTACAACATTTCTTATATTACATAGATACAGTATTGTTTTAGCTTAATGATACTCCTATTTTGGTAAGAAACTAAGAAAATGAGCCATTTCTGTCAAAAATTGATTTTCTTCAGGTATAATCCCTCCCCAAAGGCTTCAAACCATTAGCCCATAGTATGTAGTAGCCTGTCTCAAATTAGATGTCAAAGGAATGTTTTGCAATGAATTTTTGCGTTATTGCAAATCCCTGTAATTTGAGACAGACTTTAAAGTGGATTTTTGCCAGATTAGGCCACATAAAATGAATTAACAGATTTGCACCTGAATATACAAGACATCCTATTCCACGAATCCGTTGGTCAAATTATGCCCTTAGAAATCAGGCTTTAGTTGGGCGAATAAATGCAAGGACGGAGCGCTTTGAGTCAAGTTTCTATCCAAACTGCTTAAAAGAATGGGAAAGTCTTGCTTCTGAGATCAGGGAATTACCTACAGTAAGCTCATTCAAATTAGACTTTCCTCTCTCATCCGCCCCACCCAAAAACCTATTTATGGAATTTATGATCCAAAAGGTATTGCCATCCTCACCCAACTACGCATAGGCCTCAGTAAGCTAAATTATCACAAATTCAACCATAACTTTCGAGACACAGTTGACCCAATGTGTCTAATTAATGATGGAATTGAGGATACTGAACACTTCTTGCTGCAATGCCATGCATATGAAGATCAGAGGCATGATCTTGGCACCGTTAACGAAGTATTCCAACTACACAACATCTTAAACCTGCCAAATCAAACCCTTGTGCAAATAATGTTGTATGGTGATAAAACTTTTACTCATGACCAAAACATACAAATTTTGGAATCAACGCTAAAATTCATTCACTCATCAGAGCGCTTTTTGTAGCACCACCAATCCAAACCTGGGGACATAAATGTTTTATCTCATCCTTCTCCATTAATCTTTACTTTTGTTATAACATCACAACTGTATTGTAAATATATCTATGTTACTAAAGGCTATGCCAAAACCTGTCCACTTTGCATTTTGATCCGGCAAAAGTGTTATCTGATCTCCATGATCTGTTTCTCCCCTTGAAGGGACCAGTACTTTGGTATAGCCTTTAGTATCTGTATTGTTTTTCGTTAAAGATCATTTAGGGTAGCCATGCCTATCATGCTCCCAATGATATCGTTGATGTAAATATGTTTTGTTAAATTGTAAATTTTTAGATTGTGTATTAAAAAAAAAGAATTAACAGATTCTCATCACAAAGTTTTGGAAACCATTGCAAAGTGGGGGTTTACATTTTATAAATAAATTATTTTGGCAAATCTGCACAAATAAGGAAGGGAGGCACATTATTCTGGTGAACTCAATTGTCAACATTGCCTTTGGTGCAGATATACAGTATGCCCCACCTTGGGTTGTTTGTAGACAAAATGGTTGGCTTAACTAACTATTACCAATCAGGACAAAATGGGAAGTTTTGTTGCAGTTTTCTTGGAATAAGTGATCAAAATACTTTAGGAGGAAACCTTTACTGAAGGAAACCGAAACTTTTGCGTTTCCCACCTTTCTGGTCCCAATTCGCGAAAGTTCATCCCCCAACAGTTCTTAAATGTGAAATGCAAAACTTTATTCTCACAAAATTTCCCTGCTTGGCCGAGTGGCCGAGCGCGTGGCCGAGTGGTTAAGGCGTCTGACTCGTAAGCCAAAGGTCAGAACGGCCGTAGGTTCAAATCCCGCGCTGGACAGTTTGGTCGCTGTCCGTAACTCTAGCCCGGGTCAACCAGTGCCATGTGAGGGAAATCTGGTAGCTGCGGCGGGTAGCTGCGGCGGACTGATGGTAAAACATCCGTGGCCCCTGTTGGAAATAAGTCTCTCAGACTTTCACAGGCTAACCACGTTAAATATAAATACCTATCTTGCGTGCAGAGTCTGCATGCTGGCTAAATTTCCCAAGATAAAGAGTTAAAGTATTTATGTCATCAAATAATACACCTCTTCTTTAACAACAACCCTTCCAAACTTGTTACAACATGCATATTTATGGAAGATTCTGAGGAGTCATTTAAAAGTCAAGGAATTGAGACATCATCAAAATTTGATAAGAAACCTGTTTCGCAAAAGCTTATTCCCACTAAATTTTCCATTTTTGCCAAGTTGTGAACGTTAATTCCAAAAATTTACCCAGTTTATTGCCAATTTGCATTGCTTCAGCTATAAAAATGGTCAAAAGTGTAATTGATCAACAGTGAAATTGATCTTGAACTGTAACAACTTTGTAACAGACCACATGTGCCAATTTGGTTAAAACTTGGTCTAGATTAGCAATGTTTGCAGCTTTGAGTGATATAAGATATGAAACTGTCACAAATATTGCGATTGATGAGTATGCACTACTTTTATATTTTGGTGATAAAATATGTATAAAAGAGTATCAATGTGGGCTTCACTTTCTATGCAGGCAGTGATGAGAATCTAGAAATCTATTTTATAGGGCCTTATGACCAATTTTTGCAAATTTTCCAAATGTTAGGTGGTTGTAGCCATGGAGCCTCGTACCTCCTTCACCTTGCGTGCTTAGACTTTCTTCAGATACCTTCCAAGTTTTATGATACATGAAACAAGTGAAGAATAATGAAAATGTGCTAGGGATTTCCTTTGATAAAACAACCACAAGAACTTCTAATTAATGTAACTCTAAATAGATTATAGCTATATCCAATATATATTTTATTTTTGTTGTTTGAAATTTGTTCGGCAAATGTTAATTGAAGTTCTGTAGTTGATCAACCAAATCAAAGTTTGTGTCAGCAATTTGGAACAACATTATTGCCTAGGATTGCTCACTGTGGATTGCTCAGGATCATAGAGAATGAAATTTGTTTTCTATTGCAGGTAGTGAATTCATAGTCAGCATCTCTGTTTTTGAATGTCAGCTTTGTGAAGTGTTGCTTAGACATCAGAATGACATTGGAGAACATATTGATACCATCCAGCATCTAACAACGTACAAGGTAAGGGATTCTTTCTACTGTACAGTCACGGCCATTGGAAGCATCTCAGACTTGGGGGAGTTGGGTACAACACTTAAAGGACAGTGTTTCTGTAAGATGATGCAGCAAATCCTAGAAATAGAATGAAACTTCTTTTGTATTGCAAAATCTTGGGACATGTGGGGGGGGCATGTGCCCTCCAACCCCCTGTTCCTATGGCTACTGTGTTTCTTCAATAAATTGAGGATTATTTGCATTGACACGTGTTACAATTACTGTTTGCAATTATTTGCCTAAATCAACTTTGAGCCTATGCATTTTTCATGAATATTTCCTAATTGCCATTCATTGTCTTGGTTAGGTAGCAAGACTTATGGGCCAGTCTGCCTGAACTGTCTAAAATCCGATTACTACTGCAATGTGAATGAAGTTTCATCATTGGTTGTAAAATTGAAATCATGCTTAGATCAAAATATTTGAAACATCATGCCGGATAGCAATTAAAAGGCAACTGCTCCCTGAGTAGGGTAGGGTGGGGTAATGTGGGTTCAAATTTTGCAACATCTCAAAATAAGTTGAATAACTAATATAGGCCACCTTTTCCCGACGAGTTAGAAAAGTGGGTCTATTTTGAAAACTTGTATGATATGAGAATATGGGAGGGTAACTAAATAGAAAGTAATGGAGTTATATTTCCCAACTATATTCTATTCGATAAAATGCCTATCTTTGCCTGTTTTTGCATACAGTCCAGTTTCTGCAACGAAAATGAAACTACTATCCAAATGCGGTGATCCGTCATCATTCAGTTTGTTTACTCGCATTTACTGGTTTCAAGACAGCAACCACGGTGACAGCAAAGCTGTTCACATTTTAGGCACAAAACATCGTTGCAGGATGAATATAAGTGCGACAATTTTAAGCAATTCAAAGCTTCGTTGAATTCGATTTATGGCTGACTTCTCAGTCATCCCACTTTACCCCATTGGGTAAAAATATTAATATAAAAGAAGCATCGCCTCATTTACTTTCAAATAAACGTCATTTCGTCTGTAAAATACCAAACTTTCACTTCATGTGCTTTCAGTGGTCCAGAAAAGCAAAATAACAGTGGCATGGGAAAGTTTTTCTTGGTCTTGAAATTCCTCCACAGCAGGCGGTTCAGTAAAATGATTCTTTCAAATGAATTAAGATAAATCTAAGACGAATGTTTCATGTCAAAAGGCTGGTTATTATATGAACATTACGATAGAAATAGCCAACCTCTCTTTAATCTGACAAGGAAGGATATTTCGTGTGAAATCCTCAGTAGACCCACTTTACTCCGTAGGCCAACATTACCCCCACCCTGCCCTATATAAGCAGTGATATTTTTGCGATAGCTGATTGAATTGCTAACATGTCCAATTATTTCTACAGTTTTCCCTGGCTGAAATCGATCGCTCTGTTCTAATTCTGTAAAGGATTTTCTGAAGGAGTTCCCACTGAGAAACCTTAAAAGACATGTGAAAATTACGAGCAAGCTTCCCTGGTATGTTTCCCTCACAGTGATGACTTCTGTACACTTTAGCACATGCTATCCTCTTAGGGGATTGAATGGTCTTCTCCCTACTATGAATGACTTATTCAAAGGGGCTTGTATGAAAACAGCCTAGCGCATTATTGGTTGGAAGGACAACAAAGGGAAATCTTGCTTGTTGTTTCACGTGTTTTTGCAGGTTTTTGAAAGGGAATTTCTGCAGAAAATCTCCCATAGAAGGAATGGCCAATTGAAGCCAAGTAAATTATATACTGAACCTAAATGGACATATCGAGAATAAACCAAGACATTTATTGATATCACTGCTTTGATATTCAGGGAGCAGCATTTTTCAAACCCGGGCCTTTTTATTGACACAATCGGTAGGTTAATGTACCAGCACTCGAGAAAGCTGCAGATCCATATGAATGTTTATCACTGGTTTAGCACCAAGAATCCTGAAAGAGAGCTCAGTAGGTGGATGTCTACAGAAAGTCCGGCTTACATTTAATTTGGTAGCAGAACAAATACAGTAAATAAAAACCCCGCAAACAAGAACGTACTTTTCTAAAAATAGACTTACTAGGTTCTTATGAATGAGGTACTTATGACATTTTCAAGTAATTTTTTGTGATCAACCTATCCTGTGATCAACTGTCCATCGATCAAAGGAGACTGGGGTGCGCAAGATATCTGGTCGTCCTTGCGTTTGCCATCAGGTCTTGGCTGTACAACAATCAATGATACTGAAGGAGCTGCCATTGCCGCCGCACAGATTCTTGGCATGCACGATCACTTGATTTGGTGTCGGACGAGAGCAAAACGGCCGAATAATGCACTCAAGTTAATGGAGGCGGATAAGAAGTTGATTTTGCTACTTATGACATTTTCACGTAATTTTTTCAGATAAACCTCGCGGAGGAGAGTAGTATATCAGGCCTTACTGGGAATATTTTGGTAGGGGAGTGGCAAATCGCACTCCTAGTCCATTTCAGGCGTGTGATGGAGTGCAGTTGCAAATCAACATTAAAAATATGTCAACTGGAGTTTTACTTGACCAGTTTTACTAATTCAAAGTTATTCCTACCTTTTACTTTTGAAAGAAAAGTGTTTGATTGTTCAAAACATTGATTCATCAGAGTTCACAATTTCAAGTTAACTGTTGTTGTGGATAATGGAGATAAAAGAGCACAAAACACTCTGTTATCGATATCAAGCAGGAAAAGATGTTTCAATCTCCTTTTTCTTAACTATCAAGGTTCCAATAAAGCGCTTGATAAGGCATATGGGGTGAGCCAGAAAAAGTTCCCACTTTTGAAAATTTATAACACCAAGACTACTTCACGGATTTGAATCATTCAAATTCTAGTTAAAAGTCGAAAGATCGAAGTATTTTTGTGATTTTTCTCGCTGTCCTACCAGCACTAGAAGTATTGGTAAATTCAACTTTATAAAAATTTAATGGACGCAAAATGACAGAAAAAGGGCCTAAAACATTGATCAAATGGAGAAAGGAACTGTTCTCTCAAGAACAAACAGTGGGTCAAAGAAATAACTCTTCAGTCTAAGTTATATTACATCCTGCAGGATTATCTTTTGTAAACAATTTAATGATAACTATCAAATCATTAAGGATTTTGGATTTAGTACTTCCTGATTGACTTATTGTTACAGAGAAATACAAGATTTTAATCCTCGTTTGGAAAGATAAGGCGTGCGATCTATTGCACTCCTTGGAACAAGAAGGTGTGCGCCAAGGCGTGCGAGAGCGATCGCACGCCATTCCCAGTAAGGCCTGTATATAGCTCCAAAGAAGGCTCTTCAGCATGTATTTTTTCATTTGATTATTGGAATTCAGAACTTTCATCATTTTTGCGTGGGTCATCGACAAAAGAACAATGACAAAATTATATCACGGGTTTGTAACGTAATTATTTATTAACTTAAATTCTCTCTCATGTTTAGAAACATTTAAAAGACACCTTTGATCAACATGCGTATGCCAAAAGAAGCAATCTTAATGAACAAGAATCATCAAAGGACCAGGATTCATTTCAACATGTAAGTATGCGATGGATAAGTAAAATAAACGGTCCCTGTTTGAAATACAGTAGTGCCCCGCATATAAGAAACACGAATTTAAGAAACACCAGCCCTGATTTTCAAAATAATGCCTCCTTTGATAAGAAACAGGCTCTGGTATGAAAAGCGCTTGTTTCTTATTTAAAGATTATTGACATAAAAATAGTTTATATTTTAGCTTAGTCATATGTCCCAATTGAATGAAACTGTATCTACTCAAGATGAAAACAAGAGTTTTGCATGCAAATGAAGCAAAAAGCACCCTCCGGGAATAATTGTAGCTTTTCTTGGAAGTGAACATTTAAAGATACCAATGAAAATGGTGTGTTTTGTATCACCATCATAGAGTTTGTGTCTGAGTAGTTCATTGCAGCGCTAGCTGCATTATATGTCAAAACAATTAGCAACGTGCGATGTCGCTGTCTCTTTCTGTCGGTCAAATCAATTCAGTGCCAGTCTCGTCTCCAGAGCGAGTTCGTTGCTCTGCCTCTAATCTGGGATCTGCGCGGAAATTCCGCGCGGAGTGAACCCCGCACGGTTTTGCGTGTAGTAAATGGCTTCGGGGTGTCAAAATTCGATGTAAAACCACATACTTTACCTACATTGATCATCATTTGCAATTTATTTCCGACATTCGAAGAATAACGAGCCATTTCATGTTGGAAGCTGCGATGAGAAAGCTCCTCTGTTTGCAACTTAGGCCCATTTTCGCCCCCAAACAAACCGTGCTTTTTTCACATTACCACTCTTCCTAACCCCAGATTATTGTTCAGATACCTTCAAAAAAGCTTAAATAAGGTCCTTAAAGTGTTTGTTTTGAGCTTCTCGATTTATCCACAGCAGAATTATTTCTAGAGCAACGGCCATTCCATCGATTCGATTAACTATAATGTCCACAGAACAACATTCAGATTCAGCTCCAGAACAAGATTCAGATTCAGGACAAGATTCAGATTCAGGACAAGATTCAGATTCAGGACAAGATTCGGATTCGCAACTATCCAACTTATCATCTAATACCGACGTAACAAAGACACTTATTGGAAAAATAATCAAATTTGACCATAGATTTGACTTCTGAATCTGAATCTTGTTCTGGAGCTGAATCTGAATGTTGTTCTGTGGACATTATAGTGGCAAAGGCATCTTGTAATATCAGCAGAATGAGAAAGGCCTATTTCTCTTATTCCATTTTATATGATGGTGCAGTTTGTTCGCATTTCCCAAAACGCTGCACTCACTAACTAACGTTATTGCTAGTTGATAGTACATGATTTTTCCGATAAGAAACTTAAGAAACTTTTACCCTGATTTGAAGTTTATATCACATTTTATAAGAAACACATCAGACCTGGAATTTAACACGTTGTTTCTCATATGCGGGACACTACTGTACTACCGTTACTGTATGTGCCCTGAGATGTCAGTGATATTTGCAAATTTAATACTGCTTTATGTTAGCCTGCGTGCAGACTCTACTGATTCCGTGAAGAGAAGTGAGGTTCCTCCTCCAGTAGAGTCTGTGCATCAGCGACACAGAGCTTGTCCGAAGTCACATGCGGTTCCCCGGCTCGAGAAAGCAAACATCATTGGTGGAGAGATATCTCTATTGTTCTCTCTTAGTTTAATTGATCGATTAACATCTTAAGGTAATTCTTTTAATCATCCCCATTAAAAAGATTCAATGTTGCGGCAACAAGTAGGATTAAAAAAAGATCATCAAAACACCCCTACAAAACTGGATTTGTCTGGCTATGTTTATTTATGCACACGCCCAATTAAATCAAATATGCCTAGGCTGATATCAGCAGCCCCACTTTGTGTCGCTGATTCACAGACTCTACTGGAGAAGAAACCTCTCTGAAAAGAAACCGGTGGAGTTTGCATGCAGGCTACTTTATGCCAGATATGTTCAGTAGACCAAATCGGCTAAGGTTTGTTTACACCCATTTCAAGTCATGTGACCCGTCTCTTGACAAAACTTCTTTTGATTTTCCGAACATATTTCGTGCCATGCAAAGTTTTGCCATGAATGCAAAAAGTAGAATAATAAGGAGACTTCCCAAGAGTATGATCACATGACTTGAAATGGGTATAACAAACCTTAGCCGATTCGGTCTATTAGAATTTGAATTTTACTAGCTTAATCAGCCACCGTGCTTTGAACTCATAGACAATTTCCAAGCTACTCTCTCTTGAGAAGCCATTCGCAAGCAGCTGAAAGTTAAGGCCCAGTTTCGTGGGTTTTCGAGAGTGTGAAGATATCACCGTCACATTGTTAGAGGAAGGTCTCTTAAAACAAAGGAACTGCTGATTCCTTGCCCTGAACATATCCATTTCAAATTAGAAACGCTGATGGTTTCATCGAATGCAGGATGAAGACAGAGCATTTTCTGAATTCTGTTTGGATTTTTCTGTTGGCTAGGTATATGATGATAGTCACGGAAAAGAGAGTTGCTCTGATGCCAGGAATACAGATGAGGTGACAAAAGACCATACTGGTGAATCAGATTCAGATCAAAGAACGAGTGAGCCAACTGAAAGATGCCACACGTTGAATGAAATTGGAGAAGGAAGATTTGATAGAAGGCCAGTGAAAAGTGAAGATACCAGTGTGGACAACATCGAATTGGATGAGAGGGTGCCTGCCATAGATTTCCGTACGAGGCAAACTTATCCGTGTGATGTTCAAGGGACTTCGTTTCAAGAAGCACAAGAAGGTGCGTACACAGCTATAAAGATCAAGCAAGAGGAAAACAATGTTGATGATTATAATGACAAAGCTGGTATCATTGGAGGATTTTTAGAGGACAGTGACGAGGACTTACAGATTGATGGTGAACATTGCGATTGGGAATCAATGCCAGGATGCACGACTGACAACAATGCAAAGGTTTGGGAATTCTGTTTATCATCGTTTTAGAGTTGAAGTAAGAAATATTCCACCAGAAACAAATCTTTGCTCGTTCTTCTTTCTCTTGTACACATAAAGGGCATACGTTACATCAAACAGATGGCAAAAGACTTGATGTGTTGAGAAAATTAACCAGTTAGCACAAAAATTCTGGGAGAACGGGTGGCATTGTTTGCTTACCAGCTATAGGGCAGCTATGTTCCAGAAGCTTGGCTTTTTTCCGGCTTTTGGCCATAAGTCACGGCAAACATAGGGTTAGTTATTGTTTCTTACCAGAACAAAAGTTTGACGCAACAAATTTCGAGCACTTGACTCTGCTGAAAGTGGCTTGACCGATTGAGCTGTACTTCATTTTTAAGACAGAGTTTATTGTTTCTTCATCAGAAATGAAGAACCTAAATTACAACTGTATACAAATTTTCTATGGCAGCCATAGCAGGGAAAGACATAATTTCATTTAGTTCCAACCACGACTGCCACTTGAAACAGTGATCGAATATGCAGTTAATTTAGTTTAAGCAACAACTTAGCCGAGCATCTCAGAAAGAAACCCCCTCTACCTTTCAGCAGATGAAACACCCAACGATTTCATGAAAATTGTTAGTTTATCTTTCACTTGCAGCATCAAAGATTGCCAAGAAGCGGCGAGGAATCTGTCTCAATTTCACCTTCAGATACTAGCCAAGCCTTAGATCACGATGAAACGTGCCCTACATCAATGTTAACAATTGAAAACCAATTGCAATCAACTGTAACCTTTGAAATCCTACGTTCACAAAAGGACAGCAGAAACACAGCATTAACAAGTTCTGAAATGATATCACCAACTGTTCTTGAGATGAACGTAGCCAATGATGAAGATGTCAGTTTAGATGTTGGCACATGTAATGAAGCAGATGATCATAAAAACGGTAATTACACTTCTAGTTCTACACAGCAAGGAACGATTTTGTAAGATAATAGCATCAGTCACTTGTGTTGACACCTAAATTCAAAGAGATTTGCGACTAAAGACAAAGGAAGTTCTCTCAACTAGGAATTCAAAACAAACAAAGCTGCAAAGTTTCTCTGAAATCCAGGAAGCTAGCTCGCTTGTTGTGCGTTCCAGAAATGTTTTTTAAGCACAAACAATAGCGTATATCGAAAGAAGGAGGATATATCTAAACATCTACCACGGGCATTTTAGTTTTGTTCAGAAGCTGAGCAATAAGTGCTTTGATTACACCAAAAACATACGAGAATTCAGTCGCCTCCAAATTGGTTTCTTTACCAAACAAATAATATGCCCGGGGTAGATGTTTAGATATATCCTTCTTCTTTCGATATATGCTCATGTTTGCTCTAAACACCATTTCTAGTATGCGCAACAAGCAAGATAGCTACCTGGGTCCAAAGAAAAATTGCGGTTTGTTTGTTTTGAATTACAGGTTGAGAGAATTTCCTTTGTCTACAATCGAAAATCACTTTGACTCTAGGTGTCAATAAAAGCAACTGATGCTACTGTCTTACAAAATCCGCCCTTCTAGTTCTACACCTGGTAAAAATTCAATTTCACTTGAACGATAAGTCTGACATACTTGAAATAGTGATTTCTGACAGCCTGACTGGTATGCTTTCATTTGAGATACAGCTTTGCAAAATAAGTGTCTGGTGAATTTTCAAAGAGGAAATAAATAAGATCAGGCAAAATCCTTCCTGCTTGCAGAGTACGTGTCTGCTTTTTAACTTTGTGATAAGAAATTGGTCGTTTGAGGTGAAGTTTCTGGTATCCATGATAGATTAAATGGATGCTAAATTACTGCACTTATTCGCAGTTGTTCTCGATGTTTTTGATGTAAATAGTCTAGATTGCTCATAGGCAAGATCAATGGATACGTTTACTGATTTAAAATAAAGGCAAATGATTATCTTTCCTTCATTTAATATTTTTTCCATGAAGCGACAGGCATTGCAGTTGCATTTTGGGACCATCTCATTTAGTAAGCTTTATTAAAAAAGTTGTCCGCTCACTTTGGCTCCTCTGGTAAGCAGTTCCAAATCTGTGGTCCTAAGAATTCGCGACTTTTATGGCGAAAATAATCTGAAGTGGCCGATTATGAGGAAGATTGTTAGGATTTCGTGGTGACTATAGTTGGAGGATTTGATTTGAATTCTATCTTTAAAGACAAATGACGGAGATATAAGGCAACTTAAATCAAGGGGCCTGGGCAATCTAAATATAGTCTGTTGTATTCGATTGTATTTGATGATCTGGAGAGATTACCAAACAATTGGACAAATGATGGCGGGTGCCTATCTTTTGTTCTATTTTTAAACTAAACGCTTTATGTCCGTCATTTGTCTTTAATGAAGGATTGATTCAGATCATTCAAAGTGTTGAAATTTCCAAAGAAAGAGATCTTAATCGGGAAACATGTATCGTACATCATGTTAAGTTCAGTAGAAGATCATTATACGAACTGACATGATCGTCACAAAGAAATTTAAATGCACGTTCTTTTATCTCTTCGATCTTATGCGTGCATTTTGCTTAGCAGAAATGCAACACTAAAGGACAATAATGAGATTTGAGTAAACAAAGCTCTGAACAAGGACTTCTCACGCTTCGAATCCAATATAAGCGCAATCAAAAAGATTTTTATCCAATCTTGTTTACATGTACAAATCAATCTCATTGCGGGTCCTTGCTACATTCTGTTTGCGGTTGGATGATATTGACCTTTGTTGAAATATCAACAGGAGTCATTACAAATGAGATACAGACACAAGGTTGTCAGCTGTCATGCATACTAAACCTGACGAGGGCAAAATAAAAAAAGTATATTCCTTGATCTCAACAATCATCCATGCCGTTGACCATAAAATCCTATTGTCGAAGTTACGAGAGTACGGTGCTGATGGTACTTCCCACAGCTGGTTCACTTCTTATCTGACCAATTCAGTTCTGCTATTTTGATGGATCCACCTCTAGCCAAGGCAGCATTGAGTGCGGTATTCCGTAACACGGTCCCAAATTTGCTGAAAGAGTGCTTGAGCTCCTCGACAAAGCTGAGAAACATCCTCCCGTAAAGTAAACTTGATCAAGTCTATAAAACTCTCTTTGAAAGTCATCTTCGCTATGGTAAAATTGTTTGGAATGCTCTCTCAAACACCAAACTATCCCAAATGCAACGATTACAGACAAGGGCCAAGAAGCTAATCGCGAATGCTAAGTATAAGGACGGGTGGACTTGCAAATGGCTCACTGTAAAGTCTTTGATCTCCTTTGATCAAGGAGTGATGACATATAAAATCTTGCATGACCTCTGCCCTGAAAATCGTCGCCATAAGTTCACTGAAAGATCAATAGTTTCGGAGTATAGAACCAGAAATCGTGGAGATATACCAATTCCCAAAGTTAGGTTAGAATATGCAAAGCGATCTGTCTACTTTTCTGGTGTCAAAATCTGGCATGCTATCCCTGACAACATTCGGGAAAAAGAATCATTATCGATTTAGGATGGTTTCATATAGTGTCTTTTGAACCTTTTAACAGGACCCAAACACGACCCCTTGGTAGGGCAGCGACTTCTACTTCTGCTTATCATTTTTCTTTTCGTGAACAAATATTGTTAATGGGTTATCTGAAAGGTGTACGGTGTATAGATATTGATAAAATGAATGAATGAATGAATGAATGAATGAATGAATGAATGAATGAATGAATGAATGAATGAATGAATGAATGAATGAATGAATGAGTGAAGTAAAACCTGAGCAATAACCCAGACACTTTCACAGTTACTACCGTAGATGCCATAAAATTGCAGCCAATGTTGAGTTACCTCTGGAAAGATTGCCATCTCAGCCTGAGCTTCTCCTCTCTCAGAACTGATTCCATTGCACTTAAAAGGTTAGGGTGAAATTTTTGAGCTAGATGATTCCCTTCCCAATGGCTCACACAGCATTTTGACTTTGTCCTTTTGTTTGTTTGTTTTGTTTGTTTTCAGTTTGTTTTGAGTGGGTTTGTCAGGATTTCTAGCTATTGAAAGCTAATTCAGGCCCACTGTGCATGCCGCATCCAGGCATGGGACCCCTAGTTTAACGTCCCTTCCGAAGGACGACGAGGTGAGTTGTTAGGTCAGGCCTCGTGGTCACCCATCCGGAGTCTGACCTCACCCAACCAAGCTTAACTTCAGTCACCTGACGAACACTGTTTAAGCCACTCGGCCACTCACCCCGCAACGTTTGTACGTCATCAAATTTTTATAAGAAAAAAATAGGAAACGTAGCTTGTCAGGTAGACAATTTTCAATGATTATTTTCAGAACAATAAGTAAGACATCAATTTCAATTTCCTTCTCAGTTTCTTTTCATCATTTTATTAGCCTTACTCATTCTCAAAGGGATTTCGAATAGCGCAGTAGTCAAGACAGCACCCACTTTAAGTCGATTCAAAGCTGCTTATTACTCTTTTCGCTCAGTTCCTTATCAAAACAGCCTAATTACAAGTGCTAATACCTAAAAAGTAAAACTAAAGTACATATGATGAAAAAATAAAAGGATTAAAATCAAAACTGGTGAATGGAACGAAATGTTATATTCAAACAGTGGGCTTCAGGTGTGATTTCACTATGGCGGTGGTGTGGCGTTTGTCATGTAAACGCGAAATGAAAATACAAAGGATTCTACGGGATAATGGAATCTCAACTCTCAGCCCCGGGTTGATATAAGCTGGCCCGTACTGGACTGCAGTCGGCCACTGCATTCTATGACGGATGTCTCCGAAAAACGCTCCAGAAAGCATATTGTCAGCCACATTTTTGTCCATCAAGTGGCGGTCTGTTTTGTGAAAATTGTTGGAGGCCAGGTTGAGAGTGTCTTACAGCTTTGATTTCAGGGATTACAATTACTGATGCGATCTTATCTTGAAAGAATAATTGATTTCAACAATTGGATTTTTCAAGTTACAATTCACTTTTCAAATCCATCATTTCATTTTTAGAACAAAATCAAAGATTGAGAGGCTCTCTTCAAGTGCCGTTCTCTTGTGATGTTTGTGGGAAGATTTGTACTGAAAGGAGCAAGCTTAAAGTACACAAGCGAATTCACACTGGAGAGAAACCTTTCACGTGTGATTTATGTGGAAAAGCATTTACTGATAGTAACAATCTTAGAATGCATAAAAGGCGAATACATACTAAAGAGAAACCATTTTCTTGTGATGTTTGTGGGAAGACTTTTGCTGAAAGTAGCAAACTTAAAAGACATAGGTGGATACATACCGGAGAGAAACCGTTTTCTTGTGATATCTGTGGAAAAGCATTTAATGTTTCAGGCTATCTTGAAGTACACAAGCGAATGCACACTGGAGAGAAACCCTTTACGTGTGATATTTGTGGGAAAACATTTAGTCAGACTAGTAACCTAAAGGTGCATCGGCGAATTCATCATGAAGAAAAACTGTCTTCGAGTGATGTTAGTAAGAAAACATTCCTGCACGGTGAGAATTTTGAACTACGGCAGCGAACATATACTGGAGAGAAACCCTTTACAAGTGGCATAGGCATTTGTGGGAAAGATTTTATTCGAAATACTGGTCTGAAAGACCACATGCGAATACACAATGCAGAGAAACTCTTTACATGCAATATTTGTGGGAGAAATTTTATCCAAAATTGTAACCTGAAAAGTCATATGCAAAAGCATGTTAAAGAGAAGCCATTTTCATGTGATCATTGCGGAAAAGCATTTACTGTCAGCAACTCTCTTAGAATACATAAACGAATACATACCGGAGAGAAACCACCCTCATGTGATGTATGTGGGAAAGCATTTAGTGATCCAGGGAGCCTTGAGATACATAAGAAAATACATACAAGAAAGAGACCCTTTAAGTGCGATGTTTGCGGAAAAGAATTTATTCAAAATGATAACCTGAAAAGTCATCTGCGAAAACATGTTGGAGAGAAACCTTTCACGTGTGACATATGCGGAAAAGGGTTTAGTGTCAGTAGCTTGCTTAAAATACATAAGCGAGTACATACTGGAGAGAAACTTTTCACGTGTGATATCTGCGGAAAAGTATTTAATGCCAGTAGCTCTCTTAAAATACATACCCGAATACATACTGGAGAGAAACCATATTCATGTGATGTTTGTAAGAAAGCCTTCAGCCACAGTGGGAACCTTCAAAAACACAAGCGAATTCATATTGAACAGAAAAATTTTTGATATGATAATCTTGGAAAAAATAACATAACATTATTTACAGTTGGTAAAAAGAAAGCATAGTTACTGACCAACTATTTATTTATCTCTTACATATTGGAGAGAAACCATTTTCATATAATGCATGTAAAAAGGCATCTACTGACAAGAGAATCCTCAACAGACTGCAGCGAATACATACAGGAGGAAAACTTTGTTTGTCCAATATTTTTGGGACTGCTTTTGCTGCTAGTTGAACTCTCAAGCAACGTCAGTTTTTGCATTAAAAGAGAGAAACCTCTTTCATGTGATGTTTGTGGGAATGCATTTACTTACTGAAGTCAGCTCATACTACACAAGCTAATACATACTGGAGAGAAACCATTTTCTTGTGACAGTTATTGGAGTTCATTTGCTTTTAGTAAACTTAAAAAGCATCAGTAAATACATACAGGAGAGGATCCTTTTTCATGCGATATTTCTGGGAAAACTTTTACTATGAGTGGGACCTTTAAACAACGTTTTCGAATACATATACTGGAGAGGAAACATATTTGTGTGATGTTTGTACGACTACTTTTAATCATGGTGGGAACTTGTAAAAACACAGGTGAATGCATTCTGAAGAGGAAAAAAGTCACAGCTCGATCGTGGGTCGCAGGAAACGAAGTAATAGTTAAGAATGTAAACGCAAACATACCTGTGTCTTTATCGTGGTTTCTTCTGCCTTTCTTGGCTTTCCTTTGCGTCCCTGCCTCAGCTCAATTCAAAAACCGCAAACGAGGGTAGCCTTGCTTTTGCAGTGAAACAGAATTAGGCCATTACGAACTGGAAGCAATGAATTGAGCTGAGGCAGGGACGCAAAGGAAAGCCAAGAAAGGCAGAAGAAGCCACGATAAAGACACAGGTATGTTTGCGTTTACATTTTTAACTATTACTTCGTTTCCTGGGACCCATGGTTCGATGTGATTATTGTGGAAAACTGTTTACTGGTAGTATTTCACGTGAAAGACGTAATGGAGAAACTTTTTTTTGGCGTCTGGTAGAAGAGAAGGCATTTAATGAGAGTAGCACACTTAAAAGGCATAATTGAATACATGCCCCAGAAAGCCCTTTGTTTTACAGTAGGTTATGCTTGGAAATACATTTAATGAAAGTGGATCCCTTGAAGCACATAGCTAAGCGAATACCGACCGTTCCAAAGTTATGTATTATCGTTTGATTGCTTATATGTCCATAACTAATGAACCGATTTTCAAAAACTTTGTTTTATCCGAATGCCGAAAGGCTAAATTTTATTCGAGGATGTTGGTCGTGGTTTTACAAAGATTTTTTCATTTCGAAATGATCAATGAACCTGATCAAATTCACATGAAAAAGAAACGGCCTACTTATCCACTCAACAACTTAGATGTGATACAAAAGGCTGAACTGGTATGTCTTTCAGAGAATACGAATTCGGTGAGCCCTAAAACACATCTCTCTGGAGAATTCTGCAAAATGTTATTTATACGTGAATTCCTCCATGCCTCGTCAGTTGTTTTTTCCTGTTGAATATTTCGTACCCGTTTCTTTCTCATGCTATCTAAGACTTGAACTTGAGCAGGTTTTATCGATCTTCCTTTCGACCTGAAAAGTCATCATAGAACCAAGACCAACATCCCAGGGATGTTGGAACGAGTTAAATTTGGGGGGGGGACGACTCTTAAATGGCACTTTTCCCGTAAGAAAATGGGGCATTTTCTGGTAATAAAAAGGGCACTTATTTGTTTATTGCAAAATCTTGTGGGGCACGTGCCCCCAGTGCCTCCCCCACGGTTTCTATATCTAAGCAACATCCTCGAATACAATTTAGCCTTTCGGTAATCGGATGAAAATTGGTTCATTGGTTATCGGCATATAAGCTATCAAACGAATCAAACGATGATAAATCAGTTTTGGACATCTGATACACATTGGAGAGAAACAGTTTTGGTTTGATTATTGTTGAAGAACCTATCAGTATTGAACTTGAAAGACAACGCTTTCTTGATCAGGAAAACGCTTTCTTGTGACGTTTGTTAGAAAAGATTAATCGCGTGTATCATTTTTTGCAAAGTATATTCTCTGATGCATTTGGCACTTAAACTTAAAATGCGAGTTTTTTAAGTTTTTTGTTTTTCAATTTGTTTTGAGAGGGCTTGTCAGGATTTCTAGCTACTGAAAGCTAATTTAGGCCCACTGTGCATGCCGCATCGAGGCATGAGAGAGGCATGAGACCCCTAGTTTAACGTCCCTTCCGAAGGACGGTGAGGTGAGTTGTGAATTCAAGCCTCCGAGGTCACCCATCCGGTGTTTGACCTCACTCGACCGAGCTTAACTTCAGCTACCTGACAAGAACTGTTGAAGCCACTTGGCCACTCACCCCGAGTGTATATCGGGTGTCCCGAAAAATGTTTCCGATTTGTCTCTTTATTTTAGTGAATGTGTCTGTTGTTTTTAAGAATCATTGAACCAAGAATCTATTACTAATGGCCCAATCTAGCAACGAGTATCTCGTTCTTTTGTACATCTGCATGCATTGATTTTCCACCAAAATTTCCCGGAAGAACAGAATCACGTGACAGAAATCGAGGTTTTCAATGACCGAAAGGCTAAATTGTATTCGAGGATGTTGCCTAGATATAGAAACCGTGGGGGGAGGCACTGGGGGCACGTGCCCCACAAGATTTTGCAATAAACAAATAAGTGCCTTTTTTATTTTCAGAAAATGGCTTGTTAAATCTGCATCTCAAAATCCACAGAAATCGAGGTTTTCAACGAATTTCAACAGGACGGAGCTTGAACTCCAAGGAAGGGAGGGACCTCCCCCCCCCCCCCCAACAAACATTCAATTATGCTCAAAATTATCAATACCAATGCCACAATTCTACATTGTAGTATTTGGTGACCAATTCTTAACCTTTTTATCCCTTCAAATGTCTCTTGTTGTGCTTATTGAGAGCTTTTAATAATATTATTACTAAACTTCAACCACAATAAAATTGGTCCAAAGCTAGAGCGATGATAAATACTCAGAATTTGGTATGGGTATGAATAATTTCTGGCTTAAGGCTTAACTGTAATATTTGTTAGCGATGGCTGTTTAGTACATGATTCTGTTTCATTTTTAAAGAAAGAAGTCCTTCCAGAGACAAAGTGCTGTTGTCCACCCTTTGCATACTGCCAAGTTTGAATTTGAATTAATGAACTTGACAAACCTTTATATAAATACCATTATCTGTAGAAAGAAGACTGTTAACTCCTGTAAAGGAAAAAACAACCAAATTAACCTGTAACTAGAGAGAAAACTGTTGAAACTTGCAAGAGAAAAACAAATCAATCTTATTATTGGAGATATAAGTTAGCTAAGTAAGAAATACGTTAGTGACTCACCACTAACAAAGAACAATGCTGAAGAACCCAAATGTGTTTCTTCGCACCCTCATCACTTCGGTTCATGCAAAGAAAAATTATTTGAATTTTATACCAACCTTTTTAAAGATTTGGAACCTATGCTCCGTGTGGCACTATGGTTGAATCTCGATGCAATCTGGTACGCTGCAATCTTCATGAATGAACTTTGCAGTTCTCTTGCTGTTTTAGAAGACTTTACATTTCAACTTTATCTCTCATACCAGCAAGGATGTTAGGACACCGATGTATTGATTATATATTTACCTTGTTTTCATTCTTGTGTCTTGTTTCCTCGTCTTGTTTCATCTCTGTTTCGTCTTCAAACTGATATGTGTAACTGAACGCTCTCAAATTGTTCGAATAGTTCTCCCTTGTGTTTCTGTGTCTTAGTGCTCCTTCGCACTAAGAAAGTTGTCAAACCGTAAAAAACTTTCTAGTGCGAAGGAGCACTACTAAGACACCGAAACACAAGGGAGAACTATTCGAACAATTTGAGAGCGTTCAGTTGCACATATCAGTTTGAAGACGAAACAGAGATGAAACAATCCGAGAAAGCAAGACAACAAGAATCAAAGCAAGGTAGATATATAATCAAAACAGCGGTGTCCTAACACCCTTGATATCAACGGGAAGCAGCAACCGATTTCACATTGGTGGCTGTGACACAAGACAGTTTTCAATATTATTACTTTGATATTCAGATTCCTGTGCAGGGCTCAAAAAATTATTTTCTTTCCTGGTAGCAAGCTAAGCAATGTCGTTTCTTCTTAACTAACACATTTTCTTCTTCTTCCCAATTGTACCGCCCCATTCTGACACTTTTCCTTTCTCTCCTTCCTTTCCTTACCTTCCACCCCCTTTCTTTATTTCATTCCCTTCTCGTCCCTTTCCTTAAGTTTCTTTTTCCTTCTCCCCTTCTTCCTTCCTGACAAATTTGAGCATCACACTACTTCACTTTTTTGAGCCCTGTACCAGTGTTTTTTTCAATCGGAACTTGTTTTTTCGAGAAATTTTCCAGCGAAAACCCTTTAAGAATCCCAGGAAACAACTTCGATTCAATTCTTGGTGTATGAAGTGTTTTTATAAGTATTCTTGTTGCAAATCAGGTAGTGATTTGCTTGCAATTTCTTCATCATCAGAAATCGCTGTCACTGATATAATTGATTCTTGCAAGAATAGTTTATTCTAAAATATTGAAAAATTCTTCATATTTTTGTTTCTGTCACAGTGATTGCAAGTAAATATTAAGCTAAAATTCTCAGTTCTTTCATTTTCAGAACCAAATCAAAGATTGAGAACGTCACTTCGAGTGCCGATAGCGCCACGAAACAGAGACAAAAATGAATCCGAAAGAGTTGATAAAACACAGAATAGTGATAATTGTGCTGGAGACGGTCGTAACCATTCGACCTCCCATATACGTAACGTATGCGACAAGGATTTCACAACAGCAACAGCTATTGGGCTGAAGAGATATAAAAGTGCCCATACTAACCAAAGATACTATTCATGCGTTGTTTGCGGCATTTCATTCAGCACTCATAAACACCTTGAATTACACCGAGAGATCCATACTGGAAAGGAAGTTTATTCTTGTGATGTCTCTTGCGAATCTTTTGATTCGCAAGGAAATCCTCAGGTGCATGAAATGATACGTAATGGAGACATGCCCCCTTCATATGAAGTTGCTCAGAGAGCATTTGCTGCAAGCAGCAAACTTGAAATACATCAGCAAATACATACTGCTGGGAAGCAATTTTCATGTACTGTTTGTGGAAAAGCTTTCACTTACAGAAGCAAATTCGACATACACAGGCGGATACACACTGGGGAAAGACCATTTTCGTGTCATGCTTGTGGGAAAGCTTTTACTGAAAGAAGCAAACTTAAAAGACATATGCGAATGCATACTGGAGAGAAACCTTTCTCATGTGATGTATGTGGGAAAGCATTTACTGCCAACAGCTCACTTGAAAAACACAAACGAACACATACTGGGGATAACCTATTTGCATGCGATTCTTGTGGGAAAGCATTTGCTGATTCACAGAGCCTTAAAACACATGAGCGAATTCATACGGGAGAGAAACCGTTTACTTGTAATATTTGTGGGAAAGCTTTTTCTTTGAGTGGGAACCTTAAACAACATGAGCGAATACATACAGGAGAGAAACCTTTTGCCTGCAATATTTGTGGGAAAGCTTTTTCCGTGAATGTTACCCTTAAACGCCACAAGCGAAAACATACTGGCGAAAAACCATTTTCATGTGACATTTGTGGTAATGCTTTTGCTGAAAGAGGCAATCTTAAAAAACATCAGCTGATGCATACAGGAGAAAAACCTTTTTCGTGCAATGTTTGTGGGAATAGATTTGCTTACAGTAGCAAACTTAAAAGACATTTGCAAATACATACCGGGGAAAAACCTTTTTCGTGCAATATTTGTGGTAAAGCTTTCGCTGTAAGTGGAGCCCTGAAACAACATAAGCGAGTACATACAGGAGAGAAGCCTTTTTCTTGCAATATTTGTGGGAAAGCTTTTTCCATGAGTGAGACCCTTAAACGCCACAAGCGAACACATACTGGAGAAAAGCCATTTTCTTGTGACGTTTGTGGAACTGCATTTGCTGACATTAGCAAACTTAAAAGACATCAGCGAATCCATACGGGAGAAAAACCTTTTGCGTGCAATATTTGTGGGAAAGCTTTTACTGCGAGTTGGTCCCTTAAACAACATGAGCGAATCCATACTGGAGAAAAGCCTTTTGCGTGCAATATTTGTGGGAAAACTTTTTCTGTGAGTAACTCTCTCAAAAAACACAATCTTCTCCATGCTGAAGGAAGACCTTATTCGTGATTTACATTCACTTGCAGTGCGACCCTTGAAACACATATGTGGGTTCACGTTACAGATTAACCATTGTGATGTTATTATTGTGGAAAGGCATACTGGTAGTTTGTTAGCTCGCCTGAAAAGATAGAAGCTACGGCATGCTGGAGAAAGGCTTACTTGACCTTAACGTTTCATTCGCGAAACTGGTCGCTTTGACTCGAAAATTCTACGCTCGTAAATTGAGCTTAACGCCAAGGCCACCACGCCCGTTGGGCTCGCTCCCAGACCCCCAGCCCGGTCAGCTAGTCCTAGGCCTCGCCTCGTGGGATTGCCAACACGCGTTCTCAGCATCGGTATTCTTCCTGTCACATTCGGCTTTCGCATTGGTAGTCCAAGATTCGTTGACATTCTCACTTCAGTGATTGCGTGCCTTATCTTCGTCTTTGGCTTACAAAATTGCTGAGGATCATCCGCAGAGAAGCAATGACCGTAGCTACTTGCGCGATGTGAACCGTTCGTTGGAAGGCTGGATGAAATTCACGAAACCAAACTTGACGCAGAAAGCGACCGATTATGGCCTATCAGCAGTCGGGAAGAAGCCCAACTTAGCGGCCCGTTTATATGCCCACTTTCATCCGGAGGGGAGTTCTCAGCCTCCAGTGGCCAATGCAGCACCCGAGTTGCAACAGAGGCGAGTGCAAACGTAGCTGGCCCAAGTTTTACGTTGCAGGAGCAAACCTTAGATGTCCCATCAGATCATGATGTTCTGGGCACTCAGCGCCCATGCACAAACCCGGTTGTTAGCCAGTCTTCTCCTCCCACGCTGGCCCAGCCAAACGACATCGTATCCCTCAGCCTGGGTGATCTTCGCAGATTATTGCAAGAAGTCTCTTCTCAACCGGTTACCAGTTCAGCACCAGCAGTAACCCAGAACCTCCTCCAGCTCTCCCCGGCTTCAGTTACCCCGTTGGCTCAAGCCTTCCCTGCAGCTCCAGTTCAAGGTATTGCCCCCCAAATGCCTCCGAGACGCGAACCATCAATGCAACCTACACTGCAGAGTTTAAATCAGCCAATAGCAAGTCAGCCTCAACAGGATCATGCCCCCCTTGCTTCGCAGTTGAATGCAGACGCAGTTGCCGGGCCTTTCAATGGAGGTAACTATCAAAATTTATTTCATTCTCCCTTGAGCTCTCTCCCCCCTTTGTCTCCAAGTCTGATTAAGGCAATGAAGGAGAAAGATTTCATTGATTTTAACAAGCTCCTACCATGTGCTCTTTACGATTCTTCTCCGACCCCCAACTATTTGCTCCAAGTCCAGCAGGGAGACCAGGGAGAGGGCTCACTGTCATTGACGCAAACACGTCGTCAGACGCAAAAGATCTCTGGTATTTTATCTTGGATCGAGGCATGGAATGTGTATGTCCGGGGGATGGTTCACTTTCACCCGCACTTAGCGACTGAAATGCTTGCCTACCAAGAGGCCTTTTGTAACCTGAACAAGAGTTACCCCTTCAGAGCATGCAGTCAATACGACATCGCATTTCGTATGAAAATGGCGAGAAACAAAGCGGCTTCATGGGCGTTAACAGATGACTACGCCTTTAATAGGTTTCTACGCTGTGCCCCACCAGTTGCAAGCCAGGTGACATGCTACAGATGTCGTGTGCCTGGTCATTTGGCCAATGCTTGCCCAAACCAGGCAAACACAAATGAAAATCGGTTTTTTCGTACCAATACGGGAGCCACCTTGCAGCGTTGCCGCCACTTCAACAACAACAACCGCTGCACCAATCCAGCTTGCCCATTTCCCCACCAATGCAAGCAATGCGGAGGCGCACACCCTGTGTCCGACTGCAAACAAATTAAAAGCCATTTTTAAACCGTTGCCTTCCACTGCCTTTACCCCCGTGAACGTAATTGAGCTCAAGAAGGAACTTGCAGCTTATCCTGATAAACTATTTGTGGATAATTTGATAAACTGTTTTGTTAATGGCTTCAGAATCGGTTTCTCTGGCCCAGAATTTTCCAACATCGGGTATAATTTAAAGTCTGCGAACTCGTTTAAATCTGTTATCACTGACGCCATTACGAATGAACTGAAAGAGAGTCGAATTGCAGGCCCATTTGCCTCTCCCCCTTTAGAAAACTTTCGAACCTCACCGATAGGGGTGGTACCTAAAAAAGAACCGAACAAATTCCGAATGAGTATGGACCTTTCATCGCCTAAAGGGCAATCTGTGAACGATGGCATATCGGACGAGGAAGCGTCCGTTAAGTTTAACAGTTTTGATGATGCAGTGAAGCTAGTCGCAGAGTTAGGCCAAGGGGCCCTCTTAGCTAAACTTGACATAAAAAGCGCCTTCAGGATTTGCCGGGTACACCCAGAGGATTGGCATCTCCTTGGTTTTACATTTTGTGGTTTGTATTTCGTAGACTTGTGTCTTCCATTTGGTTTACGCTCTTCAGTTAATCGTTTTACGCTCTTAGCGAGCACGCTGCTGTGGATTTTACAGAATAACTATAACATCGTTCATAGTACTCATTATTTAGACGACTATTTTTTGGCTGCGCCGGCGAACTTGTCCGTATGCAAGGACCACATGCGCACCACTTGTGAAGTTTTCGCGAGGTTAGGTATACCTCTTGCACCTGAGAAGAAGGAAGGTCCAACTACTCGTTTAACCTTTCTAGGTATTGAAATTGACTCTGAAACCATGTCGTTGCGCTTACCGCAAGAAAAATTAGTCGAACTTTTAGACATAATAGACTTCTGGGCTCAAAGAAAAAAGTGCCAAAAAAGAGAGTTACTCTCATTGATAGGGAAGCTCTCTTTCGCATCCAAAGTTGTACCGTCGGGAAGGATCTTTCTTCGCCGTCTCATTGACTTATCAACGACAGTGAAAAGGCTATCACACCATATACCGATAAACAAAGAAGCGCGGGAAGACATCAGATGGTGGGCCGAGTTTTTACCTTCCTGGAATGGTCGGTACAAAATTCTTGATCCAACACCCACCTTTTCGCACACGCTAAAAATTTTTACAGACGCATCGGGAAGGCTGGGTTTTGGAATATATTTTGATGGTCATTGGATATCGCAAGCATGGCCCCCAGCAGTCGTGGATAATTCAATTCAATGGAAAGAACTCTACCCGATTTATCTAACCTGTCTGATATGGAAGAGATCCTTCCAAGGGAAACGCCTTTTGTTCCACTGCGACAATCAAGCCGTGGTGGACATTTGGTCATCTCAGACATCGAAGTCCCCAGATCTGATGGCCTTACTGCGCAAACTCTTTTTCGTTGCGGCGCAGTTCGAATTTACAGTGAATGTCAGGCATATCCCTGGCCTAAATGACTGCATTGCAGACTGTCTTTCTCGTTTACAGATAGAGAAATTCTTGCACCTGGCTCCAGAGGCAGACAAGGTCCAGACTCCCATACCAGCAGAGGCATGGCAGTTTTAGCGCAAGACCTCGACTTCCTGCAGTTTATGTCCATCTCTGGGGCGTCCAGGAGAACTTACGACCAGGGAAGATCCTCGTATTTGGCATTCTGCAACCAGTTTCGCCTCATCCCATTTCCAGCCAGTGAAAACTCATTAAACCTTTTTATAACTCTCGCGAGAAATCTGTCCTTTGCCACGATTCGTACTTATTTAGCAGCCGTGCGCTATTGGAACATCAGAGAAGGTTTCTCCGCAGACTTTGGTGTCATGGTGAATCTGCACATGACCCTTAAAGGTATTAAACGCTTAAAAGGGGCAGCCTTTCGCCCCAACCGGCTCCCAATCACGATCGATATTCTTAAAATCTTAAAGGATCGCTTGCGTTTGTCAACTATCCCGGAAGAAGATAAACTTATGCTTTGGGCTGCCTTTACAACGGCCTTCTTTGGCTTCCTGCGCTCAGCTGAATTTTGTTGCCCGAGCAAATCTTTTTTCGACGCAAGTACTTGTTTGCTGGTCCGTGATATTTCGATAACGGAGAACGTACTGAGAATCTTCATCAAGGTGTCTAAAGCCGATCCATTCAAGAATGGCCATACCATACGTCTCGTAGCAGCTAAATCGTCGATTTGCCCATTAAGAGCGATGCAGAAGCATTTGAAAAATTGTCGCAAGAGTGACGAGCCCGTTTTTTCATTTACAGATGGTTCTTTTTTGACACGTCAATGCCTATCAAAGACTTTACAGCAGTTACTGGAAAGTACGTTTCCGGACGTCAAACAGTACTCCTCCCACAGCTTTCGGATCGGGGCAGCCACGACCGCAGCTGCAGCAGACGTTCCAGATTGGCTCATTAAAGCCTTAGGCCGTTGGTCAAGCAATTGCTATGAACGTTATATCCGTACTCCAGTAGAGCTAATTGATCGTATTCCAAGTTTGCTTAGTCGCACTAGATTGCAAAGGTCGTGAGCTAAAATTAGCCAATGAGTCCATCCTGGTAGCCTTGGGGTTGATTTGGTGGTGTGGCCGCACGTTTGCGGCTTTTTGTTACCTTTTCCGAAAAGAAAATGAAAAGTATGAGGTTTGAAGTATGTGATTTAAGTTGTATGAGTCTTAAGAAATATGTGTCTATGAATGAAAAAGTATGAGAGTAGAAATGGGAAATGAAATTGAAAAGGTATGAGATTGAAAATGAAAAAGGAAATTGAAGAAATATGAAATTGAAATAGAAAATGAAACCCAAAGAGCATGAGGTTTAGGATTAGAAAGTATGAGATTTAGAAAATATACCGTTATCAACCAGTAGGTAGAAAGATGACACCTATAAGTAGAGACATCAGAAGTATGGAACTCTAGAAATGTATCATTTAGGAGCATGAGTTTTTATCCAGTACAAAGGTTATTATATATGCCAGATATGACCCCAAAAGCTGCCATGGATGAAGGTCGTTATCTCTGTCGTTCAGTCTCTTGGGGTGGCCGCTAGGCGTTAATCGAAAATTCTACGCTCGTAAATTGAGCTTAACGCCAAGGCCACCACGCCCGTTGGGCTCGCTCCCAGACCCCCAGCCCGGTCAGCTAGTCCTAGGCCTCGCCTCGTGGGATTGCCAACACGCGTTCTCAGCATCGGTATTCTTCCTGTCACATTCGGCTTTCGCATTGGTAGTCCAAGATTCGTTGCCCTCCCACCTCCCTACAACAGAGCTTGGTCCGCTAGTTACGGGTCATATCTATAGTTCATAAAGTCCGTAGTTTTTTACTACTTCGTATAGTGTTCTCCCCGCAGGTAGGCGCCTTTGCCCACTCATAAGTGGTTCTCCATTACATATTTTACCTAGTGCACGGGTTTGCTCAGGTGCTGCCTGTCTTGCCCCAAAGTGCACCGTAGCTTATGTCCGGTACTGTGGATACGAAGTTCTTATATTTGAGTTTTAAATCATATGAGGCTAAAATATAGTCCGTCTATGAAAGAATGAGTCGTTGCAAGAGTATGAGTTTGAAGATGAATATGTATTTTTTTTTTAAAGTAGGAGGCTTACAGTATGAGATTAAGTTTTATGATGCTTAGAAATATCTGTCTCTGAAAGAATGAGACGTTGGCAAAGATTGAGTTCGAAATATAAGTAGTAATTGAAGTATGAGGGTTAATGCATGAGATTTAGTGTTTTGAGTCGTAAGTAATGGCAAGGGGGAGTCTTTGATACAGGCGGTGTGGCCGCACGTTTGCGGCTTTTCGTTACCTTTTCCGAAAAGAAAATGAAAAGTATGAGGTTTGAAGTATGTGATTTAAGTTGTATGAGTCTTAAGAAATATGTGTCTATGAATGAAAAAGTATGAGAGTAGAAATGGGAAATGAAATTGAAAAGGTATGAGATTGAAAATGAAAAAGGAAATTGAAGAAATATGAAATTGAAATAGAAAATGAAACCCAAAGAGCATGAGGTTTAGGATTAGAAAGTATGAGATTTAGAAAATATACCGTTATCAACCAGTAGGTAGAAAGATGACACCTATAAGTAGAGACATCAGAAGTATGGAACTCTAGAAATGTATCATTTAGGAGCATGAGTTTTTATCCAGTATAAAGGTTATTATATATGCCAGATATGACCCCAAAAGCTGCCATGGATGAAGGTCGTTATCTCTGTCGTTCAGTCTCTTGGGGTGGCCGCTAGGCGTTAACAAGATCTTTCAAACTTCCGCTATACACAAAGCAACCACCACGTCCGTTAACGTATATGTTCTTTTGCTTTGTAAATTCTGTTTCACATCAGATGTCAGGCATTTGAAATTACTTCAAAGCACGTCAACTTATCGCAACCCTGACCTTACATCTGATGTGGAACCGAATCTAGTCTAGCATTAGATATTAAATTGCCCTTGGTGTTTGTTGTATTTAGGTTGAAACATTGCGTGTCTTTTCATATTGGCCATGGGGTAGTCATTGTCTTTCGCTCCCCATGGTATCGTCCCTGTAGTATTGTATAGTAATGAGAACCGTATGGTAGAATGTAAGATTTGTTGTACTACTTTTAATGAATAAAAAAATTTGTGTGTCATTTACCAAGTGAGCCAGAAAAAAGCTCCCACTTGAATTAATTAAATGCATGAAGAGTACTTCACAGATTCGAATGATTCAAATTTAAGTTAAAGGCCGAAAGATCAAAGTATTTTGTGACTTTTCTCGCTGTCTGATGAGTACTAGAAATATTGGTCAATTCAATGCTAAAAAATGTCATAGTTGTAAATGCAAAAGGGCCTAAAACATTGATCAAATCGTAAAGGGCTCCTTGCACAGAGGAATAAAGAAAATACAACTTTTCATGGGAGAGAGATATCCTTTGCACATTTATTACCGTGGGAGTGAAAGTCTTTTGTATGAGTTTGAAAATTTATGAATTGTATCGAGAAAAAACCACGATGGCAGGCTGTGCGTCGGATCTTCCTTGAGCGAAAGATGCTTGCAGCGAAGGACGAGTGAAAATATTAGAAGGCAGGAACACCACAATACGACGCAAAAGAAAAGACGACTATTATTTGGATTAAATGTTGATTATATATATTGTATAAAAGAGCTGATATTTCGCCTCGGCATACGAGGCTTCCTCAGAGCTGAACTAACGTAATCACAATTGTACAATAATTTGAATAAAGGTTAACTGTAACATGATTGGCTAAGTTGTGCTGCATCGCAGGGGTAAATGTGGGTGGATGTGGGAAACATGATAATGTGGAGGAGGAAAGTAACATGTTGATGATATAGAGAATGATGGTGGTGTGATGGAATACAAAATAATAGGATAAGTAGAGGATATATATATATACCATATATTCTAATTGTTAGTTTGTAACTTACTACTAACAATTAGAATATATGGTATATATATATATATATCCTCTACTTATCCTATTATTTTGTATTCCATCACACCACCATTATTCTCTATATCATCAACATGTTACTATCCTCCTCCACATTATCATGTTTCCCACATCCACCCACATTTACCCCTGCGATGCAGCACAACTTAGCCAATCATGTTACAGTTAACCTTTATTCAAATTATTGTACAATTGTGATTACGTTAGTTCAGCTCTGAGGAAGCCTCGTATGCCGAGGCGAAATATCAGCTCTTTTATACAATATATTTTATCAACATTTAATCCAAATAATAGTCGTCTTTTATTTTGCGCCGTATTGTGGTGTTCCTGCCTTCTAATATTGAAAATTTATGTCTTGTAACTCTTGGGAGAGGTGAAGCGCCCATTGCCTCTTGTTCTGTGTTAGGAGAGTCCTTACGATTTGATCAATGGTTTAGGCCCATTTTCAGTCGCTTTGCAACTATGAAGTTTTTATAGAGTTGAATTTAACTATACTTCTAGTGCCCATAAGACAGCTAGAAAGATCACAAAAATACTTTGATCTTTTGGCTTTTAAATGGAATTCGAATCATTCAAATCTGCGAAGGACTCTCGGTGCTATGAATTTTCAAAAATGGGAACCTTTTTCTGGCTCACCTGGTATGTGCAATCCTTGAAAATCACAAGAGGATACATATTGGGGAGTAACCATTGTCATCTGCTTATTGTAGAAAGCATTTCCTGGCAACAGCGCAGCTCACCTCACAGCAGCGTCTATTTAGCGCAGGTCTTATCTGTGTGTCATATACGGAAAAAACATATACTTCCAATTTGACCCTTAGCGCGGATACACGTTGGACAGTAACCATTGTCCTGTGATTATCGTTGAGAAGCATTTATTGGCAATATTTCAGCTCACTTAAAAGGCAGAAGCTAATGAATTCTCGAGAAACAGATTTTCTTGTGGTGTTTCGTAGAAAATATTTACTCAATATTACACCCTAAAAAAGATAGCACCCCTAGCACATACTCGAGAGGGGACATTTAATCGAACACATTCATTTTTCATGTGAATTTTGTAACAAGGCGTTTAGCATACAGTGAAAAACTGTAGAAAAGAACCCAAAATTTGAACTCAGCCCCTGTTTAGGTCCTTATACCGTGAATGACACCCAGCAATCATGGAGAAGGTTTTTAACATAGAGTGCGAAACAAATGCCATAAAACAACGGATAGTTGAAAGCGAGGGGCACTTCACTCATTGGGAAAAGCGTACGAGATTTTTTCAGCACAAAAGGATTTATACGGATTTATGATGGATATTTCTTGAAAACAAAAGGATTTTTGCCAAAGGTGTACGAGATTTTTGGGAGTGAAATGCCCCTCGGTTGAAAGTTTTTTATTGAAATCTGATTGCAATTGTATGCAATGGTTGTGGAGTCCATGAAAGAGGTTGACTGGCAAACAGGCGGCACCTATTTTTGAATGAGTGAATGAATAAGGAAATCTCAGGGGTGCTCTACATGTATTTTGGGTACGGGGTCGTCGCGTGCCATCGGGATGGGTATCGATTTTCGCGGTACTGGTACAGTGAATTCAATTCAATTTCAATTTTGGACTTGCTACAAGCCTCTCTCTCTTTTAAATTCGAATGTCCGTTTCCGGACTATTTCAAATTTAAAAGAGAGAGAGGCTTGTAGCAAGTCCATTTCAATTTTCAATTTTTTCTTTTTTAGGCATAGTAGCCCCTCAGTTAGAGAAAACTGATTTACGGGGGGGGGGCATGCAATAAAATACACTAAAACTAATTTAATATTTTACACAAAATAAAACTAATCAATAACCTAATTACAATCGTTAAAAGAAACGTCAAAAGAAAACATTAAAAATGAAAAGGGAGGTTTTATTGGTTCTTCGAGGACAGAAGATCATTTTAGAAGATCATTCAGGGTTGAGTTGTTGTTGTCGCGGAGTGCGGTCATGCTTTTCGCAGCTACCTAGAAAACTACAAATATTTGCTGGAAGATGTCGACCTAGTATGGAAAAGTAACCATTAAATGTCATAATAATCAACAACAATGTAAATGTGTTGCTGTCTTTAAAAAATTCAAAAATATTCATGATTGCTGTCATTTTTGCAACAGAAAATTAGATTGCAGCGAGTGCACGTGGTATGGATGCCGAGCAGTTTAAGACCTATCTGGACAAATGCTTTGACCAGCTATTGAAGAAACTGGCAACTAAAGACGATATAGCTGAGCTGAGGAGCGAGGTAACAGGGCTAATCAGTGATAAAATTGAAGCTCAAGGAAAGCAGATCTTTCTTGAATTGAGGGTTGATGAGCTTGAAGCGGAAAATGCAGTTTTAAAGAAACATGTTACCTCATCGCTTCACATGAAAGCCAGGAACAATATTCAAGAAGGCTATGCCTTCGCATTGATGGCATAGCACCCCCTTCCGACGGAGAACGAGAAACTAGTGATGACTGTTTAACGAAGGTAAAGGAGATTTTCGAAGAAATGGATGTGCAAATACCCGACGCGGTTATCGACCGCGCGCCCCGCGCGCACAGAATAGGGCCTAAGAAAATCGATAAAGGAACACTCAAGCAACAAGTTATAGTGCGCTTCACCACCTCGAGACACCGCACTGCCGTGTATAAGGCTAGGAACAAGGCCTCAAATGTTAAGTTTCGCCTTGACTTGACGAAGAAACGACTTGAGCTACTCAATCTTTCAAACCTGATGCTGAAGCCACACAAAGATTGCTATGCTTTCGCTGATGTAAACTGTCGAATACGTGCCAAAATAAAGGACAAGCATATGTGTTTATTAACTCAGTCGAAGACTTGGAGAGCTCATTGGTGACCGAATTACCTAGTGAAGATGAAGATGAATTATCGGCCACCGAAGCTGTTCGGCCGAGTGAAAAGGCAGAAGAATCCTAAATTTGCTTGCTTGTTTGTTTGTTTGTTTGTTTGTTTGTTTGTTGTTTTTGTTTATTGACAGTTTCTTGTTCTTCTTTGGAAAAACAGTTGAACTTTATCAGTGTCGCATCCGCGCTGTGGGCTTTGGGGTAGTCTGAACGAAATCTAGTATTTAGAAAAGTTTCTGAATCGTGGCCAAAGAAATCGTGCTCAAAAGTATCTATTTGAAGTTCTTTTTTTTTCTTGTCCAAAATCAAACCAGGATGATTTTAGTAAAATTTACAAATACCTGATTTTTGTTTGGCCTGCTCTGGATTCCTCAGTGTGGTGGTAACGCTGGTGTCTTCGTAAATTTTGGTCACATTCATGGTTTATCGTAATTTGGAGGGCTCTTCGTAGTATTTAAGAGAAATAAGCTTCAGCGTACCAATTGATGGTTTTCCTTTATGCAATAGACCTACTCCCTTAAATTCCCATGAATTTTGGATTTTGAGTATTCGAATACTACGTATTGCTCTTCAATGCAATAAATAGCTCGTTGTGTTCCGCGGGGAGGGGTGGGGCCTGACAGAGTGGGGGCGGTTGTTTCTGTTTCGTTTCGTTCGTTCGTTGTGAGTATGTTCGATAAATCTTCCAAAAAGTAACGCGATCCAAGTAAAGCATGTTTATCCAGCGTGGGCTGCAAGGCAAATTTGAAATGATAACAAAAGTAAGATGGTAAGAATTAAGATTGAATTTCAGTACCATATGGCATGGTATCGTATAATAAGATGTCAGGTTGTGATATTGTGTAGTGGGTTTGAAAAACAAAAAATATACTAAATTTAGGAAATTTTAGACCCCAAATATATACTCAACCCAAAAAATATACTACACGTTGGACATTTTGAGACCCTAAAAATATACTCATGGCGTCATTTTTCATGAAAACTAAAGCTTTTTTAACATTTTAGGTAAGTGTCCCGCAATATTTTGGTGATAAACTCAGCCTTGCACTCACTTTGTCAAATTTTCTCATCAGCAACTCCAAAATATACCGATTATGCACCAATAGCGTACCCAAAGGTATACCAGACAACGTTTTACAAACGAAAAAAATGTTTACCCACCCCTGCCCCCCCCCCGTCACTTACTAATAGAGAGTCCCGCCCTGGATTATTAATATCGAATTTGCACTCCTGTCAAAATTTTTCAATGAATCGTCTCTTTGGGTTCGATGCGCTGCGATCTATTATGTCTCTGTAACACCCCGTGTTACACTGCGGTGTGTCGCAAAATAGTGTAAGCCTTTGAACAGTTCCTGTGAAGGAGCCTTGGTTTCAAAAATTTCATTTTCAGTGTATGGTACAGACGAGATCTTGAGTTACATTTTATGACCTCACAAGTTTAAATCAGAGTTTTATTCGCAGACTAAGAATAGGCCATAATCCAAACGTTGATTTTCTTTATTGTTTTCTTCTTCTATTCCTCCCTGTTCACTTTATATCTTCAATCTTTGTTTTCTTTTGCTTCATATTTTCTTTTCTTCCTTCCTCTCCTCGTTCTTTCGATCCTTTCGATTCGACAGAAAAAAGGGTTGATTCTACTTTTGGCGGAAAAATTAGCATTTCCGACATGAATATTTTTGAAAAACGCAAACGGTTTAACCTCACTCTTTGCCCAAACATCGGTATTTCCAAACGAGGAACATTTTTGCAAAAAGGGAAAAGGGTTAATCTTACTGTTTTCTTCGAAATCGTTATTTTCGAGAGAGGCATATTTCTGCAGAAAAGTGAAGGGGTTTACCTCATTCTTGCTCAAGAATCAGTATTTCGAACAACATCGCACTGTTTGCCCCAAAATCGGTATTTCTGAAAGAGGCACAGTTTTATAACAAATTAAGGGTTTTACCTTATATTTTGCCTCCACAATCGATAATGTTTTAGCAAAAAACTTAAAGGGCCTTCTTTACCCTTTGCCCAAAAATTGGTATTTCCGAAAAAAAACATATTTTGCAAAAACGTAAAGGGTTTATCTGACCATTTGCTCCAAAATCGGTAGAAAGAAGCATATCTCACGAAAAAGTAAACGCGTTTACCTTACTTTTTTGCCAAAAAATCGGTATTTCTGAAAGAGGCATAATTTTGCAAATTAGTAACCTTATTTTTTGCTCAAAAATCGGCATTTCCGAAAGAGAAATATTTTGCAAAAAGTTGAAAGGGTTTACCTTACCCTTTGCCCAAAACTCGGTACGTCACAAAGAGATATGTTTTGCAAAAAAGTAAAGGGGTTAAACTTACTGTTTTTGCTTTAAAATCGGTCTTTCCAAGAGGCATATCTTTGCAAAAAAGGTAAAGGGGTTTACTTTATGTTTTGCCAAAACATCTGCATTTACGAAAGGAACATGGTTTGCAAAAAGTAAGAGGCTTAACATAATTTTTCCTCTAAAAATCGGTATTTCCAAAAGAGGTATATTTTGCGAAAAAATACTTTCTTGCCCCAAAATCGGTATTTGCGAAAGAGGCACAATTTTTCAAAAAAGTGAAGGGGTCGAACCTACCTTTTTGCCTAAAAATCGGTATATCCGAAAGGAGCATACTTTGCTAAGTAGTGACTGGATTGAACTTCCTTTTCACCCGAAAGTCGGCATTGAGGCATATTTTGCCAAAAAGGGGTTTACCTTACTTTTTGCCTCAAAATCGGTAATTCCGAAAAAGAATATTTTTGCGAAAAAGTAAAGTGGTTAAGCCTACTTTTTGCCCCCAAAATCGGTAATTCCGAAAAAGGATATTTTTGCAAAAATGTGTAGGGGTAAAACTTACTCTTTTTGACCAAAAATCGGTATTTCCGAAAGAGGCATATTTTGCCAAAAAGTAAAGGGGTTAACCTTACTATTTTGCCTCCGAAATTGGTGATTCCCAAAAAGGATATTTTTGCGAAAAATTAAAAGGGTTAAGCTGACTTTTTGCTTCCAAAATCGGTAAATCCGAAAAAGGATATTTTTGCAAAAAAGTGAAGGGGTAAAACTTACTCGTTTTGGCCAAAAATCGTTACATCTGAAAGATGCATATTTTTGCAAAAAAGTGAAGGGGTAAAACTTACTCTTTTTGACTAAAAATCGGTATTTCCGAAAGAGGCATATTTTGCCAAAAAGTAAAGGGGTTAACCTTACTATTTTGCCTCCGAAATTGGTGATTCTCAAAAAGGATATTTTTGCAAAAAATTAAAGGGGTTAAGCTGACTTTTTGCTTCCAAAATCCGAAAAAGGATATTTTTGCAAAAAAGGCGCTAAACTTACTTTTTGTGGCCAAATATCGGTACATCTGAAAGATGCATATTTTTGCAAAAAAGTGAAGGGGTAAAATTTACTCTTTTTGGCCAAAATTTGTATTTCCGAAAGAGGCAGCATGTTTTTGCGAAAAAAATAAAGAGCTAAACCTACTGGCTGCCAATAAATCGTTTTTTTCTGAAAAAAGTAAAGGGGTTTACCTTACTTTTTTGCCCCCGAAATCGGTTATTCCTAAAAAGGATATTTTTGCGAAAAAGTACAGGGGTTAAACTTACTCAACCTCGTCCCCAGGGTCTTTTGTCATAATATGACATAAGGCCCTGGGGACGCTCTTTGTGCTCAAAAATCGGCATATCTGATAGAGGCATATTTTTGCAAAAAAGTAAAGGGGTTTATCTTACCTTTTGCCTGAAAATCGGTATCTCCGAAAGAGGTACATATTACTTAAGAGTAACGGGGTTTGCCTTACTTTTATGCCCAAAACTCTTTCTCGCATTTTCGACTCTTCCCTCGATTTTGACACGTTTGCACAGGAATAAACATTTTCCATCCGTGGAACCAAATCAGAACAGTATCCACAGATAGAATTAGCGCTATCTTACAGACCTCGCTGAGGTGAATTGAATGACATTTTGCAAAAAGATTTAGATGTATATAAACGAAGATAAAAATTGCGAAAAGAATGCTGAGTCAGCAATTTCTGAAAATTTAAAATGCTCGTTGATCGGAAATTATGAGAGCTGGAACATACGTTCTTAATGCAAATACTTCATCAAGTTGATCTCTTGGAGGCTAAAAAATTCAAATTCAGTTATCACGAAGTTTTCTCAAAATGGCCTTTGTGACGTCATCAAAATTTAGGCCTTCATTTTGTGAAAAATTGCGCCGCCCAGAGGTGTGACCTTTTTTTGTTCGTGTTCAACATCCCAAAATGCATCAGATTCAACTGTTTGATTTTAGATTAGAGATGTGTAATACAAAGGTGACACGAAAGCGCCTCATAGAGAAAGGCCTGTCGTGCATTGACTTCTGTGGTTCAAGGGCAACCTCGTCCCCAGGGCCATTTGTCATATCGTCTCCGCCCAAAATGACAAAAGGCCCTGGGGACTAGGTTGGTTCAAGGATTGTTCCACTTTCAGTAACAGTTTTTTTTTCTTAAAAATTGAGCACAACAAACGTCTTTATCAGGCATGCATTTGCTTATGTTTTTCAAGTCAGCTACCGCAGAAAAATAATTTGCCTCCATGATACATATAAAGGGTCTCTCTCCATTGCGCATTCACTTCTGAGGGTCAACGTCCTTACTTTCAGTGACTGCCTTTTTCTTAAATATGATACACAGATACTGTCCTTTTCAGGCATGCATTTGCTTATGTTTTTCAATTCAGCTATCGTAGAAAATTGCTTTCCAACAATAATACATGTAGACGGTCTCTTTCCATTGTGCATTCACTTCTGAGAGGGCCTAACTTTCAAGCACCGGTTTTTTTCTCAAATGTAATATGCAACAAAGGCCTCTCTCCTCTAGGCATTCAAAAATGGCTTTTCAGGACACTTTCTTTCATAAAATCTTTCCCACAAAAATTACAGCCAATAAGTCTCCCTGTGATAGGTATTTTCTGATGTATCACAAGGCCCCGTGAATCATTTAATGCTTTCAGCAAACATAACTATGGAACGCTCTCTCCAGTATGCATTCGCTTGTGCGCTTTAAGACTTCCACTTCGTTTGAACACTTTCTTACAAACAGCACACGAATAAACTTTCCCTTCTGAATGTATTTGCTGATGCCTCTTCATATTAATCTTTTGACAAAACACTTTCCCACAAACATCACAGCCAAAGGGTCTCTCTCCAGTATGAATTTGCTTATGTTGCGCAAAGTTTCCGGAAACATTAAATGCTTTTCCACAAACATCACAAGAAAACGGTTTCTCTCCTGTATGTAATCGCGTATGTCTTTTAAGTTTGCTACTTTCAGCAAATGCTTCCCCACAAACATCACATGAGAATGGTTTCCTCCCAGTATGCATTATCATGTGTCTTTTTAAGTGGCCATTCACAGTAAATGCCTTCCTGCAAATATCACAGGAAAATGGTTTCTCCCCAGTATGTATTCGCTGGTGTCTTTTCAGGGTACTTCTTTGAACAAATGCTTTTCCACAGACATCACAAGAAAATGGTTTCTCCCCAGTATGTATTCGCGTATGTCTTTTAAGTTTGCTACTTGCAGAAAAAACTTTCCTACAAACGTCACATGAAAATGGTTTCTCCTCAGTATGTATGCGCTGGTGTATTTTCAGGGTACTTCTTTGAACAAATGCTTTTCCACAGACATCACAAGAAAACGGTTTCTCGCCTGTATGTATTCGCGTATGTCTTTTAAGTTTGCTACTTGCAGCAAATGCTTCCCCACAAACATCACATGAGAATGGTTTCCTCCCAGTATGCATTATCATGTGTCTTTTTAAGTGGCCATTCACAGTAAATGCCTTCCTGCAAATATCACAGGAAAATGGTTTCTCCCCAGTATGTATTCGCTGGTGTCTTTTCAGGGTACTTCTTTGAACAAATGCTTTTCCACAGACATCACAAGAAAATGGTTTCTCCCCAGTATGTATTCGCGTATGTCTTTTAAGTTTGCTACTTGCAGAAAAAACTTTCCTACAAACGTCACATGAAAATGGTTTCTCCCCAGTATGTATGCGCTGGTGTATTTTCAGGGTACTTCTTTGAACAAATGCTTTTCCACAGACATCACAAGAAAACGGTTTCTCGCCTGTATGTATTCGCGTATGTCTTTTAAGTTTGCTACTTGCAGCAAAAGCTTTCCCACACATATCACATGAAAATGGTTTCTGCACAGTATGCATTCTCATTTGTCTTTTTAAGGGGCCATTTACAGTTAATGCCTTCCTGCAAATATCACAAGAAAATGGTTTCTCTCCAGTATGTATTCCCTGGTGTCTTCTAAGTCTGCTTCTCCAAGTAAATGCTTTCCCACAAATTCTACACGAAAAAGTTTTCCCTCCACTTTCAGTTCCAGTATGAATACTTCGATGTACTTCAAGGCCTTTATGCGTACTGAAAAATTTGCCACAAACAACACATGAATATGTGACTTCGCTGCTATGGGCACTTTCATGTCTCTTCAACTCAGTAGCTGTTGCAAAGTCCTCGTGGCATACAGTACATATACTGGAGGACGATGGGTCATGTTCCTCTGCACCATGCTTATTACTATAATGTGTTGTACTAACTTTGTCTGATTCATCTTTGTCTCCGTTTCGTGGTGTTGTTGGCACTCGAAGAGACCTTCTCAATCTTCGATTTGGTCCTTAAAATGAAATGACAGATGACTTTAAACATGAAATTTCTCTCAGCGGCGGACATTTAGGGGGCGAGGGGGTGCGGTCGCCCCTCCAATATTGGCTAGAAAAAGTATCTTTTGTTTCAAAACAATAGAGATAAAAACCGCTATTTACCGAAACAATAGCCTTGCCACTAAATATTTGGCAAAGTGTCCGCCTCTGATTTCTCTGCAATCACTGCGAGGTTAAAAGGAATATAAGGCAATGTCCAATTTGATTAACTATGTCTGTTATAGACGAGACACTTGGCAACATGAGGGGGGTTTGGGGGATACTGCAACCCGTAAACCCGGACAAAAATTAGCTAAAACCTCATATCCCGCAGGCAAAAAAGCTTTTGTCTGACGTGTGTTCATTGATAATACTATGGGAGTTGTGGACACAATTTGGGTGTTGATCGTGTCAAGAATACCTGGCCTAAATGATATTTAATCAATAAATGTATTTCGTTGCCTTGCTTGTCTTCAATTCACTGTTTATCTTCTCTTTCTTGTCTGGGGGAACATCAGTATACTATCAATGGGTTCTGCATGGACTAAATGCTGAGTCGTTAGATGGCAGCGTCGATCTGGGAACTAGTTCTCAGGTCACGGCTTTCAAATCGCAGACAAGAAAGAGAAGATAAGCAGTGAATTGAAGACAAGCAAGGTAACGAAATACATTTATTGATTAAATATCATTTAGGCAAGGTATTGTTGACACGAGTAACGCCCAAATTGTGTCCGCAACTCCCATGCTTGCAGGGGTGTCATGAAAACGAGATAGATAAAAAAATATAGACAGATCACTATGGTATTAAAAGTCACAATTGTTGATCTACTGCAAATGCTGCCTACAAAGGCTGTAAAGTTGATTCAGTTCAGAGGAAGTGTAGCAAAAAAACTCACTTTTTAACAAGTAACACCTGTGATGCAACAATATCTCTACATTTAAAAAAGATTTTTTTGTAATTTTTGTTCAGGATATCATAATGGACAATCATTAAAACAATCAATCAATTATTTAAAACAAATTATTTTTAGAGAAATATCCTCATGCGTGCCCACTGTGGAGCGGCGTTGCTACAAACCAAGAAACGACATTATCGACCAACAACAAACTAACGAGTAATCAAATTCCATTGGGGAACTGAGTAATTGGTAACATGTTTTTGGCTCTTTCTTGAAATTTTCAGGTATTCTCTTTTCAGGAAAATGTTGTCACATATGCATGCAGATTTGGAAAAGAAAATGAGGTAATCAGATCTAAAATGGGCATTTTGTAATAATTTCCCGTTTGACTGTTTACTAAATAACATAAACTTTTATTTAAATCGAAGCTTAAATCGGGAAACTATTTTGCGACATCTGCCATTTACTTGTGAAGTTCAAGGCGACCAAAGTCCCGAAAGCTGGCACAAACTTCACAGGAATGATGAATGTGAGAAGTGGTTTCCTTCATATCTGTTTCTTCGCATATATTTTAGAGTTCAAATCATCGTTAAATGCCATCTACCGTACATCACAAGCAAACGCTTTACTCAGGTAGGGTCCTTTAAGTATTATATCAGCAGCATAAGCTTTGTTAATAATAATGAAATCAAAATTGTTTCTACCTTGTATATATTCACTTATGTGGTTAAAGAGTCCCACTTTCAGTGACTGTTATATATTAAATACACAACAAAAATGCTTCTCTAGCATGCATTTGCTTATACTCTTCATGCTATACTCTTCATGCCAACCAACGCAGGTAAGTCTTTTCTCCGAAAGATTATATGAAAATGCTTTCTCTCCAATATGTATTCATATATATGGTTCATGGGCCCCACTTCTCGTATCTGCTTTTTTTTCTTAAAAATAAAACAAAATAAAGGTCTTTCTCGGGCATGCATTGGCTTTTACTTATCATGCCAGCCTCCATTGGTAAATATTTTCATAGAAAGATAATATGGAAACAATTTCTATCCAACTTGCGTTCGCTTAGTATGTGGTTCAAGGGCCCCACTTCAAGTAACTGCTTTCTTTCTTGAATGTGATACTCCATAAACGTCTTTCACAGGCAAGGACTAGCTTACGTGTTTCAATCGCATAGGTAAACAAATACTTTCCCACAATAATACACGTAAAGGATCCCTTTCCATTATGCATTCACTTATGTGGTTCACGGGCCCAACTTCCAGTAACTAAGTTTTCTTGAATATGACACACAACACAGGTCTTTCCCAGGCAAGCTCTAGGTTATGTGTTTCAAGTCAGCTACAGTAGAAAAATACTTTCCCACAATAATACAAGTAAAGGATCCCTTTCCATTGTGCATCCACTTATGTGGTTCACGGGCCAAACTTCAAGTAACTAAGTTTTCTTGAATGATACAAAACAAACATATTTTCCAAGCAAGCACTAGCTTACGTGTTTCAAGTCAGCTACAGAGAAAAATATTTTCCCACAAATAATGCAAGTAAAGGATCACTTTCCATTGTGCATTCACTTTTTTGGTTCAAGGTCCCCACTTCAAGTAACTGTCTTTCTTTCTTGAATATGATACACAACAAACGTCTTTCTCGGGCTACGCTGGCTTACACTTCTCATGCCAGCCACCGTAGGTAAATCTTTTCCCTGAAAGATCTTATGAAAACAGTTTTTTCCAATATGTATTCACTTATGTGGTTCAAGGTCTCCACTTCAAGTAACTGTTTTTCTTTCTTGAATATGATACACAACAAACGTCTTTCTCGGGCTACGCTGGCTTACACTTCTCATGCTAGCCACCGTAGGTAAATCATTTCCCTGAAAGATCATATGAAAACAGTTTCTTTCCAATATGTATTCATTTAAGTGTTTCAAAGTACCCACTTCAAGTAACTGTCTTTCTTTCTTGAATATGATACACAACAAACGTCTTTCTCGGGCTACGCTGGCTTACACTTCTCATGCTAGCTACCGTAGGTAAATCTTTTCCCTGAAAGATCATATGAAAACAGTTTCTTTCCAATATGTATTCATTTAAGTGTTTCAAAGTACCCACTTCAAGTAACTGTTTTTCTTTCTTGAATATGATACACAACAAACGTCTTTCTCGGGCTTCGTTGGCTTACAATTCTCATGCCAGCCACCGTAGGTAAATCTTTTCCCACAAAGATCATATGAAAACAGTTTCTTCCAATATGTATTCACTTATATGGTTCAAGGTCCCCACTGCAAGTAACTGTCTTTCTTTCTTGAATATGATACAAAACAAACGTCTTTCTCGGGCTACGTTGGCTTACGCTTCTCATGCCAGCCACCGTAGGCAGATCTTGCGCCTGAAAGATCATATGAAAACAGTTTTTTCCCAATATGTATTCATCTAAGTGGTTCAAAGGCCCCACCTCCAGTATCTGTTTCCTTGAATACAATAAACAACAGAGGTCTCTCTCAGGTATGCATTTACTTATGCTTTTCAAGTCAGCTATCGTAAAAAATCTATTCTCACAATAATCACATGTAAAGGTTTCTTTCCATTATGCATTCACTTCTATGATTCAACAGCCCCACTTCCAGAAACCTCTTTTTTCTTGAATATAACACACAACAGGGGTCTTTGTCTACGATGCATTCGCAAATGACTTTTCAGGCCACTTTTCTTATGTGAATCTTTTCTTTGAAAAGAATAAAACTTAAAGGGCCCTCTCTAGCATTTATTCGCTCCTGATTGTATTTGCTATGCCTCATGAAGTTTCCTGACACATTCAATGCCCCTCCACAGACATCACAAGAAAACAGTTTCTCTCCAGTATGTATTAGCTTGTGCATTTGAAGACTCCTACTTCGCGTGAACATTTTGATACAGACATCGCATGGTTAAAGTTTCTCTTCTGTATGTGTTCGCTGATGGGTCATCAGATTAACTTTTTGAACAAAGGCCTTCCCACAAACATCACAGCCAAAGGGTCTATCTCCAGTATGAATCTGCTTATGTTTCGCAAAGTTTCCTGAAACATTGAATGCTTTCCCACAAAGATCACATGAAAATGGTTTCTCCCCAGTATGTATGCGCTGATGTACTTTCAGGGTACTACTTCGAACAAAGACTTTCCCACAAACATCACATGAAAATGGCTTCTCCCCAGTATGTATGCGCTGATGAATTTTCAGGGCACTGCTTTGAACAAATGCTTTCCCACAAACATCACATGAAAATGGCTTCTCCCCAGTATGCATTCGCATATGTCTCTTAAGTTCCCCATTGTTAGCAAATGCCTTCCTACAAATATCACATGAAAATGGTTTCTCTCCTGTATGTATTCGCAAATGCGCTTTAAGAGAGCTTTTGACAGTAAATGCATTAGCACAAATGCTACACTTGAAGGGTTTCTCCCCAGTGTGCATTCGCTTGTGTATTTTCAGTTTACTTCTCCAAGTAAATACTTTCCCACAAATTTCACATGTAAAAGGCTTCTCTCCACTTTCAGTTCCCGTATGAATACTTCGATGTACTTTAAGGCCTTTATGTGTACTGAATGACTTGCCACAAACAACACATGCATATGCGTCTTCACTGCTATGAACACGTTCATGTCTCTTCAAATCAATTGCTGTTGCGAAGTCCTCGTTGCATACAGTGCATATAAGGAAGGACGAAGGATTACGTTCATCCGCACTAGACCTATTTCTATTCCGTGTTGTATTAAATGAGTGTGATTCATCATTGTCTCTTTTTTCTGGTGTTATTGGTACTCGAAGAGACCTTCTCAATCTTCGATGTGGCCCTTAAAATGAAATGACAGATGACTTTTAACTTGAAACTTCTCTCGGTGGTGGACACTTAGAGGCCCTACAATTGTGGCTAGAAACAAGGATTTTCGTTTGAAAACAATGGATATAGACAATGCTATTTACTGAAACAATAGCCTTGCCCCTCAAAATCTCGCATACTGTCCGTCAAAGGAATATACGGCATTCTCCAATTTGTCAAATTGATCAGTAACAAAAATCTAGATCACATCATTCAGAACAATCTCTGGTAATACAAGACAGCAAGATAATAACAACCTGACTTGAAATAAAATGTAAATAAAATGCTACACCATGAGTTGAATCAAAAACGGTAGTCAAGGTTTCTTGAACAGTTTATCGAGTAATGGCCGATTCTGTTAAGTTAATTTCAAAATCGGATTGAATGTGTCCGTTATAAAGAAACACACTTGTCAATGTCATTGCTCAAATTCCAAAGGCCATTGGTTATTCCTACAAAGATTCCACTTCCATGATTAGCCCGATAAAAGCAACTAAGGATTAATAGACTCACAAATAATTTGAGTGTCTGTTGGTAAAAATGAATCTTTCAGCTTTAAGTTAAAGTCGTTCTGCTCTTCATCTCAAAACATATTTACGCCCGATAGGGGATCCTTTAAAATTACTCAATTTTCTAACCATGACAGTTCAAAAACAATTATTAATTGATATCAAATGGTTTTTGCTACACTAATCCCTTTCTTTCTTATAGAAATGGCGTTTAATACACTTGAGATACAGTTGTGTCCTGCAAATAAGAATAGCAAATTGAAGAAACACGGCCCCTAATTTTCAAAATTTTGCAACACGTACAAGGTACTGGAAAAGGTATGAAAAAGCTAGTTCCTTTATTCCATATTCAAAATTGCCAGTTGAATTGAAACCTACTCAAATGAAGCCAAAATTTTGCATAAAAGCTGAGCAAAAAGCACTTGCTTGTAATAATTACAGCGCATCATAGAGGTGAAAATTTACAAATCCAAATCAAAATAATAAATTTTGCATCAGAAACATACAGTTCGTGTCGGAGGTGCCTTCATTAATAGTACACGAGTTTTGTAACAACAAACGTCGCTCTGACTGAAGCTCTCATTCTATAAGAAACATGTCAGACCTGAAACTGATAAACTTGTTTCTATATGCAGCACACAATTGTATATCTCATTTGCAGGGGTGTTATGAAGACGAGATGGATTGAAAAATATAGACAGATCACAATGGTATTACGAGTCACAATTGTTGATCTACTTCAAATGCTGCCTACAAAGGCTGTAAAGTAGATTCAGAGGTAGTGTAGCGAGAAATTCATATCTTAACCAGTAACATCTTTGATGCAGCATGAAGAACAAAGAGAATAATTACCTTCCTTTGGATAATCTGTGTCATTGCATGTGTTAACACGTGAATTGACATCTTCGTCATTATCTACGTTCATCTCAAGAACAGTTGTTGATATCTTTTTAGGACTTGTTGATGATGTGTTTACACCATCTCTTTGTGTTTGTAGGATTTCAAGGGCTGCGGTAGAGTGCAGTTGATTTCTACTTGTCAAAGCTGATGCAGGAGAAGATTTATTGTCATCTAAGGATAGGCCAGCATCTGGAGGTAAACTTGAAATAGATTCCTTTTCCCTGCTTCCTGGCGTTGTTTGATCCTGAAAGTGAAAGTTGAATTAATGATTTTCATGATATTATTTGAAGTTTCAACGATTTGTGTATATTTGTTAGTTTCAATTATCTACTGTAAGGTAGAGGGGGGTATTCTTTCTGCGACACCTAGTCGAGCTGTTGTTTTTATCAGATGTAGCTGTTTCTATTTGTGATTAAAAAGAAATGAGCCCCTCGAAAAACTGAAGCATAGCTCAATCGGTTACTGTTGTTGTTGCTGTATATCTATTTTACATCAATGAAATAAACTAGTCTCCTATATATAAGAATTATCTATTTTTATGATGTTTATACAATATTTATGATAAAACAACAGGCATTGCAGTTGCACATGGCACAATCCCATTGAGTTATCAGACTTTGAAAGTGTTAAGGTTGTCCGCCAATTTTAACTTCTCTGGTAAGTAGATGCAAATCTGTGGTCCTGAGAACCTGAGACTGTTTGTGCCAAAGGTAATCTGATTAGGCCCATAATGAGTAAGATTATTATGATTTCGAGATGAAAGGTTCTAATTTGAAAAATATCTTTCACAAAGGATGGATTCAGATCATTCAAAGTCTTAAAAATTTCCAAAGAAAGAGATCTAAGTCAGGAAAAATGCATCATGTATGGTTTCGACCGCAGTAAGAGATCAATACACGTCCTGAAATGATGATTAGAAAGAAATCTAAGTGCACCTTCAAAGATCTGTTCGATCTTGTGGGTTGCTGTTGCTGAACAGAAATGCAGCACTAAAGGACAATAATTGAAATAGGAATAAACAAAAAGTTCTGAACGAGGACTTTTCTCTCTTCCAAACTAATATAAGATCAAAGCCTCTTTGGAGTGTTAAGTTGATTCGGTCAATCCACAATTTACAGAGGCAAAAGGAACAGCAGGAACTTCAAGTTCTCTAAGTTTTTTGATCCTGACTTTTTGTCATGGGAGTTAAACAAGATCTAACTCCGTGTTTGCTGAGACTTACGAAGACAGTCCAAGAAAGAGCAAAGTTTTTGGGATATGGCTGGTCAGCAAATAATTCAGCTGTTCTCGCAGAATTTCTTGTGCTATTCCGTTAATTTCCTAGGCACTCTGAAGCATCTGTCATTTGTTTTGAGTAAAACATGTCCTTCGTCTCTCCAAGAAAACAAAGACGAACAAAGATCTCTTCTTGATGGAACATTCTCCATGCCGGCTGAAAGATGTCAGTGCTAAGGGTTATAATTAGAATTCCCAAACCTTTACAATGTTGTCAGTTGTCGATTTTGGCATTAATTCCACGCTGCAATGTTCACCATCATTCTGTAAGTCATTATTACTGTCCTCTGAACATTCTCCAATGAAAGAGGGTTCACCACCATAATCATCATCAACAGCACCGTCTTCTTCTTTTATCTTTATAGTTGCGTAAACCCTTTCCTGCGCTTCTGGAAAATAAGTGCTGGAGACATCACATGGGTATGTTTGCCTCATGTGCATCTCTGTGGTATAAACCGTTCCAGTATTGTTGACACTGGTATCTTCAATTTGCATCAGCTTTCCTTGAAAGCTTCCTTCTCCAAGTTCCTTCAAAGTATTGTATCTCTCACTTGGATCACTCTCTCTTCGATCCGAATCTGATTCATCAATATGATCCTCTGTCACATCATCTGTATTCCTGACTTCAGGAAAACTCTCTACTCCATGATTATCATCATGTACCTAATCAAGAGAATAATTCAGACAGATTCCAAAACAGCTTAGTCTTCCTCAGAAAAAATCTTGAACAAGCAACCTTACTCTTCTCTGAATAATGAATGTGTTTGGGCGAGGCATGAGGAACTCCTTTGCTATCTTCTAATTCATTTCATTAAACCGAAAATAACTACATACAATTAGAATTCTGAGGAAAATTGAGAAAATTAAAATTAAAATGTGCCACAGCCGGGAATTGAACCACGGATCTCATGCTTTCCGGGCAAACGCCTTAACCTTTAGGCTACCGTGGCACGCCTTAATTTCTTGATCTTAGTACATTATGGGTTGCTTTCTGCTGTCACCATTTTCATGCAGCGTTGAATAGCTCGCTGTTGAATATTTATAAAAATGCACTGCTTGAAAATGGCGAAAGCCAAAAGCAACCCATAAGGTGCTAAAATCGAGAAAATTAAGATGAACCACGGTAGCCTAAAGGTTAAGGCACTTGCCCGGAAAGCAGATCCATAGTTCGATTCCCGGCTGTGGCGCATTTTGATTTTTATCAATTTTCCTGAGAATTTTAAAAAATGTTTCCGTTTGCATCAAAAAAGGAGAAATCCTGGTTGCTCGCTAGCTGTTGAATATTTGCATATATATGATATTCTCACAAATCGAAGAAGATAAATGCCACGGTAAAAACTTTGCTCGCCGGATCCGCAGTTGCTTGCGATAATGGTAACGAATAAATGTATAGGTAGAAACATCACAAAACAACGAAAAAACAGTGAATGAGTCAGCTTAGTTAATGACAAAATATAGCCAATATGTCATTCTGCCATGCAGGACTTCTTCAAGGCTTTTATACGATAGTTAGTTTTAAGGTTTGAATACGTACAACAATTTGAATAGGAGAAGTTACATGTGATTGGTTATCAATTGATTTTGCTCATCCAGCACATACTTACGTTTCGAAGTGATTCCTGGTGTTTTGATTTGTCTTGTTCATCAACATTCCTTTGCCTGGCGTATGCATAATCACCAAATGTGTCTTTTAATCGTTTCTAAACATAAGCAAATGAAAAAGATTAAGTCAGGATGAAGATACCCCAAACGTAATCCTGCTTAGCATCTCCAAAAATCAAGTATGAAACCCAAAATAAAAGTTATCTTTGTTTTTTGCTAATGACCACCAACTATTTCAAAATCTTACAAGTTTGAAACTTTGAGCATGACAAACAATAAATTCACAATTCGTTTGCTTGCTTAGACTTACAATGAAATGCATCTTATTAATTGTGCTTTACGCTTTCAACGGGTTTCTTGCCAGAGATCAGAAATGTCCTCAAGGTTATAGTAAACTTTTTTGGGTTAAATATCCACTTCTTGATCTCTTCATATTCTGTTAGCCGAACTTTCAAGGCACACAATGATGCATTGTTTGAAGCTAGCAGAAGTTTTGAAAAAGGGAGAAATTTCATGTATATAAACGAAATTTTTTAACCAAAGTTTTTGTTTGCAGTCTTTAAGATCCATCACTAATTGTGTGACCTGTTGAGGCGATAATCTCTAAGCCCTTGTTGTTTGTGTGCAATAGCATTGCACATTCTTGTATGGTTGTGTTTATCGGGAAATTATTTGATGACTCTATTGACTTTTAGCCTAAATGGCGTGATCCAGATTAGTGTGGATGACATGATCCTGATGTGTACTTTGCCAGTGCCTATGAGGAAAATCCCTTTCTCTCAGGACTCACAAATCCACAAGGTACAGGTACGGAAATGCTATTTTGTACCCTTTGAGCCAATCGAGTGGCTCAAAAATTTGCACATGGCCAGGATCATCATCATCAGCATCATCATCATATCATCATCATCATCATCATCATCATCATCATCATCATCATCACCATCATCATCATCATCATCATCATCATCATCATCATCATCATCATCATCATCATCATCATCATCATCATCATTTATTTATTTTAAGTAGGCTATAAAACTAAAAAAGAAATAGCTAAATTACAGCTAATTGAGGCCTACAAGACAGGACAGACTTGGAGCCATAACTGCTTGAGGGTAGAAAAATCAGTGGCCAATTTACGGGATTCACAAGTTTATGGCAAAGAAAGTTTTTACCTTGTAACTTTCAAGGTGCTTGACTGTTTCAATATGTTGTTCAATGTCATTCTGATGACGAAGAAACACTTCACAAAGTTGACATTCAAAAATAGAGATGCTGACTATGAATTCACAACCTGCAATTGAAAATACAAGATTACGGTATATATATTTTCTATTATCCTGACTTCTTGCAGCAATGCAAGTTCCTTTCATATTGCTAACAACTGTATTTGATTTGTTTAATGTATTTCAACACTACAGTTACATCGGTCAAACAACTTTTGAATAGCAAAATGAATACATGTGTCAGATACATAGAATTAACTGAAAAAGTTAGTTGTATTTTCAATTGCAACAACACAAATTTATAAGTTTAATTTAAACATAGATTTATATGTAGTTTATACACAGATTTAGTTGATATACATGTAGGTTGATAAACAGGTTTCATTTTTGTTTATATTTGATTGGTTTGCTTTGATTTCTGCAGCTTTTCATTTGCAGATCTCTTTCTGCCTTTCTGCCCAATCTGCTCTTGGATCTTGTTGTTTTTTGTTTTAACACAAGTTTTTCTCAGCTCCTGAGAGAAAGATGCAGCCACTGACTTCTCTTAACCCTATCTCACCTGGGACTTTTGAAGCGGTCAATACCTGGGGGGGTGGATTCCACCCCCCCCCCTGTTTTTCTTGGCCGTTCTTAGAGATATGAGGCCAAAAATTGGTAGAGATGTTAATTATCACGTAAACAATGAAACTGAATCATCAAAATCTAATTATCGATGTTGTTGTTGTTGCTAAAGCATCATAAGCAAAAACTAATTATATGACATCATATTTTTGAAAGCATATCAAAAGTGAATATAATAAAAATTTTTTCGCAAATATTAAAAGTAGATATCAAAATATACATTCACTGCAAATTTGGGCTCAATCAGAGCAATGACGAAAGCACAGGATAAAAATAATGTTGCATCTCCATAGAGTACAAAGCAAAACATCGGTTGCCATGGAAACAATTCTAAAATTAGAACAATTTTTTTTACATTTTGAATGTAATTAGATAAAGGATCAAAGTCAGGAGATCTCAGGATCATTCCGCACATTCTGAACAAGACGTAGCCAAAAATACGGTTGGGGAGGTGGAATCCACCCCCCCCCCAGGTGAGATAGGGTTAAGTTGTTATACAAGAATAATGGCAGGCATTTAGTCAGTTGTGTGATTTCTGTCTACAGAACAGTCATGGAGATTAGCATGGGTTTTGATGTCATTAGAAGAATTTGCGATAATGGGGCAACAATCTATGAAGTGGGCATAAAATTTTGGCAACAATGGATCTTTCATTGAGCAGCCCCCAAATCTTATCTCTCTACGCTATTGAGTTAAATTGGAGGGCTTGAAAAACTTTGCTTTGCTCATGAAGGCATGGGATAGTCAAGAATAAATGTACAATATCATAATAAATTTATGAATAGTAATGTTTAAAATTAGAGAGCGGCTTACCAAAGTTGTTCCTCATTTTGTAATTTGAGATCCCCAAAAAGCTTCTATAACTCTGTCAAATTTGTGACTTGGTAGATGAACAGTATACTGTGCAAAATCATCATTTCCCATCTGAAACAACACAAAGACATACTGTAGTAGATGAGTTATTGTCAAATCCCAAAGGCAGTAATTTTCTGGAGCAGAGTTTACATTTTCAAATTTAAAATAAAACTACATAGGTGTTTGTGTTTCAACTTACTGTTATTGTTTCATTGAAGAAACTCAGCTTCTTCCTTCACTTTTCAGTTTTGATAAAAATATTATACACTACTGGCTGGGGATGGGGTACTTAGTATATTTGGTTGATGGGGATTGCCCCGTTGTCAGGGTATCATTTTCACCAACTTTTTCCATGAAAGTAAGGACGTTTTCTAGAGCTGGTTGTCAAAAAGGCACATTTTCTCTAGAGCAGGTTATCAGCAATACTCGGCTTATTGTTAATTTGTCAGAATTTGTTCAACTTTCTTATGGACTTTGCAGAAATTTGCTAGATTACAATGCCAAATCACAAAGTTCATACCCAGGTTTCCTGTAAAATGTGAGTGTATTTTGATCACTGGACAAACTTCTGGAACCGGATATTTGGATAGAATTTTTCTAGGCCTGGGTAGGCCAGGAGCAGGTTAAAATTTTTTTGTGGTGGGCACATATCCCATATCAAAAAAGTCAAATGCCCTCCCCCCCCCCCTTGGAGTACTGGATGCTAGGAAAGAACTATTTGGCAAAGCTGCATCTTCAAATTGAATTTTAAAAAGTTTTGATGTCCAAATGGATGTAGATATCCAGCGTGCTTTGATTATGTCTTGAACAAGTCAAGAGTCTTTCGGCTTTGGTGACATGAAATTCAAGAACAAGCTATACCGGGTGTCCCAGAAAAAATGCAACAGATTTGGTAAAGGACAGCAACAAGAGTTAGGTCAAATCAAACCAACATAACCTTTTAAACAAGCATCGATAGTCATCTTGAAGATAAATACCAATGTTTGTTGATATTGGTGCATTGAGGATGGGAACATTAGATATTTGAGAGTCCAATCTTTGCCTCCACTTGCAAACCAGAGCTTTTGGATTTTGGCCTAACTGTAAACGTGCCATTTAGGGGAATCTCCTTAGTCATAAGCATAACGTATTAACTATGGGAAAGGCCCCATACTTTGAGCACAAACTTTTCAATAGATAGTCGAAAGATGAAAATGGACAAACATGTTATTACATGTTTACCCAAAGGAATATTTCTCTTCAATATCACAGTGCAGCTGCAACAAATCCAAAATCCAAGCACAAAGTGAGCATTTTCAAAGATCTTATTCATGGATACCTTTCTTGTGAGTATGTTTGTGTTAATGCTGAAACAGATTATACACAATGGCTTATTATATTCAACGAAACGAAACGAAACCGAGCAAAACCAAACGAAACCAAAACACTTTTGCAATTAAATCTTTAAAGATCGATTGAAATAGCAAATTCATTATTTCTTATCGTCCGGACGGATATAAACAATTAATAATGATCACTTTAGTAGTAAAAAACCAGCGATTTGGCTGTGATGCAGTCCAGTAGGAACAAAACGCAGCCGTTTCATTACCAACGGAACAAACCCAATTGTTTTCAAATCACAGGACAAAAAATTACAAAGCGCCAATCCTTTGAACTAAAACAATAAGCTGCTCAACACAACCAAGGTATGAAATTGTATGACCCCTTAAAATGAAGCTAATTGGCGGCAGCCCTAATCAGTAAATTGGTTTTGATTGAAACATTTTACTGTTTTGAGATTACAGATGGGGATAGAGTTACATGAATGTGCTTGATGGCCCGACACTTTTGAACATATTCCCCATTTTCCTGGAAAGCTCCTAGAGGTATGAAATTGTATCACCTCTTAAAATGAAGCTAATGGACAGCCCTAATCAGTAAATTGGTTTTGATTGAAACATTTTACTGTTTTGAGATGACAGACGGGGGTAGAGTTACATGAACGTGCTTGATGGCCTGACACTTGTGAACATATTCCCCATTTTCCTGGAAAGCCCCTGAGAGGTGAAATTGTATGAACCCTGAAAATGAAGCTAATGGATAGCTCTAATCAGTAAATTGGTTTTGATCAAGAAATTTTACAGTTTTCATACGCAGATGGGGGTAATTTTACCAGGACATTCTTAGACATTGGAGACATCAGGACATACTCCCCGTTTTCCTGCAAAGCTCCCCAGATTTATGAAATTGAATGATCCCTCAAAACGGAGCCTACAGAGCAGAGTTCAAATCAGTAATTAGTTTTGGTTTGTGTAAGATGCTAATGTTTTGAGTTATAGTTAACATATTTTGAGATTTTTCCGAATCTGAATCTTGTTCTTGATCTGAATCTTGTTCTGGGGAAATTAAAGTAGTGAGTGAATGCAAATTTTCCAACCTGGCTTGGTTGGATTGCGTGGTGTGGCTTAAAGGTTCTGTTTCATCCAGCATTCCTTGCACGAGTGGTCTCTCAGCTGGCCTTTGTTTGTCGCCATTTTCATGGCCCAAGAAAATGGCGACAACAAAGGCAAACCAAGAGACGACACGTGCAAAGCATGCTGGATGAAACAGACCCTTTAATTTCTTGCTACACAGGAATTCAGGGCATTTTTTAAGGAAATTTGACAAGTGGGCCAGAATAACCATAAGGGCCCAATTCCCGGAGAAAAGGAGAAAGTACTCTTATAAGTATACAAACAAAACATACAATGTAACCATGCGCTATTCAGGGGTCATCCTATAGAATTTTGGAACTGCCTATTTTTCGTTTCATTTCTGAATATGTTTTTAGGCTTTACTCAAACATCTTCCATACAAATTATCCAATAAATCTGAAGTGCACTCGATAGAAACCAAAAAACTATGTGGACATGCGGGTGAAGCGAGCAGAAAAATTTTGGTTCATGCTACTCAGATCAGCTTAAAATGGGTTAAAACGACTGCTGGTTTCTCGAAGGAGATGCAAGAGCGGGCATGTCACACTGAGAAAGATGGTCCTACCTTTGTCCGAAAACAAAGTTCATGAAATAATTTTTCACCATCTTTGTCCCGAAAATTTGTTGTTTTTAATGACAAATTTACGTTGTTATTCTTCTTCGATTTCGATTTGATGGATAATTTAATCAATGCCAATGTTTGTCCCGAAAACTGGTAGTTTCGGCCAAATACCGTTTTTCGAAATCAAGTGGAACTCGCAGCCATGAAGGCACAAGCGTCCCAAAGCCGGTTTTTCTTGCTCACTAAAATCTCATGTCGTTCGCAGCGAATCCAGAAGAGATTATCCTGTAAGCATCATTACCATCGTAATCATATCTCTAGAGCAGCAGAGTCCCAACACTGGTAGTCTTCAAGCGGCAATTCCGAAGTTGTCTCCAGGTCCTAAAAATTCGTTCACGTTTTCTGATTTGTCTCAAAACTGGTCTTTTTCCATAAATTTGACGGGAAAAGGTAGAACCACTTTGGTAAAGAAAAAGGAATTCCTGGTTTTTTTTAATTTCATGGACAAAGGTAGAACTGCTTATGTGAAAATTTGTACTGCTGATCTTTTGAGCTTAAATTTGGCGGACAAAGATAGAACCAGCTTACAGATAAGCTTTATGATTTTGATTAGATAGGAGGAGAGACAATTTGATTTTCGTGAGGAATTGATGGCAATGGAAGACTGATTTTAAGATTTGACATTTGTCCCAAAAACTGGTTGTTTTGAGCAGGAAAGTCATACTGTGTCACAAAAAAAGAACCGGTTATTTTTTCAAATTCCTTCGGACAAACATGGGGTCAAATATTTTACAGTACTTGCCTGCCCCTGGAGATTCTGTGGAATTCTACGACTGGGCGATCTGAGAAGTAAAGCCCATGCACACCCTCAAATTGCCACCACACGTGTGAATATTCCAATTTTTCTGTATTATCAGCATGGAGAAATAAATTTGGTTCATTATATGAAATTTTCTGAGCAAGCAGTTTTCCTGATAATTTTGTTTTATCATTTTCGGATTTTTTCTGAGGACAGCAGCCTTCAAGTGAAATATCCCAAAACTGAGGTTTACCACCAGTTATTTCATTTCCAACTGCCCATAACTGAGAAGTAGGTACAGTTGAAGTTGGAGGTTTTAGTGCAAGTGCCAAGGGGCAATTCACTGATTTTTTTTCGTACACCTCCCTTGAAGTCCCAAAAAAATCACATACAACATCACAAAATCACAAGAAAAATCACATACAGAAAGCACCAAAAATCAGAAATCACTGAAAAATTACTGGAAAATCACACAAAAAAATCATTAGAAATCACTAAAATCACAAAAATCACAGAAAAATAAGCATGTGATTTCAAAATCACAAAAATCACGTACGCTATTTTGAGAAGTGATTGCCCCCCGGCAAGTGCTTGGAATGCAGAAGTAGAAAAGATGTAATCGAACCCACTAGCCCTTGTCAGAGGATTGGTCCACTGCGCCACAACACCTTTGGCCCATGTTGGGAAATGGAAAGCCCAAGGATGACTCCTGTATGAATTGTAACGGTTAGGTCCATCTAATAGGTCCAGAATGTAAAAACAGAAAGGTCCATCAGGGGTCCATCTAAGGCTGAGCATCCATCTCTCTCACTTTTACTGGCAGAACTATGTTTGGCCTGATAACGGGCTATATGCTCCAAACGTCGCTTCAGTTCACATCCTTACATTTTACGTTATTTACTTTTTTATCTTAGAACTATTTGGTGTTAGACCAAAAGGAGTAAAACGATGAAGGAAGTTGAATGAAAAGGGCCCAAACTACTGGGCCAAAAATGGTGATTTTTACTCCACTACTGGGCCAGACTGGGGGCCTACTGGGCCAATGTGGCCCACTAGTTACAATGTTAAAAAATGCCCTGCAGGAATTCCAATAAGGCTCACTTGAAAATAAAACGCCCCAGTGAAAAGTGGCGTTTTCACAGTTTTTCCTGTGTGATTAACTAATGAATAAGAAAGATAAATGGATCAGAACAACAAATCAGCAGAAACTTACCTCAGCAGCCAGCGGCGCAGCAAACGATTTTGGAATGTTTTGGAATGGAACATGTTCTTCTGACCTCGTTCACAAACCAAGGGATGGGAATTTAGGAATTTAGACACTGAGGTGTGAAAGTGCAAGCGCCCCACTTTTCGTATCTGCTTTTTTTTCTTAAAAATGATACACAACAAACGTCTTTCTTAGGCATGCATTGTCTTTTTCTCATCATGCCAGCCTCCATAGGTAAATCCTTTCCCAGAAAGATCATATGGAAACATTTTCTATCCAATTTGTATTCGCTTATGTGGTAAAAGGGTTCCACTTCCAGTAACTTATGATTCTTAAATATGATACAAAAAAACGGTCTTTCACCACCAAGCATTAGCTTACGTGTTTCAAGTCAGCTACAGTAGGAAGATACTTTACCACAATAATACAAGTAAAGGACCCCTTTCCATTGTGCATTCACCTATGTGGTTCAAGGGCCCCACTTCCAGTAACTGTCTTTCTTTCTTCAATATGATACACAACAAAGGTTTTTCTCAGGATACATTGGCTTATACTTTTCACGCCAGTCTCCATCGGTAAATCTTTTCCCACAAAGATCATTTGAAAACAGTTTCTTTCCAATATGCATCCGCTGATGTGGTTCATGGGCCTCACTTTCTGCAACTGATTCTTTAAATATGTATACAACAAAGGTAACTCTCTGGCATTCATTTACTTATGTTTTAAATTCAGCTACAGTAGAAAAATCAATTCCAAGAAAAATTACATGTAAGAAGTCTCTTTCCAATATTAATTCACTTATGTGGTTCAAGTAACTGTTTTTCTTTCTTGAATATGATGCACAACAAACGATTTTTTTCAGGCTACGTTGGCTTACATTTTTCATGCTAGCCACCATAGGTAAATCTTTTCCCTGAAAGATCATATGAAAACAGTTTCTTTCCAATATGTATTCATTTAAGTGTTTCAAAGTACCCACTTCAAGTAACTGTTTTTCTTTCTTGAATATGATACACAACAAACGTCTTTCTCGGGCTTCGTTGGCTTACAATTCTCATGCCAGCCACCGTAGGTAAATCTTTTCCCACAAAGATCATATGAAAACAGTTTCTTCCAATATGTATTCACTTATATGGTTCAAGGTCCCCACTGCAAGTAACTGTCTTTCTTTCTTGAATATGATACAAAACAAACGTCTTTCTCGGGCTACGTTGGCTTACGCTTCTCATGCCAGCCACCGTAGGCAGATCTTGCGCCTGAAAGATCATATGAAAACAGTTTTTTCCCAATATGTATTCATCTAAGTGGTTCAAAGGCCCCACCTCCAGTATCTGTTTCCTTGAATACAATAAACAACAGAGGTCTCTCTCAGGTATGCATTTACTTATGCTTTTCAAGTCAGCTATCGTAAAAAATCTATTCTCACAATAATCACATGTAAAGGTTTCTTTCCATTATGCATTCACTTCTATGATTCAACAGCCCCACTTCCAGAAACCTCTTTTTTCTTGAATATAACACACAACAGGGGTCTTTGTCTACGATGCATTCGCAAATGACTTTTCAGGCCACTTTTCTTATGTGAATCTTTTCTTTGAAAAGAATAAAACTTAAAGGGCCCTCTCTAGCATTTATTCGCTCCTGATTGTATTTGCTATGCCTCATGAAGTTTCCTGACACATTCAATGCCCCTCCACAGACATCACAAGAAAACAGTTTCTCTCCAGTATGTATTAGCTTGTGCATTTGAAGACTCCTACTTCGCGTGAACATTTTGATACAGACATCGCATGGTTAAAGTTTCTCTTCTGTATGTGTTCGCTGATGGGTCATCAGATTAACTTTTTGAACAAAGGCCTTCCCACAAACATCACAGCCAAAGGGTCTATCTCCAGTATGAATCTGCTTATGTTTCGCAAAGTTTCCTGAAACATTGAATGCTTTCCCACAAAGATCACATGAAAATGGTTTCTCCCCAGTATGTATGCGCTGATGTACTTTCAGGGTACTACTTCGAACAAAGACTTTCCCACAAACATCACATGAAAATGGCTTCTCCCCAGTATGTATGCGCTGATGAATTTTCAGGGCACTGCTTTGAACAAATGCTTTCCCACAAACATCACATGAAAATGGCTTCTCCCCAGTATGCATTCGCATATGTCTCTTAAGTTCCCCATTGTTAGCAAATGCCTTCCTACAAATATCACATGAAAATGGTTTCTCTCCTGTATGTATTCGCAAATGCGCTTTAAGAGAGCTTTTGACAGTAAATGCATTAGCACAAATGCTACACTTGAAGGGTTTCTCCCCAGTGTGCATTCGCTTGTGTATTTTCAGTTTACTTCTCCAAGTAAATACTTTCCCACAAATTTCACATGTAAAAGGCTTCTCTCCACTTTCAGTTCCCGTATGAATACTTCGATGTACTTTAAGGCCTTTATGTGTACTGAATGACTTGCCACAAACAACACATGCATATGCGTCTTCACTGCTATGAACACGTTCATGTCTCTTCAAATCAATTGCTGTTGCGAAGTCCTCGTTGCATACAGTGCATATAAGGAAGGACGAAGGATTACGTTCATCCGCACTAGACCTATTTCTATTCCGTGTTGTATTAAATGAGTGTGATTCATCATTGTCTCTTTTTTCTGGTGTTATTGGTACTCGAAGAGACCTTCTCAATCTTCGATGTGGCCCTTAAAATGAAATGACAGATGACTTTTAACTTGAAACTTCTCTCGGTGGTGGACACTTAGAGGCCCTACAATTGTGGCTAGAAACAAGGATTTTCGTTTGAAAACAATGGATATAGACAATGCTATTTACTGAAACAATAGCCTTGCCCCTCAAAATCTCGCATACTGTCCGTCAAAGGAATATACGGCATTCTCCAATTTGTCAAATTGATCAGTAACAAAAATCTAGATCACATCATTCAGAACAATCTCTGGTAATACAAGACAGCAAGATAATAACAACCTGACTTGAAATAAAATGTAAATAAAATGCTACACCATGAGTTGAATCAAAAACGGTAGTCAAGGTTTCTTGAACAGTTTATCGAGTAATGGCCGATTCTGTTAAGTTAATTTCAAAATCGGATTGAATGTGTCCGTTATAAAGAAACACACTTGTCAATGTCATTGCTCAAATTCCAAAGGCCATTGGTTATTCCTACAAAGATTCCACTTCCATGATTAGCCCGATAAAAGCAACTAAGGATTAATAGACTCACAAATAATTTGAGTGTCTGTTGGTAAAAATGAATCTTTCAGCTTTAAGTTAAAGTCGTTCTGCTCTTCATCTCAAAACATATTTACGCCCGATAGGGGATCCTTTAAAATTACTCAATTTTCTAACCATGACAGTTCAAAAACAATTATTAATTGATATCAAATGGTTTTTGCTACACTAATCCCTTTCTTTCTTATAGAAATGGCGTTTAATACACTTGAGATACAGTTGTGTCCTGCAAATAAGAATAGCAAATTGAAGAAACACGGCCCCTAATTTTCAAAATTTTGCAACACGTACAAGGTACTGGAAAAGGTATGAAAAAGCTAGTTCCTTTATTCCATATTCAAAATTGCCAGTTGAATTGAAACCTACTCAAATGAAGCCAAAATTTTGCATAAAAGCTGAGCAAAAAGCACTTGCTTGTAATAATTACAGCGCATCATAGAGGTGAAAATTTACAAATCCAAATCAAAATAATAAATTTTGCATCAGAAACATACAGTTCGTGTCGGAGGTGCCTTCATTAATAGTACACGAGTTTTGTAACAACAAACGTCGCTCTGACTGAAGCTCTCATTCTATAAGAAACATGTCAGACCTGAAACTGATAAACTTGTTTCTATATGCAGCACACAATTGTATATCTCATTTGCAGGGGTGTTATGAAGACGAGATGGATTGAAAAATATAGACAGATCACAATGGTATTACGAGTCACAATTGTTGATCTACTTCAAATGCTGCCTACAAAGGCTGTAAAGTAGATTCAGAGGTAGTGTAGCGAGAAATTCATATCTTAACCAGTAACATCTTTGATGCAGCATGAAGAACAAAGAGAATAATTACCTTCCTTTGGATAATCTGTGTCATTGCATGTGTTAACACGTGAATTGACATCTTCGTCATTATCTACGTTCATCTCAAGAACAGTTGTTGATATCTTTTTAGGACTTGTTGATGATGTGTTTACACCATCTCTTTGTGTTTGTAGGATTTCAAGGGCTGCGGTAGAGTGCAGTTGATTTCTACTTGTCAAAGCTGATGCAGGAGAAGATTTATTGTCATCTAAGGATAGGCCAGCATCTGGAGGTAAACTTGAAATAGATTCCTTTTCCCTGCTTCCTGGCGTTGTTTGATCCTGAAAGTGAAAGTTGAATTAATGATTTTCATGATATTATTTGAAGTTTCAACGATTTGTGTATATTTGTTAGTTTCAATTATCTACTGTAAGGTAGAGGGGGGTATTCTTTCTGCGACACCTAGTCGAGCTGTTGTTTTTATCAGATGTAGCTGTTTCTATTTGTGATTAAAAAGAAATGAGCCCCTCGAAAAACTGAAGCATAGCTCAATCGGTTACTGTTGTTGTTGCTGTATATCTATTTTACATCAATGAAATAAACTAGTCTCCTATATATAAGAATTATCTATTTTTATGATGTTTATACAATATTTATGATAAAACAACAGGCATTGCAGTTGCACATGGCACAATCCCATTGAGTTATCAGACTTTGAAAGTGTTAAGGTTGTCCGCCAATTTTAACTTCTCTGGTAAGTAGATGCAAATCTGTGGTCCTGAGAACCTGAGACTGTTTGTGCCAAAGGTAATCTGATTAGGCCCATAATGAGTAAGATTATTATGATTTCGAGATGAAAGGTTCTAATTTGAAAAATATCTTTCACAAAGGATGGATTCAGATCATTCAAAGTCTTAAAAATTTCCAAAGAAAGAGATCTAAGTCAGGAAAAATGCATCATGTATGGTTTCGACCGCAGTAAGAGATCAATACACGTCCTGAAATGATGATTAGAAAGAAATCTAAGTGCACCTTCAAAGATCTGTTCGATCTTGTGGGTTGCTGTTGCTGAACAGAAATGCAGCACTAAAGGACAATAATTGAAATAGGAATAAACAAAAAGTTCTGAACGAGGACTTTTCTCTCTTCCAAACTAATATAAGATCAAAGCCTCTTTGGAGTGTTAAGTTGATTCGGTCAATCCACAATTTACAGAGGCAAAAGGAACAGCAGGAACTTCAAGTTCTCTAAGTTTTTTGATCCTGACTTTTTGTCATGGGAGTTAAACAAGATCTAACTCCGTGTTTGCTGAGACTTACGAAGACAGTCCAAGAAAGAGCAAAGTTTTTGGGATATGGCTGGTCAGCAAATAATTCAGCTGTTCTCGCAGAATTTCTTGTGCTATTCCGTTAATTTCCTAGGCACTCTGAAGCATCTGTCATTTGTTTTGAGTAAAACATGTCCTTCGTCTCTCCAAGAAAACAAAGACGAACAAAGATCTCTTCTTGATGGAACATTCTCCATGCCGGCTGAAAGATGTCAGTGCTAAGGGTTATAATTAGAATTCCCAAACCTTTACAATGTTGTCAGTTGTCGATTTTGGCATTAATTCCACGCTGCAATGTTCACCATCATTCTGTAAGTCATTATTACTGTCCTCTGAACATTCTCCAATGAAAGAGGGTTCACCACCATAATCATCATCAACAGCACCGTCTTCTTCTTTTATCTTTATAGTTGCGTAAACCCTTTCCTGCGCTTCTGGAAAATAAGTGCTGGAGACATCACATGGGTATGTTTGCCTCATGTGCATCTCTGTGGTATAAACCGTTCCAGTATTGTTGACACTGGTATCTTCAATTTGCATCAGCTTTCCTTGAAAGCTTCCTTCTCCAAGTTCCTTCAAAGTATTGTATCTCTCACTTGGATCACTCTCTCTTCGATCCGAATCTGATTCATCAATATGATCCTCTGTCACATCATCTGTATTCCTGACTTCAGGAAAACTCTCTACTCCATGATTATCATCATGTACCTAATCAAGAGAATAATTCAGACAGATTCCAAAACAGCTTAGTCTTCCTCAGAAAAAATCTTGAACAAGCAACCTTACTCTTCTCTGAATAATGAATGTGTTTGGGCGAGGCATGAGGAACTCCTTTGCTATCTTCTAATTCATTTCATTAAACCGAAAATAACTACATACAATTAGAATTCTGAGGAAAATTGAGAAAATTAAAATTAAAATGTGCCACAGCCGGGAATTGAACCACGGATCTCATGCTTTCCGGGCAAACGCCTTAACCTTTAGGCTACCGTGGCACGCCTTAATTTCTTGATCTTAGTACATTATGGGTTGCTTTCTGCTGTCACCATTTTCATGCAGCGTTGAATAGCTCGCTGTTGAATATTTATAAAAATGCACTGCTTGAAAATGGCGAAAGCCAAAAGCAACCCATAAGGTGCTAAAATCGAGAAAATTAAGATGAACCACGGTAGCCTAAAGGTTAAGGCACTTGCCCGGAAAGCAGATCCATAGTTCGATTCCCGGCTGTGGCGCATTTTGATTTTTATCAATTTTCCTGAGAATTTTAAAAAATGTTTCCGTTTGCATCAAAAAAGGAGAAATCCTGGTTGCTCGCTAGCTGTTGAATATTTGCATATATATGATATTCTCACAAATCGAAGAAGATAAATGCCACGGTAAAAACTTTGCTCGCCGGATCCGCAGTTGCTTGCGATAATGGTAACGAATAAATGTATAGGTAGAAACATCACAAAACAACGAAAAAACAGTGAATGAGTCAGCTTAGTTAATGACAAAATATAGCCAATATGTCATTCTGCCATGCAGGACTTCTTCAAGGCTTTTATACGATAGTTAGTTTTAAGGTTTGAATACGTACAACAATTTGAATAGGAGAAGTTACATGTGATTGGTTATCAATTGATTTTGCTCATCCAGCACATACTTACGTTTCGAAGTGATTCCTGGTGTTTTGATTTGTCTTGTTCATCAACATTCCTTTGCCTGGCGTATGCATAATCACCAAATGTGTCTTTTAATCGTTTCTAAACATAAGCAAATGAAAAAGATTAAGTCAGGATGAAGATACCCCAAACGTAATCCTGCTTAGCATCTCCAAAAATCAAGTATGAAACCCAAAATAAAAGTTATCTTTGTTTTTTGCTAATGACCACCAACTATTTCAAAATCTTACAAGTTTGAAACTTTGAGCATGACAAACAATAAATTCACAATTCGTTTGCTTGCTTAGACTTACAATGAAATGCATCTTATTAATTGTGCTTTACGCTTTCAACGGGTTTCTTGCCAGAGATCAGAAATGTCCTCAAGGTTATAGTAAACTTTTTTGGGTTAAATATCCACTTCTTGATCTCTTCATATTCTGTTAGCCGAACTTTCAAGGCACACAATGATGCATTGTTTGAAGCTAGCAGAAGTTTTGAAAAAGGGAGAAATTTCATGTATATAAACGAAATTTTTTAACCAAAGTTTTTGTTTGCAGTCTTTAAGATCCATCACTAATTGTGTGACCTGTTGAGGCGATAATCTCTAAGCCCTTGTTGTTTGTGTGCAATAGCATTGCACATTCTTGTATGGTTGTGTTTATCGGGAAATTATTTGATGACTCTATTGACTTTTAGCCTAAATGGCGTGATCCAGATTAGTGTGGATGACATGATCCTGATGTGTACTTTGCCAGTGCCTATGAGGAAAATCCCTTTCTCTCAGGACTCACAAATCCACAAGGTACAGGTACGGAAATGCTATTTTGTACCCTTTGAGCCAATCGAGTGGCTCAAAAATTTGCACATGGCCAGGATCATCATCATCAGCATCATCATCATATCATCATCATCATCATCATCATCATCATCATCATCATCATCACCATCATCATCATCATCATCATCATCATCATCATCATCATCATCATCATCATCATCATCATCATCATCATCATCATTTATTTATTTTAAGTAGGCTATAAAACTAAAAAAGAAATAGCTAAATTACAGCTAATTGAGGCCTACAAGACAGGACAGACTTGGAGCCATAACTGCTTGAGGGTAGAAAAATCAGTGGCCAATTTACGGGATTCACAAGTTTATGGCAAAGAAAGTTTTTACCTTGTAACTTTCAAGGTGCTTGACTGTTTCAATATGTTGTTCAATGTCATTCTGATGACGAAGAAACACTTCACAAAGTTGACATTCAAAAATAGAGATGCTGACTATGAATTCACAACCTGCAATTGAAAATACAAGATTACGGTATATATATTTTCTATTATCCTGACTTCTTGCAGCAATGCAAGTTCCTTTCATATTGCTAACAACTGTATTTGATTTGTTTAATGTATTTCAACACTACAGTTACATCGGTCAAACAACTTTTGAATAGCAAAATGAATACATGTGTCAGATACATAGAATTAACTGAAAAAGTTAGTTGTATTTTCAATTGCAACAACACAAATTTATAAGTTTAATTTAAACATAGATTTATATGTAGTTTATACACAGATTTAGTTGATATACATGTAGGTTGATAAACAGGTTTCATTTTTGTTTATATTTGATTGGTTTGCTTTGATTTCTGCAGCTTTTCATTTGCAGATCTCTTTCTGCCTTTCTGCCCAATCTGCTCTTGGATCTTGTTGTTTTTTGTTTTAACACAAGTTTTTCTCAGCTCCTGAGAGAAAGATGCAGCCACTGACTTCTCTTAACCCTATCTCACCTGGGACTTTTGAAGCGGTCAATACCTGGGGGGGTGGATTCCACCCCCCCCCCTGTTTTTCTTGGCCGTTCTTAGAGATATGAGGCCAAAAATTGGTAGAGATGTTAATTATCACGTAAACAATGAAACTGAATCATCAAAATCTAATTATCGATGTTGTTGTTGTTGCTAAAGCATCATAAGCAAAAACTAATTATATGACATCATATTTTTGAAAGCATATCAAAAGTGAATATAATAAAAATTTTTTCGCAAATATTAAAAGTAGATATCAAAATATACATTCACTGCAAATTTGGGCTCAATCAGAGCAATGACGAAAGCACAGGATAAAAATAATGTTGCATCTCCATAGAGTACAAAGCAAAACATCGGTTGCCATGGAAACAATTCTAAAATTAGAACAATTTTTTTTACATTTTGAATGTAATTAGATAAAGGATCAAAGTCAGGAGATCTCAGGATCATTCCGCACATTCTGAACAAGACGTAGCCAAAAATACGGTTGGGGAGGTGGAATCCACCCCCCCCCAGGTGAGATAGGGTTAAGTTGTTATACAAGAATAATGGCAGGCATTTAGTCAGTTGTGTGATTTCTGTCTACAGAACAGTCATGGAGATTAGCATGGGTTTTGATGTCATTAGAAGAATTTGCGATAATGGGGCAACAATCTATGAAGTGGGCATAAAATTTTGGCAACAATGGATCTTTCATTGAGCAGCCCCCAAATCTTATCTCTCTACGCTATTGAGTTAAATTGGAGGGCTTGAAAAACTTTGCTTTGCTCATGAAGGCATGGGATAGTCAAGAATAAATGTACAATATCATAATAAATTTATGAATAGTAATGTTTAAAATTAGAGAGCGGCTTACCAAAGTTGTTCCTCATTTTGTAATTTGAGATCCCCAAAAAGCTTCTATAACTCTGTCAAATTTGTGACTTGGTAGATGAACAGTATACTGTGCAAAATCATCATTTCCCATCTGAAACAACACAAAGACATACTGTAGTAGATGAGTTATTGTCAAATCCCAAAGGCAGTAATTTTCTGGAGCAGAGTTTACATTTTCAAATTTAAAATAAAACTACATAGGTGTTTGTGTTTCAACTTACTGTTATTGTTTCATTGAAGAAACTCAGCTTCTTCCTTCACTTTTCAGTTTTGATAAAAATATTATACACTACTGGCTGGGGATGGGGTACTTAGTATATTTGGTTGATGGGGATTGCCCCGTTGTCAGGGTATCATTTTCACCAACTTTTTCCATGAAAGTAAGGACGTTTTCTAGAGCTGGTTGTCAAAAAGGCACATTTTCTCTAGAGCAGGTTATCAGCAATACTCGGCTTATTGTTAATTTGTCAGAATTTGTTCAACTTTCTTATGGACTTTGCAGAAATTTGCTAGATTACAATGCCAAATCACAAAGTTCATACCCAGGTTTCCTGTAAAATGTGAGTGTATTTTGATCACTGGACAAACTTCTGGAACCGGATATTTGGATAGAATTTTTCTAGGCCTGGGTAGGCCAGGAGCAGGTTAAAATTTTTTTGTGGTGGGCACATATCCCATATCAAAAAAGTCAAATGCCCTCCCCCCCCCCTTGGAGTACTGGATGCTAGGAAAGAACTATTTGGCAAAGCTGCATCTTCAAATTGAATTTTAAAAAGTTTTGATGTCCAAATGGATGTAGATATCCAGCGTGCTTTGATTATGTCTTGAACAAGTCAAGAGTCTTTCGGCTTTGGTGACATGAAATTCAAGAACAAGCTATACCGGGTGTCCCAGAAAAAATGCAACAGATTTGGTAAAGGACAGCAACAAGAGTTAGGTCAAATCAAACCAACATAACCTTTTAAACAAGCATCGATAGTCATCTTGAAGATAAATACCAATGTTTGTTGATATTGGTGCATTGAGGATGGGAACATTAGATATTTGAGAGTCCAATCTTTGCCTCCACTTGCAAACCAGAGCTTTTGGATTTTGGCCTAACTGTAAACGTGCCATTTAGGGGAATCTCCTTAGTCATAAGCATAACGTATTAACTATGGGAAAGGCCCCATACTTTGAGCACAAACTTTTCAATAGATAGTCGAAAGATGAAAATGGACAAACATGTTATTACATGTTTACCCAAAGGAATATTTCTCTTCAATATCACAGTGCAGCTGCAACAAATCCAAAATCCAAGCACAAAGTGAGCATTTTCAAAGATCTTATTCATGGATACCTTTCTTGTGAGTATGTTTGTGTTAATGCTGAAACAGATTATACACAATGGCTTATTATATTCAACGAAACGAAACGAAACCGAGCAAAACCAAACGAAACCAAAACACTTTTGCAATTAAATCTTTAAAGATCGATTGAAATAGCAAATTCATTATTTCTTATCGTCCGGACGGATATAAACAATTAATAATGATCACTTTAGTAGTAAAAAACCAGCGATTTGGCTGTGATGCAGTCCAGTAGGAACAAAACGCAGCCGTTTCATTACCAACGGAACAAACCCAATTGTTTTCAAATCACAGGACAAAAAATTACAAAGCGCCAATCCTTTGAACTAAAACAATAAGCTGCTCAACACAACCAAGGTATGAAATTGTATGACCCCTTAAAATGAAGCTAATTGGCGGCAGCCCTAATCAGTAAATTGGTTTTGATTGAAACATTTTACTGTTTTGAGATTACAGATGGGGATAGAGTTACATGAATGTGCTTGATGGCCCGACACTTTTGAACATATTCCCCATTTTCCTGGAAAGCTCCTAGAGGTATGAAATTGTATCACCTCTTAAAATGAAGCTAATGGACAGCCCTAATCAGTAAATTGGTTTTGATTGAAACATTTTACTGTTTTGAGATGACAGACGGGGGTAGAGTTACATGAACGTGCTTGATGGCCTGACACTTGTGAACATATTCCCCATTTTCCTGGAAAGCCCCTGAGAGGTGAAATTGTATGAACCCTGAAAATGAAGCTAATGGATAGCTCTAATCAGTAAATTGGTTTTGATCAAGAAATTTTACAGTTTTCATACGCAGATGGGGGTAATTTTACCAGGACATTCTTAGACATTGGAGACATCAGGACATACTCCCCGTTTTCCTGCAAAGCTCCCCAGATTTATGAAATTGAATGATCCCTCAAAACGGAGCCTACAGAGCAGAGTTCAAATCAGTAATTAGTTTTGGTTTGTGTAAGATGCTAATGTTTTGAGTTATAGTTAACATATTTTGAGATTTTTCCGAATCTGAATCTTGTTCTTGATCTGAATCTTGTTCTGGGGAAATTAAAGTAGTGAGTGAATGCAAATTTTCCAACCTGGCTTGGTTGGATTGCGTGGTGTGGCTTAAAGGTTCTGTTTCATCCAGCATTCCTTGCACGAGTGGTCTCTCAGCTGGCCTTTGTTTGTCGCCATTTTCATGGCCCAAGAAAATGGCGACAACAAAGGCAAACCAAGAGACGACACGTGCAAAGCATGCTGGATGAAACAGACCCTTTAATTTCTTGCTACACAGGAATTCAGGGCATTTTTTAAGGAAATTTGACAAGTGGGCCAGAATAACCATAAGGGCCCAATTCCCGGAGAAAAGGAGAAAGTACTCTTATAAGTATACAAACAAAACATACAATGTAACCATGCGCTATTCAGGGGTCATCCTATAGAATTTTGGAACTGCCTATTTTTCGTTTCATTTCTGAATATGTTTTTAGGCTTTACTCAAACATCTTCCATACAAATTATCCAATAAATCTGAAGTGCACTCGATAGAAACCAAAAAACTATGTGGACATGCGGGTGAAGCGAGCAGAAAAATTTTGGTTCATGCTACTCAGATCAGCTTAAAATGGGTTAAAACGACTGCTGGTTTCTCGAAGGAGATGCAAGAGCGGGCATGTCACACTGAGAAAGATGGTCCTACCTTTGTCCGAAAACAAAGTTCATGAAATAATTTTTCACCATCTTTGTCCCGAAAATTTGTTGTTTTTAATGACAAATTTACGTTGTTATTCTTCTTCGATTTCGATTTGATGGATAATTTAATCAATGCCAATGTTTGTCCCGAAAACTGGTAGTTTCGGCCAAATACCGTTTTTCGAAATCAAGTGGAACTCGCAGCCATGAAGGCACAAGCGTCCCAAAGCCGGTTTTTCTTGCTCACTAAAATCTCATGTCGTTCGCAGCGAATCCAGAAGAGATTATCCTGCAAGCATCATTACCATCGTAATCATATCTCTAGAGCAGCAGAGTCCCAACACTGGTAGTCTTCAAGCGGCAATTCCGAAGTTGTCTCCAGGTCCTAAAAATTCGTTCACGTTTTCTGATTTGTCTCAAAACTGGTCTTTTTCCATAAATTTGACGGGAAAAGGTAGAACCACTTTGGTAAAGAAAAAGGAATTCCTGGTTTTTTTTAATTTCATGGACAAAGGTAGAACTGCTTATGTGAAAATTTGTACTGCTGATCTTTTGAGCTTAAATTTGGCGGACAAAGATAGAACCAGCTTACAGATAAGCTTTATGATTTTGATTAGATAGGAGGAGAGACAATTTGATTTTCGTGAGGAATTGATGGCAATGGAAGACTGATTTTAAGATTTGACATTTGTCCCAAAAACTGGTTGTTTTGAGCAGGAAAGTCATACTGTGTCACAAAAAAAGAACCGGTTATTTTTTCAAATTCCTTCGGACAAACATGGGGTCAAATATTTTACAGTACTTGCCTGCCCCTGGAGATTCTGTGGAATTCTACGACTGGGCGATCTGAGAAGTAAAGCCCATGCACACCCTCAAATTGCCACCACACGTGTGAATATTCCAATTTTTCTGTATTATCAGCATGGAGAAATAAATTTGGTTCATTATATGAAATTTTCTGAGCAAGCAGTTTTCCTGATAATTTTGTTTTATCATTTTCGGATTTTTTCTGAGGACAGCAGCCTTCAAGTGAAATATCCCAAAACTGAGGTTTACCACCAGTTATTTCATTTCCAACTGCCCATAACTGAGAAGTAGGTACAGTTGAAGTTGGAGGTTTTAGTGCAAGTGCCAAGGGGCAATTCACTGATTTTTTTTCGTACACCTCCCTTGAAGTCCCAAAAAAATCACATACAACATCACAAAATCACAAGAAAAATCACATACAGAAAGCACCAAAAATCAGAAATCACTGAAAAATTACTGGAAAATCACACAAAAAAATCATTAGAAATCACTAAAATCACAAAAATCACAGAAAAATAAGCATGTGATTTCAAAATCACAAAAATCACGTACGCTATTTTGAGAAGTGATTGCCCCCCGGCAAGTGCTTGGAATGCAGAAGTAGAAAAGATGTAATCGAACCCACTAGCCCTTGTCAGAGGATTGGTCCACTGCGCCACAACACCTTTGGCCCATGTTGGGAAATGGAAAGCCCAAGGATGACTCCTGTATGAATTGTAACGGTTAGGTCCATCTAATAGGTCCAGAATGTAAAAACAGAAAGGTCCATCAGGGGTCCATCTAAGGCTGAGCATCCATCTCTCTCACTTTTACTGGCAGAACTATGTTTGGCCTGATAACGGGCTATATGCTCCAAACGTCGCTTCAGTTCACATCCTTACATTTTACGTTATTTACTTTTTTATCTTAGAACTATTTGGTGTTAGACCAAAAGGAGTAAAACGATGAAGGAAGTTGAATGAAAAGGGCCCAAACTACTGGGCCAAAAATGGTGATTTTTACTCCACTACTGGGCCAGACTGGGGGCCTACTGGGCCAATGTGGCCCACTAGTTACAATGTTAAAAAATGCCCTGCAGGAATTCCAATAAGGCTCACTTGAAAATAAAACGCCCCAGTGAAAAGTGGCGTTTTCACAGTTTTTCCTGTGTGATTAACTAATGAATAAGAAAGATAAATGGATCAGAACAACAAATCAGCAGAAACTTACCTCAGCAGCCAGCGGCGCAGCAAACGATTTTGGAATGTTTTGGAATGGAACATGTTCTTCTGACCTCGTTCACAAACCAAGGGATGGGAATTTAGGAATTTAGACACTGAGGTGTGAAAGTGCAAGCGCCCCACTTTTCGTATCTGCTTTTTTTTCTTAAAAATGATACACAACAAACGTCTTTCTTAGGCATGCATTGTCTTTTTCTCATCATGCCAGCCTCCATAGGTAAATCCTTTCCCAGAAAGATCATATGGAAACATTTTCTATCCAATTTGTATTCGCTTATGTGGTAAAAGGGTTCCACTTCCAGTAACTTATGATTCTTAAATATGATACAAAAAAACGGTCTTTCACCACCAAGCATTAGCTTACGTGTTTCAAGTCAGCTACAGTAGGAAGATACTTTACCACAATAATACAAGTAAAGGACCCCTTTCCATTGTGCATTCACCTATGTGGTTCAAGGGCCCCACTTCCAGTAACTGTCTTTCTTTCTTCAATATGATACACAACAAAGGTTTTTCTCAGGATACATTGGCTTATACTTTTCACGCCAGTCTCCATCGGTAAATCTTTTCCCACAAAGATCATTTGAAAACAGTTTCTTTCCAATATGCATCCGCTGATGTGGTTCATGGGCCTCACTTTCTGCAACTGATTCTTTAAATATGTATACAACAAAGGTAACTCTCTGGCATTCATTTACTTATGTTTTAAATTCAGCTACAGTAGAAAAATCAATTCCAAGAAAAATTACATGTAAGAAGTCTCTTTCCAATATTAATTCACTTATGTGGTTCAAGTAACTGTTTTTCTTTCTTGAATATGATGCACAACAAACGATTTTTTTCAGGCTACGTTGGCTTACATTTTTCATGCTAGCCACCATAGGTAAATGTTTTCCCTGAAAGATCACATGAAAACAGTTTCTTTCAATATATATTCACTTATATGGTTCAAAGTCCCCACTTCAAGTAACTGTCTTTCTTTCTTGAATATGATACAAAACAAACGTCTTTCTCGGGCTACGTTGGCTTACACTTCTCATGCCAGCCACCGTAGGCAGATCTTGCGCCTGAAAGATCATATGAAAACAGTTTTTTCGCAATATGTATTCATCTAAGTGGTTCAAGTGCCCCACTTCCAGTATCTGTTTCCTTAAATACAATAAACAACAGAGGTCTCTCTCATGCATGCATTTGCTGATGCTTTTCCAGTCAGCTATCGTAAAAATATCTATTCTCACAACAATCACATGTAAAGGTTTCTTTCCATTATGCATTCACTTCTATGGTTCAACGGCCCCACTTCCAGAAACCTCTTTTTTCTTGAATATAACACACAACAGGGGTCTCTCTCTACCAGGCATTCGCAAATGACTTTTCAGGCCACTTTTCTCATTTGAATCTTTTCCTTGGAAAGAATAAAACTTAAAGGGTCCCTCTTTAGCATGTGTTCGCTTGTGCATTTGAAGACTCCTACTTTGCTTGAACACTTCCTTACAAACATCACACGAATATGCTTTCTCTTTGTTATGTATTCGCTGATGCATCTTCAGATCAACCTTTTGATCAAATGCATTCTCACAAATATCACACTTAAATGGTCTCCCTCCAGTATGTACTTGCTGGTGTATCACAAGACTTTCAGAATCAACAAATGCTTTCCCACAAACATCACAAAAGAACGCTCTCTCTCCGGTATGTATTAGCTTATGCGTTTCAAGACTCCTACTTCGTTTGAATATTTTCTTACAAACATCACAAGAATACGCTTTCTCTTTAGTATGCATTCGCTGATGCATCTTCAGATGAACCTTTCGAACAAAGGCTTTCCCACAAATATCACAGCCAAAGGGTCTCTCTCCAGTATGAATCAGCTTATGCTGGGCAAAGTTTCCTGAAACATTAAATGCTTTTCCACAGACATCACAAGAAAACGGTTTCTCTCCAGTATGTATTCGCATATGTCTTTTAAGTTTGCTACTTTCAGCAAAAGATTTCTCACAGACATCGCAAGAAAACGGTTTCTCTCCAGTATGTATTCGCATATGTCTTTTAAGTTTGCTACTTTCAGCAAAAGCTTTCTCACAAACATCACATGAAAATGGTTTCTCCCCAGTATGTATTCGCATATGTACTTTAAGACTGCAACTTTCAACAAATGCTTTCCCACACATATTACATGAAAATGGTTTCTCCCCAGTGTGTATGCGCTGATGTATTTTAAGGGCACTTCTTTGAACAAATGCTTTCCCACAAACATCACATGAAAATGGCTTCTCCCCAGTGTGTATTCGCTTGTGCAATTTCAGTTTGCTTCTACAAGTAAATGCTTTGCCACAAATTTCGCACGAAACAGGCTTCTCTCCACTTTCAGTTCCAGTATGAATGCTTCGATGTACTTCAAGAGCTTTATCCGTACTGAATAATTTGCCACAAACAGCACATGAATATGTGTTTTCGCTGTTATGGACACTTTCATGTCTCTTCAAATCAACATCTTTTGCGAAATCCTCATTGCATACAGTACATACATTGGAGTATGATGGGTCATGTTCGTCAGCACAAAACTTATTTCTGTTCTGTGTTGTATTAACTTTGTGTGATTCATCGTTGTCTCTGTTTCGTGGTGTTGTTGGCACTCCAAGAGACCTTCTCAATTTTCGATTTGGTCCTGAAAATGAAATGACAGATCACTTTTAACTTGAAATTTCTCTCGGTGGTTGACACTTGGCGGAGAAGGGGTGTGATTGCCCCTCCAATGGTGGCTAGAAACAAGGATCTTACGTTTGAAAAATAGAAATAAACAATGCTATTTACTGAAACAATAGGCTTGCCCTCAACATTTGGCAAAGTGTCCGCCACTGATTTATCTGCAATTACTGTAAGGTTAAAAGGAATTTAGGCATTCTCAAACCCTTCAAATTCATCAGTAGCTGCAAACTAGATCAAATTATTCAGAACAACTAAAAACCCCTTCCAGAATGTTTTCATAACTTCCTATTTTGACAAAGAAAATCCTTAACCTACACCTACTTGATACTTGCGTCCTGTATCACTTTGCTCAGAAATTACAAGAGCAATGTCTAAACACTGGAAAGGCTTCAAAAAGCCTTGTTTTGAAATAATCCTGAGGGCACAGATAGTAATCAACATGAAGATTGTTATGGGACATTGAAGAAACTCGTAAGAAACTCTGTGTACTCAAAATCATACGTGTAGATATGGGGACAAAATGGTGGAAGACACTACAGCCGAATTTTTACCATGGCCAGACACCAGCTGCTACCTAGTCAGTGCAACACATGTTTCTCATTTTCATTTCATTTTCATTTTATAATATCTATACAGGTTAAAGGTTCATACATATATATGTTTTTCGACCTGACCTGTTTTAAAAGATAAAAATAAGCACTAATACTAATAACAAAGGAAATTTACTAACCTAACCTAATTTACAATTTACTAACCTAACCTAATTTACAATTTACAATTTATATAACTAAGGCTATAAAAAGAGAACGTAAAGATGAAATAAGAGTTGTCCCCGACTATAGATGATCTTTGAAGATTTTCAGGGAGGGGGCCAATTTAGTAGCTCTTTCTAGACTGTTCCACAATTTTGCACCTCGATAAGAAAAGGCCTTTTGGCCATTGATCGTTTTTAGCAGCGGTATATTAAGATCAGTTTCTGACAGGGAGCGCCGAAGGCGCGGGAGGCGAAACGCGCTAATGTTTGAAGATTGAGCTGTGATGCACGATTTGCAAACGAGGCTACCAAATAGCGTCCTGCAAACAATGGCGTTCTTGCTGCGATTGGAACGATGGAAGGGAAGGATTCATTAAAGTTGAACAGAAAGAGTTAACTTGCAGACGAAATTGAGGAAAAGAGCTGTTATGGTTTATAGGAACTTGCTTGGAGCATCAATAACTACCTGCCATCAAGTCTTACTTGGGAGATAAGGTGAAATTTGGTAACGACTTGGCCTACACTTGACTACAGTTCTCTAGTTCAAGTATCGGAAAGCTTTCCCTGTTGGACGTTTAGAGCTGAAATCTGATCTGCTCAGTTGATGTCCAAATGAGGGAAGATGGCAAGGTCTAATTCATTTTCTATTAAGTGAACACGGAAACAGAATCATGGATTCAATCATAAATCAAGTTGATGATTTTTGAAATGAATCTGGAAATGCTGCAGAACTGAGCTAATCTCTGGTTTTCCCACAACTGCAAACCATCACGATGAAACGAGGATAACACTGAAACAATTTATATGCACAGGACTGCATTTGAGGACTTGATGTATACCAATTTCCTCAAAGGAATGCTAGCAGCAGCCCCAGTGGAATTCGGGTACGCCGTCCGCCACATACGTACACCAATTTCTTTTGTCCTATTGGCATTTCTATTGTTTAGAGCGAGTCTGTTCGCCACATAAATGTGGCGTAACATACGCCGATTCCAGTGTGGAGCAGGAGTAGGATGATGCTTATGTTATGTTATGTTATCATGCACATCACATGTGGACTTGATCTGAAATTGATGACTGGCCGCCGAAGATTAAACATTTGAAAACTTTTTACAGAGAGATGTATCAATTCCTGGAACATTTTGTCAAAACTGTAGCTCAGGCATATTATTTGAATGCTAAAGAGGTAGTAATTGAAAACAAATAAAGTGGAGGCTTCAGTATGAATATGACTATGACAACAAAAAAGGAGTTACATGATTGTTTGTTGCTTAAGGTATAAGGTGTCAGATTTCCATCCTCTAAAGTTCAGGGTGGGCCTGACAATTATATATACCCATCCATCCTTTAAATTAAGAATATTTTGTCTGCAACTTTTTGAGAGACAGTGACCTAGCCACAACTTAAGACAGGCTGGCTATGTTTGTCCATTTTTAATGTTCTGAAAGCTTATGCCACAAAATCATCACAGGTTTTTATAAGAAACTAGGATCAGGCTATAGTACTAAGAGTTTCTCAATTTTGCATTAAATTTTGTCCATTTTAATACCAAAAGTTTCTTAATTGGTTTCTTATGTTGTGAATGCAAAATTATCAATGTGATTGCTAGCAGTGCTTCAGATATGTTTCTCAGCATTTAAAACATCATATAAGTATAAACAGTGTTCTGTTATGTTGAAAAAACAAATGGTTAGTTAATATTACTCAAGAATAAAGGTTCAATGCTATATTTGCTACAATATCCATGCTTTAAACTTTGAAAATTTTCTGAATATTTCTCAGACATACAGTAGTACTAGAGTTTCTCAAAATTTTGGCCATCTTAGTACTACTTTCTCATAAACGAGTTTCTTATAAAAGACATGTAACATTTCTCTGTTAAGAGGGTTTCACATATTTTTATAAGAAACTAAGAATTTGGGTCAGTACTGAAAGTTTCTTAAAGGATCCATAACAATCTTAATGTTTACTACTTGTGCTTTTTAACAAAGTTTTCAAGCTTTTCATATGTTTAAATACTAGTCAAAAGTAATATAAATGAAAATAAAGTTAGAATATAGCAAGGATTTCCTGTATCAAAACAAATAATCTCCCAAGTTGTACTTTCTCATAGTACTAGAGTCCCATATTTTTTTGGTGAACTGAGAGTTGAGATTCCAATGAGAAGTTTCTTGATGAAGGCCCTTTGATCTACCCCCAAACAGACTCTTATAGGCTCAGTGTGCACCTTCTGTTCTGTTGCTGGCCAGTGGCTTACCCAAGGGGAGAATGGGGGTCCATACCTGATTACTGACTTGAGTACCCAATAATCAATTGCCCCCAGTTGTTCCTTCTTTAGAAATTTTCCTCCTGAAATTTTCATTCCAACCTCCTTATTAAAGGGAACAGACATAGCTATATCTCGTAGCCGCTATAAATAGGCAAGAGAAACACCCACAAATCCTTTGTTTCTTCAGCTACACAATGAAACCAGATGTGTCAAAGTTGTCAAGTACAAAAGGTTATGTTTTTGACCTGGCCTGGGCCAGCTTTTAACTATGTCGATTCTCTTTAATTCTTGTGAAAATGAACATTCAATTTTTCCAACCACCTCTAATTGTTTCAGTCCCTTTATTATGATTGTATTGAACCATTTTCAACCCTTTGATCATTCTCCATCGACCCGGCTTCTTTGGCACTCAGTTGTAAATTAGATACAAACATTTTCTAATGTTGATTTTGAGTATAAAATGGCAACAATCTGAGGTAATAACTTTGCAATCTGTGCTTTATTGTGTTTTAATTGTTTGTATGTAAAATATGGCACATGCATACAGCAAATGTTTCTTTTTCTCCACAAATTAGCATAATATCAAATTAAAGAGAGCATTGTTTGCAAAAATTACTAATCTGTTGCCTGTTCCATATTACAGCATGTTCTATTTTCATTGATTCTTACTTTAAACAAGCAAAATTACACAAATTTTAAGCAGTTAGTTTACAGTCTGAATTAAAAAATATGATGCAGGCATTGTTTGGTCTCTTTGCAACAGTTTCATAATGGAATATGTTCTTGAAAAGCAACAAGTAGCTAAGTGAAGGTCGACAGGTAATAAAAGCCAAGTCTCACATAGATTCCATAGCTTGACACATCAGGATTCTGAAAATGAATGAAAATTGAAAGATACTTGTTATATACTGTTCCTATCAAAGCAGAATAATGTATCTAACTGTGTAGCTAAAACCAGTTGAGATCACACCAGACTACAAGTTAATAACCCAGGCCACGCTGGAAAACACGTATGTTGCGCCAAATATCTTTGGCGTGGAGCAACATCAAGAACAATGGGAGAACAATAGGTGTATTGTCTTTAGACAATTGGCGTGGCGTAAACCTTTGGCGTAACAAAAACAAACTTTCCACACTGGAACCCAGGGGGGAGGGTTACTTGGGTGTATCTTGGATAGGGTTGCTCAGGTTACTTTTTTGGGTCTAAAATTTGGACAGAGCTTACTTTTTTGGGTCAATCATTTGCACAATTTATTTTTTGGTTCCTTAAGTTCTGCATTACTTTTTGGGTATCCAATATGGGTTAAAGTAAGAAAATTGAAGAAAGCAGATCCTACAAACAAAATCTAAAATCAAGTAACATTACTACAGTCAAAATACTTGAAAATCCTAACAGCATGAGAAGTCTAGTTAGTTAGGGCTGATCAGTTGGGGCACTTTTCCATAGATTTAAGATGCCAACTTCATGATGTTTGGGTACAGTATGTTAGATCAGAAAAAAATATTTTTTAGCTTAGGCCTACTTTTATGCCAGAAATTATTTTTTTGGATTGATGCTTTGCACTCCAGCCTGAGCAACTCTATCCTAAATATACCTGAGTACCCCCTGGGGTTATTGACAGTTTTGCCAAATGAAAAGATGTTATTAACCCAAGATGGGCCTAATCTGCCATACATTAAGACAAAACCAAGAAACGACCGGGCACCACTAAAACTGCCCTAAACATCATATCTCAGAATATCTCAAAAAATAAATTTGCACATACCTTCTTGAATATCTATTTTATCTAAATATTAGCAAATTAGAATTTTCTTTAATTTTCCCTTTGAATAAATTGAAGTGCGCCTCAAAGAAGCTGTGGCCTGGCCTAGGCCCAGAGCGCTTTCGGTAAATGTATCAAAATTTCAAGTTTGTAAAGCTAAAAACGCCAAAGCAAGGAGTAAAAGCAGTTGTATATTCAATGGATTAAATTTGTGAAAAGAAATCGCATACTCACAGGTACTTATGTTAAAGAAACTCCACGTTTCCTGCCACAGAGCTGTGATTTTCTTCTCGTGAAAAATTTCCAAAACTTTCGCGAGGAAGAGCGCAACCTCGTTTGCATCAGGGAGCTAAACACGGGAGAGGAATCGCGCATTGAGTTGCATTCTGCGATGTGATATGCGCCTCCTTCGCAGCGGATCGCGCACTTCGCAGTGAAACCAAGATGGAAACTGAAGTTTGGACGGATAAGTGCATCGCGTTTTTGGATTGGATTTCTACAACAGTGGTAAGCATTTTAGGCTAGTTTAGACATTCATGTGACTTTTAAATGTTTACCTTTCGATAGCGAGACTCGTTTAGCCGTTAGAAATCATGAATTAGCTGCAGCGGCTAATTTTCTTCAGCGGTAGCTTAGGCCACCCAGTCTGCAGAGTATGGCACTTTTCGACGAGATCTCCGGTGTGCAAGAAGAAATTTCTTTTGTTCTCTATTGTCTATTTTGAATAGTCTATTGAAAATCTCCGGTGTGCAAGTGCCATGCTCTGCACACCAGTAGGCCACTTCAACCTCTTTGTCACGCTCCAAGCACGCACTCGTAAAAATTTCACTCTGCCCAACCCCGCCCAACTTTGAGCAATCGAAGATGCTTTTGGATGACTATTGGCAATAAATCAAGCGAAAAATTTTTCTGAGATAGTATGAGACTCGCAAGATATTTTAGTTTTCTTTCGGGGTACTTGCTCCGGTTCTGCTTTAGGCCCATTCTCGCGCTTCAACGACTTTCAGAGACGGCAACCGATTCGAAACCTTCGCAATTTCGAGTTATTCAGATCAATCGAATGGGAGTCGAACGGTGTATGAAATAGTGAGGAAAGTTGAAATCCTGTGAATCCTTAAATGAATATATTTCAAATCCTTCTGTGTCTTCTTCTCGGTCGTTCTCCACAGCAAAGATTTCGTTGCTAGGCAAACCTAATTATAGTTGCTCCGTTGCTACGTCAATGGAAACGAGGTCGCATATCACATCGCAGACAGCGCCAGCAGGCGTTTCCATAGCCTGGTTTGCATGTGCATCACACATCGCGACATAAGGCTCACTGGGCGTTTCGCCTCCCGCGCCTTCGGCGCTCCCTGGTTTCTGATGAACGCAGAAACCGTTCTCTATCATCCGAACATTTTGCGAATAATTTCCTCAAGTAGTCTGGTGCAAGCGAATTTAAAGACTTGTAAGTTAGCGTGGCTGTCTCCTTTCTTACAAGATTACTGATAGTTGACCATCCAAGATTCTGAATTATCGGAGCAGCAGACGCATCGTATTGGCTGCCAGTTACAATTCTGGCATCCCTATTTTGGATTTTTTGCAGGACGTCAAGCTTTGATTCACTACAGCAGCCCCAAACGGAACAACAGTAGCTCAAATGGGGCTCAACAATCCCTCTATACATTTTGTTGAGTACGTCAGATGGAAGATATTTCTTAGAATACTTAATAAGTCCAAGGGCTCGATTAGCCTTGGTCTTGATGGTATCGATATGCTTGTCCCAGTTGAGTTTACTGTCTATCTGTCTATAAGTCTATCTCGATAGCATGGTATGAGTTGCTTGCCCCTTGACAGCAGTCGTCCACGTTGAAAATTTCAAACAGTAAGGGAACTTTACCAGGTCACAGAGGTCGGATTTTGGAAAATTACCTTCTAATGAGTTTGCAGCTCAACTGATGAAGTCATTAACAGACAGATTTTGGCAGCTCACCTAAATTTGATTGTTGGCCCAAATATCTCTGAATTGCTTGATCGTGTAAATTAACAATGTCTATAAATACTTCAAATGCTTTATTCATTGTTTGGATTGTGTGCATAAATAATGCCTATTGTTACAACATTCCTGATTCCTTCCTCTATAGGTAGGTAGGTAGGTATATAGGTAGGTAGGTATTCCTTCCGGTTGAGCAAAAGCCCTTCCATGAAGTTTTTATTCTTCAAACATAATTAAAGGCTCCCATTAACCATGTTTGAAGAATGAGATCATGCACGTAGCTTGCTTCATGAAGTAATAAATATTTATCTGCAATTGCAACTGCGTAATTTAGGATTTAGTTTATATCGGGATGGCAATAGCCTAACCAGCCATGAGAAGCGCCAGAATTATCACATAGGATGTACCAAAAATAAGGTCGGCACATGATATTGCCAAATTCTTTATTTTAGCAAGACCAGATTTGCCATTGTAATAGTGCCACACCTGCTTCTTGTAATATTATATGGGTTGGTTGGTTTTCCTTGACGACAGTCGTCCATTCCATATGAAGATTTGAAGCAGTAAGGGAACTTTGCCAGGCCAAACTTTGTAAAAAGGCATTCTCATGTTTTAATGACTTTGCAACTCTGTTCATGATTTCACTAACAGCGAGAGCTTGTTAGGAACACATAGTAATTAGCCTTAATCAGGAGAAATCGATTGGCAACTGATTAAAATTTGATAGAGATTTTATTTCGCTCGATTGTTTTGATTTTATACAAGTATATTCTGCCTGGTTTGCCTGAAACCTCTTCCAGAATGTTTTCATTCTTCAAACATGGAACATAGCTTGAGAAACTACTTATTTTGACAAAGAAAATCCTTAACCTACACTTAACTTTATTTTCACTTGCGTCCTGTATAACTTTGCTCAGAAATTAATAGAGTAATGTCTAAACACTCGAAAGGCTTCAGAAAAACCTGTTTTGAAATTATCCCCAAGGCACAGATAATAATCAACATGAAGATTGTTATGGAACATTTAAGAAACTAAGGAGTCCAAATCCTTAGTTTCTTATAACAAAATACGTGTAGATGTAGGGAAAAAATGGTGGAGGATGCTACCGACGAAATTTTACTTCAGCCAGAAACGAGCTGCTACGTTAACAGTGCAACATTTATTCCTTGATAGCAGTATGAGTTGCTTGCCCCTTGAAAACAGTCGTCCATGTTGAAGATTTCAAACAGCAAGGGAACTTTGCCAGGTCACAGTGGTCAGATTTGGGGGAAATTACCTTTTAATGAGTTGGCAGCTCAACTGATGAATTCATTAACAGCCAGAGTTTGGCAGCTCACCTAAATTCGATTGTTGATGCAAATATCTCTAAATTGTTTTGATTGTGTAAATCAACAATGCTTATAAATACCTCAAATGCTTTATTGATTGTTTGGATTGTTTGTAAGAATAATATGCCTATTGTTACAACATTCCTGATTCCTTCCTCCATAATGTTTTTATTCTTCAAACATAATTAAAGGCTCCCGTTAGCCATGTTTGAAGAATGAGATCATGCACGTAACTTCCTTCATGAAGTAATGAATATCTATCTGCAATTGCAACTATTTAATGTAGGATTTAGTTTATATCGGGATGGCAATAGCCTAACCAGCCTACCTGAAGGAGATCAGATTTCTTGACAAGCGTCAGAATTATTACATCGGATGTACTGAAAATAAGGATGGCACATGATATTGCCAAATTCTTTACTTTAGCCAGACAAGATTTGCCACTGTAATAGTGCCACACCTGTATCTTGATAGAATTATATGGGTTGGTTGGTTTCCTTGACAACAGTCGTCCATATGAAGATTTCAAGCAGTAAGGGAACTTTGCCAGTAGCACTTTAATGACTTTGCAGCTCTGTTGCTGATTTCAATAACAGCGAGAGTTTGTTAGGAACACGTAGTAATTAGCCTTAATCAGGAGAAATCGATTGGCAACTAATCAAAATTTGATAGAGATTTTATTTCGCTCGATCTTTTTGATTGTATACAAGTATATTCTTTCTGGTTTGCCTAAAACGCCTTCCAGAATGCTTTCATTCTTCAAACATTAACATAGCTTGAAAAACCACTTATTTGACAAAGAAAATCCTTAACCTCCACTTACTTTATTTTCACTTGCATCCGTTATCACTTTGCACAGAAATTACTGATGTCTAAACACTGGAAAGGCTTCAACAAGCCTTGTTTTGAAATTATCCCGACGGCACAGATAGTAATCAACATGAAGACTGTTATGGAACATTTAAGAAACTCGTGAGAAACTCTGTGTACTCAAAATTTGATAATTTTAAGGAGTTAAGGAATCCTTAGTTTCTTATAAAAAATGCGTGTAGATGTACGAAAAAAATGGTGGAGGACACTACTGACGGGTTCCTATTTTAGTCAGAAACCAGCTGCTACCTACACAGTGCAACACTTGTTCCTTGATAGCTTCGTATGAGATGCTTGCCCCTCGACAACAGACGTCCATGTTGAAGATTTCAAACAGTAAGGGAACTTTGCCAGGTCACAGAGGTCAGATTTTGGAAAATTACCTTTTAATGAGTAGGCAGCTAAACTGATGAATTCATTAACGGCAGAGTTTGGCGGGTCACCCAAATTTCATTGTTGGCCCAAATATCTCTGAATTGTTTTGATTGTGTAAATTAACAATGTCAATAAATACTTCAAATGCTTCATCGATTGTTTCTATTGTGTGCATAAATAATGCCTATTGTTACAACATTCCTGATTCCTTCCTCTGTAGGTATATTGGTAGGTATATAGGTGTATTCCTTCCTGTTGGCGAAAAACCCTTCCATAATGTTTTCATTCTTCAAACATAATTAAAGGCTCCCATTAGCCATGTTTGAAGAATGAGATCATGCATGTAGCTTACTTCATGTAGTAAAGGATATTTATCTGCAATTGCAACTGTTTAATGTAGCATTTGATAAACGTCAGAATTATTACATCGGATGTATCGAAAAGCACTTGATACTGACAAATTCTTTACGTTTGCCAGACAAGATTTGCCACTGCAATAGTGCCACACCTGTTTCTTGATAGTATTATATGGGTTGGTTGGCTTCCTTGACAACAGTCGTCCATACGAAGATTTCAAGCAGTAAGGGAACATTGCCAGTTTAAACTTTGCAAACAAATAGCATTTTAATGACTTTGCAACTCTGTTGATGATTTCATTAACAGCGAGAGTTTGTTAGGAACACGTAGTAATTAGCCTTAATCAGGAGAAATCGATTGGCAACTCATCAAAATTTGATAGAGATTTTATTTCGCTCGATTGTTTTGCTTGCAATGTCTAAACGCTGGAAAGGCTTCAAAAGCCTTTTTTTGAAATCATGCCGAAGGCTCAGATAGTAATCAACATGAAGATTGTTATGGAAGATTTAAGAAACTCGTAAGAAACTCTGTGTACTCAAAATTCGATAATTTTAGGGAGTTAAGGAGCCCAAATACTTAGTTTCTTATAAAAAATACGTGCATTTGTAGGGAAAAAATGGTGGAGGATACTACTGACGTATTTTTACTTTGGCCAGACACCACCTGCTACCTAGTCAGCGCAACACTTATTCCTTGATAGCAGTATGAGTTGTTTGCCCCATGAAAACAGTCATCCATATTGAAGATTTCAAACAGTAAGGGAACTTTGCCAGGTCACAGAGGTCAGATTTTGGAAAATTACCTTTTAGTTAGTTGGCAGCTCAAATGATGAATTCATTAACAGCCAGAGTTTGGCAGCTCACCTAAATTTGATTGTTGGCCCAAATATCTCTGCATTGTTTTACTTGTGTTAATTAACAATGTATAAAAATACTTCAAATGCTTTATCGATTGTTTGGATTGTGTGTATAAATAATGCCTATTGTTACAACATTCCTGATTCCTTCCTCTATAGGTAGGTAGGTAGGTATATAGGTGTATTCCTTCCGGTTGAGCAAAAGCCCCTCCATAATGTTTTCATTCTTCAAACATAACGAGATAGTCAGATCTAAAATGGGCAGTTGTAATTAATTCACGTTTGACTGTTTAAAGGGTCTGTTTCATCCAGCATTCCTTGCACGTGTCGTCTCTTGGCTAACCTTTGTTTGTCGCCATTTTCATGGCCCATGAAAATGGCGACAACAAAGGCAAACCAAGAGGCGACACGTGCAAGGGATGCTGGATGAAACAGACCCTTTAACGAAGTTGTGACATGTGTAAGTCTGGCAAAGTGGAAAACAAAATTCATTTTCTTATTGAATTTGAGGTATATCATGACCTAAGGCAAACTTTTTTGGACCTGATTTAAACAGGATGCTACAGCTGCACAAAAAGAGTGTGCATTCATCAAGGTATTGACGTCCCAAGATATCCGCAAGCAGAAAAATTTCACACTTTTTCTACAACATGCAGCAGATCTTCGAACAAAAACCTTGAATATTCAGCCTGAAAATATTTGCCCGTGAAATGCCACAAAACAGAGTAGCTATGCGACCAGTATGATTCCATTATCCACAAGAGAATTTGTTCTTATTAGATTTTATATTTTGATTTTTATTACCGTTGCTGTTTCTTTTACTGTAACATTCTACCTTAGTTTGTTAGAACTGTCTCTTTTAAATAATGTTCTGTTTAGGCGATGTATAATGTGAAATTGTATTATGCTATTTAATAAAATGAAAAAATTAACAAATAACATACATTTTTGGTAAAATTGAAGCTTAAATCGGGAAACTATTTTGGGACACCCGTCATACATATGTGTAGTTTAAGGCCACCAAAGTCCTGAAAGCTTTTGCACAAACTTCACAGGAATTATGAATGTGAGAAGTGGTTTTTTCATATCTGTTTTCTTGGATTTAATCCTGGATAAATGCCATCTACCATACATCACAAGCAAATGTTTTACTCAGGTAAGGTCATTCAAGTAATATACTAGCATCATAAGCTTTGTTAATAATAATCAAATCAACATTGTTTCCATCTTGTGTATGTATTCACTTATGTGGTTAAAGAGCTCTGCCTTCAGTAACTGTTATGTTATAGCTTATCGGGCATGCATATACTTATACTAAGTCTTGTCTCGGAAAGATAATATGAAAATGGTTTCTCTCCAATATGTATTCATTTATATGGTTCAAGCGCCCCACTTTTCGTATCTGTTTTTTTTCTTAAAAATGATACACAACAAACGTCTTTCTTAGCCCTATTTTGGTTGGGGGGGGGCAAATTTGCCCCCCCCCCTAGCAGTTTTTTTTGAATACCTCTGCGAGGAAGAATTTTATAGCCATGAAACTTCTTGACTTTTTGCAACTACTTATTGTGCAACTTCTCAAAAAGTTTCATTGAAATATTTTGAAAAATGAGGGGGCGGGAGACAATTTTCGGGAACTGACCAAGGAAAAATCCCAAATTCTCAAATCTCATTCATCGCGAAAAAAGGAGCAGAAGTGGAATATTTTGCAAATTTCTTTTGTAACGTTGTGTTATTTGATGCATTCTATCATAAATATCATGTTTGAATGGGAAATATGCTCCAAATTCAATTTTATCTCGATTTTCCTGTTTTTGGCCAATTTTGTAGCCTGCGTGCAGTCTTTTTCAATTTTACAAAAGAAAGACTGCACGCAGGCTACCAATTTTGCTGCTTTTCTTGACCACACAATGGAAAATGCTGGCGTAGGCGAAAATGGTGGCTATTTTTAGGTTAATTTTTTTATTTACAGAAAGTACATGCCTGAGGCACACCAAATTTGGTCGCTCTACCTATTACCAGTCAAGAGTTAGGTGGGGGGGGGCTTTTTTGCCCCCCCAACCAAAATAGTACTATCAAATAGCCCAACCACTATAGGGTTAGGCATGCATCGTCTTTTACTCATCATGCCAGCCTCCATAGGTAAGTCCTTTCCCAGAAAGATCATATGGAAACATTTTCTATCCAATTTGTATTCGCTTATGTGGTAAAAGGGTTCCACTTCCAGTAACTTATGATTCTTAAATATGATACAAAACAACGGTCTTTCACCACCAAGCATTAGCTTACGTGTTTCAAGTCAGCTACAGTAGAAAGATACTTTACCACAATAATACAAGTAAAGGACCCCTTTCCATTGTGCATTCACCTATGTGGTTCAAGGGCCCCACTTCCAGTAACTGTCTTTCTTTCTTCAATATGATACACAACAAAGGTTTTCCTCAGGATACATTGGCTTATACTTTTCACGCCAGTCTCCATCGGTAAATCTTTTCCCACAAAGATCATTTGAAAACAGTTTCTTTCCAATATGTATCCGCTGATGTGGTTCATGGGCCTCACTTTCTGCAACTGATTCTTTAAATATGTATACAACAAAGGTAACTCTCAGGCATTCATTTACTTATGTTTTAAATTCAGCTACAGTAGAAAAATCAATTCCAAGAAAAATTACATGTAAGAAGTCTCTTTCCAATATTAATTCACTTATGTGGTTCAAGTAACTGTTTTTCTTTCTTGAATATGATGCACAACAAACGATGTTTTTCAGGCTACGTTTGCTTACATTTTTCATGCTAGCCACCATAGGTAAATGTTTTCCCTGAAAGATCACATGAAAACAGTTTCTTTCCAATATGTATTCACTTATATGGTTCAAGGTCCCCACTTCTAGTAACTGTCTTTCTTTCTTGAATATGATACAAAACAAACGTCTTTCTCGGGCTACGTTGGCTTACACTTCTCATGCCAGCCACCGTAGGCAGATCTTGCTCCTGAAAGATCATATGAAAACAGTTTTTTCCCAATATGTATTCATCTAAGTGGTTCAAGGGCCCCACTTCCAGTATCTGTTTCCTTAAATACGATAAACAACAGAGGTCTCTCTCAGGCATGCATTTGCTGATGCTTTTCAAGTCAGCTATCGTAAAAATATCTATTCTCACAACAATCACAAGTAAAGGTTTCTTTTCATTATGCATTCACTTCTATGGTTCAACGGCCCCACTTCCAGAAACCTCTTTTTTCTTGAATATAACACACAACAGGGATCTCTCTCTACCAGGCATACGCAAATGACTTTTCAGGCCACTTTTCTCATTTGAATCTTTTCCTTGGAAAGAATAAAACTTAAAGGGTCCCTCTTTAGCATGTGTTCGCTTGTGCATTTGAAGACTCCTACTTTGCTTGAACACTTCCTTACAAACATCACACGAATATGCTTTCTCTTTGTTATGTATTCGCTGATGCATCTTCAGATCAACCTTTTGATCAAATGCATTCTCACAAATATCACAATTAAATGGCTTCCCTCCAGTATGTACTTGCTGGTGTATCACAAGACTTTCAGAATCAACAAATGCTTTCTCACAAACATCACAAAAGAACGCTCTCTCTCCGGTATGTATTAGCTTGTGCGTTTCAACACTCCTACTTCGTTTGAATATTTTCTTACAAACATCACAAGAATACGCTTTCTCCTTAGTATGCATTCGCTGATGCATCTTCAGATGAACCTTTTGAAGAAAGGCTTTCCCACAAATATCACAGCCAAAGGGTCTCTCTCCAGTATGAATCAGCTTATGCTGGGTGAAGTTTCCTGAAACATTAAATGCTTTTCCACATACTTCACAAGAAAAGGGTTTTTCTCCAGTATGTATTCGCTGATGCCTCTTCAGAGTAAACTTTACACCAAACGCTTTCCCACAAACATTACAGTCAAAGGGTCTCTCTCCTGAATGTACTTGCTGATGTCTCGCTAAGTTTCCTGAAACATTAAATGCTTTTCCACAGACATCACACGAAAACGGTTTCTCTCCAGTATGTATTAGCTTGACGTGCCTTTGAAGACTCCAACTTCGCTTGAACAGTTTGTTGCAAACATCGCATGAATACACTTTCTCTTCTGTATGCATTCGCTGATGCATCTTCAGATTAAGCTTTTCAACAAAGGCTTTCCCACAAATATCACAGCCAAAGGGTCTCTCTCCAGTATGAACCTTCTTATGTTTCGCAAAGTTTCCAGCAAGATTAAATGCTTTTCCACATTCTTCACACGAAAACGGTTTCTCTACAGTATGTATTCGCATATGTCTTTTAAGTTTGGTACTTTCAGCAAATGCTTTCCCACAAACATCACATGAAAATGGTTTCTCCCCAGTATGTATGCGCTGATGTATTTTCAGGGCACTTCTTTGAACGAATGCTTTCTCACAAACATCACATGAAAATGGTTTCTCCCCAGTATGTATGCGCTGATGTATTTTCAGGGCACTACTTCGAACAAAGACTTTCCCACAAACATCACATAAAAATGGCTTCTCCCCAGTATGTATGCGCTGCTGTATTTTCAGGGCACTTCTTTGAACGAATGCTTTCTCACAAACATCACATGAAAATGGTTTCTTCCCAGTATGTATTCGCATATGTCTTTTAAGATTGCAACTTTCAACAAATGCTTTCCCACACATATCACATGAAAATGGTTTCTCCCCAGTGTGTATGCGCTGATGTATTTTCAGGGCACTTCTTTGAACAAATGCTTTCCCACAAACATCACATGAAAATGGTTTCTCTCCAGTATGTATTCGCTCGTGTCTTTTCAGGTTGCTTCTCCTAGCAAATACTTTCTCACAAATTTCACAGGTAAAAAACTTCTCTCCACTTTCAGTTCCAGTATGAATACTTCGATGTACCTGAAGGCCTTTATGCGTACTGAATAATTTGCCACAAACAACACATGCATATAAGTCTTCGCTGCTATGAACACGTTCGTGTCTCTTCAACTCAATAGCTGTTGCGAAGTCCTCGTTGCATACAGTACATATATTGGAGGACGAAGGGTTGCGTTCATCTGCACCAGCCGTATTACCATTCTGTTTTGCATTAACTTTGTGTGATTCATCGTTGTCTCTGTTTTGTGTTGTTATTGGCACTCGAAGAGACCTTCTCAATCTTCGATCTTGCCCTTAAAATGAAATGACAGATGACTTTTAACTTGACATTTCTCTAAGTGGTTGACACTTCGCGGCTAAGGGGTATGATGGCCCCTCCAATGGTGACTAGAAACGAGCATCTTTTGTTTGAAAAATAGAAATAAACAATGCTATTTACTGAAACAATAGGTTTGACCTCAACATTTGGCAAAGTGTCCACCACTGATTTATCTGCAATTACTGTAAGGTTAAAAGGAATTTAGGCATTCTCAAACCCTCCAAATTCATCAGTAACAGCATACTATATCACATTATTCAGAACACTCTTAAAGAATAAAACAGCAAGATAATCACAACTTGACTTGCAACAAAATGTAAATAAAATGCTACACCATGATTTGAATAAAATTGGTAGTCAAGGTTTCTGAACGGTTTATTGAGAAAATCCCTTAGAGAAGAGAGTTGATGATTTCTGTAAATTTCAAAATTTGATTGAATATGTCTGTTATAAACGAGACACTTGGCAACATGAGGGGGGTTTGGGGGAGGGGTACTGGAACCCGTAAACCCGGACAAAAATTAGCTAAAACCGCAGGCAAACAAAGCTTATGTCTGAGGTGTGTTCATTGATAATACATGAGTATTGTAGTAAGAAACGTTAGTCTCATTGAAGCTCCCACTATTTTGTGAGAAACGGGTCAGACCTTAAATTGACCAAGTACTTTGTATATGCGGCACACAACTGGATACCTTACTGGACTTGCTTCAAGTCTCTCTCGCGGAAAAAACGGGAGAAGGAAAAAAAGCGAGAGAGACTTGTAATACTTGGTATGCTCATTAATATTCATGAGTTATCCGGCCTCGCTTCGATGTTCAAAATGACGGGGGCTGTGTCGTGTGTTTTGGGGATCCTTCCATTAATGAAAAGCGCGCAAAGATTGAAAACTCTTACCCCACATGAAAAGAACGGCGTATTTTTCATGTGCCGAATATAATGGCTCGAATTAACTGCATGAAAAGTACGGCGTCTGAATCAAATAGCTACTGCAGTTATCATTAACGTCGACCCAAATCAATAAATTCGGCCATCCCAGTCGAATGTGCAGGGGCGCGTGCAACTGAAAACATTCATGAAGCTGGATTTTCTTCCGCGTTGTGGATTCTAAAGTTTCTGGGTGCTATTTGGGGCAGACTAAATTGCAAATTTAGCAACAATTTTGTCTTGTAATCACATGAATCAAGGACGTAGCTGAAGATTGTTTTCAAATGCACTTCTGTGCTAAAGTGACGAATGCATATTTCTGCAGAGCTTTGCCTGCAGTTTGATGAAGACCCACGTATTCTTACGATTCCCTCATTCGTCTGGCTAACGAAAACGAAGGCAATTGCAAAGCCAGTTCTTGTGTGTGAGCAAAGCAGAACCAACAAAACGACGGGAAAAGACCGTAAGGGCAAGGAATGAAAGATGGAAAACATGAAGCCATGGGAAGGCCATGTCGAGCTTTCGTATCACATTCGCATCTTGTTTTGTTTTCCGATATCGATAGACAATATAAATCCTGCATTCCATAAACACCTTTTGTAACTCATAATCATAATCAGCATAACGCACTACCTAATTAGGCATGGCTGCTTAATACTTTAAACAAAACAAAATGGAACAAAACTAACCTTATAAAACTACATTAACAATAAGAACTAACATTAATGAAACAAAACTGCATGGAAATGTAAAACAGCAAAAATATTGAGTTAAGGTGTCTTGGAACATCCAGGCTGGGTCTAGAGGGGTGTCGCCCTAATTGAGGGTATTCTACATTGGTCGAATATTCCTGCTGAACGAAAAAATTTTCAGAACGAAACTTAACATGAACACTTTCGTAAACTCTTCACTGTTGTTGATATAAAATACATTTGTCATTGGTGATGTTGTCTTTACGAGCGAGCTACTCGAGAACAGAGTGGTCGAGAGGGCCTAAATTTCCAACGTCGCCCTGGTTGAGGGTATCCAAATTTTCACATGGTTTTAGGTAAATTTAAGATAACTTGATGCGAAAATTAGCAGCATATCAACGATTAAAGAGTTTTTGTTGTTATCAAATGTTTTCTGATTGTGATTGCCGTGTTTCGTTATCCTAAACACTGACCTTTGTTGCCGCCTTCGTTCAAAGACTTTTCAAGCAAGCTGACATCAAGTTTTCCTCCTTCGGTGAACTGAACGATGCTTAAATCAATTTATGATTTTAAAAAAATATTTTTTACAGTCCACTGATAGAACAAACCTGTTTTTGCCCTTTAATATGTCCTTTTACAGCAAATAGCAGTCGCCTGTCATGCGTTGACAATGCAGATTTCGTTCAAGAACCGGAAGATACCACAGTACCCTCAATCAGGGCGACTTTAGGCCAATCAGACGGCGTGGAAAAAGAAGCCCGTCGTGGCGGAAGCGGATGTCATGTCTCTGAAGAAGCATGAAGTACTCATTCTGGACAAGCGGAGCTTGGCGAGAGGCCATTTGTTTGTTGTGAAAGTTTTAACAACGTCAAGAAACCAAGCAAAAAGAAAATTGTGCATCGAAACGTGAAAGGAAAAATGGCGGATACTTACAGTTACGTCTCAGGCGAACTTCGTTGCGCACTTTTCCCTCTGTTTGTGGACGGAATTTTAAGAAACACCAACAAGAAAAAATGTAGCAAATGGAGTCACCAAAATAATTTCGCCCACTTTTTGGTTTCAACTAGACCCAATCTCCTGTTATTCAGCAACAAACGCAAGACAGTTAAAATCGGTCAAAATGCGTTTACCCTCAATCAGGGCGATACCCCTCTAGGTCGCACTTTCAAGCGAATCTCTTAGTTTGTTAGCATTCATAATAAACTCAGCCAGGCATCTAATAACTGTAGTGTTTTCGCTACTCACAATCGTGGAAAATTGTGTCTTTGTAACTGAACAAAGGACTTCAAAATAGTTTAGGAAACCACAGCCAAACACTCAACGCCAATTATATTCGATGCATGAAAAATACGCCGTCTGAACCGGGCCTAAGTATCTAAAACTTTTGAGTTGCCAATTCCTAGTTTGAAATAAAACACGCTCCTCATTGCATTGAAGATCAGAAATGACTGTAAATCAATCCCCTGTTTTTGACGACTTTTTTTAGGATTTCCAGCATGCCCTTTGCCTCGAAATCCTTAATTTGGGGAACTTACTGTGCCGAAAAAATACTCATGATGTGGGCAGTCTTTTAACGTTTGAAGCATTTCAATCGGCCTCTTACTTATTTTTCTATAACAGGTTGCGTCGGGTCCCTTTTTTGGGTCACGCGGTACTGCAAATGCTGATCACAAAGGCTGTAAAGTTGATTAAGAGGTAGTGTAGCGAGAAATTCATTCTTTCACAAGTAACATCTGTGATGCAGCAATATCTGTAGATTTAAAAAAGTTGAACTTGTTTGGTAATTTTTGTTCAATCATAGACTCCTTGAACTTTCTGGATATCATAGTGGATAATGTGGTTTCAAAAATCATTTTTAGTGAAATATCCTCATGCGTGCCCACTGTGGGGCAGCGTTGCTACAAACCGAGAAACAACATTATCGACCAATAACAAACTAACGAGTAATCAAATTACAGTAGGGGGAACTGAGTAATTGGCAAAATGTTTTTGGCTCTTTCTTGAAATTTTCAGGTATTCTCTTTTCAGCAGGAAAATGTTGCCACATATGCATGCAGATTTTGAAAAGAAAATGAGGTAATCAGATCTAAAATGGGCATTTTGTAATAATTTCCCGTTTGACTGTTTATCAAATAACATAAACTTTTACTAAAATCCGAGCTTAAATCGGGAATATTTTTCAGGACATCCGTCATTTACTTGCGTAATTTAAGGATACCAAAGTGCAAAAAGCTTCCACGCAAACTTCATAGGAATGACGAACGTGAGAATGTGCTTCTCTCATATCTGTTTTCGCCTCTGTTATGTTTTACTCAAGCAAACGTTATACTTCCAGCAAATACTTTGTTAATAAGAATGCAATCAAAATTGTTTCTATCTTGTATGTATTCACTTATGTGGTTAAAGAGCCCCGGTTTCAGTAATGGTTATGTAATAGATACACAACAAAAGTGCTTATCGGGCATGCGTTTGCTTATACTCTTAATGCTAGCCACCGTAGGTAAGTCTTCTGGAAACATCATATGCAAATGGTTTCTCTCCAATATGTATTCAATTCTGTGGTTGAAGGGGACCACTTCTAGTATCTGCTTTTTTTTCTTAAAAATGATACTCAACAAACGTCGTTCTCAGGCATGCATTGGCTCTTACTTATCATGCCAGCCTCCATAGGTAAATCTTTTGTAAAAAGGTCATCAGAAAACATTTTCTATCCAATTTGTATCCGCTTATGTGGTTCAACTGCCCCACTCCCAGTAATTGTTTCTTTTTTCTTGAATTTGATAGACAACAAAGGTCTCTTTAGCCATCCATTTGATTACACTGTTTATGCCAGCCACCGTATGTAAATCTTTTCCAAGAAAGATCATATGAAAACAGTTTCTTTCCAATATGTATTCACTGATGTGGTTCAAGGGCCCCACTTCCAGTACATCTACCGCAGAGAAATCCATTCCCACAATAATAACATGTAAAGGGTCACTTTCCAATTTTAATTCACTTATGTCGTTCAAGGGCCCTACTTCCAGAAACTGTTTTTTTTCCTTGAACATGATACACAACAAAGGTTTTTTTCAGGCATCCATTTGATTATACTTTTCATGCCAGCCTCCGCAGGTAAATCTTTTCCCAGAAAGATCATATGAAAACAGTCTTTTTCCAATATGTATTCACTTATGTGGTTCAAGGGCGCCCCACTTCCAGTAGCTGTTTCCTTAAATAAGAAAAACAACAAAGGTCTCTCTCAGGCATGCATTTTCTTATGATTCTCAAGCCTGCTACCGTAGCAAAATCCATCTTACAATAATCACATGTAAAGGGTTTTTTTAGTATGCATTCACTTCTGTGGTTCAAGAGCCCCACTTCCAGAAACCTCTTTTTTCTTGAATATAACGCACAACAAGGGTCTATCTCTACTATGCATTAACAAATGACTTTTCAGGTCACCTTTCTTGATTGAATCTTTCCCACAAGAATAACACTTAAGAGGTCCCTTTCTAGCATGAATTCGCTTGTGCATTTGAAGACTCCCACTGTGCTTGAACAATGCCTTACAAACATCACACGAATACGCTTTCTCTTTGCTGTGTACTCGCTGATGCATCTTCAGATCAACCTTTTTACCATACGCTTTCCCACAAGTATCACAGCTAAAGGACATCTCTCTAGTATGAATCTGCTTATGTTTCGCAAAACTTCCTGAAACATTAAATGCTTTTCCACAGACATCACAAGAAAACGGTTTCTCTCGTGCATGCATTCGCGTATGTCTTTTAAGATTGCTGCTTTCAGCGAAAGCTTTCCCACAAACATCACATGAAAATGGTTTCTCCCCAGTATGTATTCGCTGATGTTTTCTCAGGGTACTTCTTTGAACAAATGCTTTCCCACAAATATCACAAGAAAACGGTTTCTCTCGTGCATGTATTCGCGTATGTCTTTTAAGTTTGCTACTTTCAGCAAACGCTTTCCCACATACATCACATGAAAATGGTTTCTCCCCGGTATGTATGCGCTCATGTATTATCAGGGGACTTCTTTGAGCAAATGCTTTCCCACAAACATCACATGAAAATGGCTTCTCCCCAGTATGTATGCGCTGATGTATTTTCAGGGCACTACTTCGAACAAAGACTTTCCCACAAACATCGCATGAAAAAGGCTTTTCCCCAGTATGTATGCGCTGATGTATTTTAAGTTTGCTACTTTCAGCAAAAGCTTTTCCACAAACATCACATGAAAATGGTTTTTCCCCAGTATGTATTCGCTGATGTTTTCTCAGGGTACTTCTTTGAACAAATGCTTTCCCACAAACATCACAAGAAAACGGTTTCTCTCGTGCATGTATTCGCGTATGTCTTTTAAGTTTGCTACTTTCAGCAAACGCTTTCCCACATACATCACATGAAAACGGTTTCTCCCCAGTATGTATGCGCTGATGTACTATTAGGGTATTTTTTGCAGCAAAAACTTTCCCACAAACATCACATGAAAATGGTTTCTCTCTTGTATGCCTTCGCTGATGTATGCTAAGATTGTTACTGT